>CM024683.1:14920840-15607765 GCA_014182735.1 Corymbia maculata | reverse complement strand
CGAACTAAGCATAGAAATTTAATTAAAGAGGCAAATGTAACTTGGAAATATTCGAATTCAAGACTTCTGACTTTGATATCATGTGAGATTTTGTGGATCACATTCAACTATTGTTGAATTTTAAATTGTTAAATGGATGTATGGTTTATTGATTAAATATACAAAAAATCTTTAGAGAAGATTTAAATGCAGTCCTTGAAAAGAGTCCAATGAAAAATATCACTTTGCAAGCCCCATGTCATATGCTTAGAATGTTCAAAAGCTCATCTTGTGGCAAACAGCCTACGTACTGGAGCTGTCAGAAGTTTCAACAGAAACGAACTGCTCTTCCACGCTCATGCGTGGGGGACACAGAAAAAGCTTCATCACTTGTTATTCAAGCCCCTCTCTCTCTATCCCTTCCTCTTTGACCCGTTCAATCTCTTTCGTCACGTGTGCATATACTTATTACATTTGATTCAAACCTAATAGTTTGCATTCGCCATTGATCAAAAGACTGTATAGGTCCACGAAAAAAAAAATGCAACAATCCATTGTGAATGTATTTGTTTGTTTGTTAGTTTAGTGGCAATGTTATGATATTGTATTGTTGATAAAACAAAGGAAAGATAAATCATTTGATCATAGAGGATATTACATTCAAATTCACTAATGAGATTCAACTTATTGTTTAAAGATTTTAATTAGATCAAGGTCCACGAAATAGCAAGATCAGATTGGCATATACTTCTCTACTTTCATAAGCATATCAAAAAAATTTTTCTAAGTGGCCTCCCGTCAACATTAAGAACACCTCTCTCTCTCTCTCTCTCATAGAATTACCACCAAATTTCCAATCTCATGAACGACGTTCAAGAGTCAAAACACGACGGTCAAAGTGACAGATCGAAGTCATGCAAAAATTGGATTGGGGGCAATATAAATTCCCCAATATCCCTTCCTCCCGAAGCATCAAAGCTCCTAATCATACAACTGAACCCGAGAGAGAGAGAGAGAGAGAGAGTGCACTAGCGATGGTACTTCTTTTGCTAGTCAACGTGCAATTTCACGAGGCCTCGAGAGCTTTAGAATTACATTATATCAAGGAAGGTAATCTTTTCTTGCAATCTCTGCAAAAGGGTGACCCGCCTCCTGGAAACCGGGGTGGCTACACTCCCAACGGAGGCGGGCCGCCATGCATTAACCACAAGAACTTCGCAGGTCAAGTGGCGGCTCGGCAGAACGCGTGCCCACCTCCAGTGTTCTGATCCGGCAAAGCTTCCGGCACTAGATGATCAATCGAAGGTCAAGAACCAGAAGATATATTAAATCTTTTTTCTTCTCAGTCTATAATAAACGAATGCATTATATTATTTAATTGTATACGTATTTGTGTGCGCAATAGAGTGCTTTTTCTTATTCAATAGGGGTTTGATGATGGATAATTTCTACTCGCTAGATAAATGAAATAACAAAGCTGTGCTCTCGTCTTATGTTATTCCGATGAAATTTTAGTTGTGGATATAATTATTGCTTCTATGTATGGCGTTTCATCAATCTGTGAGATGGAGTCTCATTTGAGATGAAGTGTCCTTTTCCGATCATCCGCAGACATGTGTTCGAGAGTCAACATGACGTTACCCTCGCAGTTGTGATGACTGAAATTTCATGCTTGGGCAACTTTATATCCTTGATTGGATATGCACAAATCTGAAACCTTTCATCAAAAAGAATTTATACAATGACCCAGCTCGTGGGTTAATTCCCAAAAAAAATCCCAAACTTTAGGTCCAATCCCAAATAACCCTGAACTTTTTTTTATTTCAAGAAAAATCCCAAACTTTAAGTTTAGTCCCAAATCTGTCTCGAACTTTTCTTTTGTCTTAGAAAAAATCCTAAACTTTAATTTTAGTCCCAAATCTACCCTGAATTTTATTTTGTCTAAAAAAAGAGTCAATATCATAAAAATCCCAAATTTGTACACATATAACAAATTTACCAAAAATTAATTTTTTGACCATTAAAATAAATTACCATATATTAGTTTCTGTTAAATTTTACTGTCAAATTGTTAAATTAAATAACATGTCGCAATTAACGGATATACTAATTTGGGGTTTTACCCTCCATTTGTACTAAAAAAATCACCAATTTTTTATATGTTCTCAAATATTCCCTATGGTCCAATCCCAACTTAACATGACATTTCCACATAGATAATAAATACACATAAGCAAGATGTCATAGAAAATTATTTTCAAAATAAAACCATTTTAGGACATAAAAAATTAGGGATTACTAATATGGCTTTTGGACAGAGGCTAACGAGGGCAAATTTAGGATTAGAGTAAAATTTGATTATTTTCTTTTTGGCAAAAAAAAATGGGATAGATTTGGGAATAGACTAAGAGTTTGGGGCAGATTTGGGACTAAACCTAAAATTTGGGGTTTTTTCTGAGACAAAGAAAAGTTTGGGGCAGATTTGGAACTGAACCTAAAGTTTGAGATTTTTCTTTAGACAAAAAAAGTTCAAGGTATATTTGGGACTAGATCTAAAGTTTGAGGTTTTTTTGGGAATTGACCCCTCGTTTCACGTAAGTCAGCATACCCATAGTAACCACACAAGATAGTGTCATTTAGAGGTGAATCTTGCCCATTTATAACATAACAAGACCTCCCCTAATTTATGCAGGACTTGAGGTATCACACGCTCCCTCATTTGAACTATTGACAACTCGTTAACATTAGCCGTATTGCATAGCTATTCTCTTGCAATTCGATGTGCAGCCCAATTCATGTTGACATCTCAATTTCGCTGGGGAGTCAAGCATATATTTATAAAGAAAATCACTTTTGAGATACCTAATCACAACAAGAATTGATGCTTAACCAAAAAAATAGTAAGTTTATACAAATTTGCATTCACTACCTTCCATTCATACATATAGAAATAGGTTCACCATATTTAGAATAGGTTCATTACATTTAAGATCACATTTCATAGGCAGCTCATGAATAAATTAAAATTTTGACTTTTTGATTGACTTTTTGGTTAAACTGAGAAAGTTAACTCTTAATTGAAAACAAAAGCATCATAACATCGCATATAAACGTCCCTTCTATATCTGCATATAGATTTAGGATTTCAAAGTTAATGTAGGGCCTCCAAAAGTGGACTTTCCGATATTCATTTGGCGCGAGATTTCTACGCACCGTTGACATGTTAGCTCACTCTCCTCAAAGTGTCCACCCAATTTGACGAATGGTAAGCGCGTACTCGCCGTTTCTTCGCAATTGCGCAGTTTGCCTGGGGAATTCGATTTTGCATAGGCATGATAATACTTGCTGTCGTGAAGTTCTTGAGGCGACGTGTTTAGGGGGATTATATGTTTCGTTAAGTTAAGCAAGAATTTGGGCAAATATTCAACTAGACATTTGTAAAGGACTTCAAAAGCTTTTGATAGATCGCAGGCTGATATTGGAGTTCATTTGATTGGACAAAGTAGCCTGTGATCTAAGTTAGGTCGGATAAAGCTGGGTTCAGGAGTTTCAGGGGCATGTCTAGGTATTTCTAAAATTTCAAATCTTTATTGTCAAAATTAGAATAAGTAGTAAACTAGAAAGTCATAGAGAACTTCCATGGCTTCCTAATCATATAAGACACGCAATTTATGGGTTGATTTGATGTGTCGAATGGGCTTGCAAAGTACTATAATGAATATGGCCTACATTAATAGAGATTATAATTTACCATTTTATGGACTTGGTCTAATCTGATAAGATATAATGATTCTTAATTAATCTAATATGAGTTTGACTTATGTGGGCTGAGTTGAGCGCAACCCATATAGAGAAAGCTGAGCTGAAAACTGTATAAATAGAGCTGAAGTCTTTCCTTTAAACTTGATGCACAAAAATCAACCTCACATAAGGAGCAATTATAGAATTGCATCATGAGAGGCAGTCTCATTGAGCCAATGATTCAGAGAGCAATAGAGGAGAAGCGTTTAAGTTTTGAATGGTTGATATTTTGCATTAAGAATGATAAATTCCAAAGTAGGTGTACAAATATCTTTTATTGATTATATGTGTTCTAGATTCTAGCTATATCTCTTGGGGTGCTGTTTATGCGGTTCCTGGGCCTAAGCGATCAGTCAGGCTGAATTGGGTCTAATTTGAGGATCGGAAACTTAGTCAATTTGGGCTTAGAAGTTAGACTTGGATAAGGGAAAACTGGACTGACTTAGTTAAACTTTTCCAAGTGTTACCCCTTTTCGAACCTTTTATTTGCTTGAATATCCTTGTGCTTGAACTTGATCTTTGGGCTGCTTGGTCCATAAATCGTGGGCCTTATTACTTGATTGATTGTTGTCTATTTGATTGAGATTTGTTGTCAGGTTCGATGCACGCTGCAGAGCGGGAATTTTTGGGTTTAGGAACGGTAGATTTTAGTGTCCCTCGTTGGGTCGGGCTCCATCGTTTCCATCGAGAAAGTTCAGAATGTTAATGTCATATATTGCACGCCACAAGTTACACTCATATTATCTATCATTCTCATATCACCCATTAAAGTCATCTATTATTATGTAATTTATATCACGCCATATGTCATCATCATATTACCTAGTTCCCGTCGCTCATGTGTTTGCATATCATAGATCATCCATCGCATGCCATTTATAACACGTCATTTCTCTCACGTCATCGTTCACTTGTCATTTATCATGTGTCAATAATCATATAACATACAATTTGTTTTAGTTCATAGCATCATTCGTGTTCACTCTAATACATATCACTTAGTACGTTGTCATGCGTTTCGTCATTCGTACATGTGCCTTCTCATGTCACATGCCTAATTTCACATCATTTCCATGTAATCACCTCATTCACATAAGCATATAGTGTAGTATAAGAAGTAGAATCACGTTTAAGGTTATGTTATCGTCCTATGTAGATAGCGTCCCATCGCATGTATACCGTTGTCTAGGGAAAAATGTCAAAAAAACCCTAAACCTTATGCATTAGTGTCAATTTAGTCCTAAATGCTTTATTGGTGCTAATTTAGTCCTTAACCTTTTGACTTAGTACTAATTTAATCCTAAAACTTTTAATTTAGCGCCAATTCAGTTCTCATTGCTAATTTTGGCCGGATTTTGCTGACATGGAAGCTAGATGGTTGACGTGGCATAGCCAATGCATACGTGAACAATTTTTAATAATATTTTAATATTTTTCAATTTATTTATTTTCTTTCCTTTTTTCCTTTTCTTTTTTCCTTTTTTTTCCCTATTCTCTCCTTCCTCTAGCCGGTTGCTAGCTAGGTGACCGTCCAAAGGGGAGGGCTGGCGAGGTCGAGATCGACCTTGTCGGCCTCCGATGCGCCTAAGGTACCCTCTTGTCAAGGGGGCGAGGTTTGCCCTCACCGGATTTGGCGAGGGTCAAGTTGTTGCAAGCTAGACCTCATGATCTCTGGCAACGGCTCAACCCTCACCAGTGGCTAGGCGATGCTCAACCCTTGCCAGTGGCCAACAAGGTGCATTGGAGGTTGGGAAGGTCAACCTTGACCTCGCCGGCCCTCCCCTCTAGCCGATTGCTTAGCTGACGATCGATTGGAGGAAAGAGGGAATAGGGAAAATTAAAGAAAAATAAAAGGAAAATGGAAAGATAATAAAATAAAAGAAAGAAATAGATAAATAATTTGAAAAATATTAAAATATTATTAAAGTTGTCCACATCAGCCGTTCGATATCCACATCAGTAAAATCCAACCAAAATTAGCTGGAAGGATTGAATTGGACTAGGTTAAAAGTTTTAGGACTAAATTAGCACCAAGTCAAAATATTTAGGACTAAATTGGCATCAATAAAAGGTTTATGACTAAATTGGCACAAAGTCAAATTGTTTAGGACAAATTGGTACTAGTGAAAGGTTCAGCACTATTGACACTAATGCAAAAGGTTTAGACCTTTTTGGACACTTTCCCCCCATTGTTTAATTTGTGGTATTTAGTTTGTAGTGGCTTGGGTTGTCTAGACTAAACGTCAGATGACTAAGTCAGGGTGTTAGCTAAAGGCGTTATAATAAAGTCAAGGATATTTTTTCCCGACCTGTATCTTGATTATTTTCTCGAATTTTACATTACGATCCTTTATTATGGTTTTCCATATTGTCTTGAATGTGATGGTTTCCTTACATTGGTTCGAAGCTTTCATTTCCTTAGTTGTGTTCAATGAGTACCTTATATCTTGCACGGGGATCGATCTCAATTGTATATCGCAAACATGCACGGTCGCTTACTGGAATGTACCTAGGAGATTAAAACTTGACAAAACAGCACGAATGATGCTGTCAATAATAAGTTTAGGTATCAAAATAGCGCTAATTAAATATTAGCTAACCAAGTTCTTGTTTCAAGGTCTCTAGTTCATGGAGAGTGAAATGATCTTCTATGTCTCACTTGGTCTCTAACAAGGCTAAAATAGGTTAGCGGTGACTTCAAAATGAAAAACCATGTCAATCATATTGAACCAAGTCAACGAATGTTGTGGATTAGTAGGATTTGGGAGAATTAGTGCCAAGTATTAGCACAACCTTGTAAAAGGCTTTGGCTACTTTTAGTTGGCAAGCTATCATCTTAACTAAGGGATCCCTGCTAGGGAGGGTTGCAACAATTCATTTTTGCCCCATTGCCATCATAGAAGCTTGTTAAGTATCGTACCTTATTTGAACCTTGTTCCTCAGGCAATCACCCTCCATCCACATCTAATCAAGTATCAGCCTAGTTTGTCGACATACCACACATCTACCGAAGAGTGTCCTGCTTTCGCGCCATCTGTAATGATCCGACCCAAGACATGTTAACCAAACCCCTAAAAGAAAACTCAAAGTATCCACACAATTTAGTGACAATTAGAGGATGGATCTTACTTAACATCACAAGGGCTAATCCAACTGATGTGAAACTTTTGGTGTCACAATGAATGACCCCTTCTGAAGGTGATAGAAGGCTCTTTTACGGGAAATATTGGAGGTCAATCCTGTTGAGAAATATTGAGAACTGCTAGTAAGAACTATGGAAAACTTATAATTTAAGAGGCGTCCAAACACCAGCCTCAAGGATAAATTCCACTACCACAGAGTGTAAAAGGTATGTTGTGACTTTTTTTTTCATGAGTTGACGAACCTTTTAAAGAGTATGAACTTCACTATTTAGGTAGAGATGGGACGACTGAGAGCGATATGTATTTTGCATGAAATTTTCTGCAAAATGAAGCAATGAAAGGTCTTTTTAGGCTAGAGCTCGGCGTAGAAGCTAAGAATATCGATAAACGGCCAGCATATAATTAGTGTTTGGAAGTCAGTAACAGATAAGACGAACATAGGTGGAACCAAGAGATGGTAAATTTCAAGAACAATCAAAATGTAAAGAGGCAAAAGTCAAGGTTCACGGTAACGCAAATAAATTTCTTCACAAATCAAGCTTTTTGAGTAAGCCCTTGAGCTAAATATGGAAAAATTACTAAAATAGTCATAAACCTATTGTAATTATGTCATTTTAGTCCTAATCTTTTTTTTTTTTGGGCAATTGAGTCATGAATTTTTTGTATTTGTGCTATTTAGTCCGTTCAATCAATTTTAGTTGGTCGTTGACATGAATGTTGGTTATCCTACATAATGTGACTGGCATTGATATGGATAATTTTAATATGAGACAAGGGAGTGCAATGAAATAAGCCTTTTGAAGAGCTTGCCCTAAGTCCATCGCTTGCCCTAACTCCACCAAATGGAGTGATTTCGAGATTCACCCACCCCATTTTCCCCTGTCCACAAGTTGATTAGGGCTATCGCCCTCCCCATTTTCCCTTGCACACAAGTTGATTGCTCCTTTTCCCCTTGGGTATGACCAGCGTCATTTCTAGAGGAAGATCTTTGGGTAACACTTTCTCCAGTAAGTTCCTCTGATTATGTTCATGGAATTTGGCTAAATTGCTTAAGTTGTGGAATGGTAATGTGGGCAATCTATACTGTTAGTCATACCATTTGTGCTGAAATACATGGCGTTCAAATCCTCTAATTTTATTCAAGTTGGCTAGATACCCATTTTCCTCTCTATCTCCCTACTTGGGTCTCGCTGGGGGATAGCAGATCGTTTTTCTGGAGCTCATTGCGATAGTTTCCAAATAATCGGAGTAGATGGACGGCGATCCGAGAACAAACAAGAGAATGGCTGCATTGTGCAAGCGACTTGGGTGTCTCTAGATGGATAAAAAAGTGTTTGCGTAAGATAACATAGTCACTGAGGAGAAACTAATGGAATGTGAACAAACTATCTTGGGTAAACTGTCTTGGGTAGATTATATGGTAGCCCATATGTTAACTTTTAGGTATTTCAAGCTACGATGAAGAAAGCTTGGAAATCGGATAGTGTTACCTGCAAACATTTAGAACCAGGACTGTTCTCCTTTGAATTTGATTGTGTTGGGGAAAAAGACCGAGTACTTCAATTGGGACCTTGGTCCTTTTCTAGTAATTTGCGGGTGTTGAAGTAATGGGAGCCCAGTACCCCCTGCCCCCAGTGTGTAGTCTTCGACTCTTGTTTCTTTTGGATGCAAATTCATGGGTTACCTATTGAAGGAAGAATATAAGAAGCAATTAGAGGTATTGCACAAAGCATAGGGGAGGTATCAAAAGTCAAAATTGAAACTAGAGGATTTTCTTCCATTCTATGTCAAAATTAATTTGTAATCTGATGATCAGAATCGGTAGAGTTGAAGATTAAGATTGAAATTCATGTTCCTGACTTGATATTTTTCAGTTCTCGATTATTTATTAAATCCTGTGTTTAAAATTAGAGAAAATGTTATTTACAAAAGTTGTAATTGATTCTCAAGCTTTCTAATGATATCAATTTCATTGAAATTGAAGCTCGATTGGTTGCTCAAAGGTTTGATCGTTGTGCCAATTGATTCTTACACTCAGATCTAGGAAATTGCTTCCCTGAATGCTCAAACGTGTTTTGCAATTTTAATGAACTTGTGTTCTTTTATGCGACAACTCAAAACTGAAAAGTTATTAATTAGTGTTTTAGCTAGTAGAATACAAAATTTGAGGACTGAATAAATAAGTATAGAGGTCCCTAGTGCAAGGTCGGTGTTGGCCTATAAGACTATTTTCATTTGAGTCCTTGGGCAATTTTGCACATATCACATAGTTGGGCTTATTTGCAAAAGTTCAAAACTTTAAAGTTGTTAATAACATATTGAAATACCTCTTTATAAATTTTGGCAGGATTCTGAATTTTTTAGATATTTTTCTCGATATTTGAACTTGTGGGTCAAAACGGGCTCTGAATTTAGACCACGGGTCTTTTCATTCAACAACTGGGTCAAGTGGTCTTACTAAACTTAAAACTAGACATCTTAAGTAGGGTTGAGCAACCCAGACCGACCAAATTTGAAATTACCTGGATCGGACTGACTTGACCAGTTCTAGGTAGTTCCCAATTTTATAAAATTGGAACTGCTAATTTTCGGTTCAATTCCTCTTTCCTAGAGGTAGGGGGCCAAGGGGGGGAGTTGAATCGACCGAACTGCCTGTATCTATTTTTTTTTTTTCACATAAAACTCTTTATTTTCTCTTTGCATGTGTCCTCTCTTCTCTTTCCCCAGTTCCAAAAGGTTATCATATATAAATCAACTAGTTCCATTGGACGGTTGAGAACTAAACTAGTTTGGTTCGGTCCCCAATTCTAGAAACTAAAAACCAGTCCTTATGATATAGTTCCTGATCCCTAGATGGGATTAGATGAGATCAAAAACCGATCACCTATAATCTTAAGTTTCTGTTGATGCTTGAACCATTTTAATTGGACTTCATTTGATAGTTTAATTTGGCCAAAACATAGTCAGTATGATAGTAACATAAAACTGAATAAGTGAACCTTCTGTAGATCACTTCACCATATTTGATTGATTGTAAATCGAGGTTAAATGAATTGAATGCATGCTTAGTTTGATTCTTATGCATGTTTTTGTTAGATGAATGAATAGATGCGGCGTATGCTCTATGGATAGTCTAATGGGGTTTGATTAGGAGTGAACATTGCTTCTTATCTGAATTTGATGACATGGAAATTAATATAGGTATTTAGGAGATAATGGCTCTTTGGTAGTTTCGGGAGGAAAGGGAAGCGTGATCGGCGTCCCTTGTGGGCTTGCATGGGTTTGGCTTCAGTCCAATGGGCTGAAGAGGTCGGGTCAACGAGGCTGGCCTAGCTTGAGCCCAGTGCTTTACTTTTTCATTCCTTGCCCAATTTTTCCTAATTTTCTTGATTATGCCTAAATTGATATTGAAATTGAATTAGTTTGGCCTAATCGGATTTTAAATGCGTGTATTGACTATTTATGACATGTCAATCCAAGCCCTAAAATCGGGTCCGAGGGTTGACTATCCCGTTTAAGCTCGAAATCTTAAAATTGACTTGGAACCTTCAATTGACTGGGTCCCCGAATCAAATGTCTGAAAAGAATCAAATTAATGAGATTATTGAATTTCAAAATTCTTTTTAATTGATTATCCAAGTGTTCGGTTTGACAAAAAAGTCTACCTTTGATCTTTCTTTCTTTTTTTCTTTTTTTTTTTATAAAAGACTGAAAATTAAAAGACTAAATATGCATGCAAGGGTCAAATTGATATCTATTTATGACTTTTACATACGACATGAAATGTTGAACTAAAGTTGACGTTTTCAGGTTTGACAAAAAGTAAGCGCTTGATTTATTAATAAATCAGCACCTAATTAGAAATGCAATACTCTTAGTCTCTACATTCAAATGGGACTTTATAGATACTAAAACTACTATATTTGGCCAAGAAACAACCTTGCCGTGATTAGGGATCCCAAAACTCGAGCCTTTATCTAATTATTGAGAGAAAATTCAAGTGTCAACATAATGGCATTGCACTGGACAAAAATCAAAGACTTTAAGGGTGCATTCGCAAAAAAAAATGATTTGAAAAATATTTTCCAAAAGATGATTGTTTATATCATTTAGAAAAATTAGTCATCTGAAAATGTCTTCTGGGGAAAGCATTGTCTAAGAATGGTTAGTATTCTTTGTTTGGTAATATGATCGCAAACATTTACCGACGTTTGGATCTTATTGGAAAATAATTTCAATAATTTTATTTCATGCCAAAAAAATTGAATTTTTTATTTTTTAATATCTTTATATTTAAAAAAAGTGAATAATTATTTATTTTTTCTTCCCCTTTGCTAGTCACTAGCCTTGGGGACGACCAATCCACAAGTGTGAGCCATCGAGGCTCGAGCTTGCTTGAGGTCGATGAGCTCGAGCCTTGCCAAAGGCTAACAAGGCCACCTCACTAGATTGGCAAGCTCAAGTGTCACTAGCATTAGGCGAGCCTGAGCTCACTAGGAATGGCGAGGCTCGAGTTAGAACGAGGCCAATGAGCTTGAGCCTCACTAGATTGGTAAGGCTCGAGCTTGAGCCTTGCTAGATCAACAAGCTTAGGCTTAGGCTTAGAGCGTGAATGATAATATTTCGATCGTAAATTGATTTCTAGAAAAAAATAGATTTTTCTATTTCTATTTCTCGGATGAAGTTCTAAGCCAAAAATGCGATTAATAACTACAAAAATTTCTACTCTTAGAATAAAACTTCATTTGATAATTAAAAAAATTCACTTTCCCAAATAGTGGCGGTAATGGGAGAGGCAAAGCGGTGGTGATCGGCGACCAACGACCAAGAGTGTGGACGACCGGCGATGGTGGTGACGGCCGACGACGGCGGTGACGGTCGGTGACCGGTGGTGGCGGCGGTGGCCGGTGATCGGTGGTGGCGGCGGCCGGCGACCGGCGGCGGCGGCGGCGGTGGCCGGCGACCGGCGGCGGCGGCGGCAGCGGTGGTGGTGGTGGCCGGCGGTGGGCGTGGTGATGGTGAGCGGCGAGATAACAAAAAAATTTTCAGGTGAGAAGAAGAAAGAGAGAAATAATTTCTAATTTCTACTCCGAAATAAAAAGTAAAAATTTTTTGTTTCTAATTTCTATTCCAAACCTATTTACGGAATAGAAATTTGTTCCAAAAATAAAAATGCAAATTTTTTTACCAGATGGATTCTATTCCAAAAATAGGTTTGGAATAGATTTCTATTCCGTAAAATGTAAAACCGAATGATTACCATGCATGCCCTTACCGATCAAGCAACGCTCGGGCTCGAGCCTTACCGATCAAGCGAGGCTCAAGCTTAAGCCTTGCTAGCCTTGGGCAAGGCTGAAGCTCGTCGAAAATGGCAAGGCTTGAGCTCGCCTTTGGCTGGCCACCAGCCTTTGCCTTGGTTAGTGATTGGCCAAAGTAGAAGAAGGAAAAAGAAGAAAGAAAAAAATTAAAATTAAACAAAAATATTTAAAAAAAACTAAAGTATTCGAGATAAGCAATTCCAGAAGGTGTTTTCAACTCTTTATATTTAGGAATTCACTTCCCCAAATTTATGCATGAATGTTTCAAATGACCGAAAAGTTTTTTTTGTTGACTAATTGTTTTCTGCGAACCAAATAAGTGAGTCCAAGAAATCAATTCCCGGAAAACATTTTCTCCCAAACAAACACATCCCTAGTGTTATTATCCTTTTCACAGTGGAAAACTACATCCAACCATGTCGGTCCAATGCATTTTGCAAAGTCTATCCTGATGTCATTGCAACAAGCTAAAAATAATAGAGAAATGAGACCTCCACAGAAGCCTTCCCATATTTATTTGTAGTGCCACGACTCCAGAGTACAATGGCCGATTCGCAATTTTCGAATAACATTCATAAGTAAGAAGGCTCTGCAATGAAACTAATTCACATGGCGGAATCAATTAGAACTAAGAAGATAACAGAGGAGCAACTTTTCCTAGCAAGAGTACATATTTTATGCTAGCGACATGCAGACCAAACAGACAAACAGTGCAAATGAAAAGCTAACTTCAAAACTTAGTCTCCTTCTGATGCTCGAAATTTCCTGCCATTGAGATCACGAAGTTGCTCCAAGGTGACTGCAGAGAATGGCATTTCCAAGGGTACCTGAACACGGAGCTCCTGCGAAACTTGTTTCATGGTCGGTCGAAGACGCGGGTCAGCTTTCAAACATGCGAATGCTAACTGTGCGATAGAGACCAGTTCTTCCGCTTCTCAAATTCGAATTCTAGAAGATGAGAGACGTTGATCTAGCACATCCTTTAAAAGGGCTGGAGACTCAGTTTCGGTGGATGATGAACATTCCCGATAGACAAGATCTCTAGGATGCTTTCCCATGATCATCTCTGATGTGATGACACCAAAGCTATACACATCGCATTATTCAGTTGGAATTGTCGAATAAGCCAACTCTGCAAGTGAAGAATTCAAAAATTCTTTATAACCTCATCCGCTACACTAACATTGATTCCTCTTCATGTGGTGGTTATAGATAAAAAGTACGAGCATATGTCATTTTGATTACACAAACTTAGTATCCTTGAACTAGCCAGATAAATAATAATGCATTTCCCGATCCTAAATGTCATTGAAAAGGAAAAAAACCCTGAAGGACATAAATACCTGGAGCAATGTATCTGATAGTGTCGGCTGTTGCCGTCCAATTTGATGAATCTAGCCTCAATAGTCTTGTGGTGCCAAAATGGGAAACCCGAGCCTCATGATTGACATCCAACAGAACATTGTTACTGTTCAAGTCTTGATGAATCCATGGAGGAAAACAATTGTGATGCATATAGGACAATGCATCCGCCACTCCTCGAACCAGGTTCACCCTTTAGTCCCAGGTAAATTTTGATGCTTTCTCATCATCATTCAAAATCGTTCTCAAACTTCCTCTTTCAATGTACTCATACACCAGAAAACAGTATTTTTCATGAGAGCAAAACCCATAAAGCTTGACAATGTGGTGGCGATGCTGAATATTTGATAAAGCTTGAATCTCTCTCTCGAAAGATATGAAGTCTGGAACTCATCAGGGGATGAAGAAATTTTCTTGATCGCGACAATTTGACCTGTTGGTAATTCAGCTTTATAAACAATGCTGTATGCTCCTTCTCCCACATAGAATCTGGAGTCAAATCCTTCTGTGGCCTCCAGGATTCTCTTGTAGAAAGCTTTCCCATCAAAACTCAAAATGTGCATAAAATCTAAATCATTCGAGGGTCCAATATTCACTCTCTTGATATTCTTTCTTCGGCAACATACAAAGATCAAGATAATGAATAAGATGGAAGCAAGAAGCACAGCTCCCGCGAATGAAAGGACGAGGATAGCACTAATTCGTGGTCCACCATCTCCGTTACCTTTCTTGCTAGGAGAGTCGCATTTCTGTAAACCAACAACATTTCCACATAGCATCTTGTTATGCTGAACCGCCTCAAATGGAGCCTCATTAAAAGCTTTGACATTTGGGAGAGGACCTTCAAGGTTATTGTAGGATATATCAACAATACTTAAAGCTAGCATATCACCAAAAGAATGTGGGATGGAACCAAACAAGCCATTTTGGGAGACATCCATGGTTTTGAGGACTCTTAGTTTTCCTAGCTCCACTGGTATTCTTCCAGTCAATAGATTCTGACTATAATCAAGAACCTCTAGGAATTGAGTGTTGCCTATCACGGCAAGAATGTTTCCCTTGAGTTTATTATTGGCATAAGTACAGCAAGAGTGCCAAAAGTTGGCACGAAGGGACACTTAAGTGCCAAAAGTTACAAAAGGTACACTTAAGTGCCACTTTTAAAAAAAAATGAATCACTTAAGTGCCAAGTCGTCGGAACCCTGCCGGAAATCCTACGTAGCAATTTTTTATTAATTTTTTTGCCTACGTGGCTCACTGGAAACCGAATCGGCCAAAAATCAGCCAAAACGACATCGTTTTGGCTGACGTGGATTTAAAAATTATTAATTAAATAATATTAAATAAATAAAAATATATTATTATAAAATCAATTTTATTTAAAAAAAAAAGGGAGGAGGGGATCCCCTCCTCCACTTTTTTTTTTTTTTTAATAAAATCGATTTTAATTTTTTTTCAAAAATATGACATGGACAACTTTTTTAAAAAAAATTGCCACGTGGATTTTTTATTTTGAAAAAAATGCTCCGTCAAGCAAATGAAGTCGCCAAAAAATGGACATATGGCAATTTGGCTGGAATTTTTCGCCGTTGGCACTTAAGTGATCCCTTTTGCTCCGATTTTGGCACTTAAGTGTACCTTTTTGTAACTTTTGGCACTTAAGTGTACCTTTTTGTAACTTTTAGCACTTAAGTGTAACTTTTGGCACTCCAGAGGTCCGTACCTCGTTTATTATTGCTCAAGTTCAATCTCAACAAATTTGTGCACTGAATGAGTTGTGTTGGGATTGATCCGCTCAAATTGTTTGATGCCAGGTTGAGATGTTGTAGTTCGGATAAAACCCCTATTTCATTTGGAATATCACTCGTGATCTGATTATTGTTTGAGATATACCAAAAACTTTAAGCTTGCCAATTCCCTTGGAATAACTCCACTCAAATTATTCAAAGATAAATCCAATGACTGTAATTGAGTCATCCTCCCAGAGACTGAGGATATCTTACCAGAAATGTTGTTATTTGATATTTTTAAGCTTGTCAAATTGCGACAAAGTGCCCACTCCCATGAAAGCTCACTATACAAATAATTGTGGCTCAAGTCTATGTATATTAGCTGTGGATATATTCCAAAAACTTCTGCTATATTTCCCATTAGTCGGTTTCCTTCAAGCCTCACTCTTATTAATGTACTACAGTTCCTCAAAGCTTTTCGGAATGACTCCTGTGAAATGATTGTTTGGGACGGTGAAATACTGCAGTGATTTCCCCTGGCATATGTCATCTGGCAAATTCCCTTCGAGTTTATTGTCAGCTAGATCCAAAACATTCAAACGCACAATTTTATTAACTTCGGGAGGCAAGGAACCAACAGAGCGGTTGTCACTGAGGTGTAACATTCTTAAATTGGTCAGGCTTCAAATTGATGAAGGGATTGAACCACTCAAAACAGTTAACAGACATCCAATTGCCTAAGAGAAACCAATTCCCCTATTACTTCGGGAATCGAGCCAGAAAGATTATTCAACTGAATGTGTAAGAGATTTACATTGCTCAAATTCTGGATAGATGATGGAATTGGACCAACCAAATTATTTTGGGATAAATCTAATAAAGTAAAACTAGTGAGCTTCCCTATTTCTAAAGGTATGGATTCAAAAAGTCTGTTTTGCCTTAAATAAAGAATCTTCAAATTCCTCAATTCACCTATCTCTTGTGGAATGGGACTAGAAAGGTTATCATTTGAAATGCACAAGCTTGTTAAGTTGCCTAAATTTCGAAGAAAATGAGGGAATGAGCCACTGAGATCATTTTTACATAGAGACAATATGCAAAGATATTTTAGTTTTCCCATACTTGCGGGAATGTTCCCATAGAGTTCATTAGTACATAAATCAACACACTTGAGTTTGGAAAGGTTACTGATACTTGAGGGAATTGAGCTGTAGATTTTGTTGTTGCTAATGTCAAGACTGAGCAAATTGGTTAAGCATGAGAAGTTGAGACCATCTAAAGGTCCTCTCAAACCGAGATGGGAAAAATTGAGATGAGTAATGGACCCATCAACAAAGTCACAGGAATCATTACCATGCCAAGAAGACAGGAGGGATTGACTACGGCCTTTGAGGCTAGATTTCCATGTCTGGAGAGCCTCTGCTTGTTTCCCATTGTCTGCAGCAGCAGTGAAAGTTGAAGTAGGGGAAGAAGCAAAGCTTACAAACAGCAAGAAGAAGAATATGAAGAAGAAGGAGCCTTCTAAGGCAGGCTGGTGATAATGGAATAGAGACTTGCCAAAGATTAAGGAAGAACCCATGATTTGGTTGTAATTTAATCTTGTTGAGATTTGAGATACTTATAGAGAAGGCCAGGTCAATGGATGCCGCAACTCTGGTAAACAGATTCCTCTGTGTGTTTTTTCTCTTCATTTTGCACAAATTGAGGAAGCTAAGTAGACAAATTCCTTTTTAACAGATTAATGCATGGAAAAGTGGGAATGACGCGCTCAGAGAAATATGAATCTATTTAAAAACACGAAGTTGGCTAAACCTAATCGACTACCACTACATGAAGGCAGAAAAGAACAAAACTTTTCTCTTTTTCCCAAGAACTTTTCAGCCGTTCACATTTACTTTCTCTGTCGGCCTGAATTTAACTGTTGTAATTGCTCGGCTTCGTTCCGCGTGGATCGATCCGCAAAAAAATAAAATAAAAGAAAAGTACTCAAAATATGGCAACTCGAACCGGTAACTATTTGGTGGTCACGTTAATGAATCTAGCGACCTGGGGCATCACAAACTTTGCACCTAGTCCTTATCTTGCGTGATCCTTAGTTCCTACCCTCCAAGCTGGTGCATTGGCACCATTTGGTTAGCTTAGATGGCATCATAGTTTAACTGTCAGTATTTAGTGGGGTTTTCAAGACAATAAAATTTAAAGATTTGTCAAAGTTTAATTCTTTACTTATTTGTACCTAAGCAGGTGTTTAAAAGGCTCACAAAAAAAAAAAAATCCAGGAGAGGGCCAGTCAGCATAGCTCTTGCAGAGTCTCTCTGTATTCTCTAGAAGGAGGGAAGAAAAATATACACTTCAAACAAACGGTGTGAGATGTGTAGGTACCAACACATTTAAAATAAGGAATGTAGTCGATGACTTACACATCAATAGTCCTCCAACATGTGACTTGGGGCATCACAAACTTTGCACCTAGTCCATATCTTGCGTGAGCCTTGGTTTCCATCCTCCAAGCTGGCGCGTTGGTACCATTTGGTTAGCTTACATGTCATCATGGTTTAATTGTCAGTATTTAGTGCGGTTTTCAAGACAATGAGATTTAAAGGTTTGTCAAAGTTTAATTCTTTACTAAATGACTGATATCGCGATGGTCAATATTTAGCTAGAAGAGATATTTACCTATAAACCGAAACCGCGAAAGCCCAAAAAGAGTCCACATGTGAAAGGTTAACTCCAAAACTTACGGTCTTCTGAAATGCTCAAAATTTCCTGCCATTGAGGTGACAAGCTGACCGCAGATAAACTGGAATCTCACGTTACAATTGTCTCATCATCGATCGAAGTCGCGGAGATGCTTGCTAGCACTATGAGGCTAGCCTAGCGACCAAGAGTGTTTGAATGATCATCATTTTTGTTTCTAATACTAGAAACAAAAGCATTGGTAGAGGCAGAGGCCAATTGCTGCTAAGCCTACTACTCCATCAGGCTCCTAATCGTAGTCAGAGCTTGCAAAATACCATCAAGTTGGGGGTTCTATCTTGATTTTCCTTTCAAAATAGTTGAGTCATAAGCTGATTTTTCATGTGTGATCACCCGTTCATGGGAATTCATATTGGCTACTTTGGGATACAGCTGCGGAATTCTATGAAGAATTCTCTACAACACAGCCAAAAGTTAGTAGTCACAACTTTCATGAAAAAAGAACAATCAATGATATGTTCTTTCTAATTTTCTATCCCATGACTCCTAGCACACCTCATGACTCTTGGTAATAATCCTTACTGTGATACCAAAGGCTGTCACAACCCTTGATCAGGGGCTGAGTAGACGGGCTATTTTCATGATGTCTCAAGTTTGTCACCGATCTAATTGATTTTATCTTGTTAATATGCCCATATGGAAGCGTTAATTCAACAAATCATGATTTTATTTGTCATTTTCTTTTCTATTACATACAAAAAGAGGGATAGGTTTCCTTAACTCCACTACTACTGCGACTATCCAAAATTGGAAACCCTTCCACTTTGGTTGGACTCACAGGGTAGGGGCCATTCCATCGGATGTTGCCCCATTGGTCATGTTGGATGGTCCATTGAAGCCTCGAAGAGGTCTGACCTAGTCCCCATCAAACTACGCGTATCATACCCTAAAGTGGAGAGGCACCGATTTTTCTAGCCCCTCGTTGATCCATACAACAGACTCGAGCTTGCAGTAGGTAATATTCGTCTCGACATCTACAACATCTATGATGGACACGGTTATCTTTACAAGATAGCCAAAATGTTTAGTAGCTTTGCTTATTTACTTGTGAAATAGTGGAGTCAGTACTTAGAATACTCCGTAAGCAAAGTTTCTAACCTCGCCTAGTAAGTCAACTCCACATAAGAATTAGCCAATGACAAGAGCAAATGGTGTCCATGCATTCATGGTCGGTAAGAGCAAAACTCACATAATAAGCTCAACAAAATTGACATCTCATGCAATATGCAATTCTTTTACCATCGTCGAGAAATTGAACCTTGTTCCTTTTGGAGCCATCTTGGGACTCAAACCCAATTCAATTCAGGCTTTAATTTGGCTTTCGAGCTTTTCAAACCAGGGCATCTTGGGACTTAAACCTAGGGCATCTTGGGGCTAGCAAACCTGAGGCATTCGAAGGCCGTTATAGGACTCAAACCCCTTTCAATTCGGGCTTACATAGTGGGGCATCCAAGAGTCATCTCCCAAGCATTTTGTTCTTTCCAACGGGGCATCGTCACCAACGCTTTGTGGTGACAGTACTATTTGTCGATTTCAACGTACATAAACATCACAAACATCTTTTCTTTGTGGAAAAAAAAAAGTGAAAGAAGGCCTAGACACCTCATTATGGAGCGATCTTTCTCCTAATGCCAACAAGAGCAAGTTGTTTATTTCAGGTGGATCATTGGAAATTAAAGACCAAATATCTCAGGCTCTTGGCTTTAGGTTAGGTTCTCTCCCGGTCCGCTATTTGGGGGTTCCAATAATTACAACAAGACTCAGCAAGTGGATTGCCATGCCTTGGTATGCCTTCTTACATCTAGAGTTCAATCTTGGACCCATCGCTTCCTTTCATTTGTGGGTCATTTACTCCTTATTAAGACTGTTTTGCATGCAATTCAAGTCTATTGGGCTTCAACTTTTTGGCTGCCCTCTTCGGTTGTTGATCAAATAGAACAAATCTACAGACAATTTCTTTGGAAGGGCCCATCCCTAGGACCGGGAGAGGGGGAGGCAAGGTCTCTTGGGAGGACGTTTACCTCCCCATATGGGAGGGCGGACTAGGGATTTGTAAGATTTGTGACAACAACAAAGCAGCAATCTTTAAACACATTTGGATCCTATTTACGGATAAAGAGTCACTTTGGTGCAAATGGATTCATGCTACTTATCTTAAGCGGAAGAATTTCTAGATCACACCCATCCCAACATTTTGCTCGTGAGCTTGAAGAAAGCTCCTTACCTTGAGGACCGAAATTATACCCCTCTTTCGGTAGCAAATAGGAGATGGTCTAACAGCCACTCTTTGGTTTGATCCTTGGTTGGAAATGAGTCCTTTAAATTCGGTCTTCCCTAATTCATACATCTACCAATCTAACCTCTCAAGAGAGGCCAAAGTCTCGAACCTTTTTTTCTCCAGCTAGGCAACCTATCTTGCAAGAGCTTTCTACTTGGCATATTATAGTTCCTCACTTAACTCAATCACAGGACATATTTACTTGGGTTATGGACCCTTCAGGAAGATTTTCTATTGCGTCGGCATGGTCCTCCATCCGTAGGAAATCCTCTATTGTGCCTTGGGCACCATTCATTTGGAATAGAGCCATTGTCCCTCAACACCAATTCCTTTTATGGTTGACTGCCAAGAATCAACTCCTTACATAGGTATCTCTTATGTCCTATTGCAGAATCCCCTCTTCGGTGTGTACTTTTTGTAATACCAGACCTGACTCTATTGACCACCTGTTTTTTAAGTGCCAAGTTTCAAATATCTTTGCCACATTTTGGGCTGCAAAAATGCAACCTTCCTTGGTGCAACCATTCATGGAAGGGTAATCTTCGTTGGGCCATGAGCTCTTTGTCCGGTAGGGGTTTTCACAGTGACATCTCTCGGTTCTCTTTTGGCGCCCTATGTTATGTCATATGGAAGACTAGAAATAACATTATATTTCGGGCTTGCAACTTATACATCCCTTCGATGAAGCAACACCTTGTAAAGGCGGTAAAGGATAAAGCATTATTCTACAAATCTGTTGAAGACAATCCTTGTAATTGGCGACTCTAGTGTTCTTGGGGCTTAGACCCATCTATTTTCTGCTAAATAGCCTAGGGTCATCTAGGTTGTGCCTATCTTTCCACGATCTAGATTTGTACTTATGTCATTTATATGTATGGTTGCTCAAATTGTGAATGCGGTACCCATCCACTCCAGTGACTTAATCTCCCATAGAGTGCATGTTGGTGCCATGGTTCCCCCTTGTACAGTTTTTGCTAGTTGAAAGTTTATAATACTTACCTTACCAAAAAATAAAAAAAAAACATCACAAACATAATCGTAACCTACATCATTGATTATTATCCTTGGTTTAGCCTACTCGATCATGCATAAAGGATCCCATAAGGCCGTGCACATGCATGTGTGTCCTAAGACTCAAAACTAATATGCCAAGAATGAATCTCAGTCTGTGACTTAGTCTAATCAACAAGCACTTGAGGTTTCCTGCATCAATTCAAGAATTAGCTCGATACGCCTCAATATTGATCAACATTTTATGGCTTTGGTGAACCTCAACATGTGATAGACATGTCGACAAATCCTTGGTATCCTTCAAATCGTGTAACATACGTGCATGCGCATGAACTCAACATAAATCATCCGTGACTCAAACTACTCATGGCTTACCTATGAGCATCAACTAGTCTCATGAATAGACTTGACATTGCCAGGGAGAGTTAGAAAACTATACTTACCTTGACAAACTTTGGAAGATTAAAGAAACAACTTGATGAGGAAAAAGGGGTGCATAGACGAAAAGAGAGAGAGCAGTTGAGAAGAAAGAGACGAAGAGAGGCAGTGGTGAAGACTCCTAAAGAGAGGGAGGAGGAGGAGGACAAGAAGCCAAATAGCGAAAAATGACAAGAGGCTCCTCCTATTTATAGTCCTCGGGCTCATAATTATCGAGCCAAATGATCCAATCCTCTTTTTCCAATTTTCACACTTATTGGCCTTGTGTGGCAACCTAGTGCTTAAATATCCCTATTGGAGGCTTACTTATCATTCTCTTATTGGACCAAATAAGTAACCTGCATTTAAGAACATTTATGGCAATCTTGAGGAGGCGGCGCCTATAGTGCCAAATCGGTGCTTATATCCTTTAGGCTCAAGATGAGTGTCTCGAGTGCCCAATTCCAATTGGTCCAAGTGCACAATGACTCATCGACTTGATCATCAAGAAAAATCTTGGATCATCATTACCAAATCTTGGCTTTTGAACACTTCAACATTACAACTCATCTATAGCATTTAATGCAAGGATTATAGAGAGTTTTGTCTTTTATCCACATCCTCAAGAATGAAGCCGCTTCTAGAAAACATCCATCTAGACTCGCTCTCGGGTCGAGAGAAGGATCACAAGGTACATCCTGAAAAACCAATTCTCACACACTTGAGGTTTGGGCCATCCCACTCCTTTGGGCGATTCTTCGGCCTAAGAGGGTCGGTTCCTTGGTTGGCTCATTGGCTAGTCCTAGGGTTGGCACAATCAGTTTGTCCAGGTCCAAGACTAGCTTGCATGCTACCAATTTTCCTACACGGTCTATGATTCACCAATTGGTTAAAGGATAATTCTAAGGTCATCCATGACTTAAAACTAAGCTAAGGCACTTGTGAATCCTAGACTTAGTGACGAAATCACTGAGTGTATCACGAGGCTCATTCCAATCGATTCTCGACCCATCGCATAGGTTCATGGCCAGTTTGTGATTAATCCATGATTGGATTTCACCAATTCACACTTCTCTGTTGATCACTAAGAATAAAATAGGGAATAATACATTTTTGGTCAAGATACGATCGCAGTTGGTTAAGTCGAATTGTCTATGTATTGGAGCATGGTTAGCGGAATCACTCGTATCGATCATGATTGATTGATTCACGACCGTCTACCAATTCACAATGGTCCATGATCATCCCATAAACAATTCTCATGATCCAAAAGTCATCTCATAAGCTAGAGGTTCGATCCCACCTCTATGATTGGTGGCTAATTCATGGCCAATCTCTTGGCCAATTTATGGTTGGTCAGCTAGTTGGACCATGACTGATTCTGATTTTTTACCGATTGAATTGATCAATTCATGACCAATGGTTTATGGTTAATCTAGTCCAAAACTTATGTCCGTTTCTCATGGGGTTGGAATCGAGAATATTACATACTCACAACCAAATTCTCATCCAATTTCTTGGCAATTCCAATACTACATTGCCCAGTCCACTTGGTAGCTCCATCCCTTTGTTTGCACAATTGAGTCATAACCACAACTCATATATCTATAAGCATTGTAATGATTGGTTTGCATTTGGCATATATTATTTTTCCATTGAATGCTTTGCATACATTGTTATCAATGATATCGCACTTGAATTCCTCACTCAACAAGGCTTTACACCAATGCTTGGGTTATGTTTAGAATAGTGCATCTAAACCTTCCTTTGTCAACTGAAGCAATTCTTCTTTGGTTGGCCTAAATTCAGCCATGTTCGTACTCTTTGCTAGTTGCCAAAATTGAAACAGCATCTTATCCCCTTTGATGTTATTTGCCCAATTTGTGTATATGTGCCTTGCACACATTCTATACTCAACTTAGGGCATCGACTCAATTAATGCCGAAATCAATTCCTAAAATAATTCAAATTTAGAAATGCAAGCAAATAACATATTGTTATTATAAAAAGTAAATAGTTGACAATGACATTGCCTTATGTTGATCGCTCATGAATGCCCACCCTACCACGTTTGTTATCTCTAAGTCAGCCATGAGATTTTTAGGAACCAAAACCAAGTGTCCTTGTTCTCTATCTTCATAATAGCCCAAGCTAGTGAAAACATTTAGTTATTCGCATTTCTTCCAATTGTGGTTAGCATTTCTCCCTTGCATAAGCCCTTCAAGAAATAGCCATCCAATTTGTCTACAATTAGAGAAAAATCCCCATTTGCATGCACTGAAACACACATAGAACTTATCAAACCTGGTCTTAGTATCAGGAAGTGACCTCTCCATGACATCTACAAATACTCTACTTAAAGGGTTTTGAACCCTACACTCCTAAGTATAATCCAAAACCTGCCTATATTCCTTAATATACTAACCAATGAGTATCTTTATCACTTTTTGCTTCATTATTTTGCATTGATTCCTAGACACATTGATACCTTTACGATCGGTATAAGTATAGCGGAAAGTGCCAAAAATTGGCACGAATAAACACTTAAGTGCTAAAAGTTACAAAAGGTACACTTAAGTGCCACTTTTAAAAAAAAATGGATCACTTAAGTGCTAAGTCGCTGGAACCTTGTTGGAAATCTTACGTGGCAATTTTTTAATAATTTTTTTGCCTACATGGCTCGCCGGAAATTGAAACGATGAAAATTAGCGCAAAATGACTTCGTTTTTGCGCCGACATGGATTTTAAAATTTATTAATTAAATAATTAAAAAATATATTATTATAAAATCGATTTTATTAATAAAAAAAAAAAAAAGAAGGGGATTGGGCGAGGGCCCAGCCCTCACCAATCCCCCCTTCTCTTTTTTTTTTTTTAAATAAAATCAATTTTAATTTTTTTAAAATCTAACATGGACAATTTTTTAAAAAAAAAAATTGCCACATGGATTTTTTATTTAAAAAAATGCTTCACAAGCAAATGAAGTCGCTGGAAAATGGACACGTGGCAATTTAGCAAAATTTTCGCTGTTGGCACTTAACCGACGATCCATTTTGCTCCGATTTTAGCATTTAAGTGTCCTTTTGTAACTTTTGCCAAGTGTTTTGTGCCAACTTTTGGCACTCCAGAGGTCCGTACCTCCTTTACGATCCTTCACCAACTACTTTAACTAAGAAGTCTTTATCTTGAGTATAAGTGGTTGGACAATCATGCGCTTGTTACCATTTTATTGTCAAAATTAATGGAATAAGTATGTTCCTTTTAGAATGACCTAATCTAGAAGGATCCACTCTTCTTGATGAACTCGCCATATATCTTCCATGGAGAATTAGGCTACAAACCCCTAGTTTTTACAAAGGCATTTGTGTTTTTAATAAACTCAAGCGTCCTTTATTCAACAATGGAGTTCTTTATCATAGTTTCCCTAAATTGTTTTGCATCCTAGAATTTCATACTACTAACAAAGTGGGAGAGGCAATGGATCAATCATAAAAAGGAAACTTACTTTCATTCTAGGGATAGCTCCTTGATCTTCATCAAGCTTGTCTTGGGAAGTAACATTATTGATACTTTATGCATAATTAGTCTCATTAGCAACAACACCAGCATCTGCAACTTCTTTGACCCTATTTACACCCTCTTCATTTACTTGCAAAACTACAAACTTATTTAATAAAAACTCCCTTTGCTTTTGCCTTGATTGTGCAAGCTCCTCGTCGTTGTCGTCATTTAAGAAATTTTCAAAAGCCAAAGCTTCATTATCATCATCACTAGATTAAGCTACTTTCCAACCTAATATAGTAATTGTCATGTCACCTATGTCATCAGCACTTTATAGAGTTATATCTATGCCCCTCTCCTCCCCTTCATGTTTATACTAGCTTGAATACTAGCTCCCCCTTCTCCTATTTGGGTGGTCTCTCATTCATCATCTTCGTCCTCATCATTACTATTGTATTCAACATACACTTTTACTTCTTTGCCATGAAGATAATAGTACAGGACATCCCTAAAACCATTATCATTATCTAAGCTTCTCAAAAAATTTCTCAAGCCCTTCTCAAGAACACAATAAAGTAATTTATGTACTTTGCAGGACAAATACTTCACTATATCTCTAATAAATCCAATATAAGATGCCTTCTTTATATTGACAAATATAGTGCCTTCATTCCCTCTCATACTCCACTTGTCCTCCCCAATCACAAAGTCCTCATTGTAACAAACAATGATAGCAAGATAATCCTTATTATAAGCCATGTTTGCAACCAAAAAAGAAAAAACAAATAACTTTTGGGACCACAACAACATACAATAAACAATTGCATATGGAGGTCCCCAAAATCTTAAATAGTTTATTAAAAAATCAAAAAGAGAATTTGTCATTTAGTTTAGTGGAAAGAAATGACTAGAGGTCTCCCACGACAACCACTTCGACCATAGAAATTCGATTAAAAAAATACCTCAATAGTAGAGGTCCCTGTGAGAACTAGAGGTGCCTACTACAACCATGATAACCACTTCGATTAAAGAAATTATGTGAGGTGTAACATCCTCGATTCCGACCCCATGAGGATCAGCCATAAGGTCTTGAATGAGTCAAGCATGGGCCATTGGCCATGGATCGATTAGTCCGATTGGTAAGGAACTAAGGATCGGTCATGGTTCAATCGCATGACTAGCCATAAACTAGCCAAGGTGTTAGTCGTGAATTGTATACCAACCATACCAATGGGATTAGATTATCAGCTTATAAGATAACTTTTGGATCACGAGACCTGGTCACGGGATGATTTTGGATTGGCGAATAGTCATGGATTGATCTGACCAGTCAGAGTGCCTAGCCGTGGGGGATTCCGCCTGGCTACCTATTCATGGACAATCCAACTTGATCAAAAGTGATCGTCTTCTAACCAAAAATGTATCATTCCCCATTTAATTCTTAGTAATAAAAAGGGAATCTCGAATTGATGATGCTCGATCGTGGATTAGTGATGCACCAACCATGAACTATGTGAATGGATCGAGCGTCGATCGGAATGAGCCCTGAATAGACCCGGCTATTCCGTCACTAATCCTAAGGTCTATAAGTTCCTTGACTTAGTGCTAGGCCATGGGTAGCCTTAAGATTGGCCTTGAATCAATCGGAGGACCAAAGACCGAATTTAGAGGAGAAGTCACGATAGGCTCGGTGGATAGGCCTAAGGACCAGCCCGAGGGTCCTGAACCCAACCAAAGCCAACCATGCTAACCCCAAGGCCAACGACTAAGCCAACCTTCATGGCCGAACCACCGCCTTAAGGACGATTTGGGCGAGTTAGGGGGCATGATGCCTGACCCTTGGGTCTATGTGATTCAATTTTTCGAGGTGTACCTAATCATCCATTTTCCGACCTCGAAACCAACTTAGTCGGTGGGATTCTCCGAACCGCCTTCTTGAGGAAGAAAAGGACAAACTAAGGAAGACTTTAGAACCACCCTCATTTAATGGAAGGGATAACATTTATCTTCAATTTTCAAAGGCTATGATGGCAATCAAAAATATCTTTGGTGGCTATGAAAGGGACAACTCACACATGGCCCAATTGGAAGGCGACACCCCAACCTTCATCAAGAGCCTATGGAATCTTAGGTGCCGAGTTGGCAATTTAAACATCTTCCTTGTCAAACTTCATTAAATGCCCATAAATGCAAGAAAACAATTAGTCCAATAAGAAAGCGAAAGGTGAGTCATCGTCGATGACATCTATGGACTAGACTACTAAATATAATCTTTTAGCCGTACCTAGTTATCCTTTAGGTTCAATTATTGGTCAAGTAGCCTTGCCACTTAAGACTTCTAAGTAGGCTACTTGGAAGAATTGAAATGGACTGCTTGAATTGGTAATGATAACATCGAGTAGTATAAATAGGAGGACCACTCCTCATTTCTCAACTTGCCATCCATTTCCTTCTCCCTTTCCTCTTGGACGCCCTCCTCCTCCTCATGTCTCTCTCTTCTTTGGCCTTCAAACAAACCACTCCTCTCTCTCAAGTTTATTTCTTTAGTTTGTTGAGATTTGTCTAGGTAAATAGAATCTCCTATTTCTCCTAGGTATTGTCATTTCTATCATGAAGTCTAGACAATCTTCTCTTGACAAACCATGATTTGCATGGAGGATTATGCATATGTTGGCTTGTACATGAATCTTATGTATGTGCTTGAGTCTTTTGCAACCGGGATGATGCCAAGGTTTGTGGCATGTGTTCAACGCAAGTCAGGAATGCCTAGAGCCATAAGGCTTGAATTGGTAATGAAATGTCAGAACTCAAGTCTTGTATGATACGAGGGTCGCCCAAAATCACGAGGTCTTGGATTGGCATCAAGGCGTGCTGAATCCTTGTCTCATTTGGTATAGAGATCGCACAAGCCCACTAAGTCTTGATTGGTATCAAAGTATTCCAAGCTTGTGTCTTGGATTGGTGTAGAACCCTTGGTACTTGGCAGTTGAATCAAACCTCAGACTTGAAGTCATTCAAGGCATCATTAGAATTGGGTCATAGAAAGCATACCACACATGACTATGTATGAGCATGTCTTTATTGAGCCATGAACAAGTCAGTTAGTGAAAAAGACAAGAATCGGCATAAGTGATGCATTTATGTGATCACCCTATAAAGGATGAGAATGATGATGATATCCCCGCAATGGCATGCCCGGTTACACTTGGAAGCCTCGGGAAACTAGCTCCAAGAAGCCTCAAAATGAGTTGAGATGCCCTAGTTGAGCTAAGAAGCCTAGTAAGATACTAGAAGCCTCATGTGACATCCTTGATACCGACCTTGTGAGAATTGGCCATAAGGTCTCGCATGAGTCAACCATGGACCATTGGCCATAGATCGATCGATTCGATTAGTAAGGAATCAAGGATCGGCCATGATCCAACCAACTAACCGGTCATGAACTAGTCAAGGTGTGGGCAATGAAAAGTCTATCGACCATACCGATGGGAATTACTCATGGGATCATTTTGGATCGGTGGATGGTCATGGGTCGATCCGACCAGTAACAAAGCTTGGCTGCGAATGATTCTATCAAGCTATGCATCGATACATGGACAATTTGACTTGATCAAAAGTGATCGTCTTCCGACAAAAAATGCATCATTCCCTATTTAATTCTTAGTGGTTGGAAATGAATCTCAAATTGGTGATGTCCAATCATGGATCGGTAATGCACGAGCCATGAACCATACAAATGAATCAAGCATCAATCAAAATGAGCCTTAGGATAGACCCGGCTATTTCGTTGTAATTCCTAAGGTTCATAAGTGTCTTGGCTTAGTGCTAAGTCATAGGTAGCCTTGGGATTGGTCTTGAACTAACCCAAGGACTAAAGACCGAAATAAGAGGGAAAGTCGCATTAGGCTCGGCAGTAGGCCTAGGGACTAGCCCTCAGGCTGGTCCCTAAAGCTACCCAAGGCCGATTGTGCCAACCCTCATAGCCGACCAACCGCCTAAAGAAGTAGCTTAGGTGAATTTGGGGCACAAGGCTCGAACCTCAGGCATATGCGATTCGATTTTTCAAGGTGTACCTAATGATCAATTTTCCAGCCCCAGAACAAACTTAAATGGTGGAATTCTCCAGACCACCTTCTTGAGGAAGAAAAAGACAAAAGAAGTAGAAGACTCTAGAACCCTTCGTAAAAGGGACGAATCACACATGGCAAAATCGGAAGGCAACACCCAAACCTTCATCATGAGCCTATAGAAATTTTGAGGCCAAGTTGGCAAACTAGACCCCTTCATTGTCAAACTTCCATAAATGTAGGGTGAAAAGTGGCACAATAAGGAAGTGAAAGACGGGCCATCGTCGATGACATCTACTCACTAGACTATCAAATAAGATCTCGTAGCCGTGCCTAGTCATCCTTTAGGTCAAATTATTGGCCATATAGGCTTGCCACTTAAGGATTCTAGGCGTGCCACTTGAAAGGAGGATTGGACAATTAGAAGTGCAATGATGAGCTTAGGAGCTTTAAATAGGAGAAGCCTCTCTTTCTTCCTCACCATTTTGCACCATTCTTCTCCTTCCTCCTCCCTTGGATGCCCTCCTCCTCCTTCATGCCCTCTCTCTCCTTTGGTTTCAAGAAAGCTACTTTCTTTCTCTCAAGTTGGTTTCTCTAGTCTTATGAGGTTTGTCCAGGTAAGTAGAATCTCTTACTTCTCCCTATTATTGTCATTTCTATCATGAAATCTAGACAATCTTCTCTTGTCGAACTGTGATTGTATGGAAAAATTATGTATACATTGGCTTGTACATGAATCTTGTGCATGTGCGTGATTCTTGCACGATTGGAATGATGCCATGATTCATCGTATGTGTTTAACACAAGTAGGGAATGCCTACAACCATAAGGCTTGAGTCAATAATGAAGTGTTGGAACTCAAGTCTTGCATGCTACGAGGGTTGCCCAAGACTATGAGGTCTTAGATCAACATCAAGGCGTGCCAAATCCTAATCTTGTTCGGTACGGGGATCATTCAAACCCACAAGGTCTCGGTTGGCAACAAAGTATGATGCGCTCATGTCTTGGATTGGTACAAAATCCTTGGTACTTGGCGGTTGAGCCAAACCTCGGACATAGAGTCATTTATGGCATCATTAGATTCGGTCATGGAAAGCATAGCACGCATGATTATGTATTAGCATGATGTTGTTGTTAAGCCATGAATGAGTCGGCAAAAAGGGAAAGACAAGAATTGACATAAGTGATGCATTTGTCTAATCACCCCATGAATGATGAGAATGATGATGATAACCCTGCAACAAGATGCTCGAGTTACACCTGGAAGCCTCAGGAAGCTAGCCCCAAAAAGCCTCGACATGAGTCGAGAGGGCCTGATTGAGCCAGGACGATGTGAAGTGATACCCACGCAACAAGATGCCCAAGTTACCCCCATAAACCTTGGGAAGCTAGTTCCGAGAAGTCTTGGCAAGAGTTGAAGGGCCTAGTTGAGCCAAGACAATGCTAAGTGATCTACACAAATGTTGGTTATGCTCAAAATTGAATTATAAGTACATATGTGTTGTCGACGAGTGAATAAGTAAAGCCCTTGCATTAGTCATGGCAATATATATGAGCTTTCAATTGATCTACCATCGACACTATTTGCATGAGTTGTTCTAGCTAGTCGTAAATGAAGAGATATCACACTAGCCAAGAATAGGGTTTTACTTATTGAGTTTCCCCAAAACTCACCCATTTACCTTTATAGGTGTATAAGCATGGCTAATCCTCCTCCTATACATTTTGGTCTATCAATGAGGTTAAAAGGGTTGACCGTAGACATCATACATGTCGAAGTAGGAGTAACATATCGGAGATATACCTCCACCGTATAGGTTCATGAGGGACAAGTGGAGTAGGTTCCTCATCATTACGAGGCGTGGTATGTCTAGTCGGACAAAGAATTTATCGGGCTTATTCATGGCTTTAGAGGCCCGATGAACCCATGTGGAGGGTGAACGTTTGACAGGATGGATTCTAATCACTAATACCAACCCATAACAAGAAGGGTTCCCAATATTGAAAGCTCTAGTGGTAGCGGAAATAGGAATACCCTAGCATCTTATATCATGTGAAATGGAAGTTAATTTGCACATGAGCTAGTAATGAAAATAGTAATGTGTTATATGCTTACATCCCACACTCTTCCAACGATGTTTGTTAGGGTTGTTGTTGTATTTATGCTTCCACATGTACATATAAAAAAGATAAAATGAATTGGGTCGGTGACAAGCCTGGATGTCGCAAAAATACCCACAACTCAAACTCTAGAAAGAGGTCGTTATAGTTTTTGGTGTCAGAGCAAGGGTTATTATTATCGGGAGTCATAAGGTGCACTAGGAGTCATGGGATTGTAAGTTAGGAAGAGCATATAAGCATGTGATTGCTTGTTTGATTGTTCTTCCTTTAGTGATAATAGTGAGCACTAACTTTTGGCGGTGTTTGTAAAGGAATCTTTCCTTAGGATTCCATAGCTGTATCCCTTAGCAGCCAATATGATTACTCAGGACCAAGTGACCACGAGAGGGAATCGAGTCAAGACCAATCAAGTTTGAAAGGAAAGTCGAAAGATGACCTTTGACTAGATGGGATTCTATAAGCTTTGACAACCATTAGAAGCTCAACATAGTAGCAAGCTCAACAACAATTAGGCTCTACTTCCACCAATGCCTCAGTAGTTAGTAACATAAATGAAAATGGTAACCATCCAAGCATGGACTAGTGGAACAATTTTTGAAATTGAAACCTCCAAATTTTGCTGGAATTGGAAACCTCGAGGAGGTTGAATCCTAGATTGAAGGGATCAAAAAGATTTTGGCTTTCTTGAGGCGTTTAGATGAAGATAAGGTAATATTGACAGAGTATCAACTTCAAGGTAATGCCAATCATTGGTGGAAAGCTACTAAAAGAATTGTATTTCCTAAGGGTACTCTCATAAGCTTGGGACATTTTCATCCAAGCCTTTAATGGCAAATATTTTTCAAAGTATGCCTGAGACAATAAGATAACTGAATTTCAGCAACTACAGTAAAGGAATATGACAATCAACCAATATGAAGTAAAATTTGCCAAGTTGTCACAGTATGCTCCTCAGTTGATCAAAGATCAATCGATCGAGCCAAAAGATTTCGAGACGGTTTGAAACCGAGATCCAAAGTCAATTAGTACCATTGAATCTCAAGGATTACAATAAGTTGTATGAATGAGCCCAGTTAGTAGAGAAAATTTTCTAGAACAAGCTACTACAGCAACTTATCTAGGGAAATTTTCTTATTCAATTTTTCAAGATCATTGACATCGTAACAAGAGGTTGATATAGGAAGGAAAACATCCCTATAAGAAGAACAAGAAACAAAGATTGCAATCTACCCCAAATGAGGTATGTCATCATTGTGGGAAGCGGCATGGTAATGCCCAATTCTTAGCTCGAACTGGGGCTTGTTATGGTTGTGGGTAGCGAGGTCATATACTAAGAAATTGTCCAAAAAGGCAACAGCTGATATCGTCTCAACAACCACAAGTGATGCCACAAAATGGAACTCCACCATAAGATAACCATCTTCTAGCTCAAGGAAGAGTATATCCATTTACTCAAGAGGAAGTAGGAAATTTCAAGACCACTATTACAGAGTGAAGTATTAGCTACCATAGGGTGCAAGGAACATAGGATTGTATGAGTAAGCCAAAATGATGGACCTAGTCATGCTAGATATGTACAATTTTGACATCATAATAAAAGAATAGTGATAATCATAGTGCGTAGTAGAAAACGTGATCAAGTCAAAATGGCTACAGAAAATTTGAGCATTATCATAGATAGAAGGTCAGACAAAAAGGAACTATCCAAAGCATTGGATGAACTACTATAAGTTTATATGACAAATTTAGTGAAAGTTGGAAAGAGCACCTTTGTCTTGTCAAATTTGTTCACAACAACAATTATTAGCAAAGCAAATGGTATGGATTTATATGAGGCAAGGCATGGATAAACTTGCAAAAACTCGAGTCATATGGAACGATGGTCAAGGAAAGGAAGGTCACTAGTCCCAAGTCAACTCAATCTATGGCAAATATTGTTCAAGTAAGTAAGGATAGAACCTAAGATGGCCTAAAGTAAGCAAAAAGTTATGCAAACAAGAGACGGAAGCCTCTAGAATTCACAGTAGGAGACCAAGTATTCTTTAAAATGTCTTCATAGAAAGGTATGTCCCATTTTGGCGAGAAGGATAAGTTAAGTCCACAATGCATATGACCCTTTGAATCCTAGAAAGGATAGGGAATATGGCCATTCGGTTGGCATTGCCATTGAAACTTACTCAAGTATACAATGTATTTCATGTGTCTATGCTAAGAAAGTATGAGCCAAATCCGGCATACATGCTCAACTTCGAAGAGATCGAGGTAGACAACCAAAGGTCGTATGTTGAGGAGCCAATGCAAATCATGGACAAACGTGAGCAAGTAATCAAAAACAGGGTCATGTGTCAAGAGAGTCTAGTTGAGCAAAGACGATGTGAAGTGATACCCATGCAATAGGGTGCCCGGGTTACCCCGGAAGCTTCAAGAAGCTAGCCCCAAGAAGCCTCGGCAAGAGTTAAGAGGGCTTGGTTGAGCCAGAACAATGTTAAGTGATCTACACAAATACCGGTTATGCTCAAAATTGAATTGTAAGTACTTACGTGTTGTCGACAAGTGAGTAAGTAAAGCCCTGGCATTGGTCATGGCAATATATATGAGCTTGCAATTAATCTGCCATCGACACCATTTGCATGAGTTGTTTTGGCTAGTCATTGATGAAGAGATGTCACACTAGCCGAGAGTAGGGATTTTACTTATTGAGTTTCCCCAAAACTCACCCATTTACCTTTACATGTGTATAAGCATGGCTAATCCTTTGCTTGTACATTTTGGTCTACCAATGAGGATAGAAGAGTCGGCCGTAGACATCATACATGTTGAAGCAGGAGTAACGTACTAAAGATATACCTCTACCGTATGGGTTCATGAGGAACAAATCGAGTTGGTCCCTCATCATTATGAGGCGTGGTACATCTGATCAAACGAAGAATTTATCGAGCCTATTCGTGGCTTTAGAGGCCGATGAACCCAAGTGGAGGGTCATCCGACAAGATAGATTCTAATCAATAATACTAGTCTATAATAGGAAGGGTTCTCAATTTTGGAAGTCATAGTGGTAGCGGAAATAGGGATGCCCTAGCCTCTTATATCATGTGAAATGGAAGTTTGTTTGTACGTGAGCTACTAATGAAAATAGTAGTGTGTTATATGCTTCCGTCCCATGCTCTTCCAGTGATGTTTGTCTAGGTTGTTGTTGTGTTTTTGCTTCCATGTGTGCATATAAACAAAATAAAACGAATCGGGTTGGCAACAAGCTTGGGATGCTGTGAAAATAACCCGCAACTCGGACCCTGAAAGGGGGTCGTCTCACCTCGGTTGAACTGAGAGAGCCTGATTGAGCCAAGACGATGTAAAGTGATCTACACAAATGCTGGTTGTGCTCAAGTTGAGTTGTAAGTGTTTATGTGTTAGCTAACAAGTGAGTAAGTGAAACCCTTGTATTATTCATGGCACCGCATATGAACTTGCAATTGATCTGTCATTAACACTGTTTGCATGAGTTTTCTAGCTAGTCCTCGATGAGGAAATGTGTTACTAGTCGAGAGTTAGGGGTTTTACTTATTGAGTTTCCCCAAAACTCACCATTTTATCTTTACAAGTTTGTAAGTATGGCTAGTCCTCCTCTTATACGTTTTCGTCTACCAATGAGGATAGAAGGGCCAACTGTAGATGTCATGCATGTTGAAGCAGAAGTAATGTACTAGAGATACACCTCTACTATGTGAGTCAATGAGGGACGAGTCAATTTGGTTCCTCACCGTTATGAGGCTTGGTACGTTTGATCAGACGAAGAATTTATCAGACCCATTTGTGGTTTTAAAGGGCCAATACACCCAAGTGGTGGGTTAATGTCTAACAAGACAGACGCTAGTTAGTAATATCAACCCATAACGGAAAGGGTTCCCAATTTTGGAAACCCCAGCAGTAGCGGAGATAGGGATACTATGGCCTTTTGGATCATGTAAAAATATGGAAGTTAGTTTGTATGTGAAACTACTAATGAAAAATAGTAGTATGTTGTATACTTACATCCCATACTATTCCAGTGATATTTGCCGAGGTTGTTGTTGTTGTATTTATGCTATCTCATGTGCATATAAATAAGATAAAAAAAATCAAGTTGGCGATAAGCCTAGGATGTCACGAAAATAACCTACAGCTTGGACCCTAGAAGGGGGTCATGACATGAGGTCTCCATGATAACCACTCCAAGCCCTAAAAATCGCACACAAACATCATTGTGGCACATTCAAACCCTAAAGATCCTACTTGCACGTCACATTATCACATCCGAACCTTGAATATCCCACTCACACTTATCAAAGCAGCACGTCCAAACCCTGAAAATTGCATCTCTTCCAAAGTAGCACATATGTTCCCTCAAAATCCCCCTCGGCCATGACAGTAGCACTCAAAGCCCAATCAATCGCCCTTTGAGCCCTATTTTCCCATCTAACCTATACATTTCCTGACCGAGCCCTAATTTCCCATCCATAGAGATTGGGGTGATGAAGGCAAGCAACAAAGAGAGAAGAGGACAAACCTTAGTGAGGTGATGATGGTGACCAGCAAGTGTCCATGTCTAAATGGCAAGCGACAATAAAGCTTCAGTGACAATGGCATCTACGAGATGGACAAGAGAATGAAAATGGACATCAATTTGTGAATGGTGATGCCTTCATTGGATGAATAATGCAAAATGGCATTATTTATCAACTAGGAAGGAAACAATGTTATTTCACATTAGCTCTGTTGCGTGGACAACGTGATATTGATTGCCAATCCATGTGGAATATATATTTTTAAAATTATTGTCATGTCGTTATAAGAAGTTGCTGAAAAGTGCCACGTAGATATTTTTGCTGGAATATTTCACCATTAGCACTTAAGCATCCCCTTCTTTTTTGCGATTTTGGCACTTAAATATATTTTCTTTGAAGTTTTGGCACCAAAGTATTTATTTGTGTCAGGTTTTGACACTTTTGTTGTACTTTAGCCTATTATTGTCAGAGAGATTTCTACCATAAATCTATCGTTGTCAATCATCTCCTTATACAAGTGATTTAGCAGTATTTATATTGAGAGCTGAAAATGGTTGTTGAACATGATCTTGCCATCGATGATCCATAAGCATTGGATAGATGGATGATATATTGCCATGAGTCAGAGGGACACCGGCCGCGAGTTATTGACCCTTGTTGCGAGGACATGAGTTGACACCAAGTCTCCTAAAAAATGTTAGAAGGAGAGCATATCACGCCTTTTTGAATGAGCCTCGCTCCCAAACCAGGACTGTCTAAATAATCCAAAATAGACAGTAACTACTTGCGATCCTGCCACCTCGTAAAGTCCACCCATGGCCCTTGCTAGTAGATTTGGGAAAACTAATATAATTTAGTTATTCTGTTTAAGTATCAAATGCATTATGTGACTTCGGTAATAAAAAAGGAAAAAAAAAACATTATGTGATTAAATTATGCGTTTCAAATGATAAGTCTCTATGAAATGATATTAAAAATGCCATTTCCATTCATTTCACTTGAAAGCTTTCTGAAACTGCTCTTCTGAAAACAGATTTTGGGATTTGGTGTTAGAATTACAAAATCCACGATCAAACTCTCTGGCTGGTCCCATGTACATTCATTAATTAACAGGCAAATCTGATTGGATAGGAGCGTGACATTGGAACCAGAAACAGGTTCATGAACTATCGTTTATTTTTTCCAGTCCAATATCGTGATAATGATTAGGGCTTTGACCTCCCACTTGCAGGTGCATCACCATGATGAAATGTGGGCTGTATGCATTCTATGATTTCTATCTTCTACACTTCTTTTGTGTCATTTAAAAGGATTATAATTCTGTCGGAAGAAATTTTCTCCGACCTTTGGTGCCTGACATATATAGACCCCACCCTTTTTTTGTTATTGTTAAGTTTACATGTGAAAATATCAACAATCAATGACCCTTCAATTAGAGACATTCTTAGAGGAAATATTCCTTCAATCAAGAATGAAGGAGAATATTGTAAATTTTTTGAACAGACACTTCAATATTAAGATTGATTTATAAAGTTAATGTACCAAAGAGATGTGATCAACTCTTGTTAGTTAAGGAGTATCATACAGAAGGTTTAATGAAATTTTAAACTAATAAATGAGGAAGATTACATATGTATACATATTAAAGCTCCATCAAATGGGAAATCGAGTGATGTGAGATGATATTTTAAGAGACCTCCTCACATGCAAATTAGCTTAGAACCCAGGCATGTGGAATTGAAGACTTGAGAGCCACACTATGCAAAATTAACCTACGAAATGAGGATGCAGAAGCCTAACTCCGATACTCTATCCAAATGTCCATTTTAAAAGTATAAACTATAAGTTAAAGTGAGATTTGGCCCAATGCTCAAGCATGGAGATTAATAATCAGAAAAATAAATAATGGGCTTTGAAATTTCAAAATTTTGATCTTTTACTTTAATATCATATACAACTTTGGAGGTTCGAAAATAACTAATCCGAAAGTTTAAATAAAATATTCCGTCTTCATTTAATGAATGAATCTTTTGGGTAAAAATAAATCCAATCAATTATATTAGTGGACTCTCGCTAGAAGGCTCCTCACTTCCATCAAGATAAAATATTGTGATTTTTGACACGTGTCCTAACAAGACTTACTATGTCAGACAGTCCCATCCAGTAGTCAAACAAATTGGGCTGGTATTTTAAGAAACATGACTCACTCTTATCATATTGGGAGTAATTTTATTGCTTTATTGACAACAACAACTTTATGGACCTGTCCCCATAGACATACACATCAACATTACTGTTTTTAACAGAAGGACTGATGAGCACTGTTGAACCCATATTGAGTCGCATTTAGAGAACTTTGCGAATGTAAGAAAGTTAAGTTTTAGATGTTCAGAATCTTGGAATGCATGAAATCATGGGACTATTGTCAAAAACCCTACCTCTCCCCTAGTGGCCTTTTTCTAGCCCATAATTTTAAGAGTTGCGTAAGATTTCTGTGGTCAAAAATCCATGGATGATGTGCTTAGGATTTGATTGCATCTTTCTTGAAAATGTTAAGGACTTAATTGATTAAGCATTGAAAATTTTAAGGACTGATTCAAAAATTACCCATTTTTGGCTCCTTCATTTTGCAGTCGAGTTCGACAAAAATTGGTGCAGACTTTGGGATAGTGCCTGCGCCACTGCTTAAAGTTCCCGCTTCTGCTAGTGACAAACGCCACAGCACAAGGAAAGAGATCATAATATAGTGGACGAAAATGGAGGCGAAAAAGCTAACACGTGCTGACATAATGCATGATAAAAGTGAAAGCCAAATTCTCTGGTATTGCTCGGCTCCATGTGCGTGGTTTGAAGTATATTTCCCTTTTTATTTATCTCTCGAATTCGATCCATGTTTTGTTCTTCGTCTTTATGAGATGGGTAAGAACACAGCACGTGACTTCATTTTCACTAAATGACAAGTTCTGGGGTTAGAAAATTGATGGCACTTAATCAGTCACCAGATATGGTAATTAAGATGTTGATTATAAGGTTATCACTGGAGGAGTCATCACTGACCTGCTTCAGATTTCTCGCTACTAATGCAATTAGAAAAGTAGACCATCGTTTTCCATTATGTGCAAACTGCAGTGAAAATCGTATCTAAAAGCATATAAATCTAGATATAGAGAATGAGATGAATGAGAAGCCACCCGCGTGAAATGGAATTAAAACAGGGCATGATGTTATTAGGTGCAGTGAAGCTGTGTCAATATAACGCCATAATAAACCTCAAATTGCAATAACAATGTGTATTCAGAGTATGTTCTTCAAACTTTCTAGGGTTGACAGAGTTGTTTGGGGTATTAAGGACTTATCCATTCAAGAAGTGGAGATTACCTTTTTTATACTCACCAACTATATGTAAATTGCTCTTGATCAAAATTACCTGCATAAATCAAAGAATTAGGATTAAACCATTTTATAAGGCTTACATTGTGTTATATGAGCCCCTAAATAGCACAATCTCCTTATTAGGCATCCAGATTACCAATGGTACTTTGTTAAGTATATGTTAAACTTTTTTTTTACGATCTTATTTTACTCTTGCTTTAACTCTCATTTTTAGACTTTTGCCCTACCTCCTTGCAGAACGTAGGAGTTGAAATCCACTTTGAAACTAAATTATCCCCATCCCAACTCCCCTTAAAAGGTTGCGGTTTGAACCCCACCTCCCTTTCCCATATGGGAAGGATGATCATTAGGACAAACCCCAAAGTAGCTAAGTAAATGCTAAAGTCATAAAGTATAATTTTGATGAAAAGGTAACTGCCTATCTGTTCCTCACTTTTGCTGCACTTGATGTATATTCTGTCGGCAGCCAAGCAAAATCTTTATAAAAAAAAAAATTCATGCTAAAGAGTTGCTCTAGGGGTACTTATCAAAACATAATTAGCAAGGTAATGCTCGATTCTCTAGTAATTAAAAACAAAAAACATCAGAAAGTCAATGCTTTGAAAATCACAGCATTTCCTTCGGTGATTGAGCTAAATTATATAGACAGCAGGTGCACAAATAATTACATACTTTTTAGGACCTTTTGGATAATTTTTCCAAATGAGTTGAGGGTTTTAAATCCCTCTTCTTCTTTTTTTGATAAATAATATTCAAATCATTCACCTGTGCTACGATGCCTCGTCATACAATATACAAACCATTTTTCCCCAAGTTGCGAAGAAATGTGTTAAAAGTGCATATATAGTATACTTCTTAACAGAATGATTAATATCGATACTATCTCCTTGTATTCAGGAGCAACTTCTGCTCTCGGACAGTGAAAAAATCTGCATTATCTTTTAGCCTTAACATCAATAGGTCACGTAAAACCTTATTTTTTTGTTATCTACTTTCAATTTACCATCCAATTGATTCGTTCATTCGATCATTAATAAGGGAAAAATGTCATTTTATCGGAGACGTAATAATTACACTAATAACCCAAAGTTAGGTCACAACTTAGAATGGTCATCAAAACCCTAATTTCTTTTCCCTAAATTCTAACCTCAACACTTATTCGTCTTTTTCCAGTCTTTCCTTTTTCCCCATATTTTTATGGATGAATAGGGAGTAGAGTTTTATGATTTATATTTATATGACGTGTTTGAAGTTTTTATCATTTATAATTGCACGTGACTATGTATTCATCTTATGGATTGTTGTTTTTGGTAGATAGGAATTCCTGTTGTTAATTTTTTACTTTGAATCATTTTATTACTTATAGTCTTATATGATTTTGCTTACAAAAAATAAACCAAAAAAGGCATAGAAAAATAAAATAGGTTCTAAGGTAGACCCTGGAACTGCATTGGCCAAACAAAGTAGGTTCAAGAACTAGTTACAAGTAAATAAGGTAAGTTCCAAGGTCCAAAAACTGGAAACTAATTATAACAGGGTAAATTTCAAATTCTAGCTTTGAACCTTTTCACGTTGAAACTAATGACCGCTTTTATACACTTTACCTTAGCTTTAACACACTTGATAAGTCAGTCCTCCATCATAAACCCAGTCAATGAAAGGCCATATTTGTCAGAACTTGACAATGAAATATTAGAAAAAGAGTAGCTCGTTTTTTTCGTTTATGATAAAGAAATATTAGTTAATTCATCTTTGTAAGGAATACAATAAATCAATTTTAAGAAAATTGTCAAGTTATTGATTTTCAGCAAAACAAATGTATTCTAATTAATTCTACAGTCATTTCCACGAAGTATAATGGTAAAAGTAAGCAAACTGAATTTCCAATAAATTTTTACTAATTTTGTCCCATTGTTCTTAATTTACTCTTTCATTGTATTGTTAAAATTGCTTCGTTGTAATATATTGAGGAGAAATCAACTTCTGCTATAATATAAGCTTAGGGGTTCAATCATCTGACTATAGACTAGAGCCAATTTGGATTTTGCGAAACAAATAAAATAAAGCTTGTGTTATTTTCACCCTTCAAAAAACTTTAAACACATCCCAAAATCTAAAAGGTTCGAAATAACCCTTACTAAAACCTCATTAATGGTAAGATTGATGATTGAGGAAAACCATACTTTAAATATATAATCTATGTATTTTTACCGACCTTTCTTAAAGTGTTATTTCTTCTTCTTTTGTGTTCAAAGCAGGATATTCACATGTTCATTTCTTTTTTACAAGAATCATCTAAAAATAAATAATTTTAATAAATTCAACAATTGAGATTTTAATTTATAAGAATATTGCTAAAATACATTTATTTACAATGTTTCCCTATTCATCTAAGATTTGACAATTTTGAAAATTTTTGGAAATGAAATATCCATAAGTAATCTACAAGAAAAATGTTTTCTAGACCTGCCAAAAATGACTAGATAAAGATATCTCTAACCTTTGTTGTCGCAAACTTAACAATACAATTTGCACTCCTAGTTTTTCGTCGTAGATATGATTGAGCGAATAACATGCCTACCACCCCGGAAAGTTTTTGACTATCAGTAATCAACGAGAAAATATTAGAGTATTTAAATTATAAAGCACACCCACATTATAGTTTAAACTTTTAAAACAATTGATAGTAGACCTATTAAGTTTTACATGGTATTAGAGCAAGAGATCTCAAGTTTAAATATTTTCAAAATCCTTATTTGCCTCCATCATTACATTTTCCACATTTAATATTAGGCTAAAGTCCATCCTACATGTGAGGGAGAGTATGAGATTATTTAAATAATCAAACACGCATTCTCACGATTTAAAATTTTTTAAAGCAATTAGCTGTGATCTCGCTAATTTTAATTCATATGGTACATGAAGAAAATCTGTCAAGTGTCAAGCTACCATAAAGTGGAATCCCACTCATACATGCGCATATATATCATCCCGGAAACGTTCTCGTGCTCAATAAGTACCACACATGTCAAGAACATGATTGTTTCGAGGAAAATAAGAAACTTCTTCTATCAAGTGCTTCATGATCCTCTTAAAGTGGACAATTGATACTCCAAGAGCATGTAAAAATATGTCCATGCCCACCTTTTGCTCCGGTGGGATATTAGTTTTCCATTCATGCTCTCATTACCCCCCAACAAAGACCGATCTTCCCCACACTTCAAAGAAAGTACTTTACTCTTTGGTGGAAACAATATTGCGCATTGATGACATCACAATCTTTTCTCGTGATTTTGTGAATTTTTTTATTTTTCATTTCAAACAAAATCTAGTTAAAGATGAAATAACAGCAACAGCAGCAGCAGCAATAATAACAGTAATAATATGTGGAGGAAAATTTTAAACATGACATGACAAATGAAAAATGCTTTTGTCATCTGATTCAGCGAACCCTAAAAGCATGGATATAATTTTGGAATCCTTTCTACAAAACTAAATATTTACGAGGTATGGAGTATATGTACTTCATTTGTTACCTAAATCTCAACTCGAGTATAGTTATTCATATTAATAGTTATAATTGAAGGCATTAATCAATTATCAAAATTAAAGATGATAATCGTAGGTTGTGTAATGAATCATTACGCAATATGTGCATTTGAAATAAATCCTAAAGATAATTTTGAGGTTGGAGATTCCCTTGGGATTTGTCATTAGAGTACGTAGACACCCGAATCTCTTTTTTCTTTTTTGGGGCGAAACACCCTAGCCTAATTAGACATGCTTCCTTGGATATTTTCTATGTCCAAGAAAAAAAGTACATTTCGAAATAAGCTCATACAAATCGCACTTTCCATTATCATAACGCAATTATAACACAAGCAGCCACGAAACTCCTTGCACGAATCACTTGTGTCCATATCCTACAACAATCCATTCCTCTCCTGAATCCTCACCGGGAACCCGTCTTTCATCTTTGACGTCAAGTCGGCCGAGTACGCTGGCTCGGTCCCCTTCCCCATGTCTGGCACCACCCTGAACCGCCCTAGCACGGCAGCTACCACCCTCTTCATCTGGAGGAACGCCATCTCCTTCCCCAAGCAAATCCTAGGCCCCGCTTGGAACACCGGATACTCGTACGGGTCCCGCCCGACGAAGCCCCATTTCCCTCCTCCGCCCCCCTCGGCCAGCCACCTCTCTGGCCTAAACTCCGGCCAGTCTGAGCCCCACAGCTCCGGTAGCCTCCCCATCGCATATGGATGGTACACCACCCTCGTCCCCTTCTTCACGCGCGTCCCATCTGGCAAAACGTCATCGACGGTGGCTTCCTTCGTGTCCACAGGAACAGGAGGGTATAGCCTCATGCTCTCACACAGCGAGGCGTGTGTGTACACCATGTCCTTCGTCTCCTCATAAACGGCCAACTGTGTCCCCGTCTTCTCCGCAATCTCGTCGAGTATCTCTCTCTCCACTCGCGGGTTCTGTGAGACGAGCCAGAAGAACCATGTCAACGCGGCCGAAGTGGTGTCGCGACCAGCGTGGATGAAACTGATGACAATGTCAATCACAAAGTCCTCGTCTGAGTGCCCTGACATCAAGAACCGAGACAGAATGTCGAGTTCGAGGTCGACGTCTTGCAAGCGACGCTCTCTTATCTTCTCTTTCTTCTCTCTTATGAGATCTCTTGCGAAGCCTCGTACCTGAAACATATTACAGGCATCAGTCATACTGTCACCCCACGGGTCAATGACAATCGAAGAAGGAAAAAATGAGATTCTTGAGCATCCAAATGCAAAATTTGTCATGACTTCCATCATATTGCTATAAGTTGATCACCCCACTCAACGATGTCACTGCTAGACGAAATAACTTTTCGGTACCGTACCTGAGAAACTGCCTTCTTAAGACGCTTCTCCGAACCCATGCAGAGAAACCTCTTGAGCTTCCATATGATGGGCAAGATCGAATTCAGCCTTCCACTGCTGATCATGACGGCTTCTTCAAATGCTTCAGCGAACTGGGCTGGTGGAAGTGAGGGAAGGAGATATGCTGGGTCGTACCCGAAAGCAATCTTGCATATGTTGTCAAACGTGAACCGCTGCAGGATGTCCTGCAGGTCGAGCACAGCGCCAGTCTTGGCAGCGGAGGCAAGGATGGGGACAGGCGGCCTGAGACCTCAGTGTCCACTACATGCTCGACAAACTTGCGCAGGGACTTGCGGTTGAACTCATGACTCGAGACCTGCCTCTGGAACTTCCAAGCATCACCGTTGATGTTGAAGATGCCATCACCGAGGAAGTCGTGGAGGCTGCAGCGGAGGAGTTCACCCTTCGGGTAGATGCCGAAGTGGGTCTTGAGGACATGCTGAACATTGGAGGGGTTGCCGGTGAAGACTTGGTGCTGGCCAAAGAAGCGGTCAAGGACGAAGGTGGCAGACGGGGAGAGCTTGATCATATCAGAGAGCCACTCAACACGCCGCTCACGGTTCGCGTAGATTGCGAAGTAGGAGCCGATGATGGGATACGATTTTGGGAGGAGATTATTAGTGGGTGATGATGGTATTGTTTTCTTGTGACGAGTGATGGAATTTTTACTGGTGAAGAGGATTGAGAAGAGAGAGAGGATGAGGAGGAAGAAGGAGAAGAGCAGCTCGGTGAACATGGTTGTTGCTTGTCTTGGGGTCTCGGGTCGCTCTTGTTTGTTCAATGTAGTGGAAAACTGAGACTTGAAAGCGAGCTATAAATACACGAAAAATTATGCAGCGTGACGTGAAAAGAAAAATGTACGAACTTACAGTCTCACACCAACGTTTATCATGTGATTTCTCTCGACAGTAGACTAATTGACAAATAACGATGAGGTTTGTACCGGCGACCCTTTTTTTGTAAGAAAGAGAGGTGGAGGGTTTTAAATCTCCACTTTCTTAAAAAATTAAGGTGAGAATGATTTAGTTTTAGATGTGAATTTTGACATTCACACTCTATAAAGAGATAGAGCAAAAAGTCTAAAAGTGAGAATTAAAGTATAAGTAAAGGAGGACCAATTAAAAAAAAAAAAAAAAAACTAGTCAACAATTATTTTGTAGTCAAGTTCATGTTTTCCTCTACTTTGGGTTAGAAAATCTTCCAACTCTATGGGTAGACTCACTTTTAAAATGCCAAAAAAAGGACATGGAGGGATAAAGAAAGGCATGGCTTTTAGAAATGAACATATAGGCCTTTCAAAATTGGGAAAAAGAACAAAAAATATTCTAAACATATTATATTAATATCAATTCAGTTTTAAATCTTTTAATTGAATTAATTTAGTTTCAAACATTTTCAAATTAATACCAATTCAGTTCATCTAATCAATTTAGGCTGAAAATTACTAATGTAGATGTTAATGGTCCTATGTGTCACGACTGACGCTAACGTTGAAATTTTTTATCATTTTTTAATATTTTTTTATTTATATTTCCTTTTCTTTCCCTTCTTTTCACTAGTGGCTAGAACAAGCCATGGCCTGCAAGGGTCAACCTCACCACTCTTGCTTGGGCAAGGCCAACCCTTCCCGATGTTGAGGTGGGCAAATCTTGCTTAGGCAAGGCAACCCTCACTAGCCATGGCCATCTACTGGCTACTAGCGAAAAGAAGGGAAAGAATAAAAAGAAAAACACGAAAGGAAAAAAGAAAAAATGATTAAAAATTATATAAAAAAATGTCCTCATCAATGTCAACTATGTCATGTAAGATCGATAACGTTTATGCTAGTAATGGATAGCCTAAATTAGCTTAATGGATTAAATTGGTACCAATGTGAAGAAGTTTAAAACTAAATTGGTTCAATTGAAAAGTTTATGATTAAATTGGTACAAATATAATAAATTTAAGACATTTCTGGTACTTTTCCCTTTGAAATTGAATTATGTTTTTTGTCTTCCCTAGTCAAGATTCCACCAAACAATTTTTTGATAGGTGGCTCTCAAATATGGACGAAGTAATATTTATATTTATTTAAGTTTGCGATGTTTATAACTTGTAATCTACCAATTAAAGAGTACAATTGAAGAAAATTTCCTGCAACAGCATTAGAAGAAAATATAACTGCTCATTATATGTTCATCATTCTTATTGTGGATAGGAGTCTCGTATAAATTCATGGTTGGACCACATCCCCACTAATGAGGTATGCATATCTTCTTGTCCAGGTTCATCTAGTGAAGATACCACAACCAATAGGGTAGATAGGAATGGCCCTACAGTTGGTGGTACGAATGGTCCCAAAGTCAATATGAGTAGAAGGGACTATGATTTGAAGATGTAATATGCTACTTTCAAATCTAATACTTACTCGTTCGGTCACTCTCTTACAAGTTAGTCATCACTTTTTTCAGATGTACGGTTCAACCTTACATGTGACACTGCCGCTTGAACACTAATCCTATATTGGATAAGGCTTCAACATTTCAGCCATATTGATTAAGAGTGAGCATGGTGCAGGTTGGGCTGGTCCAACACCTAACCTAGTGATCAATTTACAATATATTGGTCCTCAATTTTTAAGACCAGGAGTTGACTTTGTTGAGCTCAAGACCGAGGATCGAACTAACCCGATGGGTCTGGTCTAGTTCTAGGGTCAACCCTAGACCAACCAATTATTTTTTTATTTCATTTTTTGTATTCCTTAAAAGGATAAACATACTATTTCAAATTACATATCTAGCAACAATGCAACATTAAGAATCAAACTATAAACATTGGTCCATATCAAAAATAATTCTAAAATAAAGTAACAACAAAAATCTCAATTTGCAATTGTTGAGTTGCTCATGAGGCAGGCTAAGAGAAGCAAGAGATTTTTTGTCTAAGCTATGCTCATGAAGCGAGGGAGGAGAGGCTAGAGGTGAGCAGTAGGTTAAGTTGAGGTGAGCAGCAAGCGAGGCTAAGGTGAGCAAATAGAGCGAGGCAAGCAAAGAGGGTTTCTATTTTCTTTTTTTTTGGGCCAAATCTAGGCTGGGTTTCTACTTTTGAATTTAAACAATAGAATCATGATATTGGCTAGCAAGAAGCACCAAGCACATGTGCAATATATTTTAACAATAATCAATAAGAGATTAAGGGATAAGAGAAATTACACGCGAATATTATAGTGGTTCGGCTTAAATCAAGCCTACGTCCATTCTCCCACGCTAACAGCCTACTAGCTGGATTCCACTATATGATCAACAAGAGATTACAACTTTAAGTACAAACACTTAGCGATAGATCACACTATCTCATTAAGTCACTCTTGTGTATTTCTCTCACGATCACATACTTTCAAGCTCACACAAGACAAGTATATGATCGAAGTATGCTCAGACTTTGGAATTATAAATTTACAATTCGTCTCTTACTTGCTCTTCGGTTCCTCAATCTCCTTATATACTCCTCCACTTCCAAACTAGCCATTGGACAGTATCCAGAAGATCATCTTCTAATCTACTTGTTGGATAAAACTGTATAAAGACGATTTGGTAGCTATTGAGTTACTGAAGCAAAATCCCCATCTTGATTCCGGTCACCCATATAATCAAAATCTAGGTTTCCATAAGTAGATTTCTTCGTTAAGAAAGTTCTTGTCTTCGAAATCTAATTGCCAATCAATTAGATTGAGTCAATCAAATCTATTTTAGTGTAGAATCCAAACTAGATTACTAGCCGTTACATATTCTGGGTTTGCATCTAGTAATATTCTAGGTCTACGTCTAGTACATTAAGAATGAGATTTTGTGTCTCCTTGTGTTCTCCGTCTAGTACATGTAGACTCAAAGACATTCTATTACTTCTCCATCTGAGACTCATAGAGTCAAAAGCGTTCCTTTGTTTCTCCGTCTAAGACTCATAGACTCAGAAGCCTTTGATTTATTTTATCATATTCAAAACATCATAAGGGATTTCCCTAACAATCTCCCCCTTTTTAATGATGACAAAACAATCTATTTTCCTTCCATAGTAATCAAGATCAAAATAGATTCAAAAATCTGTCATATTTGATCAATGCTCCACCTCAATTTGTTGACTTTTTGAAATGATCACGATTCTCCCCCTTTCTTTTTGCACTCACTTTTCCTCTTGTCCTCATGACATTATTTACAATAATACTTATTGTGGCTTGTTCACGTCAAAATGTTGTCCCTTTATTTCCTTTGTAGCAACAACGACTACGCTATTCTCTTGCTTTTGAAATTTGAGATAGAAGTTTGTTTTCTTCAATCAAGCTTGCCTCAAATTTAATATGTACAAACTTAACAAACTTTCTGCACAAATGCACTGTTATAATATTTCACATAATATATAATGCCCTTTTTTGCAAAATAAATTGAATAGCATATATAACAATATATATAAAAAATTTCAATTCAAAAAGCTATTCAACCTTTCATATGACACATTAGGGGCTACTCAATAATTTGTGAGAATTTTCTGCAATGAGTAGAATTTTGAGCCTTCAAAAATAGTATAAAATCTCCATAATTTCATATCAAGCTTTCCCAATCTCATATGGAAAGATTTTTTGCCACCTGCAAATCCTTGTAAAATAGATAATAATCTTTTCATAATAAAAAAATATCACTCACATGTTTTCCTCCAATTTGCGGATCAAACTTGCCTGATAAATAAAAAATCTTCTAAAATTATAGCAAGTGTATCCATAAATGCAATAATATCTTTCAAAATAAAAGAGATTTCCCTTAAGCATAAATTTCAAAAGGATATTATTGATGCAATACACAAAAAGAAAGTAGATATTTTTATCACGTGTCAAATCAAGTAATAAAAATGTGCAATATCTGACAAGAGATTTTTTTTAATATAAATCATATGTGAGTCATAAAAATCATTTAGAATTATAAAAATTTGTGTATAAATTTGGAAGGCATGATGATAAAGATGGAATATTTTATTTCCTTACCCAAAGTATATATATTTAAAAAATACCATTGAATTAAAGATGATCCTTGTCGATCTTCGCCTAAAACATGTCTTTTGATTATACCGTGATATGCAAAGACTTGCAAGCGTACTTCCCTTGTATAATTTCCTGCAATGAACTCTTTTCCCATCAAAGTAAGGTGGTCTGGTGCTACTTTGTCCTTTGACAAGACCTGGTGCCAAAAAGCTAGCCATAGAAGATCTTTAGCTTCGAAGTAAAAACACTTCAAAATAATGAGCACGAGGCTCTGATACCAATTGATATTGGTTAGAAAAAGCACCAAGCACGTGTGTAATATATTGTAACAATAATCAATAAGAGATTAAGGGATAAGAGAAATTGCACATGAATATTATAATGGTTCGGCTTAAATCAAGCATATGTCCACTCTCCCACGCTAACAGCCTACTGGCTAGATTCCACTATATGATCAACAAGAGATTACAACTTTAAGTGCAAACACTCAGCAATAGATCACACTATCTCACTAAGTCACTCTTGTATATTTCTCTCATGATCACATACTTTTAAGCTCACACAAGACAAGTGTATATGGTCAAAGTATGCCTAAACTTTGGAATTATAGATTCTACACTTCGTTTCTTACTTGCTCTTTGGTTCCTTAATCTCCTTATATATTCCTCCACTTCCAAACTAGCCGTTGGACAATATCCAAAGGATTGTCTTCCAATCTACCCGTTGGACAGAATTGTGTAAAGAAAATTTGGTAGCCATTAAGTGACTGAAGCAAAATCCCCATCTTGATTCTAGTCGCCATACAATCAGAATTTAGGTTTCCATAAGTAGAGCTTCTCCATTAGGAAAGTTATTGTTTTTGGGATCTAATTGCCAATCAATTAGATTGAGTCAATCAAATCTATTTTGGTGTAGAATCCAAACCAGATTACTAACCATTACATATTCTAGGTCTATGTCTATTAATATTCTAGGTCTGTGTCTGGTACGTTCAAAATGAGATTATGCATCTCCTTGTGTTCTCCGTCTGGTACACATAGACTTAGAGACAATCTATTGTTTCTCCATCTAAGACTCATAGACTCAGAAGCCTTTGATTTATTTTGTCATCTTCAAAACATCATAAGGGATTTCCCTAACAAATCACATAAACAAAACAAAGACAAAGGCGTAACGGTTGGGTTTAGAGTAGACAAAAATATATAATATATATTATGTATATAAAGGGTTGGTCTAATCACGGACCAACCCGCACAGTGTAGGGTTAGGGGCCCTAGGACTAAGGACTAGTCCAATCCTCTCAAAATTGAACCAAGACCGATTGTGTTGGGCTAGTCTAGGGTCGGTTTGGGATTGACCTTAGACCGATGATTACCCCTAATATTGACATTATTCAACTAGCAAGGTAACAAATCATTAAGTCACTATAATACATCGGTGTGTTTGTATTTGGATCAGGCTTCATCTATATTAGCATAAGTCAATTGGCAAGAGGTGATAAGTGTTAGGGAAATCCCTTATGATATTTTGAAGATGACAAAATAAATCAAAATCTACTAATATATTTGATGATTGAATAAATATGTGAAAGACGCACAAGTCATTATGCAAATAATAGAACGTGTAAAAGATATTTTTATGTACTATACTTGAGAGAACCAGAAGATAGACTTTATGTTGGAGCTGAATTTATTCGGACTATGTTCAGACTTTAAGACTAAATATGCTCAAAAGCAGACTTTGAGGATGAATATGTTTAGAGTCAAGTCCAGACTAAAAAGTCTACTTCAAACAGATCAAACTCAAACTTTACATAAAAATGGAATAGATCTAGGACGTGATAAGTCCAGAACATCACAAACCTTGAACATGTAACGGCTAGTAATTTGTTTTGGCTTCTACACTAAAATAGATTTGATTGACTCAATCAAATTGATTGGCAATTGGATCTCAAAGATAAGAACTTTCCTAACGGGAAACTCTACTTAAGGAAACCTAGATTTTACTTATATGGGCGACTAGAATCAAAATAGGGATTTCACTTTTGTCACTCAACAGCTACCAAATTTTCTTGATACAGTTTTGTCCAATGGGTAGATTGGAAGATGATCCTCTAAATATTGTCTAACTGCTAGTTTGGAAGTGGAAGGGTATATAAGGAGATCAAGGGACTGAAGAGCAAGTAAGAGATGAAGTGTAGAATCTATAATTCCAAAGTCTAGGTGTACTTCGACCATATGCACTTATTCTTCGTGAGCTTAAAAGTTTGTGATAATGAAAGAAGTATACAATAGTAACTTAGTGAGATAGTGTGATCTATCGTTGAGTGTTTGCACTCAAAGTTGTAATCTCTTGTTGATCATATAGTGGAATCTAACAAGTAGGCTATCAACATAGAAGAGTAGACATAGGCTTGACAAAAGCTAAACCACTATAATATTATTTGCAATATTATATTCTTTTACTCTTTTTATTTTTGATTGCATATGCCAAAAGTCTACTTCATCCAAATGGACTTTAACTTTAAATTTTGCATATGTTATATCTAGACTTTGTGTTGATCGATTTGGCATAAACTTTTACACTTATTCACCCCCTCTAGATGTTTGTATTAGCTTTGTCAATTGGTATCAAAGCAAAGTGCTCGTTTTTATTGAAGTATTTTTACTTCTGAGCTAAAGAGCTTCTATGGCTAGCTTTTTGGCACAAGTCTTATCGAATGACAAAGCAACACCAGACCACCATGTTTTGATGGGAAAGAGTACAATGTCTAGAAAAACAAAATGAAGGCATTCCTAAGATCTAAGGATCCTTTGGAATGGGAAGTTGTCGAGAAGGGAATCAATCCTAATGTTGCGTCTGCATCGACTAGAAAACAAGACGGCAAAACGCCTTAACCTTCTATCAATTTATCTCATAAGGAGATATCAAAAAGAGAAACACTAGATGCAAAAGTTATCTGCTCACTTTACTATGCTTTATCACCGAATGAATATGACCAAATTTCATCTTGTGAATAACAAAAGAAGTCTAGGACAGGTTACATGTTATGTATAAAGGAACAAATCAAGTGAAGAAAGCAAAAGTCAACATTTTGCTTGAACAATATGAATCATTCAAGATGAAGCTAGGAGAGTCTATTGTTGATATGTTTAGCAGATTCATTAAAATAATGAATTGACTTGCATATCAAGGACAACCAATCTCGGGACCTATGAAAGTGAATAAACTTTTAAGAGGCTTATCAAAGGATTGGAATAACATCAAGACTTTTATCCGCGAAACACTGACGATTTCGCCCTTATTTGTTGATGAACTCATTGAAACCTTGTAGTTCTATGAAGCAAATGTATAAATGATGAAGATTCAAAAGGTGAGAAGTTAATTGCCTTAAAGTCTAATGCTGATTTTGATGAGACAGATTCTGAGGAAGATGAAGAAGATGACGATGAGGAGATGAAGTTGCTTAATCAAAAGATTTGAACACCTTATGAGAAAAAGAAGCAACTCTAAAGGGAAGAAGTCCACAAAGAAATCCAGAGAAAAAAGACCTTATAAAAACAAACATGATAATGAAGGTAAGGCTATAATATGTATTAAGTGTAGGAAAGTAGGTCACATGAAACCTGATTGTCCTTTATTAAAGAAAAGAAAAGGGAAATTCAAGAAGAAGAATAAAGCTTTGAAGGCTGAGACGTGGAGGACACAAAGTTTGAATCCAGCGATGATGAGAATCTATGCTTATGGCAAACACTGAATCTGAAGAAGACAAGGTAATGTGTTCAGATCCTATTCTTGATGATGATGATCTTTTGAAGAATTATGTGTAGAACATAAGAAAACATTGAAGAAAATCTCCAAGTTGAATAAGGAAATCTCTAAATTGAGGGAGCAAAATTCTACAAATGAGACGAGAATCATTGAGCTAGAAAAGGAGAATTCGTTTGTCAAGGAAGAGAAATTTTTTGCAAAAAGAAATTGATTCCTGTAAGGAAGAAATTCCGAAAATTTGTAAGAAATTTTCTCTTGGCTCGAAGACATTAGAGCATGTCCTCTCCATACAATTGCCATACTACAACAAATCTAGCCTCGATTATGAGAAGAATAATGAGATCAAGAATGATTTTCCGAAAGTGAAGGAGAGATTGAGGCATAGACCTTCAATCCAACATTATTGAAATCATTTTGGTAAGCAATTTTTTAAACCTATTGGATCTCAATATTATAATTGGTCAAATTGTGGTGATCCTAATTACTATAAGCAACAATGTCCACTTGATTGGAAGAAATCCAAGTCAATCAAATAGAGGTTTGATGCTTCTTCTAACTGAAATGGACCCAAATTCATTTGGGTATCAAAGAAAAAATGAGATGTTTTTCTTGTGGGAAATAAAGGAAAGGAGAAAGGGATTTGGTAAGGAAGGTATATTTTTAAAATTCACAATTTATTTTAGGTCCATATTTTAAATATCTATGGATTTTATTTGTACTTGACATATTATATCTCTTGGGAAGATTTTGTGCCTTACTCAAACTTTATGCAATGTGTGTTGTTAATTTCAATTTGATTATTCTGAAAAAAAAAATTGGAGTAAAAGTTCAATGCATATTTACGGAATCGGATTGGATAAACATGATTGATTGATATCCTACTTTTATTTATAAATTATTCAATTGATTGGATAGATACCCAAAGATATTATTCTCTCTGATCTTATCATATATTGCCTTAGTGAAAAAAAATTTGAGATATTATTGTGCATAATTTTCTTTCCTTAAATGATATGTTACAGTGAGTTGGAATTTGATTTACTATGTGTGATTGATTTCATATCTTGCTTAGAGATAATTGTGATTATTTGATTTGATTTTATGTTCTCTAATTTTGTCATATTTTGCAAAGTGGAAATCTATTTTATAAGATATTATTTTATTATGCAAGATATTCTCCCTTAATTTTTCTACTGTGATGAGTTTTTAAGAAGTATGTATATTTTTGCCCGACTAACAAAAGGAAAATGATCCAAATTCATGGATAACAAAAAGGAAATTTGTTCATTGCAATAAATTCTATAGATAAAGAATGATTGCAAATCTACACAAATCATTGGGCAATTAGAAGAATATCCCAAGTGATGATTGATGAGGATTTTTTTCTAAATCAATGGTATATTTTAAACATATATCTTGGGCAAGGAAATAAATTATTTCATATTTAGCATCCTGCCTTCTAAATATATACACAAATTTTTCTTGGTTTGTTTGCCCTCGATTAGACAAGCCAAGCTATCATGAACATTCTCATTTTTCTTGGCTTGTTTGCCCTCAATCAAAGTCCTTCCAAATGTTCACCTATGAAGATTCGTCCAGCTTGTAGATATATTCATCATCCAATACTTTGTTCACCTCATATATTGATAGAGCAATCTTGGCAATGGAAGAGCACTCCTTATATCAGTTTATCTAGTGCTAATTATGACAACATTTGCCCCTCGACCTATGCATATATCACTTGGAACTACTCAACCAATACACACATTAGTAGCATTTGTCATCTTCAAAACAACATATGAATTTTCCCAACAAGTTTGTAGATGGCTATGCATCTTGAGATTCTACTTGGCACCTAAGGCTCGATGACAAAATGTTGCTACATTGGTAAATTGCTAACTCACCAAATTGGGAAAAACCATAAAAAAAAAAAAAAAAATCATCAACCTATTATAATTGTGCCAATTCAATTTCAATTTTTTTTTTTTTTGCTAATTGGTTCTAAATTTTTTCCATCTATGTTAATTTAATTCATTGACCAATTTTGAAAAGTCAATACTACCGTGGACAATTTTTAATAATATTTTAATATTTCTTTTGAATTTTTTAATTTTCTTTCCCTTTCTTTTTTTTTTCTTTCTTCCTCTAATTGATTGCCATGATTGATCGAAGGCTAGTGTCAATGAGGTCAACCTCACCCTAGCCATTGGTAAGGATGACATTGTTGTGCTATGGTTGGTCGAGGCCGAGCCTCTCCAGATCTAATGAGGGCTCACCTCGCCCAACAACACCTAACCATGGTTGGGTGAGGCGAGCCATCACCTAGTGACACCAAGGTCAGTGCCATGGTTGGCGAGGCAAGCACTCACCATAACTAGGGGTGGCAGAGCCTCATTAGATTTGGTAAGGGCTCACCCAACCATGGCAAGGCTAAGCCTTGCCTAGAGACAACAAGGTCGGCCTCACCAACTAGTAGCAAAGGTGACCTCACTTTTAGCTAGTCATTGTCGATGATTAGCTGGAGGAAGAAGGAAGGGTAGAAGAAAAAAGAAAGAAAATAAATAAAAAAAATCAAATCAAATCATAAATAAATAAATAAAATCAAAATATGAATAAAAATTGTTCACGTTAGCTTGGTCAGTCAAAGTTAGTCAAATGAACTAAATTGATACAAATGCAAATGGTTTAGGACTCGATTGGCAAAAAAAAGATTTAAGACTATATTAACATAATTATAAATTATTTATGACTTTTTTGATAATTTTCTCCACAAAATTATGGACGATATAAATAACTTATATAACTAGGATGCTTAGAGGTTCTATATGATGCAAATTATCAACCAAATTGATGAATTGTCTTATGACGTGTGTCGTGTCTTGTGATTTAATATGAAGTTAATATCTCATGTGATTTTGAACAGGACTTGTGAAAAATTTTGAGTAATGAAGGCAAAAGTAAAAGATTATGAATTTGAGTTTAATTGCACACTCATTAGTGGGAAGATCTGTATCATATCTATAGTATGTACATGAGCAAGAAAATCACAATTGAAATTTTTTTATAAAAGATAAGAATTTACAATATTATCACAGATTGCGAAAGATTTGCTCTATCAATGAAATTACACAAATTTTGGGGGATTGACTCCATCAACGAGAACGGCACAAGATTTGCTCTATCGATGAGATTGGCATAGATTGTGAAAGATGCTCTTTCTTGGGAGATTTGCTCTATCACACCCCCTCAAGTGAAATGGTGGCAAAGTCACTATGAACTTGTCATGTAAAATAAGAAATCAAGATTTGGATAAAGGCTTTGCCTGGTTTGTGTCTGTGTAAGAATAAATTGAACTTCTAACTCTTTGCTACTGATTAAATCATAAAGAAAATGATAGTCAATTTCCACATGCTTGGTTTGTGCACAAAAGATGGGATTTGTGAATAAATAGATTGCCCTTACATTATCATAAAGAACAAGTGGTGACCAGTGGAGATTGTATTGAAGATCTCAAAGGAATTGTAATAGCCATAGTAATTTAGAGGCCGCATTAGCCACCCCTTTGTATTATGATTCAGTGTTGGACCAAGCAACAATAGGTTACTTTCTAGAACTCCAAGAAACCAAGTCGAGACCAAAATAATTGTAATAGCCACTAGTAAACTTTCGATCACCAAGGCAACCACCCTAGTCAACATCCGTAAACATAGTGAACATTAGTTAGCATATAGGCTGCAAGGTAATCCCATGATAACCAATGATCCACGGTTGGATAATGTAGAATCCCTTTGATGATTGACCAATGATCCATGGTTGGATAATGCAAAATCTGTTTGAGATAGTGCAGAATCCTTTTGACGATTGACCAATGATCCATGGTTGGATAATGCATAAATTGGCACACTTTATTGATAGCAAAAGATAGATATGGCATAGTAAGAGTGAGGTATTGTAGTTCCCAAGCCATACTCTGATATATGGTGGCATCAGTCAGTAGTTTACCACTTTGCTTCAACAACTTAGAAGTCGAGAGAGCCACAAGCAATGAGCAAGGTTCTACACCAGCCATGTCTGTGTGAGTGAGAAGAGCAATGGCATACGTGGATTGAGTGAGGGATAGCCCAATAGAGGATCTATGGGCTTTGATGCCAAGAAAGTAGGATAAATTTCCTAAATCAGTAATTGCAAATTCAATGCCAAGTTGAGTAATTAATTCGGTGAGGGGAGGTAGAACTCCCAATAAAGATGATATTATCAACATAGATGAGAAGAAGCATAATATGGTTAGATCTACTCTAAATGAATAATGAAGAGTCAGTAGTTGAGGCCAAAAACCCGATAGATAATAGGTATGAACTTAGTCGAGAAAACCAAGCTCTTAGAGCTTGTTTTAGCTTATATATGGAGCTTTCCGAAGATGACATAAATGGCCTGGATAATGCGAATCAACGAATCCTTGAGGTTACTTCATGTTGACTTCTTCTTTAATGGGTTCCATGGAGAATTGCATGCTTGATGTCTAATTGGCATAGAGACCAGTTATATGTAACAGCAAAAGAGAGAACTCAAATCGTTGTTGGTTTGATAAATAGACTGAAACTTTCATTGCAGTCTAAGCCAGCCTATTGAGTAAAGCCCTTCGCAATGGGTCATGCTTTGTATCTATCAATAGGGCCATCGACTTTGGTTTTTAGGTGATAATTCCACTTGCAATTGACCATATTCATAAAAAGATGATGATGAACCAGTTCCCAAGGGCCATTTAATGAGAGCATTAAATTCACTCGTTATAACTTGTTGCCGGTTAGGGTCTTTGTTTGCAACAGAAAAACAAGTGGATTCACTTGGTGTTAAGCATGAGTGGAAACAAGAAAGCATGGGGGTGCTTAGTGGAGAGAAAATCCTTTGGTATATGAATGTTAATTTTTGAATGAGTGACCATTGGATAGGCAGAAGTTGGCGGTTAAGGTTGAGAAAATGATAAGGATGGAGCTTCTAGAGAAGAAGATCCACATGATATTGTGGAAGTAGAGGATTGTTGAAGTAGTGATGAGGAATTGCCCATGATATCATATGGACGTTATGGAATTGATGTGGTAGTGGACACCTCTGGAGCTGTGAGGACTTTATAGAGGAATAACCAATGCAAATAGAAATACTTGGCGATGGTATGACATTTGACTAGATTGTGGTTTAGCAAATAGGAACAACTGCTCTTGGAAAATCACATGGTAAGAGACATATTTGGCCGGCACTGCGATGCAAACAATGATAGCCATAGTGATGAGGAGAATAGCCAATGAAGATACATTTCCTTGTTCTATCATCAAGTTTATGGCGAGTATAAGGACCCAGTCAAGGATAGCAAGCACATCCAAAAACACGCAAGATAATTATGCTTCTGGCCAAACGATTTCTCACAAGGAGACAATCCCCTTAACATCATTGTAGGCATGCAGTTAATTGAAAAAACCGCAATGAGAAAAGCATCAGTCCTATATAGATAAGGAATAGAAGCTTTGGTGAGCAATGTGATGGTAGTTTCCACAATGAAACCGATGCTTGCACCCAGCCCGACCATTTCGTTTCTGTATGTGAGGACATGAAAGATGATGTAAGATGCCATGAAGATGGAGATAAGGATCAAATTTCTTATACTTACCACCTCCATCAATTTGACGCCTTCATCTAACATTTGAAATATTTTTCCACTTGGGAATTAAATTGCACAAAAGTGGAGAGAGCATCAAATTTTACAATAGGTGGACAAAGCTATGTGTATCCACTATAAGCATCAATAAAAATGATGTAATAACGAAACCATTCATTGAAGTAACGGGAGATGGTCCCCATAGATTAGAATAAAGTATTTCTAAAGGAGCATTACAATTCGTTAATGATCTAGTAAAGGGAAGAGATGCGACTTGCCCAATTGACATGATTCACAAAAGTTAAATGAGGAAGAAGGAGATATCGGCAGACCATGCTTTAAAATAATTGAAGCAATGCGGGCAATCGAATGACCCAAGAACTCATGCCAAATAGAAACAAAAACTTGTTCACCGATGAAGCAGGATGGAGCTAGCGGTGATTTATTTGATTGCTGAGGGACTCTATTGGTGTTTCATGCATTATTCAGATAATAAAGTCCATTCTTATTCTAGCCTTCAAGTAGGAGGTTCCCTGAGGATTGATCCTTAACACAATAGGAAGTAGGATGAAATTCAAATACCACATCATTGTCTTTGGTAAATTGAGAAACGAATAATAAATTCTTCTTGACAGATGGAACATGATAAACATTATGTGATATTTGTAAACTTGACCCATTTGCAGTACGAATTTGATTTGTGCCAGCATAGTCAGTCTGAATGTTCAAATTTACCATGTCAACTGTAAAATGAAGAGTGGTGCTAGAGTTTGGGTACCAATATGGGTCAAATGACTCACCAATTGAAGAGGCATACATTGCAGTTGGAAAACCGGTATTAGCTTTTTAGCTAGGATTAAACCACTGGTAGCATTAGAGAGCTAAGTGACTTGCACAACCACAAATCTGACAGTTGATTTGAGAATGAGAGGAAGCTCTATCATAAAAATTGCGACCATGGCCTCAGCCACATCCTCGACCATTGAAGGGAGTATTCAAGGCATTAGATGATTTGACTACAGCATTCACAATCAGAGAAGACTATTGGAAATTTAGTGGTGCGGCTTTAAAGAAAAACTTTTTGATTGTTAAGAAGGCCAAGGAAGTCATCAAGAGGTAGTGGATCAAGAAGAGATGTGACTGAGGTAATGAATGCGTCATGCGCCGAACCTGGGCCGTTGAGGATGCTAAGAACTAATTGGGAATCGAAGATGAGATGAGCAACTAGAGAAAGTTGATCCACAATGCTCTTGGCTTTTTGAACAAATGCTTCCATAGAAAGAGAGCCCTTCTTTAGAGGCCGAAGTTGATACTCTAATTGCATTATGCGAGCTTGAGACTAAGGAGCATAAAGTTTCTCAAGCATAGTCCAAACATCATGAGAAGTCTCAAGACCGACAATGTGTGAGAAAACTGATTCAGTAAGAGTGTAGAGGATGCAGCAGAGGATGAGCTAATCTTGATAATGCCATGTAGTATGATTCAAGTTATCCACCATAGTATTATCAGCAGCAGTGATAATGGGTGCCGGATAGGGTTATGAGCCATCCACAAACTGAAGATACCCATGAAGACAAAAGAAATTGTGCTCACTACACAAGGTAATTGTTGTGATCTAGCTTGATTTGGAGAACATGGGATATATTGCCAAGAGCAAAGGGTGGTTAGGAGGGGGCTGACAAGGATGGAGAGTTACCAGCAGTGGCGGTGGCTATGGTGTTGAAGGTTGGAGAAGAAGACATTGTAATGAAGAAGAGAAATAAGATGAGACAAATTTGAGAAGCTTTGATACCATGAAAGATTATTAATTTGAGTTTAATCGCATACTCATCGAAGTGGAGATTTGTATTATATTTATATTATGAACATGAGTGGGAAAATCACAATTAAAAAGATTTTACAAAAGATAAGAATGTACAATATTATCACAAATTACGGAAGATTTGCTCTATCAAAAAGGTGGGAGCTCTCATTTGTGCTTGCATTCATTTAGAAAATTTTGCAGGAGCCATTCTTTACTACCAATCTGCTTTACAAACTTGTAAAGGAGTAATAGAGTTTTTTGGATTTGCATCCAAAAGGCCTCATGACTTTTTTGGATGTTATAAAATTGAAAATTGTAGCAAACTCAAAACCCTAGAGCTGTCAAAATGGTAATCTTTTGGAAGACATGAGACTGATGAGTTTGGCTCTTTAGAGGACCAGAGCAGCAATGACATCAGAGATAAGCAGTTGGGAGGAAGGAGGGCTTGTAAATCAGCTGGGATCACTAACATGAGAGGAGCTCACCAGTCATGATTAGTGAAGAGAGAATAGAGGAGCAAAGATTGAAGAAGGACTAAGACATGCTTTCTTAACTTTGGGATAAGAACAATAAGAGTGACATAACTTTTATACAATACTCACTTAATTGTCGTAACTTTTTTTGGGCTCACTCAAATATCACATTGGAGTAAAATTGATCATTTGATTGCTATTTCCTACAAATTATCCTACATAGATGTTTTACTTAATTGTCCATTCGGACATTGAATATTTATAAATAAACAAAAATTCTACATATAAATTTTTAAAAATAAAAGGATGAATTTAATGCCACGTCATATAACATAAATGGGAAAGAGAAAAAAAACTCGGTGATATGAGAGAAAAAGAAAAATTTAGGGAGAAAGACAAAGAGGCTGCCATGGCCGTTGGAGTTTCAAGCCATGATGTCTGTTGTGAGTGATACAAAGATGGGGATGCCAAAAGTCATAGCTTAGAGGGAATGATTTCTTGCCAACAAACAACTCGCAGGTACTCCCCTATCTACTACAGCTGGGCAAAGGTGCTCTATCGTGAGCCTCCAGCTTGATCAGTGATGGCCATGATGAGCTTAAAGCTTGAGCAACAAATGGGTCTCTCTCTTGATTTTTCGTTTTATTTTGCTCTCTTTCACTTTCTCTCTCAATTTGGGTACAAGGCCATGAAGACCTTGCCTAGGGCCATTGCGACCACGTGCAAGGACATGAAGGGCCCTGCTAGATCTAGGAAACGCCACTATGGTCGACAAGGGTTGTCAGTGACCCTCACCAATAGTGAAAAAAATGCAAAGGAAATAAAGGAAAAGAAAATGCAATTTTAAAAAAATTACAAAAATTAATTATATCTATGCCGACAATACCATGTAAAATTATCAGTGTTCACGTTGAGTTTTTCAATGAAACAAATCATCCATAGCACTTAAGTAATAAATATTTTAAATTTGTGACACTTTAATGATCGAAAAAAAAATTATGGCACTCAAATAATTATTATGACGTGACACTTCTATTTTTCTTATCCCCTCAACTTTAGTATTTTCATTAAGTGGGTTGAAAGTGGTTTTGTAGTATACCCACTCAATCCATCTTTTTGGGTTTTTTTCTCTTAAACCCGTTATGACTTGGCTTTTAAATTTGGGTGATCCATATATAACCTATTTTAGTAAATTTAAGTGAGAATATAGGTGTGTGACTCATTTTTACAGCCCTGTTTACATCTTATTTTCCCTCCACTAGGTTTGCATAATTTATTAAACCTGATTTTACCAAAAATGCCCTTACCCCGTACCCACGTGCATTCAAACTTCTCTGTCTCCCCAACTTTATCAAAAAAGCCTGCACCAAAGTCCCAAGTACAATTACCATGTTCACTGCCTTTTGATCACGCGTAAGCCATCGCGTCACGCAAATCACGAAGAGGAGGTGGGGTTCTGAGGTGGTGCTATGAATGCAGCTTTTTTTCTTTTTTGGGTCGAAGTGCTATGAATGCAGCTTAGGGATGACTAGAAAGGTGACTAGAAAGGTGAAGGAGAAGAACATAAAACGAAAGGATAAAAAGAACACATTGGGCTATTCAAACTAAGATTTATTTATTTCTCAATGAAATGTTTGAAATTTTTTTTTAAATAATCTCTTATATCTCTATTAAAATGATTAGTCAACAAAAAATGTTTTCTTATCAACAATAATTTATATATAAATATCTTTGTGGACGATAAATATATTTTCCTTCGTTTATTTTGGTAAGTGATATAAATAAATTAACAAAAATATTTTCCAACTCATTCCTTTTTTCATGAAACAAACATAATCTAAAGAATGCTTTATGTGTCAAGAGTTTGGAATTTTGAGATGTAATTTTACATTTTTAATTCAGCAAAATTTGGGTTTTTAAATAATTTCAGGGCAAGGATGGCCCCAACAATCTAAAGTCTTGTGAAACACTGTAAGCTCCATAAGTCAACTATATCAAGACCTTTCACATATGCATGTGATTTTGACCCAAAACAATTTACTCGCAATAGGCGGAATTCAAATGAAATGACTTCTAATTTTTGAATTGGAATTTCCCCGGTATCTAACCTATTGCATGCGACCCAAGAGTTGCACATGCTTATTTTATTATGCATGACATTATTTCTCTTGAAAGAGCAATCAAATAATCACTTTATCATTTCGACACTAAATTGTCCTAAATTGATTGATAAAATATAGACACGTGAATCCACGAGTCACAGACATTGACCTGATGGACGAATCGAACCGCACCATATGAAATGGACATGTCTATCTTTAGGAGAAAACCAATGGTTGCATGCCAGCTAGTGTGAAAACCCCAAAAAGTTTTGCCTGAGGGTCCAGTTGCTCGACTTTTTCAATTGGGCTCTCAATGATAAATCTAAGTTCCCACCTCAAAATGCATGTGGTCCAAAAAATTGGGGCACCTAGCAAAGGAGTGCTTGTCCCGACCACTCAATTCACTTTTTTTGTTGTTGAAATTAAAGACTTATGCATCATTGGCCCCATTTTGCAATTTGTCAGCTATCCATCGACACGAAATAATGTAGAAAAAAAATCGATGTAGTTTGCATTAATATCATACCAATATAATTGGGAGTGCTATGAGCACCAGTATAATCAAACTATACAAGGGGATAATAACCCAATATAGTACCCTATACATGTGGAGTGGACGTTTTTAAGATGTTAGACTTCTTAAATTGCCCATTCAAACTCCAATTATTTTATGGAAAATAATTTTAAAAATATTTTTCTAAGAATGAGTGCTAGAGATAATTAATAGATGAAAGGTGTTTTCATTCTCAACAACAATTTATGTCTAGCATTTTTGTTGATGATGAAAATATTTTTCATTAATTAATTTTGTAAAAGATGAAAATGATTAATTATTTGAAAAAATATTTTCCCAAATCACTTATTTTTTACTAAACAAACATAACCTTAATAAGGGTAAATATCTACCCAATCTGAAAACTGACGATTCGCTTCGGCTTGTGCTTTCGAAAAAAGACCCTTCAACATTAGCATTTTTCTAAATGTACCCATCCACTTGCCTCGTGCTATTGCTTTGCTCTTTCCTGCCTAATTGGAGATACGAATAGAGGAGAACGCACATAAAGCGACAACCCACGTCTCACATGGGGATGATGATGGGCATCCATTTATCACTCTTTTTGACTAAGTTCAGTATGTGGGTTTCCTTGTCGAGAAAGGTGGGGAGAAGGACGGGGAGCATTTGGCATAGTATCCTTGTGCATTTGGACAGATAGCATTTAGTGTAGTATCCTTGTGCAACATAGATTAGACATTCTTTAGGAGGATGAAATGAAGAATTTCAATGGATTATTAGGACAACAAAGGGCATAGATTTGGTGGTGAGACTCCTCAAAGTATCTTTTCAAGCAACCATATATTTCATTTGGATTGAACACAACAAGAGACAATTTCAAAACAAATCAACTGACATCCATATTATTTTGGCCAAAGTGTATAGAAATGTAAGAGGTAGAGCTTCACTTTAATGAAATATTAAACCTTCTTAGTCAAATATTGTATTGGCTACCATGTCAAGACTTCCCGCCTCCATCTTTTTGAATTATTAGCTCTATATGTAATGCTGGGGATGCCCCTGAGTTGCTGTACTTCATATGCCCCATAAACTTACATTTTCAACAACAAAAAAACAAGGTGGGGAGAAGATAAAACAATCTCTCTGTCGCTTGATACTCTACCTTAGGAGTAAATGGATCTTTATGCTAAGGAGAAGAAAGTATTTTTTGTACCAATAGTATTAAACATATCAAAAAGGTCTATACTATCTTGTTAACAATTCAATTCTTTTTATCTAAAAGTAAAAATTGTTAAGCTGAAGATTTTACGCTTTCAAGTGGCTCAATTAACTAGGCATTAACCATAATTAATAGAGTAATTACTATTAGAATGCATATATGAGTTGTGTTAAAGAAGTCTCACATCGGAGAATTAGTATTGTGTAGAGTGTTTAATATATCATAGTTGGCCTATAAATCATTGGCTTAAGCTTTTGAGTAAAAGTGAGTCAACTAGATATATTGACTAGCTCAAATTTGGGCTTTTTCTTAGTGACCTCCCTAGATAAAGGTATCGAGTATCTACTATGTACTTTTTAACGAATGATATTAAAACCAATAGTTGATTTGTGAGCTTCCAATCTATTCCAATGTTTTGTAAATATCTCAATAATAGAAATCTCATGATCAATGCTTGTTTTAGGTAGAAATTGCCATCATAGTTAGTCTAGCAAGAAGAGGCCATGGATAGTGGTCTAGCAACGCAAGATAAAGATCATGGATGATGCAATCCCATGTTAGCAGTTGATAATGGTTGTTGTGCATTGTTGCGAGTGCATTCCAATAACCTGGAAATTCAAGTTTAAATGCAAAAATATACCTAAATTAAGGGTAACAAACCTAAAACTATGCTCACATGTAAGGGAGAAATTGTTAGAACACATGTGAATTGTGTTAAAGAAATCCCACATCAGAGAATTGGTATGGTGTAGAATAGTTAATATATGCTAGTTGGCTTATAAACCATTGGTGTAAACTTTTGAATGAAAATGAGTACAACTAGATATGTTAACAGCTTGAACTTAGGCTCTTTCTTGGCAATCTTCCCAAAATAAGATATCAGATTTTCACTGTGTACTCCAATAATTACAAAGTGACTATTTTCTATTTCCAAAGGATCATAACCAACATACACCTTATACCACAAGCACTTCACTCACCCAAGCCAACACCACACACTAGGGAGCACGCCCTAGACCGCAAGGTGCTACCTTGCCACTGAAGTTCTTTGAAGATCCCTAGATAGATTGTCATAATGCTCAAATTGCATTAGGAATTCTGTATTTTCTTATTTGTGTCACAGTGAAATCCCTTTTGGAATTTTCAAAGTAAGAATATATCCTTATGGTTGTTTGAATGTGCAAATTTCGAGTTCAACTAGTTGATTCATTGAGTGGTTTTCAAGACTTGGCTTGTAAGCCAAACATCACACGTTCAATTCCCTATCTATTCTTGGTTCTTGGAAACCTTGGTTGGTCTACGTTGACACCACAAAATAATCAAAAGTCAATCATTATCGATGAATAGTAAGCTCAATCGACAAGAACAAAATTTGGTCAAAATAGAAGTCATTACAAGCTTGTAGATAGTGAAAGAAATCAATAACACATCGCACATAAGTAACCGATGAGAGCCTTCACCAAAACTTGAGGAAAATTGATCAATAAAGTCATCAACAACAAGCAATCTCAAATTTTGGTTGCGACATCCTCACTTCGAACCTCTATCTCAAATGCAAGGAATGGTCTAAAGTATCGATGTATAGATAGCGAAAATAGACCATGAATTGATTTGAGGATCGTTCTTGAGTCAACTATTCAGTTGGGAAAGGCCATTAAGGATTAAAATATGCTAGATCAGAAAATTCGACCATAGAAAGACAGCTTGACCATAAGGATCAATGTGGAACAATGACTTTCGGCTATTACGTCAAGCATCCACAGCACAAGCCATAGGTATCTCGACTTCAGGGTATTCACCACCAAGGTCCGAGCTATTGTCAAGTTTAACACTCCTAAAGGTTTAACCCCTCTTAAGCTTTCCTACTCAAATTCGAGGCATCCTGGTTCACTAATCCGGCATTCTCCTCCGACATCTACTCAAGGCCATCATCAAGTATCACGTCTCGACCCTCGAACATCGACAACCCCTATTCTCTTGCAATCATTTAAATGCAATGTCACAAGACACATTGTTGACCATTATTTTTATCTTTTAATTAAACACATGCGGAAGTGAATCACAACCACCTAGTCAAATATCAAGGATAGTAGGAAACTCAATCAAAAATTCATCCATAGCATTTCTCTTTTTTGTCTACTAATTAATTTTAAGAAGTTTTACATGTACAAGCCCTTACAAGGGCAACTTCCTACTAAACCAACAAAAGGAAATAGCTGGATTATGGTTAATCTACTTCTTCCAACATCATGACGAACCACACCAATTTTTAGTTCTCCTTACTATAAACCTAAAAAAATGGTTGACAATAATGAGTGAGATATACTTAGTAAAGTGACACCAATTTTAAAGTCTTAAACCTTGTTTAGAAAATCTATTTGTCTTGGGTGCATCCTAAACATACAACCTTTCTATCGATGGCAAATCAATAGCAAAGCGACCTTCGCTTTGCCTTATCTATTAACATGTAGAGGTCCTCAACCACATCATTAACCAACAGTCATTGAATGCTACCATAAGCATTCTCACCTTACCTTGGCACACACACCCTGCACAATACAAACTCATATGTATTAGAACTAATGCAATCGGGTATTACATAATCAAAATACATATCAAACTTCCGCATACACAATGCACTTGTGCATGTTTTAATTATTATGACCCCTAGGGTCATAGCACAACCCAAAGGTTGGTGATCTTTTGATATAATCGGGCATCGTCTCGTGTAAACATGCATCAAGACCTAAACAACACCTAGTGTAAATATGCCTTGGGGCTCTAGCTCTTCCCTGTGTAATCATATGCATCAGGGCACCAATCATGCCCACTCAAGGCACACCCATCTCAAATGGGGTCATCATCGCGGCCACCTAAGGTACACCCACAATCATATGAGGGTTGGTTTTATCACGGCCACGCAAAGCACACCCACAATCAAGCAAGGGTTTCATTGTAGCAACGCAGGGCACGCCCATCCTCGAACGGAGGTATTATCACGCAAACAACATAACCACTCAATTCTTTGCACTTCTCATCCTTAGCCAATGTAACTTAATCCATGCTCACACAACTAGTTTATTGCAAGTTTCACACAAACTTACTCACTTTATCCAATGACCTCCCATAAAACACAACTATTGAAGCATATAACCAAACATTCAAATCTTCAAGACAACAAGATTCCAACCACAACAAACAAACACGAGTTCAAGTTATAATTCAAGTAATTAACCCCTACAACATGATTTTATCACCCTATTGTGATTATTAAATAGTTAATTATCAATAGTTGATATATCTAGAATCAACTAGGATCATGATAATCAATCAACCTCGAAGAAAATGCGATAAACAATTATTTTCACAATAATCAATTAGTACTAAAAAAAATAACACAATTCCCTAAGGTTCAACCCATTTCAACTTTTCTACCAATCCATCCCAAGTAGCTCTAAATAGTGACATCTGGTTAGTACGCCGGGCATCTACGGCACCAAGCCACAGACATCTCAACTCTAGGGTATTCACCACCAAAGCATTCACCTCTTACATCCCTTCGGGCCATTATTGGGTTTAACACTCTTAGGGTTTGTCCCGTCCTAGGCTTCCCCACTAAAACTTGAGGCATCTTGGTTTACTAACCAGGGTTTAACATTAGATACTATGTCAATTGCCAAAACCATCATCAGAAGACCATAAACCAAGATTCTATCACCTTCTCCATAAATTTGAACAAGCTCAGAATAAGGGCAATCTCAACCAAAATGCACAATTTTTAGGAATAAATTTGAAAAACATATGAAATTAGTTCAAAAAATTCTACATTTTTAGTATGTTATAAATAAGACCTTAACAAATGTTTTTTTATTTTTATGAAGGACACTAAACCTAGTTATTTCTTGAAAAGAGTAGCAAATTGCATAATGAAGACTCACAAATTGAATTGTTTTCTAGAATCAACATGCACAAAGAAGAATACATTCTAGTACCTAAAATGTCATGCCCTGAATCCGAAGCACACGACAACCCCTTCACTTTGGTCAAATGAATGTGACTTCCCAAGATGCGTTACCGACCATTTTATTTATCTTGCAATTAAACACATGTGAAAGCAATTCAATAATACCCAATCAATAAACAACAAGGGTAACAAAAAGACCACAAATAACAATAGCAACGTCATTTTTATTCTTGAACTAATTAACCCTAGGAGTTTATATACAAGCCCCTCAACAAGGCGACTTCCTCTATAGCCATAAAATACTAAACAGGGTTAATCTACTTCCTTTAACCAATGGCACACCAACCTGTTACCCTCCATGACTTGCTCCAGCACTTCCCAAGCCATGGAAATAAAGATGCCATAACTACGGACTTGAAAAATAGTTAACAATAACGCGTGAGATATTATCTCAGTGAGTTATCGCCTAAGCCCTGGTTAGGACACCAACTCACTCGGGGTTTTTAACAAGTACAATCCTCACCACTACGACAGATCAATTGCAAAGCGACCCTTGCTTACCTTAATTACAAATGTGATCTACTCGGGCAACCCCATAAAAAACAATTAGCAATCAATCGACTCGTGAGCATCTTTACCCGGTCATGCCATACCCTGCAAGGTATAAATTATCATGTGTGCCATAAACAATGCAACTAAGATTTTAATCATCTCAGTGATAAATCACAAGCGAGTTGATTCGCAGGCAATCTTACCGGTATACCATACCTTTGCACATTAAATTCCACACAATGGATGCAATACACATGGCTATTAGGTAATGCAATTCAGCAATCACATAAAAGTTGCATCAAAGATGATCTCACTTGGCCATTGTCACATCTTGCACATTATTAATTCATGTGTGCCATAAATAATGTGATCAACTCATGCATAATCGAAACCAATGATACCATGTTTTATGCATTCTTGCATCCACATGTGTTTCGATTATTACTGCCCCTTAGGGACACAACCAAACTCCCGCTGGTGTCTACTGGCATAACCAAGCACCGCCCTCCCCCGTGAGGCGTGGTGATGTCAAGGGTTCTCATCTAAGACAGCATTCTCGAAGGAGCATGGGGCCGGCCTCTATTATGATTCCACATCCAAACCCCCGTCAAGTTTTTGATGAATCAGACTATCACCCTTTGAACTTTAGCCAAAGCGACGAGTTCAACTTAGTAATCACGCTAGCATACCACCACATTCCATTTTTATCTTGAGTATTAGCCAATGCATATATGCTTACATATACAATCTCAAATCATTTCTCATAAAAACGGTTTATTTCCATATTCCTTGGACAAACCATTTTCCCTTTTTGTGAAAACCATACAATTCATGCAAATGTCCATGCAATTACACATCCAATTGACATTATAGGATCAAAACACATGAAATTAGGCAATTTTCACTTCCGGATGAACAGTGCGCAAGAACAGTACCACGTGAACAGTGCACATAGATAGCAATTGTGAACAGTGCAATATGAACAGTAAAATCCAAAATTTAATAATTAATAAATTAAATTCAGAAATCAAAAAAACATTAATTAAAGTAAAATCAATTAATTAATGCTAAACAAGCTTACTTACACACAAACCATCATTAACAAGAACTAATCAAGATTAATCTAAACTAATCCTAATCATTTATCTAACCACCTATCTTAGGGTTAATACAACTTAATTAAACCCTTTAAACTAGCATTAACCATAGCTAAACTACCATAAGCAAGTATAACAGACTAATCGAGGGATTAGAATGTAAACTCACCCGACAACGATTTCGACGACACGAGTGTGACGGTGGCGGCGAGGGCTACGCACAGCTACATCCAAAACCTCGAGGGGGTGCTCGACAAAAATGGGTCTCGACGAAGGCAATTTCCAGTGGAGGTGAGAATCGTGAGGGAGAAATAGAGGTGCACCTTGGGCGGCACCACAACAGCACAACAGCTCCAAACTAGTGGCAAGGCGGCCAAGATGGTAGGTGAGGGTGGTTCGGTTGATCAAGGGGGCATCAAGGGGAAGAACCATGGAAAAACAAGATGAAAAGAGAGAAAATGAGAGAGAAATGGGAGGAGAGAGGGGCTGAACGCCCAAGGAGAGAGAGAGGGGGAGAAGAGAGAGAGATATATATTTCTCTCCCATTTGACTTCTTTCAAGAAGCCAAGTCCAATTTCCCTTCCTTTACATCATTTCCCTTCATAATTTCCTTAACTTTCTTGCCTTTTGTCCTCCAACAGTGAATGCCACTTCTAGAAGGGGTAAAATAGTAATTCCTTAAAGTATAGTATACCGTACTATATGCATAAATGGGCCAATATTATATATGGGCTTGAATAAAATTAGTTTGGGCTCAAATTGTGGAGAAATGGGCTAGAAAATGCAATTGGGCTCAAGGCTTGAAGTTGGGCTCACTTGGGCTTGGTAGGCTTGGCTTGGGGCCCACTCGGCCGAACCTTAATGGGTGCAAGGCCCATTGGGCCTTCGATTGGTCCATCTCCTCTTGGTTCTAATTTTTCGACCCGTTGAATCCTTATCCGATAATTTTCGGGCTTACCGATAAATTCAAGAATTAATGACACAACGTCTAATATTTTAGTTCACATCCTTGAAAGTTGGATACCTAAAACGGGATTGAAATTTGTGGTTAATATCAATCGATTGCGACTTTAGTACGACCTAGCTATCAAGCGATATTTAGGGGCTCTCACGCGTTTGATCCGTGGTTGATAGCTTTTCAATCCACAATCATGTCTATTCAAATTAATGTGATTATCATTTGTCATGTAATCATAAAAGGTTAATTGCTCATGCTGAGTATAAAGTCAAAAGGAAATCGGTTTAACGTTGTTCACAATCAATATCGAAGTCGTGCGAGATCACCCACAATTTGACCTCGTATTTTTGCCAAATCGATTTATTTCCATTCACTAAGTGGACTACAACAATGTGGTATCATCTATCCTTGATCCTTATGGTCGAGCGGCCTATCCTTGATTGAATTCACTAGTCGTACATATATCAATCATTAATTGTCTTTCCGACTAGTCAGTTAATTCATAAGGGACCAGCTCAGAGTAAACGTAACTAATAACGCATTGATAAAATAATCATTTTATATACCCCGAGATTGATCGATATTCAGGATGTCACATAAAACTTCACCAATTGCTATGAAATTTTAATATCTTATGCATGAAGATGTCTCAAGTATGACCAGACTTGGTCCCAAGAATAAAAGTTTTGTAATGATTACAAAATTAATGGTCGGAATAATGCATTGTAATGGTTACAAAACTAATGGTCGAAGTAATGGATTGTAACAATTACAAAATTAATGTTTGAATTATTACTGTAAAATGGTTTTAGAAACAACATCCAAATTTAGACTTTGAAGTAGACTTAGACTTTATGGCTGAATTAATGCTTTGAAATGGTTCCGAGCTCATAAGCCAAATTAATTTAAATAAATGTGATTTGAGACTAGTTATAAGATGTAATTTGAGAGAGGATCATGAAGAGATATCATAGAGATCAATTAAATTAGCCACACATAAGAGCAATTGTTAATGCAATTGTAGTGGTGAACTCTTTCAATTTCTCTCAATTGTTTGATGCAAGATTGATGGTATGTCTGAACTAAAGGTCTAACATTTGTGGGGCTAGATTTGAAGAGCATCAATGTGAGGCCCTAAGCGTGCCACCTTACTAATGCAACATTTAATATTATTTTTTAATTATTATGCAGAAGCGTTACTAAATGTTAGCATTTATAATATGAATTATGTGAAACAAACACAATCAGAGTATAGCTAGCTAAGGATGGTTTCCATTGCATTAGTCTTATTTAGATACATGGGCAACCACAACAAAAGACGACCAAACTTAACCCTGGGAGTAATAAAAAAAAAGAAGCCTGCTCCCTTGCACCACCAACAGTGACCATATGTACACATCACTTCCACTGCACGCCCATCTTCACGACCTGCACCAAAAAGAGACCGTCATGGGTTATACTAATGGAAACCGATGGACCTACTAGACTACCGACTTTCGTCTACTCCCAACCATCATTGTCTTGCTCCTCCTCTAGGTCGCTTGGGTCGTTGTACTCCTCAGGTCCGCCATCATCACTGCCATCAGAAGGGCTACTGTTGCTGTCGTGCCAGAAGTGAAGAGGTCCTTTTAACTCGTCACCTTCCAATTCGAGGGAAGTTATCTATTGTTTTTAAACTAAATGTCTATAACATTAGTATAAGGGAAGGAATGTTGACTGGAATTAGTCAATGTGATTTTCTTTAGAGTCAGTCAAAGTTGTTTAATTTGTTAGGATTTTATTGTTACAGTCCTAGATAATAAGAGTTGGTTTCCTTTGTTGCTATTTTGTAGTTATCCCGTTGGTATCGGTGGCCTATTTAAAGGTCCATTGTCACGTTTATATATGATGTACAATTTGCGTATTAAATTATTTGAGAAAATTTGCTGAGAAAATGTAAGAATACTTGTGCTTTGAAGATGGATAATATCCTTGTTACTCAAGTGGCAAAGTGATTAGAAATTTGACTACATGCTCATGGAAGATGAAATGATTAATGCGTTGAATCCAGAATGGGATACAAGTACTTGAATCATACGTGATATCTTGTATGTCTCAAATGATTAAAATATTTCATTAATAAATACGAATTAATTATGAAATAAGTCTAAAATATATGCTATGCTCAAATGAAGTATGATATATCTTGAATTATAATGATTTATAGTGATATGTTATTGTGCTCCCGAGCCAAGTGGCAAGATGATCTTTTACCTTAGACGAAAATAATTCATTTACTAAGTTTAGACTCATTCCAATATGTTTTTACACATACATTAAGTTTGGAATTCTGGGATCTTTAGATCAACGTTTTCGAAAATATATTTAAGGATTGGATCAAAGTACGAAGTAAGAGTAAGGGTGTATTTTTGCACAAAAGATTTTAATGTACCTTAGTTGAGGATAAATAATTATATAGTTGAAGATAAATTGGTTATTTATCGGGCGATTGAAGAAAATAAAAATTATTTATTTATTCGAGATTCAAATTTTATGGAAATTTCGGTTGGGAAACAGAGTCATCTTCCAATTCATAGTTGTCAATCAAGTCCACATTTTGTATGAACTCCCTACACAGCTTCTTATCTCTCTCTTTTAATAATAGCTCATATTTAGACGCTCTTGTTGCCCATTGAATCAAATCGGCAAAGTCTTGGGCTTCGAATCTTTCTCTGACATTGCATTTCAACACATCAAAGGCCAACTAATTCAAAAAATTCTAAGAGTAAAGTTAAGCATATGTTTTTTGCTTTTTGAATCAGCTAATAAACTGATCAATTGACTCATTATTATATTGATGGGCATAATAAAGTTGGCAATCGAGCACCATGAGTATGGTTTTACAAAAAACTGAGAATGGAATTGTCTTCCCATTTATACCAAATCATAATATGAGTATGGTGGTAAATTAGTATGCTAGGTAGATGCAGTTTTTGATAAAGACAAAGGTAGAGATCTTAGTCTTAAAAGCCTCATTTGTATACATTGTGCCACAAATCGAGCGACATGTTCGAAGGTAGATTGGTCATCTTCATCATTAAAAATGGTAAAATCAAAGATCTTCAAAATATCTCTAAGAAGGCTATTTGCGTCCATTCGGGATGAGGCTCCTATAAATGGGTCTCATAACTCGTATGTTTAATCCAATCATTACATGATCTCTTCAGCAATTTAGGTCTATCTAATTGAACATTTGATTGAACACCTTGCCCCCCTTGGCCGTGAAGTTGGCTTTGTCAAATTATCTATATAAATGTTGATTGGCAAGTTGAGCATAAGAGGGATGTTTGCATTTGGTGGTGCCACAACTACCGTTGGCTTAACATTTTCAATCTTATTCTTCTTGATCAATATGAATCCTTTAAGATAAAGCTAGATGAATATATTTCTAAAATGTTCGATAGGTTTATAGATATTTTTAATGGACTTGCATATCAAAGAAATCTAATTTCAGCGCCAATGAAAGTGAACAAGCTTCTTTGATGGCTCTCAAAAGATGGGAATCATGTCAACACTTCCATCCAAGAAACTCAAAGAGTCATGCATTCTCTGTCGATGAGCTTCTTGGGACTCTTCAATCATATAAATTGAATGATTCAATGAAGAAGATCCGAGAGGTTAAAAACAATGGCCTTAAAATCTAACATTGATTCTAATGGAATAGATTTTAAAGACGATGAAGAGGATGATGAAAACTTGCTCTCATGTTAAAGAAATTCAAATGGATTTCCAAGAAAGGAAGAGTCTTCAAGGGGGAGTAAGCATTCAAACCAGCAGAACAAAAGAAGTCAATCAGCACAGAGAAGGAGGAAAGGACGAAATATATTTCAAATGCAGGAAACATCGCCATATCAAACCAAATTGTCCACTCCTAAAGAAAAACAAAAGCAAGCTTGAGAAATCTAAGAAAGCTCTAAAGATAGAAACTTGGAGTGATATTGAATGTGAAAGAATTGATGAAAAATATGGGAACATATGTCTTATGGTAGAATTAGATCTAGAATATGAAAATAAGTTTTCTTAAAATTCCTAATGAAGTACCAGATTTCATTGACCAATTATACTAACATTACAAGTCTGCAATTAAGAAGATCTCCAAATTGAAGAAGGTAAATTTGATGTTGAAGCAACAAAATCTTTCTCAAAAAGACAAAATTGATGTCTTGCAAAAAAAATTTACAAATCAAGGAAAGTCCTGATTTGTATGCAAAAAATATGAGCCTTTGAAAAAGGAAATTTCAGACATTAGTAAGAAATTCTCTCTCGGTCATCTTACAAATTTTGGCACTTCTAGTATACCTATTCTATCTTTGTCTAAAAGATGAGGAAACACGTTAATGAATTCAGATTCGACACCAATCTCGTGCTAAATTAATCCAAGTTGTTCGCAATGCACAGGATAATCTCAAATCATCATTGAAATATATATCGGTCCAGTTTGAGTGGGCAGTTCTACCCTTGGAACTAGAAACTCAACTAGTCCTCGTGGGAACCATTAGTTCTAGGCCAGTCTGATCCAATTCCGAGCAGTTCAAGTAGCTTCCAGTTATTTTGCATACCCCTAATTATGAAAAAGCATTGTTTTAGGGCTTTCTCCTTTCCCCTTTTTTTTTTTTTGGGAGGGGGAGGAGCTGCACAAAAATCTTTAAAATAAAAGTTTCCTTAGAAAATAGTTGTTGGCATGGCAGGATGAGGATTTCCTTGTCGCATTGTTTTGTACGTGTAGCTGCTTTCCTACATGAAATTGAAAGATCCCGAAAAGAATAATAAAATTTTTGGATTCGGCCCGATCGACCCGAACAGCCCAATCTTCTTCGGTCCAGATTAAAAGGCCCTTCTTCAACCCAAACTACCATCTCAAGCCTCAACGAGCGAGGCTTGGAATGTTTGGGCTGGACCTACTACTTTCTTTCGTGCTGGCCCATGCCCAACTCTACGTGCATTGCAATTTCTGAGGAGGAAAAAAATGAAAATGAAATTAATAAATGTTTTTAAGGAGAAAAAGTTTCGACACAACTCCCATTTGCAGTTAGAGGAGATGGACACTATATGTACTCGCGGCATAATGTTACATGGATCAACATGTATTGAGATCATGCGATAGGGACTCATCGTCGAGGACCTAACCTTTTGGCGAGTACCTAGCTTTGGGTGTGACTGACTAAACCTTTTACTTTTTTCAATTAGGAGGGGAGTTATCATGAAAACCCTAAATATATACACTTGTGACAAATTTATACTCTTACACTTATAATAAATTTACCAAAATTTTTTTTTTATTACTAAAGATCACAAATTAGTATATTCGTGATAATTTTACTTTCTATTAGTTTCCCTTAAATAATACTATGAAAAATTATAAACTAGTATATTTATAACAAATAAAAAGTAAAACCCCAAATTGATACACATGTCAAAACGTGTCATCTAACTCAACAATTTAACGATAAAATATAACGGAAAATAAAAGAAGGTAAAATTATAGTAAATGTATCTTTATTTTTTATGATAATACTTTTTTGTGATATGAACTTAGGTGGCCATTAGGATGATTGGTTTCCGATCCGATCCAGTGTGATCCCTCCCAAGAACTGGAAACTGAATCAAGAGGATCGGTTCCAATTTTTTAGGGCCATGGATAGGCACTCCCTAGAACCGCCTAGTCTGATCTAGTCCTAGGCCCTGTTTGGTTCAGCTTTCCCAAAAGGCTTTTAGCTCCCAAAGCCCATTGGAAAAAATATTTTGTGTTTGGTTTAGCATTTGGTGTTGCATTGGCCAAATGCCGAAAGCTCAATGCTAGGGGAGATCAGCATTGAGCTTTCAGCATTTGGAGAATGTAAGTCAATCTCCTTTGACTTTTTTCTTTAGAAATTAGGTGAAGCCGGCCACCGTTGCTAGGCACAACTCTCGGCGATCACTGCTTGGCCGCCGCCCGCCTGAGGTCGCGCAACCTAGGGTGTCACCGGAGGTCATGCGACCTCGAGCGACCTCCCCTAGGTCGCACGACCTCTAGCGGGTGACGCCCTGGGTCACGCCACCTAGGGTGTCACCGGAGGTCACGCGACCTTGGGCAGCCTCCCCTGGGTCGCACGACCTTTGGCGAGCTCCCTCATGGCCAGATTTGGTGTCGGTAGTTCGCCGGCAGTGGCCGGTGGTGGATCTCTAGCAAATTAAAAAAAAAAAAAAAAAACTTTGTAAATGTGATATTACTCAACGGCATTTAAGCCAAGACTATTTTTCAATGCACTTTAAAGTTATAATTTATCAAACATGGTAGCATTTTGAAAGGTCTCATTGGATTAAAGATATTTGCATTTTTACGTGTCCTTTCCCAAAAAGCGAATCAAACGGGCTAGTGGAGTGGGTGCTATTTCATTGCGCACCCGTAATGGCCATGCCTCAAACTCTAAACCGAAGCCTCGGTGAGCATTTCCCCGTGACCATTTCCGGCCTCGCCGCCTACCTATTCTTCTGAACAGACCCAACTCGGCTTCACCATAGGCCGGGGTTGAAGAAGACCCCGAAGCGTCAGCGCCACTCCTCCATCCCCGATGCTTCATGAACGCGGCGAAAGCATCTGGTTCCTGGTGAAGAACGTACCCTCTCTCTCTTCCCAATGAGAAATCTATTCGTGTGGAAAACTCCCATATCTCCTTGCCGATGAAGGGTCTGTTGCGATCTCTTTCCGTGAGTTCTCTCCACCGCCGTGCTCTCCCTCTGGTTCTGCTGTTCAAATTCTAGCGTTTAGTTGTGTTTGCTGCTGTTGGGTACCGTTCTATTTCGTTGCCATTGGTGTAGGGGTACGGAGGCTTGCGGGCTTTTTCGAGTAGAGGCGAGCTCAGGCTTGATGGGGTCAAGGACATCGTCGCTGTGGCCTCCGGCAAAGGCGGCGTCGGCAAGTCCACCACCGCAGGTACTTGCCCAGACGCCTTTGTTTCTTGATATGGTTAGGGGGATTTTTGTGGTGCGCTATTGTTTTGGACGGTTGTGATTGGTGGTGCTCTGTTTCTCTGGATTGATGGTACTGTGGTGATGTTAGATTATTGGAATGTCGTTGATTAAATATAAAAAGTCAGTGAAATTTTGATTCTCATGTGCAGTGCTATAAGAAGGGGGGAAGTAGTGAGGTGATTCTTAGATTTTTTTTTTTTTAAGTGAATGTGGAAAAAGATGAGAATTGTTGAGAAGTCAGGGCTCAGTAGTCACCAATGCTTAAATGCAATGAATTGGTTGCTGTGCAAACTGATTGGATATCAAGGGATAAAATAGGAGATTTTACTGTCTTCACATTAATTTGCATAGCTAGAATAGTAATCTCACCGTGAAGAGCTTGTTTACTGGAAACATAGAGCTGAATATAAACATAATCATCCCACAACACCCAAATGCTCCCAAGATGAGGATATTTATAATTGCAGAGAATAGACCAAGAGCAATTGTGCTGCTTTTGTGCAAAGTCGCTTTCGTTGGAAGTTCTGCTATCTCTAAGACTACTCTTTGGAGTGCTCTATGCAGTTTTTCTGGTTCTGTAAATACTGAAGCTGGGGTGGTAATAGGAGACTTTGACACTATCACTGATAAAAGGGAGGCTAGTAATCCTTTATTCCTCCTTTTTTGCTTAAATACAAAGGATTTGGATGGGTTTGGGACCTACCTCATCCGTTGTTGGAATGTTTGGTCTAAGGCGCCTACAAAGTACCAAATGCCTACTGGGAGAGCCTGTCACTGTAGCTTCACAAGGTGCGAGTGGGCAAGGACAAGACCAGCGATACACCAAAGCCCGATCCCATTCCTTCACAGACTAAACAAGGTTTCCTGAGACCATAAAAATCAAACCTGGAACCTTTGGCTTGCGAACCAAGTTGTGGACTAGTCGACCAACCACCTGGTTGGTTTGCAATCCTTCATCTTTTTGTTGTTGATATGATATCTTTTAACAATGTGCTAAAAGATGCAGGTCTCTCTGTTTTTCAATTTGTGCTAATTTTGTTACTTGGAGTGATAAAGGATTTTAGCTCATAGAGAGAGAAGACTTGATCATGTTCTTTTTAAATTTGGTCTCAGAGTTTTCCCAACTCCGCAGTTGAGTTCTGCAGTTAACTGGAAAGGTTGAAACAAGTTCTAAAGGACTTTAACAGGAATATTGTAGTAATATCTCAGAAGCTTGTCAAGCAGAAATCTCAGGAACTAGTGATGGTTCAAAAACCAATATTATCTGGTTCTTTTGGGCAATTACAGCTTGAAAAGCAACTTTCTGTAGAACCCCCTATTCTAAAATCTGCAGAGAAAGCTTTCTATATGAAGATTTCAAGAACTTGTTAGCTCGCCTTAAGGATAGACAACCAAGGGGTACCCCTTCTATAATATATTCTGATAATTGTCAAGAGACTTGCTGCTTATCTTGACATTAAAGCTGAGGTAATCATTAATTATCAGCATTTGTTTGGTTCTGTTGATAAAAATTAGGCAGAGGTGAAAGCTTTGATATAACATGAGATTGGTGATGGTGCAAAACTCATATTGTTAAGCGCTGTCATTGAATGTAAAAATATATTTGTTCTTTGGTAAATAAATGGGAATAAGCACCTGGCCTGATGGTTATACTGGTCCTTTTTTTTCCAGTGAATGGGTATAGTGGGCATGGATTTTGTGTTTAAGCCAATGATGATTTTTACAAGCCCTTGATTTTGCTTGGTCAAGTGAATGCAGCTGTGATTGCCCTTGTGCCTAAACAATTAAACTTTCAGAATGACTGATTTAAGGCCAATCTCTTGTTGCAATATTGTATAAGATACACCAGTAAAATTCTTGCTAACAGATTGAAAAAGATTTTGTCTGATTTTATCAGTTTATATGAGGGAGGAGAATTGGGGACGATGTGCTTTTAGCCCAAGAGATTGTTGAGAACTATCGTAGAAGGAACCTTTCTCCTAGGGCCACGTGTACAATAAGGGTGATCTCATGAATGCCTTCTGTTCTATATGTTGGGATTTCCTCAGCAATATTTCTTGAAGTTATTCATGTTGCTGCTAAATTTATTTGGTGGACTAAAAGTTACGTCAGATCTTCTAAACTCTCTGGTATGCTTAATGGCGAGGGGAGAAAAGTTTGAGGCAAGGGAATATTCTTTTTCCTTACCTCTTTGTTCCATTAATGAAGATTCTACTTTGAATGTCAGAATGCAGCACTAAAGGGAAAATCACATTGCTTCCTCTTTGTAGCACAATCAGAATGACTCATTTATGCTTTGCTGATGATCTGATGTTAATACTGTATGGAGACTCTTCTTTTGCTGAACATTTAGCATCTTCAATGAGCTCTATATAATGTCTGGCTTGAAGTTGAACCCTTGAAAAACTGAAGGTTGTAGCAGGCATTCCTGATGCTTTGTTACGGTGATTTCTCAGTATTAGTGGAGTTCAATTTGTGTTCCCTTGACCTCTGGTAGATCAAACAAAGAGCAATGTAATCTTCAGAAATATAAGCAATTTAAAGATTTATGGTTGGTTTGACCAAAAAAAAAAACAGATCTATGGTTGGGCCTGAAAGAAATTGTGTTATGCTGGAAACCTACAACTTATTTTGGCTGTTATTCAAAGTACTCAAGCTTGTTGTTTTGATAGTTTCATTATATCTAAGAAAGTGCTCAAGAAAATAGTGAAAGCTTGTGTTTCTATATTATGTAGAGGGCATGCTGAAAATGTCAGAAGGTCAAGAGTCAAATGGACTCAGATTTGTCTATGGAAATACAAGGGAGGAGTTGGTCTGAAAAGGCTTTTTCATTGGAGTGAAACATGCATTCTGAAGTGTATTAGGCTGCTTTTTATGCACGGGGGTTCTCTTTGGATGGCATGGACAAACAATAAAATCAGAGATATAAGTCTCCGGTCATTAAAACATACAGTGTCTTCCTCTTATGCTTGGAGGATAATTCTTCATCTTGTGATGTAGCTTGGTAGTGTATTAATTACTTTATCAGAGATGGCAATGTTAAATATCTCTGGATTGATAATTGGCACCAGTTTGGTCCTGTCTCATCTAAATTTGAAAGTACAATCAATTTTCATTTTGCCATTTATTGAATGACCAGAGATAGAAATCTCTGGTCATTAAAACGTACAGTGCCTTCCTCTTATGCTTGGAGGATAATTCTAAATCTTCATGATGCAGCTTGGTAGTGCTTTAATCACTGTATCAGAGATGGCAATGTTAGATATCTCTGGATCAATAATTGGCACCAGTTTGGTCCTTTCTCATCTAACTTCGGAAGTAGAATCACTTAAAATTATGCAATTTATCGAATGACAAGGTGTCCGCAGTCATTAAAGATTTTCACTCCTCCAGCAACATTTTCATCTTTGTTAAATATTCAAGTTGCTTTATGTGCGGTTTTATGTCCCTGTAACTCCTCTGTGAAATCATTTGGAGTTCTTCAAATGGTGTTTTACAGTCGATAATGCTTGGCAACTCTCAGAGATAGATCTGCAAAAGTACCTGTGCATAAACTCGTTTGGTTTTGTCTGAATATCCCCAAGCATTCTTTTAAAACTTGGTTGACAATTATTAATAAATTGCCAAGTAGGCACAGATTGTGTACTTGGTTTGATAGTATCAGTGTTAACTGTCTCTTGTGCGGGGTTTGTTAGGAATCCAGTGATCATGTGTGGTGCTTGCTCATTTTCTATTGCTGTTCAAAAAGATGTTTGATGTTGTTGGGATTTAGTAGGCAAGTCCATTGCTGGCAGGATGAGTTGGATTGGGCTATTTAAACATTCAATGGATGAACTTTTAAAACTATTATTGGAAAGTTGGCCTGGAATGCTTACTGCAATCACATTTGGTATACAAGGAATAGATTATTACACAATAGTCACATTTTTTCTGTTATATGTGGTATAAAATTTATTTTCTTTTGGATGATCTGTCCTGTTCCAATGCTTTGAAGCAAGTTGCTACTTTGAGACATAAGACTGCACAAATTGGGGTATAGATTTTCTGTAAATTGGGTTTCACTTAACATTATAAAAGAGCCCATAGTGGGAGGGCCTCTCCGACATACAATATCTGGAAATGAAATGATAAACTTACTGATGAAGAATTTGCTAAGTGTCTTTGTTTCTTTCACAATTAAAGATAACTTAATAGATAATAAGAAGTTAGGTGCCCACTCTGGAGCATGGGGACTATAAAATTTTCATTTAGAAAAAGAATAAGGGCCTAATTGGAGAGCAGTAAGGAATTGTGGGTCATGTCCTAATTTTTAAATACTAAGCTAAATGAAGTTTGAAATATTGTATTGTTTATAATCCGTATAGCTAACTAATGCCAATATATCTGCAGTTAATTTGGCTGTTGCTCTTGCCAACATGTGTCAACTCAAGGTGGGCTTGCTAGATGCTGATATTTATGGACCATCTGTTCCCACTATGATGCAAATACATGAGAAGCCAGATGTGACTGAAGGTAAACAATTAGCATTTTAGAATTTTCTGCATAGCAGTGTGAAATTCGAATATCATAGAGTTCATCTCCAGTTGAAATTCTAAAGCTTACCTATATAATACTGTTATTATCAGGTGATCTTTATTGTTTTTCTTCTATGTAATTCGGGGTAAAATGGACTTTAACTTCAATAATTGGGTATATCATGGTTGCAACAAAATTGCTTTTCCAGGTAGGTTAAGATTGAGAACTAGAAGAATGGATAATGCATCTCTATCCTATTGTCCTGCAAGTTCTTGACATAGATGTTGATTTATCACAGTTCCAGACTTAATTTTTCTTTGTCATCTGCTCATAAAGTACTTATCTTAACACAACATAGGTGTCCAGAATACTTTTTTGTGCATATTAATCCCCTCATATTATTTGGCAGATAAGAAGATGATTCCTATTGAGATGTATGCGGTCAAGTGTATGTCAATGGGTTTGCTCGTTGAAAAGGATGCACCAATTGTATGGAGAGGTCCTATGGTACAACATACTATCCGATCTATTCTTTTGCAATTCTTTTAAAACAAGATGTTTTGATTGGATTACCTGTAAGCCATCTAAATGATATATTATTATTATGATGCCCATAATATCTGCTGGATAAAAGGATGGCAGTGAAAGAAACAGAGAGGTGATTGAAAGTGCACCTGCTGCAGCCCCTTTCTGGGTTTTCAAACTCCCTACTTCTCATTCAAAGAGAAGTAGGAGTTTGAAAACTCAAAGATTGCAGTATATGAAATACAGGGAAAATGTTTGATAGGTCATTCTGTTTGTACTCAGCCCGCCGAGGACAACTGGTACAGAGCGCAAGTAACAGATTCCAAAGGACAATTTTTCCCAGTGTTATGCCTAGAAAAGGAACAGGATCACCGGTTCTTGCGTATCTTTTGCATCTTTAGCCAAATATAGGCCTCTGACATGTTGCATGAGAAGTCTGGCTCCAAATTTTTGTTATTAATTTTTTAGGGACTTCCTGTCTAACTTCATAGCAGAAATGTTGACATGTTCTGATGATCTCGCCAAGAAAAAGTGACCATGTGAAATCTGATGATGCATTTTTGTCAAATGATGTGCTGATTGCCATTAAGGATGGCTTCCTTTGTAGCCACCATATATGACTTTGACACACAGCACAGCCAACATGTAATACTCTAAGGACAGGCACCTAGTGTCCATATTCCATTCTTTGTTCCTTAACATGTTCGGGCATCAATTTGGTCATCTTCCCCCAAAAGTAGGTCCCCAGACAGTAAGGCAACCTACAACACATGGACTTCAGCGGAAGAGATTTGTAGCTTCCAATGCTTCACCTTTTGCATGCTTGGAGAGCTACTAAAGCAGGGTTTAAGTATTGACATTTTGCAAAGGAAAGAGAAAATGTTAGTTGACGGGTGGTTCCACTCTAGAATCGCAGTAGGTACACAAGAATATCTACTCTTGCTTTGACAGTGGATGAATCCGATCTAGCTATGATTCTTTAACTATTGTATATAGGCTGATTGTTTATATGCATTACTGATAATCCTTCATGGTTGGTGATTGCAGCTGTTTGTACAATCTAAATTTCTCCACAGCTTTAGCTTGTAAAAGATTCTGAATCTTTCTTGTTGCAGGTAATGAATGCTCTAGAAAAATTGACAAGGGGAGTCCATTGGGGAAATCTTGATATTCTTGTAGTGGATATGCCACCAGGCACAGGTGATACACAAATAAGTATGACGCAGAGGCTACAGTTATCAGGTAATCTAATAAATATTTAACTTAATCTAGTTAATCAGAAAAACTTGGTAATTGATGTGGAGGATTGAATCAGTGGTATATAGCATGAGGTCTAGCTGCACCAATACCCCTCCCTTTATATTGGAGGGGAGAAAAGGGAAATTGAAGAGACAATTGTTTATTTTTTTGCCTCATCCTTTCTAGAGGTACAACTAATGGTACTTCCAAGGCCAAAGCTGAAGGTATGCAATTTGAAAGAATGATTCAAAAGTGTATATAAGGTGGCTGAGTAATGTTGAAGAGTAATTGAGCCCGAAAAAGAGAACTTATTGGCCCACGCAAAAGTTTTGCATTTCTGTTTGATTGTGGCTATTCATGCCTAAGCTAGAGCCTTCTTTTCAGCCCATTTTTAAAAATAGATGATATGTCAAGTTCCTTTCCTGTTGTGTTGGAGTTAACTGATGGTTCAGAGCTTAATTGTTCAGAGATTGATAGAGGATTTTCGCTCAACTAGAATTTACATCCATGTGTTTCTTTGGGTAATTGAAAACACATATTATCTGAATAAATACATGCCTGCACACAGGCACACCCACATTCACACTCAAATATATGAATTGTATAAATGTATATGTGTATATGTATGTGTAAGAATGTATATAAATGTGAATGCTAAAGTAAGAAAATAATTTTTTTCATGCTTGAGGTAATTATGATAAATGGAAAAGAAATTTGGTTATAATCATCAAGTAAGGGACCGATCCAAAAAATCGAAATCTTCCATTCAGAATTTCAGTTCTTATTTGATTTCATTGTATTCTGCTCCATTAAGGTCTTGAAATGGTTTTATTCTACTATGAAATGGTTCTGCATCAGTACATATCACAGACTTGAAAGCTAGTTCTTTGTTACAACAGGTTTTAATAAAAGCATTTTTCTTCATTTCCATAATTTTGATGCACATCAAGTGTCTGGTATTTCCAATGTTTATGTTAGAAGTTACACCAATAGTTTCTGTTATTTCTTTGTTCATTTATAAGCTTAAGTTATATGCTGGCAGGTGCATTGATTGTTTCCACTCCCCAAGACGTTGCCTTGATTGATGCTCGAAGAGGAGCTAGGATGTTCGCTAAAGTTCAAGTTCCTGTATGATCATTTTCTGGACCATCCTTATGTAGTGTGCTTGAAATGAATTTGCAAAATTACTATACAGCATGAGTAACTTACAAAGATTGCTAACTTGAAAACAGCATTGTTATTGTATCACTTGCATTGTCTTGCATATCTTTGTTCCTATGGTTTTTGAGATGTGGAAAAGCTCTCTCTAGAGTTTGTGCATTCAGCTTTCGATAAGTTCTCCACTTCTCATATTTCAACTTTATAATAAGAACTTTCAAAGGGCTGCCATTGCACATCGCATGTTTTTAGGTTATTATATTTTTTCTGACCAAACAGGTGTCAGGTAATGTTCTTAATAATATTCAGGTTTCATCTTTTCCCTATTTGAAACATTCAAAGCATTATTATGTTCTCAAATTTTCTGGGAAACTATTGTTGAATTTTGGGAATTTTCATTACAGAGGTCACTAAAGACATCAACTCGTGCCCTTATGGCCCAAATCTGTGTGCATTTTTTGCCTAGCTTTAGCTATCTTTTCCTGGTAATTTGACTTGGATATAAAACTCAAGTCTAGAGAAAAGAAAAATGGGCATTATGAAAAGCTTCCTGCATGTTTCAAGATGGTATTCTGCATAATATATCTTCTGGATATTTTACCTTCCCTTGCATGAACAATTGAACATCTTCCAATCCTTCATCAATTCCCTTGCATCTTATTCTTTAGCTTGCTGGCCATGCCTTCCTGTCAGAATCATATACAAACTCAGATGGGAGGACCAATAGGCTAATATTCAGTAGTAGGAATTATGGCTGAATTAAAATTGGACAGGTTTTCGAACAACTGTATTTGCAGTGAGTGCAGAATTTTATGTATAGAGTCTTTTAATCTACAGTAAATTCATCATTTTAGATGTCTTATCTGGTTGGATGATATGCAATATTTGTGATCTGTGTATTTCATTTTAAGGGGTCACTTTACAATCACAAGGAATCTGAGGAATTTGGCTGATGAAAGGCAATGTCTTATCAATTGGAGTTTGCAAACTGGCAAAAGTGTAAAATGATGAAAAAAGGAAGCAGTCTTCCATTTGTTTGAATTATTAAAAGGTTGTTAGAACATCTGCCATTATTTGAGTGGTGTGCAAACTTTGTGTATTGGAGAGAAGCCTTCCAAGAGTTTGATTAGTTTGGGGAGTTGTGATTTTTGCATAATCTCTCCTACTCAATTGTTGTGGGCCATTTGATGAAATTCTCCATAGCATAGAGACATGTAATGGCTTTGGTAGTAATTGATCATGTCATGCATGTGATGCTAGGATATGCGTGTGCTTGTTTTTGAAATGGAAACTCATGTTGTGCACCATGTGTTCTAGGGATGATTACACCTTTTCATCCCGTATTTGTAAAAGAAGTACAGTTTACATTTATTCTCTATTTTCGGAGCTACATTTTGCATTACTTTTAAATGATCATCAGCTTCTCAATTTTTGCTGTATGAAGGTATTTTGGTGTTGAATGGTGCATGTGCCCAAAGAATGCTATATTTCCAAGAAAATTTCACCTGTCGTCTATGTGTGTGTGTGTGTGTGTGTGTGTTCAATATTGCATGACAGCATTTTTCATTAAATCATTGCAACATTGTTCCAATGGCTTCTTAATGTTAAAAAAGTAATGGACGTAAAGTGCTAGTTGAGAAGTCTATTTTGGAAACATGGACTTTCTATGATGCTAAATGTAATGTCTGATTTACTGAAAGTGTATGTAGTAGTTATTCAGAGTATTTAATGTTATTGAGCATTAGTGGGTAGGTTGATACAGAGGCATTATGTCATTTCCTCAGTTTTTTTTATGCTGTTGCACCTTGACCTTTCTGATTTAGCAATTTTCCATGTATCAAACTGGTATGTGTTTGGGTCAAGTTGTATGCTTCTGGCAACAGTCTTGTGAACATCATGATTGATTCTGGGTAGTTTGATACCAGATGTGTCTATCTCTTCCAGTCGGTTTATTATACAGTGTATTTTCATTATTTTTAATTTATTTTTTTATTTTGATTTGAATTGGATGCCATAATTCTAGTAGTTTGTCCTGTGAAGGTAGTGATAAATTTTCTCCCTGCAGATTTTGGGGTTTATAGAGAACATGAGCTACTTCAAATGCCCACATTGTGGTGAACCTTCATTCATTTTTGGAAAAGGAGGAGCCCAAAAGACAGCTGATGAGATGGGTTTGGAGTGTATTGCTGAGGTATGTTAATTAGGGTGATGTTTCCTATGTGATGCCACAACAGAGACTCTAAAATTACATTTTAAGAATGCCTTAATTTTGTTAAGACATAAAATTATGTGAAATCTTTTGTAGGATCTCTTTCTCCATTTTGCTTTTGAGTTTGCCATTCAATTCTATGGTAAAGGTGTTGACTTATTTAACAAACAAATGTCCTTGCTGGTCTCTTGAAGTGTACAACATGGGAGATGTTCTTATTATCTTGGATCCTTTCAATCGTTGAGCAAAAAAGATCTACACTGTAATAATAAGTTTCTTGGCATATGTGGTCTGCACATATCTTGGACAGTGATGATTCACATATCAGCATCACCAGTTAACAAGTTGATCTTACTTTTCTAAAGTCTGGAACTGTGTACATATGTACTTGGAGAATATGCAGTTAATAGGCTCGCATTGGCTACATGACTAAATCTCAAGCAGATGAATTCTGTGGATAAAGATCAGAGCCTACTCAAGATAATGGATTCTGCATCTAGTACTCGTGTGGTAGCTTAAATTTGTTTTTGGCCATTAGATGGTCAAAACCTTGTCTTAGGTCCATAAGTGGAAGACTTTAAAGTTTCAGAAGTCGACTACTAGACAATTGCATTAGGATATGCGAGTTAGAGTAGGGGTGCAGCACAGTTTGGATTCAACCGGTCTGATGTTAACATGAAATCATGTTTTGTTCAGTGTTAACATGCTCCTTTTGCCTTCCACCCTCAGATACCACTGGAAGGAGACATCAGAGAGAGTGGCGATGAAGGTTTTCCTATTGTATTATCAGCTCCCAATTCAGCTGTTTCCAGAGCTTTTAGTGATCTTGCTCATAAAGTCATGGACAAGCTGAAGGGATTGGCAGAGCAGCAGTCGCCCCACATGGAACTCCACCTGTGATATCATGAAAATGTAGTTCATTGAATTTCCTCCTCTGTCTGATATGTAGACCTAGAAGCATTGCAAATTTAGGTAAGCTTTTGAAATTTTGCAGGCATATTCTCAGATATTTAACTTACAGTTAGTCGAGTGCTAAAAGAAATAAAAAATAAGAACCAACTTAGGGGAGTAAGTTTCTTTTGTCATTGAAAGCATCAAGGTACTTTTTCTTTTGGGGGAGGTGGCAAGCATCGTGTATTTACTGTGATCAATAGTGAAGAGATTTTGATGCTTTGCACTACTTTATTTTAATGTGTATCGATGAATCCAATCTTTACTTTCTATTTAATGTCGGCAAAACAAAGTTCTTAACAGTAAAAGTTGTCCTTTGTCTTGTTAGTCAATGATGGATCATCTCTGGATCTGAATAATGCATAGCGCCGTTACTTTTTTATTGTCGTTTCCTTGTAGTTTTACAGGAGTCATGCCGAAATTAATGCTGACTTGATTTTCGCTGAATACAAGATGCATAAATGAGCGTACTCTAGATAGTTTAATGAACGGAAAATTTTAGGATGGTTTGTATAGCTCACGATAAATCACTCCACGATCAACGATTGCCATTTATTTTTTATCCTATCTATTGATTTTATTTTTTTATTTGTTTGCTGGGGTGACAGAGTCAGAACTTAACTTGATCTCCAGGCAAATGCATTGCATGTTTCTGAAATGAAGGTTCTGTCCTTCATGTTGGACTTGCCGGGATTTGTATAGCTCACAATAAATCACTCTACGATCAACAATTGCCATTTATTTTTTATCCTATCTATTGATTTTTTATTTATTTATTTGTTTGCTGGGGTGACAGAATCAGAACTTAACTTGATCTCCAGGCAAATGCATTGAATGATTCCGACATGAAGGTTCTGTCCTCGTGATGCAGGTAGGACTTCATGTTTACTTTGTACCTCGTGTCTGCAGAAGGGAACTCATCTGTCTATGCCCAACTTCAAGACCAAAAGAGTCTCTGTTAGGTTTAAGTCAAAGATGCTGTTCCCAAGCCTTGCTTTGGCATCTCATTCAACAACCCCTTTTGTGTTTAGTTGACCAGTGGCATAGAAATCCCCTCTCAATCTTCAGCTGTTCTAAAAGTTCCATTCCTCTTTCCGTTCTCACCCAGCATTTCCAAGAAGTATAGGGGCCCCAGAAAAAGCTAACCTTTATTAGGGATGACCCCATTACCAAACAAGGATTGGCAGTATTACTGAGCTGTCGCTGAGAAACGCTTTGTTTGTTTCCTTGTTCAGACAATTGAAATGATGAAGATGAAACTGCTGCTTCCTGCATACAGGGTTTCAGCTGTTGGGGTCAGCAGGGAATTTGATGTTTGGCATGGCATTTAGCTGGATTTTCATGATTGTTCCGAATGACTTTTCTTTCTCCCGCACACCTTATCTAAATTTAATACGTCTCCCCTTCTCTATCTTGGACTTGCTTGCTTTTTGTTTTTTATTTTATTTTTGTGTTTGGTATCAAATTTTTGGTAAAGCAAATTGTCTATCTTGGACTTGTGTTGCGTAAAACACTTTGGATCTTTGAGGATTATCCATTTTATTTCTCTCTAATTAAATTTATTGCGAAATTACTTAATTAAGCGGGGAACAGCGCAAGTCAAAGCAATACTTTTGTGCCGCGATCGATGGATGCATTTTTGTCCTATCAAAAATGATTTATTATTTGTACAAGTATAATTCGTAAGAGATGATGGTACCGTTAAACTTATTACGATCCGAAATTTGTAAGAGACAATAGTATAATTAGTTAAAGACTTACAAATTTTTAAAGTTTTATCAGTCACACACGAGCAATATAAAGCAGCATCGTGAGGAAGAATCCGCAGACTAGTGAGGCGCTAAAGTCACATCTTTTCATATTCTGTCATGTTGGTTTATGGGGTAATTATGAAAGTTTTTGACCATAGTCATTTGAATAATACAAAAGATTTGACTAAAGTACAAGATCTACATAATTGGAGAAAATCAAGGCAAACTGAAGCATTTGCTGGTCAGATTTGTCAGTACCTTCTAGTCTCACTACATGACGATCTTCTGAAAGGATTTGTCGGTCTTGTAGTCTCGCCACATGACGATCGTGTGAAAGGATTTGTCGCTAGAAATGTGAGTTCATCCTTTAAATTAAATAAAAATAATAATTTATGTTCTATACATAAATTATTATGTATACATGTCAGACAAAAAAAAAAAAAAAAAACTTGCCTATAACCTAAAACCCACTATCTTTGTAGGTTCCATGGAATCTTGTGTTTATGTCTCTCAAGATCTTATCAAAGAATCATATAAAATTTTTGTGTATATATAGACCTAATTCAATTGCAAATGATTTTCAATCATGTGACAGTTTGTCTGCGACGAATGAGAGCATAAAATATAAGTACTTCAACAATCTATCTATACCATTATTTAAAAAAAGAAAACATCCTAAACTATCACAAATCTTTTTTTTCTTTTCCAAAATATTCTTATCTATTTAGTTTATAGATATTCTACCTATGGACGAGTGTATAAATAATAATTCTATTTCACCACCTCTTGTATTCAATTTGAAAATTTGAATCTTTTCATCTCACTACAAACCTTACCAAACAAAATTCACATCTTGGAATATTCTCTCTTCCCACATGCGTGTATAATTTCGGTAATTTCTATTTATCAATTAATAATTCAAATACTTTGAAATAAGCAATTTTGTAAAAATCCTTTAATTGTCAATTGACCCAATTGTTTCCGTACAACAATGCATGTGCACTTTTGCTAGTAAAAATAAAAGATGGCAACAAGAACATTATTTTACAAAGTTTTCTATAAAATACTTGTATTTTTACATATAATGCACGTAGATACACAATTTTTAGTAAGATTTACATCCTTCTTGAAATTATGGAAAAATATTTATTCTTTTGAAGTAAACCCAATTAGACATGTATAAAAAAGCACTCATTCTATTGTGCTCGGTCAAATATACTTCTCTCACTCAAGGTCTTTACGTTAGTCGATCAATGATACAACATATCATAACTTGTTTATGTGCCCAAACTATGATTATTTTTGTTTCATATTTAAGAATTAACTATATTATTCTTGTGATTTCTCATTAGATAGCACGAAATAGTAACCAAATTTTTTTTAAGATATTGTAATTTGAATAGTTCTGATATTACAAATGCAAGCTATTGCTATTCATAATACAGTTTTTGTGAAATCATGATGGCTCATTTGAAGTTTCTAAAATAGTAATTTTGGCGTCCTTATAAGGGAAGTGATATACCCTCATTGTATTCCGAACCGTATGATTGACGTTCCGTTTATTACCAACCAGATCTAGAAAATACAAAGCAAACCCAGCATGGATGCTCCGGAAGACTAATCAACTTTTTTATGCTATAAATGCAAATAGAGCAATAAGAGAAATAATAAAACTACAAATACTCAAATAGTGTCATTCCAAGGTGCTTTAAAAATGACAAGATCTTCCAAGATCAAGCTCCATTGGTCCACACTATAATTGACATTCGGAAATACCTCCAAAGGCGTTCACTTTTCAACTATGTAGGAAAGGAGTTAGTCATTTAAAAAGATAAAGAATAATCTCACCGAAAATCATAAAATACTTCTAGTGGGACACTAACATCTCAAACTCTCTTTGGACTCATCGGTACTCCAAACTTGTACTAATGACCTAAAAAAAACCATCTGTTAGAATTCCGAGCATGATGGCCATAAAAAATCGGACATGGTGGTGATCATGCATGCAGCCAAATAGGACTTTTGACAGCCAAACTTGAGGTATTGGTTAGTTGAAAATTTTTTAAGGTACTGAAGTCCCATGAGGAAAATTTAGGATTTTGCTTTTGGAACTTTTCCTAAAAAAAAAAAAAAAAATGTATGGAAACAAAAATTTCATGTGATTCAAACGGTAGTAGATCAGAAAACAAAAGACAACGATACGAATTTCCCTTCATGGCCATACAATGTCAAGAATTTGAGAAATACTCCATTCAATTCTTATCAACATTCACTTTTCACACCTAAATCAAATTGCTTTTGTCGAAAAAAGAAGAAAGTGCAAAACTCCTCCAAATGCTACATTCACTTTCTTGCCGTCTAATGATTGTAGATTTGATTGTGCCATAGCCTTGAATGTGAAACATTGGAGGGTAAGCACTATGGTCATGTGAAAATTTTTCCCTCTTTCCACTTCCTTTGGGGAATCATGACTTTGCTTGAAATTCGTTATTTTGGTCTTCTTACACCACGGCGCACTTCTTTAGCCACTTTTCCACAAAGGGATCCTAATTATCGATCGCAAATTTGGGGAATCTATAGAAAAAAATGTATAAAAATATTCAAAGGTTGAATAACACGTTAAGAACATATTTTGACTTTTTCTTGCCTCTCTCTTTGTCTCTTTTTTTCTTTCAAAATTCTCATTTTATAAAGGTGGTCCAAAAATATTAGCTTTAATAGGAAAAGAAATGGATTCGTTATCTTAATTTTCGGATATGGGAGTCGCATCAGGACGCCGAATAACCTTCGGAATCAAAGTATGCAATCATTGATGAACGTCGGGCTTTGCTTTTCCTCAGTGGGAAGCAAAGGACATATCCTTTGCGTGAGAGGAGAGGAAAATCGGATGGTCAATTCGTTGAGTTAAATTGGTTAAAAGAGATGCTGGATATTTATACTTAGCCAACTAGAGGTTAATGTGATTTTTCTAATATACATGAAATTGTATATACAAAGAAAGTCATTTTTTTTAAAAATATGTTTTAAGGGTTTCGATTTATGATCCATATTTGAAGTATAGTAGCAACTAATAAGAAGAAGCAAAGCATCACTACTGATCTTGAAAAATTCAAGAGAAAATTGTCCAAAAATTTTAAATGTATTGTATTTTTGCCAATTCAATTCTAAACCTTTCAATTTTGCTTATAAAATCCTAAACATATCCATGTTTTGCCAATCTAGTACATCCGGTCAATTTTAGCTAAAATTGTTGATGTAGACATCAGTAGTCTTACATAAGCTAGTAATGTGGACATTTTAATGATTTTTTGAATTTTGTCATTTTTTCTTTCCTGTTTTTCTTTTTGTATTTTGAATTGAAGCCGACAACCCTCATGGCCTTGCTGGATTTGGGTGAGGGCTTATGCGCCCTTGATTTGGCCAGCAAGGTCGTTGCATGGCGACCATCACCAAGCACAGCAAGGGCCAAAATGCCGTCGCTAGCCCTCAGTCTAGAAAACAAAAGGAAAAGTTAAAGAAAGGGAAAGAAAAACATAGAAAAATTCAAAATTATTAAAAGATTTCTATGCCAAAGCCTATCATATCACGTAGGATGACCAACATCCACATCATCAATTCCCGACTAAGCTTAATTGGCAAATTATCAAAAAATTTAGGATCTAATTGGCAAAACTGAAAGGTTTAAGATTAAATTAGCAAAACCGCAATAGGAAAAATCTTCCCTTAATTCAAATCGGTGGAGACCCAACACCAAATCAAAGTCATGATATACAATCATGTGTTTGACTTGCAGCGTAGCCAACATACATACTCGGGGCAATCTTGGGGCCTTTTGCCCCATGGAAATCGGGTTCGTGAGACAGACGTGCGATTGCTTGGGTATTTATATATGGTAGTCAAATGCACCACGTATATTGATGAATATCTCGGCTGAACTCGTGTTCGAGGATGCACAAGAATAGCCCTAAAGTCCACTAGCATCGAGTAGTAAAGCTCCACCGACAAAGTAACGAGCAAAGCTCCATTCTCAAGATGGCAAGTAACACCTTCGAAAATACTCAAAAGTGAAATACGCCGATCCGTATCGTATCCAAACCAAACGCTCAATCGCATAACCAACCCTTTAAAGTTACATCTTCCGTCGAGATTAATCCAGTTTCCTTCTCTTTTAATTTTTACACGAGACAGTGAATTGCAATGGTTTTTCCTCCTTCAAAGACGCTCGGAAGTTTCGAGAGTTCCAACATTTGGCCACTCTCTCCTTTCGTCAAAGCAAAAAAGAGACCGGTGTGGTGACGCGGGTCGTTCCGCGACAGCGCGATTAGCTCAAGAGGGTTTGACTTTTAGGCAGTCATCTCAATTAAGGTCCCAAGAAAATCCGTGTCTCGTGTCTGGCTGCTGAAAAGCTTGCGCATACAAATTAGTTAAGAACGAGGTTTTCATTTCTGCAGGAGCGGGGAGGCATCGCCGGGACAGATCTAACTAAAACATCTTTGACCCTACGTGTGAAGAAAAGTAAAAGTAGGACGGTGTAGAAAGTGGACTTCCATGTCGTTTCACACTTTTTACGTATATATTCATGGACCCCTCCTCCACGAAAAAGATCCAAAACCAATGCATGGCCATATCAATCCCCTCTCTCTCTCTCTCTCTCTCTCTCTCTCTCTCTCTCGATCTCTCTCGATCTCTCTCTGTGCTCTGAAGATGATGAGTTAGGTTGAGGGGAATGTTGTCTGGTTCGAGATCATTTCTCTTGCTCTTTCTTTCATGGGGTTGCCGATCGAGCTTTGATCGCATGCGTTCGTGCGAAACTGGATTGGTGATTTCGGACCAGGCTTCATTCCCCTCAACAGTTTTCAAGAGAGCTTTGCCATTCGAGTTGCATCAGTCGAGCCTCTTTCTGGGTATGTATCGATCGGCTCTTCCTCTCTTCTTCATCTTCGATCATGAGATAATCCCAAGTGGGTTTTCCTAAGCAACGTCCGGATCGCTTCCTGAGCGAAGAGTTTGCTGTAAAGCCTTTTTTTCTCCTCTGTACAATATTTTGGCTATGCGATTGATTTCATCGGGATTTGATCTCTATTCGTAGGAACCACATAATACATGATGCATCGATGTTTCGCCGTTGCCGAGTCTCTTCTGTGTGCATGCGTTGTGTGTAGATGCGTGTTAAAGAAAGATCATTAGGGTTTTGTTAGGTTTTGAGATCATGGGAATTGATTTCCTTTTCTTCAGGGCCCATGATATATACAGGACATATATTGACGTGACGTGTTTAGTGAATCTAGTTTTGTGATTGCTCGTCTTTTATGTGTTTTTTGCGCCCACGCGAGAAAGAATCGTTGGGATACAATCATGCTTTTTCTCTAGAAAACTCAACTTAAAAAGTTTGATAAAAAAGTACAAACTAAGCAAATCATAGAATGGGCCATGATCACTTGATAGTTATTGCAATGTCCTCGTGTTAAAAGGTTCGGCTCATAAGGTCAAATCATCGGACATGAAGGGAGATTTATATACTTCGTTATAATACATATAATGTGAGGTACATTAACAAGAAAATTAGCATATGATAATAACTTTGCATGTTACATGATATATTTGATCATAAAAATAAATTTGTTCCTTAATACATAACACATTTTATACTATGCATAAATATATGACAAGATGAGTGTGTCTTGTCATACGAGATTCAATATAAATTTCACTGTTACTTGATAGATATAATATATATATATATATATAAATATATAATATGCCGAATCTAGAGATGCAATAATTTATATTTAGCTCATCATTGCATATCTTTTGTCCATGCAAAAAATATCAGTATGAGGTGGGTCATATATTAACTCCATTCGGGGGTAAATGTCTGACTGCAAGGACCTAAACAGATGGCAACCCTATGGAAGGATTCGAAGGACATGTGAAAGCTCAGAATATCATTTGTGCCTTCTTGGCTGTCGTGCCTCTTGCTGTTTTTTGTGTCGGGAATTGAAGTAAATTCCAAATGAAAGGAAAAATAAAAATAAAAACGTGGACAACGATCACCCGATAAACACTGCACAAGACATCAAATGATATTTCCAATCCTGACGATTACTATAGCCAAGTAGCATCTTCCTTATATCTTGCTGCCAAGAATGATGTGCTTTTGGAATGTGGCTTTACAGTTTGCTAGATATGTGATTACTTTTAGTATTGTCTATGCTATAGAATTTAAATATTAAATAACCCCTTTATTTCACGGTTGAAATAGCTAAAACAGCTAATGGGGGTTCCCCAAGGTTTTTACATCAATTAGAGCTGCGAATTCCGTTTCAAATTCCTTTGGGTCTTTTGCTTTCCTCATAATTTGCAAATTATTTCAAAAAAGTTATGTGCATATGCTTTATGGCGTCCATGTTCATGTTGTTATCCATGTTCAGCTGAGAAGCATTTATTAAAGTGTCATTGTATATACAGATGCTTAATTGCCACAAGCGACTTTCTGAGCTATTGGAGACTTGGTTGGTGATGGATTTTTATATTCTTCATTGCACAAGACCATGGACTGCACGAAGGTGTGCTTGAAGAGGATAATTGTCAACAATCTGCAATTGAAAATGGAATCATTTATCTTAAAAAGTAGATAGAGTTGCTAATTGTTTTATTTAATGGGCCATAATGTAATTGGGTTATCTCTTGATCAATATATAAGATAGATAGGATTTTGGAATCGGCTCTACACTTTGATCTCTAAGGACTAGTTCAAACATCCATGTGCTTAGATCCTTCCTAATAATGATAAGGGATTTAAGATATATAAATTATATATTAGTGAACCCTTATGGTACTCATTAAAGTAGGCCTAATTCATTAATAAGAATAACCTCAACTTTTGGTTTAATTAGATTTAATTCCAAAATTGGCCCGAATTTTTTAATAAATTTTAGCTCTAGTCCCAAATCTTGCTTGCTTCCAAAAATCACCATTGGTTACTTCAGGAGTACCAATGTCGGGAGGTTGTTGTTCCATACAAATGTAACAATGTTTGTGAAAACACGAGTTTTAATAATGTACATATAACTAATCTTAATGTTGATGATTTTGGAGAAACTAGCAATGAATTTTGGACAAAGGTGCAAATTTGGGACCATAGTTAAAGTTAATGTTGTTTTAGACAAAAAAAATTCAAGGCAAAATTGGGATTAAACTTAAAATTGGGGGTTTTTTTTTTAGAATTAAGCCTATTACAATACCAATTAGTTGAGCTAATTTGACAACCTCTCTCTAATCCAATTAATTAGATGATTTCTTCCCATTAGCCCCCATCGTTGACGACAACAAATTCCTTGTGCATTTCACTCTTTTTCAAGGCAATTAACGGAGTAGTTACAATCTTTGTGTTTACATGTATCTACTATGAATAAACTCTCAAATTTAAGATCCTTGCAAGTCAGCACTTTCTACATAGCTAGACGTTAATGCATAAGGATAGAAACTCCTTGGCCATACAATACAATAATCCTAAAACTTATACCTATATGCATGAATGCATGTATAGATGTTCATGTGACCATACAACTATCCCAAAACTGATGTTTCTATACATATGTATTTACGACACCCTCATTGATAGATTGCCAAGTCTGCAAAATCAACAAAACCTGGGCATTAAACTGATGTTTTACTCTGTCACATATCATTCACTCTTAACTTTTTAAACTGACAGAACCTTTAATCTTGCATGTTGTTTTGTTATCCAAAACCTTTTGGTTCAACTAAACCTAAGGCCAAACCGATAAGCAACCGAGCTTAAGCTAAACTCATACACTTGATGCTCGAAACTTGACTCATATACTGATGCCTGATGATCGACTTTGCACCATGCTAGAGTATAATTAAGCTAGGATACTATGACGCATAGTTTCTTTGATTGGTGGGGGTTGCTTGCGTACTAGGGAGCAAGCTGAAGAACATCATTTCAGGTTTGATTAGACTCATGACTTGAATATTAACACGCTCGAGCTTGACTCCACTAGTTACTCAAGTAACTCAAGGCCGAGTCAAAATTAGGCAAGTTAATCTTGAGCAATCATCAAGCCGAGATCAAGGCACTTGCACCACCCCTCAAGTCCTACAACACAAGGTGTTCCACTGAAGGAACATGCAAAAACTTACAACTGTTTGCATGTTCAGCTTTCATTGAGCACTTAAAAGTCACAGCAGCGCCGTCAGTCGAAACCTCTTGACAACTAATGAATTCAGCAGTTGGTTCACACTGGTTCTACCTTTTTCTAGAAAATCAGTGTGAACCCACCAGAGTCGCAGCAATTGACAAAGTTGATTTAAGGTTTTGAACACGGATTGCAGTCAGAGGAGATGCACAAAAATCATGGCAAAGCAGAAGTCAGAACAACGCATTTATTAAAACATTCTTCAACGCTGCTTCTGCTGCTGCTGCTGATGATGCTGGACAATAATAAACATGTTATTCTATGCTAGATTTCAAAGTCTCCAATTTTTTTTCCAAAGCTCGTGGCTTATATGTGTTCTGTGTTCAATGTACATGTCCGAACAATAGTTTTCTTCTTGCATTAACCAGGACAAGGGCACATGATAGCCTATGTTAATTATGTTAATCTTTTTATTCCAAGACAAGATTTGGGACAACTCCTGACACGATATGCTCAATTTGACCACAGAAACTAAAGCAGCACGTGCAATTCCTAGTCTGTGTTGGAACAAAATAATGAAAGGATAGACAGTAAGACACATTTCTTTATAATGCTGCGCTAACCAAAACTTAGGATACTCCCTCTGGCTTCTCAGAGTCAAGGATGTCAAAACGCTACTTTAAAACTCCGCCAGCTAACATTTGAAATCACAATGCAACATTGAAGGCATCAAGAAAGAATTGCATGCTGATGGAAAACATGTCAGCTTGGTCAATTTACATCTCAACCAATGTTTGACAATGTATATCGACCATAGCTAATTACAATGGCACATGCCATTTAAGTTCATTGTTTGTCTACCACAACATGAATTTATAACTGAAATAGAATCATCATCTGTGAGTACTCTTGACTAGAACATGCGTTTTCAGAAGGTGGCTAGTCAATTGACCATACTCATTTTGACAAGAATATGAAAACCAAGGATGAAGCAAACCTCCAAGAGGACCGATGCATATTGTTTTCATCGCTTTTGCTGTCCACTTGGTCAATAGTTCCATTTCTCAAAAGCTGCTTGTGGGCATATATAGGATGAAAGCAGGGGCCAATTGGTGGCCTTTTGTATACCTCTTTTCCTTTTATTCACTTATCTGGTTATTATTGGGGATCTTCTGTAAGGCAAGACTTATAGCAAAGTGCATCAATATTCCGTTTCCCCTCTGGTCCCTTGGTATACCATGAAGACACATAGTCCCCATATACAACTTCACGATATCTGGGAGGGGAAGTGTTGCTCACCAGCTCAGAAACAGGGGATATCTTCCTTGCCTTTGAAGGATCATGAAATGTTGCAATTGAAAGCCGTGCCCTGCTTGCATTTGTTATCGCCCGATGTTCTGCACTCCTATAGATTCCGTTGGTCATAATCTGAAACAAAAGACAATCCAATCATAAGTCCAGGGAGTACTACAACTTATCATTTGCTAGTGTAAGAAATGATGTGAAATTTTGGGTAATAAACTCAGGTATCAATAGTTGTTCTATTAGGTTGTGTTGTGGTGAGCTCATACACTAGTTACAACCCAGGTATCAATGACAAAAGATGTCAATCAAACACCAACTAATGATAATGTACTAAACTGAAAGGATGCATGAAAGAGCAATTATCACCATTATATATAAAAAAATAAAAATATAAAAAAAACGGCTTCATACATGCATATACAAACCATAAAGTCAGGAGAAACTTGCATTATCTGGCAGAGTTTCCGTCCTCTTGTGTCTTGATAGTAACCAATGAGGACAGTATAAGTAATTTAGCTACTTCTTTGATATATCCAGTACACATTAAAAAAACTCCACAACTAGAGGCAAAACACAACACAAACACATCTTTTTTAGGAGAACAATGTCAAGTATAGTGTGTTCATGTTTCAGACTCCCCAAACCAACCGGGTGAAACAGTGTAACAAGATTCAATCTTATTCTTTGCCTTTTTGGGCAAGTGTAATTGGATGCAATCTTTAAAGGTACCCAAAGTTACCTAGACCACTAACTTTATTTGACAAGGAATTGAATCATCAAGCAAATGCTAAGGAATTAAGCGTTCACTGCAACTTTGGAGTAGTGGTTTAGAAGGCTTGGAGAACCATAAAAAGGCACTTAAGAATTTATTTTCTTCTTAAGCAGTTCAAAAAGAATAAGAATTTTCTGAATTTGTATCCTGAAATCACTCAAAAAGTATATAAATGCCTCTAATTGACAACAATGATTTGGCCCAATCATGGAACTCCAACATCAACCCATTAATATGATATTAGCATAGAAAAAGCACTAAGCAATAAGATTATACTGATATTAGCATAGAAAACACAAAAGCAGATAGAAGTATCAGTTACAGGCAGAGCATTAATCTAGGTTTGATCATAAATAATTAAGGTTCAAAGTCAAAGGGAAACGTAATTACAGTGCAATTGGAAGATAAGTCCAGCAAACATTTGCTTATATCCTAAATATAATGGTCAAATAATCACTAGTGCACTTGCTCACATTAAATAAAAAGGAAATGTGTTGAGGTGTAGAAAAGATGATTTACATTAAACATGAACACATGAACCAGAGTGTATGGTTACATAATTCAGCACAAATATGACTCCTCACGGAACTCCTCATCTTGCCTCTCCACTTCAGGAAGAAATGTGCCCCTCCTCTACTTCATAAAGGCAAAGAGCTGCAGGCTCTTTTATCAAATCAAAGCCCAAAAATATTGACACTAAACCTAGCAAAAAGGGCCTTTTCTATATGTTGGGAGAACGAAAGTTCCTGATCAGTGCATCCTATGGTTCTTCAAAGATCCTTTCATACCATATGTTCAATATCAAGGAAAATCAATTCTGGCTTCAAAAGATACGCCTCTTTAATAAAGAAATGGAAATATTACCTTGTTAATTTATGGCAATATCATTTTTATGCCTGGTTTCAACCAGGAAGGATCGAGATAAACCAATTATGCAGGTATTCTCTTGACTTGTTGGGCTATTGTTCAAGCAGGTGACTAAATTCTTCAGTGGTAATGGCCCTTTGACAATGTTAGATACAAAAGGCAATCAATTTGCTAAAACACAGCTCAATCACTTTTAGAACAATCCAAAGATAATGTTCGCTTGCACAGGCAGAGCAGTTTTACTTGAGATAACTCCTGAAAAACATTTTTTCCCAGTTTATCTCGCCCCAAGGACTTTGACATGTTTTTAACTAAATATCTGTATAGCAAATAGGAATCAAATATCAACTCCTCTTGTTAAAGGAGAATGATGGGGCTTGAATTCAGAGTCCAGACTCTAGCAATATGGCATGCTAGAATGAAGTAACAAGCATCTACAGTGCCTATAACATATCACAACATAAGTGAACAAGCTTGAATTTCATTGTGTGCTGCTCTTGAATCAATGTTTTAGATTGTTTAAAACAGCATGGAGAATCAAGCAACCCAGCAGGGACAACAAAAATTCAAGAGAAAAGATAAAACCTCAGTTTGATCAGCCAAAAGGATGACAATGGCATCTGACAACGGCTCAACTGTGATCCATTCCCTGTCCTTCAAAACCTGAAGTCCCCCAACATCATCCTGGATCAAAAGGGTGATCGCACCCATATCGGAGTGCGCTTGCAGACCCAGAGTCAGGTCTGGCTGTGGGCATGGAGGGTAATAGCTAACTGTAATGTTCTGGTAGAACTCCCCCACCACATGCTCGATGCACGAAGCTGGTAATCCCAAACTCTCCGAAATTAGGCCCAGTAGCTGCTTCGCCAGCAATCCCATTCGATCACTGTACTCAGCCATAACTTCTCTGCCTCAACAAATATCCACCAAAACAACCCATCATTTCTTCAACACTCATTTGCACTACTCCACTAATAATCAGGCGTCAAATTACAACACCAAACGACAAACATTTCGCAAGATTTCCTTCTTAGACCGAACCCTTTACCAAGAACCGACAAAGTCTGACTCACCCAAACCAATAGAATTCGAAAACAATATCAATTACCTGTAATCAGGAGGCGAACTGGGCCAGCGAGAGGGGTCGCGACGAGAGAGCGGCAAGGTGTGGTGATCGAAGTAGTCCCTCCAATCCAGCACCGAGTCGTCGTTCTCGAGCATCCGGCTTCCGTACCCCTCCATCGCGGACGAACTCGGGTCACAAGCGTACGCGAGCTTCTCGTCCACGGAGAGATCCCGGAAGAAGGACGAGCCCACGGCGCGAGCGCGGTCGAGGAGCGAGCTGGGGACTCCGTGGTTGGTGACGTGGAAGGCGCCCCAGTCCCTGCAAGCCCGCCCGATCTCGGCCCGGACCCGGTCCCGGTGGGTCGGGTCGAGTCCGGACAGGTCGATCGCGGGAATGCTGCCGGCGGCGGGAGCGGCGGATGGTGAGCAGCAAAAGGGTCGGGCTTGAGGGGGTTGGATGTATTGGGGAGGGACTTGCGGCGGGTCGGACTGGGCGATGGTTTGGACTCTCGCGGCGGTTGCTCTCTCCACTTCCGCCATTGATGCGAAGCTTGGTTGCGCTCGCACAGAGAGTTGGGGAGAAGCCGTCGCACGTTTGTACGAGGTTACGAGAGACGGCTCTTTCTCATCTGTATTGCTTTATTATTTACCAATCTTCAAAAAATAAATAAATAAATCAAAATTTTTCATATCTATAATGCAATGATATAATGATATATAAAGACAGGGAGTTTCTTAGAATTATTTTTCAATACGATGCTATCATTTATCATTGTTATGTAAGAATTTCCCAACAAAATAGTCAAGCGGAGCATCAACATATAAACAAATCTTAAATGTCGTACACACTCTCTTAGTCTCGACCTCTAGTTTAGGTTGTTGTACCAATTATATTCTGTCACCTATTGTAAGTAACTTCTCTCCTTAGAGCGTATAAATGGCAATGTTCCTAATGAAATTTTTTTTTCAAGTCTTTAACAATGTTTGTTTTATTTATCTTCTTCCAAATGAATCCACGAAGTTAAAACCTCGTACTCATTTATGTTGTTTTCTTTTATATGGCATTAAGTACTAAGGGTATAGATATTGAGCTCTTGCGTTTGATCATTTTCACATATCTCGTCATATTATCTTATAGGAACAATAGATGTTATACTTGAATCTTCCTCTTCAGGGTTGCCTTCTCTTATTCTTATGCAGGTACCTTGGTAATTCCACTTTGACAGCTCCTAACACATTTGCGCCACCCATGTATTACTTCTTTTCATGAGCTTCACACATATTGAGAAACTCATACTAATCATCTTTGGTAGTAAGAAATAACAAATGAGCAACTAGTATTAGACAAATCTCATACATGGGATTTGTTTAATTTACCTCTTGAAAAGTTTGTTATAGGTTGTAAATGGGAGTATAAAATCAAAACTAAAACTGATGGTACAATGGAATTTACAAAGCTTGACCGGTAGCAAAAGGCTTTACTTAAGAGTATTGTATTAACTATGATGAGACTTTTGCTCCGATTGCCATCTTATTTTTGTTTGTAGTCTTCTTGCTATTGCCGCTATTAAGCAAAAGGCTTTACTTAAGAGTATTGTATTAACTATGATGAGACTTTTGCTCCTATTGCCATCTTATTTTGTTTGTAGTCCTATTGCCAAAAGGCTTTCTTATGATGAGACTTTTGCTCCTATTGCCATCTTATTTTTGGCAATGGTTTGCACTCTCGTGACGGTTGCTCTCTCCACTTCCGCCATTGATGCGAAGCTTGGTTGCGCTCGCATAGAGAGTTGGAGATTTAGAGATAGGAGTGATCGGCTCCAGGGTGGGTAGGGTCCAAACTTAGATCCTGTACCAAATCTTATTATAATCGGTTCCTTTTTTAAGACCCTATGCCTTACCCTGTTTTTATTGGACCCTGTTTTGGACTCGATCCAATTTTTTCCGTCCGAAAACATGGTTAACCCTGTTTTCATTGGAACCTGTTTTGCAACTATTCGAAATCTTATATGGTTTTGAATTTTACATTAATTAGCAAAAAAAATAATATTTCTGATATAATCTAATGTACTTGCTCATGTGTATGCAACGAAACTTTTATTAAGAAGATGGCTTTCTTGAGTTGGACTAAAAATGTTTTAATTAGTGCTATAATAATTAGTAGCACTTGTCTTGCCATTATAGTAATAGTTGAAGGTAAGACCATTAAAAAAGAAAAACAATGCATAAAAACAGTTATTTTTAACAATACTTTCAAAACAATTCTCAATTAACTTGATTTAAAGAGAAGTTTTCTTTTTTTTAACAATTCTTCAAAGACAAAGAGACTCAAATGCATTATATAGAGAGACATTTTTTTTTTTTAAAAGGGTAAAAACCGGTTTCAAAATCGGTTCGGTTCCGAGTGGGTTTTTGCTTGGACCATGTTCTTGGACTGGTTTTAATCAATTCCCAAAAACTGGCTGGTTCTCAGATCAGTTTAACCAGGAACTGGTTCTTGATCCTATTTTTCAAATGGTCTGGTCCGAGTTCTAGGTAAACCCGGTCCGATTGCACACCCCTATTTAGAAAGATACGTAGAGACAAGAGAGAGGAGAGAAGCCACCGCATCGTTTGTACGAGGCTATGAGAGACGTCTCTTTCTCATCTGTACGTATTGCTTTATTAAATCTGGGCCAACAAAATCAATGAAATTTGATTAAGTATTTGGAGGCATGTGTTGGTAGCAAAATTTTATGGCCCAAATCTTGGGAGGAGTTTCATCCTCGACATGAGGCAGAGACTCAGACTTCCATACACTACCAAGTGTTGACATTCACTTCGATCAGAGCTAAAAGCCGAAACATCTAAACAGATTGAACTAGATTGTGTGAGAGAAAGTAATCATTGCGAGACACACGATTGCTCCCAAAGTTATTGAAATCATGAAATAAACACTCTTAAGTTGTGCCAAAACATTGCAGCAACTAATTGGGATTTCCATAGAAGTTGGGATGGATTTGCTGAAACTAGAGCTAGGGTTTCGAGGAGAAGCAATTTAAACACTATTTCTCAAGTTTGGCCAAGTTACTGCCTTATTACATCACATATTTCGTATTTATTTAAGGCCCTATCTGTTTCGAAGAAAATCATTTAAACATTTTTTCTAAAAACAATCTCTTGTATTGATTGAAATAATTAATCAATAAGAAGTGCTTCATTACCGATAACAATTTATATTGAAATATTTCGTGGACCAAAATTTTTTTGTTTATTTTTTAAATGATACAAGTAAATTATCTTTAGAAAAATATTTTCCAAATTATTTATTTTCCACGAAACAAAATTAATGCACCTAAATATTGATTTCTTCATAAATCGCATCAAATTTTTATTCTTACGCCAGTACCACTGAAGATCCCTGGGCAAACTTAGTCGTAAATATAAATTTGATGAATGAGTTAAGATTCCAAAAGCAAATTATGGTTCCCAAAGTTGCTACAATACTAAAATACGCGTCTTACAATAACTGGGCCTTTCTCAGGTACTTATCCCATTTCTCAAGAAGATGTAAATAGCTAAGCTAATGGGTTTCGTTGGGATGGGTATTAGTTAGTGGGCTTATGAGCTATGTGGCTGGGTTGGTTCAATAATCATGGGCTTGTTCAAAAGATGGCCTAGGAATATAATTTCAATTAGAGGCGAGCATATTGGACCAACCAAACCGAGATCGGATCCGATCGGACTAGACTGACCAATTTGGTCTAGTTCTTGGAGGCATTAGTCCAGTTCTTGATTCCATAAAAATGATACCGGTGATTTTCAATCTGGTTCAGTTATGAAACCGACCTAGATCGGACCAACTCTTTTTTAAATATATATTTTTAATTTCTTAAAAATAGCAATAAATTGTTAAATAGACTATTTTATTTCTTAAATACACATATAAACTTAAATACAAGGGGAGTTTGACTCTTTAGCATGTGAGAACATATGCGATTGGTTTTATTGGGACCGCTTGCGAACCGAACTAAATCGATTGGTCTAGAGCACGATTGCTCTTTAGTGAAAAAAAAAATTTTCAGTTCCATCGGATTGGACTGGACTAGACTAGAACCGATGGTTTGGTCTGGTTCTTGATCCTACGACCAAATGGTCTAATCCCCGATTCCCAAAATTAGGAACCGATCCTCCCAATTCGATCCCTGGCTCCACTTTGAAATTTGATTGGACTAGGAATTGATCACCCTCACTTTCAGTCTAGGCTTGATGTTGATGAAATGGCTTCTTTCTTGATGGAAATATATCGAACTCGAGCGGGTGAGTCGACAACGCCATGCAACTCAGTGATATACATTGGCTGGGCTAATGAATATGGGCCATTGTATGGGTTGAATAATTTTTTTTGGGACTAAGCTTAAAAAATTTGCAATATGTCGATGCTTAAATGAAAATTTTTATTGCAAAATTTATTTCCATTTTACAAAGAATGGATTTACTTTAAGCAGAAGCAACTTGGTAGAATTAGATATTGTAGGAAATATTGAAACATTTAACCAAAATAAGGTTTTCCCATGAAGATAGAGGTAAAATAAACATTGCAGCTTTTGTAATTTTGACTTTTACCCTAGCTGTTTATTTTATCGAGAGTAACCGAATGCTTTATATAGAAATCTAGAGAAATCAATCTGGAACATATTGCTCATCAAACACCTAATTTGTAGCGTTTTGAGATATTGCTCATCAAACACCTAATTTGTAGCCTAGGACACAACATATCTTATAAATCGATTGACACTGTAAGAAATTCCATGTTCATTAGTTTCCAAGTAAAAAGTGGATTTTTTCATGATATAACTTCCATATAGTGATATATGAATATTGGAGGCATGAAGCAAAGTTTACATACTTTCATGTTTGGAACTCATAAATTATGAATCGAGCAAAATGAAAAAAAGTACTATAATATTTAAATGTTGATGGTGTCATAACCTTATTAACATCTAAATAATATCCCACTTTGCTCTTTTGTTATCTTGGTCGGAGTAGTGAACACAATCGTGATTCTCTCTCTCCTGTTGTGACATTTTCTTACTGGGATTTTTGTTCAATTTCAAATGTTTTGTGAAAGCAGAAAAAAAGGTTTGGAGGGATGGAACCTAGTACACCCATGGCTGAAATTCAAGGCATCAACAAAACACTAACTACCAACAAGGCAAACTTGTCGTTGCGATTTCACAATATACAAGTGGGCAGGCATAAGACTAGCGATACCCTTCAACCCAAGCTCATATTTCACCGACTAACTAATTTTTCCTAAAATTAAGGATAGGCTGTGGATTCGAACTATAATCTTCGACTTGCAAATTAAATTTTGGACCACTCAACCAATCGGTAGTTGTGCAAACTATAGCTAAAGCAACATTTTCATCTCCTCTAGAATTTGATAGGTTTGCACGTGGATCATTGTTATCCTCAAAATAAACTCTTTTAATCTACCAAAAAGTAAAAGAGACCATGTATAGACATACTAGAACAGCTCATGCAGGATTCAATATGCCTCCAGCTTTGGCGAGAAAAAGGAGGCAGCAACATGTAAATGATAATATAATCAGAAGTGTGAACCACTGGGCTGGGAAAGAATTACATTTTCTGATATTTAACGAAAGGAAAATGATCTTTCATATGCAATCATCTAACAATCCGTCGATGTTATAGTCCATACTTGGGACTTCTGCTCCATTATAGGCCAAATTCTCTACAAGAACATCAATATCAAATCGAGTCCCAATAGAAATACCAAAAACCCAAATTTAGCCCCATTAACTTTCCACCTTTATTGCCATCAAAATCCAACGCGACAATTCCACGTGTAGATTATATCCACCTCCACATCATCTTTATGTTTTCTGAGTTTATTCTTTCCATTTTTCTTACTTTCATCTATCTTCTTTTGTTCATCTACTCTCTTTCCCATGAAAATTTGCCCAAAACCTCCATTGAAGCTCTGAAACCAAGCTTTGTCTACCCTCCTTCTATCAGAACTAAGAAAGCAGCAGAATCGGAATCTCAACTCCAGAACTCACCCTTTCTTCATCAGTTGGTACTTTTGGACCATTAGTTGGGACCCGAGACCTTTGCACCATTATCCAAGCAGAAGAAATAAACAATAAAGAATAATGGTGACATATTTTGAAATGTATATATGGATCATAGATTTTGCTTCCTAAAGTGTCACAGGACGATCTAGCACACATTAGGGCCTCCCTAGAAGCACATGTATATACCCATTTTTATAATCCCATAAATTTCACGATTCGTGCCTGAAAATCACAATTCCAAAATGGCAATATCATCCCATATTAACATTGTGGAATCTTTCAGCTCAAATTTAAAGAATCTACCAAATTTATGGTTCTCTTGTAAGATATATCTTCATGGTAAAACATTATTTTGTCTGAAACACTGTAAGCAATTAAAGCAGCTGACATAAAATGCAATTTGCAAGTTTTGTTTCTTATCGATCCTCGAGATCAGAAGCAGGAGAGACATAACACAACCCAAGACAAGATAATAATTCTAATGATGGTGTATAATATAGTACAGCAGATGGTACATTAATCTATTCTTTCTTGCATCCAGGGGGCAACCGACCTTATATTATTTTCAACATGAATGCTCGAGAGACTCAAGGCATGATTGTTATGTGCAATCTGAAGCTGCTACGACGATTGCCGTTACAATATGTTCTACAATATCTAGTTACCTAACCAAACCAGCGGGCTACGAGATGGAAGCAGAAGCTTTCCGCCCAGAAAATCATTAGATCTCCTTAACAAGGATATTACTTCGGAAAAAGATGAGGGCGCACCTGAAAAAGAGAAAAAAAAGAGGTTTCAGAAATTGTTTTGCGCTTCACAATAAACCAAGAAAACCATTGAGCGTCATGCAAATGGCAATTCACTAGATGAATAGAAGTTTTGTGTCTTTAGAAGAATCCATGCACCACATTGCCTTAATTTCCTGTTATGAGAAAGATCACCTATACTAACCTCTCTAGAAAATCACAACAATGCCTGAAAATGGGTGGTTTGTCACAATGTTTCCTCTACTCAAATCCTAGGAAATTCAGATGTTACAGGACTCCAATGGTAACAAAAAGCATTGGATGTTACATGCACCAATACTTGTTTTCTTCAAACTCCAGAAACAAGACATTAAAAGATAAACCAGTGCTTTCATGATCAAGAAAGAACGTGCACTCTTGTTGATCAATATATGTTGTTCTGGAAACTGATGCTGGTACTTATCACACCCATCTGTTAGTGAAACTGACCAGAAAAACAGATATCCAGAAATTTTTTGCACTCATATTGCTATTTTAACCATCTTTTGCAATATGTTGTGGCCTCAATGGCATGCTGTTCTCTGTATCGTAAAAGGGGAGTTTGATCAATCTGATGACACCGGCTTACTATATTGTGGGAATGAGGTAAGATATATAGTGAAGTGCAAATTATCCCAAAGTTTTTAAATTATATCCGGAGAGTTTTTTGTGCTAGATATGCCTCGAAAGTCACCTTTTCTCAAGGTCTCTGACTTTGTCAGGGGTGTTGTAGGTACCTCTTTCCATTAAGTTCCAAAGAAGACCTAATCAGATTACGCTTGATCATTCTTAAAACTTTCAGGGTTGTAGGAAAGGGAAAGTCTCGCAGAAAAAGTTAACCTGTGCATCTGTTTTTTTCCTAGGTCAAGAATTTTGGTCATTAGTGGATCATTTTATTAGCAAAAAAAAACACATAAAACCATTCTAATCAACCGAGATGATGAATCTGCTTTAGTTTTAGAAAATTTACCTATACTTATATTCCACTGGATATTGTTGATTATGTCGAACAAGAAAAAACAACAGTAGATGGCTTAAATAGGCTTTCTAACTGTGCACGAACATTTCTAGGGTTTTCTTCTCAGCTTATAGCCAAGCAGCATCTAAAAAAATTGAACAAATGGTGATCATCTTCGACTGAATTTCATCTCTCACCAAATGCTCGCTGACGCCTTGCTAATGGTGAATGTACCCAAACGCGAAGGAGTGGAGGTCGTCAGTGTCCCGGAAACTCCACTGTCTGTTGCTTGTTTGCATATCCATTGAAGAGATCGAACCGCCAGAAGCCTCCTCTAAGCTCCCGAAGGAGATGTTCTCCTCTAGGACAAGTGAATTGTCATATGTGTTTCCTGCAGAGCTCGATTCCATCGACCCATTTTCATAGTAAGGCATTGTGTTCACATTGCTCATGTTCTCTAAACTGAACTGATGAGGCAAACCATTTGGATTTGCCATGTGCAACCAACTTTGCACATCGAGGGCTTGGTTCGAGATGACCTTATTTCCAGAATATTTCTCTTGAAGGCTCGCTCTTGTGGAAGAGGGAGCACAAAGGCCTTGAGCAGCTTGGTCCTTGAGAGAAGCCAATTGTGCTTGCAAATTGAATACCTGCAAGGGGTCGTGATCAAGAAAATCATGAACTCACTCAAAATAGGGTTTTCGCTCATCAAATCAGAGCGTGTGGGTTGCAGTAATATGCATATCATCACATTATATAAGCAACCTGTTGCTGGAGAGCGAAGATGTGTGAGACGCATCCATAGATGGGGTCTTGGAGCCGTGCCTGAGCCTCGTACGAGATGGTCACGGCGGCCTCACACCGGTCACTCACAGGAAGGTTTGCCAGGAGCTTGGACACGTTGCTCGCGCCAAAGACCTTGTGAATGGCTGCGAAATGCGTCGCACCTTGCTCGTGGCAGAAATATGGGGCAAAGACGCAGCCTCTCACGCATTTCCTCCTCAAGAACTTGCAAGCTCCACAAGGAGACCCAGAACCAGTCATGGTGGATCCTTGTTTAATTTTTGGAAGTGGGCTTTCTTCGGGGGGGATTCACTGATTTTTTTTCCTTGCAGGCTACTAGCTCTTTAGCTTTTTGGGAAGGAGGCATTAATCGCCATAGTTTATAAACACTTGAGGAAGAGGCAGGGGGTATATTTTAATGATTATTAAAATACCGTTTTGTCGTCTTAATGGGCTACAAATTTCATTTATTTAGCACTTTGTAGTTATTAAAAAATGAAAATCCCTTTCATCCTCCTCCGTCCTAATTTTATTATACCATAATTCGGTTGCCATATGTTATTGCGTATAGGCGCAGCCTTAAACGACAAAAGAGCTAAGCATAAACCGAACCCATTGTCCATTTTGCTTGATGATTGGGTTCAACTATGTAGCTCATTTTTTCATATGTTTCTTGGCCATTTGTGTAAAGCTTCATTTTACTGGTAGTTACTATAACATATATTTGAACTAAGTTCCTCGAGGTGAAAAGAACTCCATAAGTACTGCCGATTAATATCACATGTAAAAATTTTAGTTGGAGGACAATTTTGGAAATATATTATCTTTGGGACAAAATTCCTCTAACATTTATTTTATTACTGTATCATGCACAAAAGGACAAAGTAGGTTTTTTTTTCTTGTCCATTTATTAATTAGAAGCGTGTTAGTTCCAACATAAGTATTCAATCATGTTACCCACCATTCTCGGTTTAAAGGAATTTCCCTAAGTTAGATTTTTGATTGGTAGATTGCAGATATGGACAGCAACCATGTTTATATTTACTTAGATTTCACTGATAAAATACGTGATTGGATGAAATTTCCACCGGACGGAGATGGAGGAAGATATAATCATTCGCAAAATGTGGAGACTCATATTGTATTGTCTTCTTTTTTTTTTGGTAAAGGTAAGTAGTATATATGAATCCAACCATGCATTGTACAAGGGGGTGAGACTCGGCACCATCGCACTCAACTGGACAACATGTCACTGGAGTGTGGAGGGACCAAGTACACAAAACCATGCTAAAGGATACTAAAGAAGAAACAAATGAGTAGTCACACCTGAACTCCCTCTAACTGTCCAAAAATGGTGGGATCAGTGCCCCAACTACGTTGTAATCGCCTATTCTTTGGAGAATCAGTTACCACATTGAAAGCCAACGCTTTGTCCTTTACTGCCTTGGCAATATATTGCTTCATCAAGGGCAAGGAGAGGTTGGAAGACCGGAATGTGATATCATTCCTAGTTTTCCAAATTATATAACATAGGGCACCAAAGGAGAATCTGGCAATGTCCTCATAAAATCCACTACCCGAGAGAGAGTTATGAGCCCACCGAATTAGTTCTAGCCAAGGTCGATTAGTCCACGAAAGATTACACTTAGCAGCCCAAAAAATAGCGAGGGAGTTGGATATATGACAATCAAAAAATAAGTGGTCAATAGAGTCTGGCCTTGAGTTGCATAAAGCACAGTGGGCCAAAGTCAGTCTACCATGTGACATTAAGGATACCTGGGTTGGGAGTCGATTGCGAGAAATGAGCCAAAGGAGGAATTGGTACCGAGGGATAATAGATTTGTGCCACACAAAAGAAGCCCACGGGACCGATGATACCTTCCTCCTAATGGCCGACCATGCAGACGCTATGGAGAATCTGCTAGAAGGATTTTTGGTCCAAGAAAAGGAGTCCGGCATTTGATTTAAAGAGGGAATCAAGAACTGCCATGAGTGCAACTCGTGAAGTATTTCCTGACCATCAGGGGAGAATAGAGCCACTCATATTGTATTGTCGAATACTCTGAAACCTAATAAAAGAATGCGAGCTTTTTACAAGGTTGTAGGTTCTACTATGTCTATCGCACGTCCCTAAAATAAATGGCGAACTAATGAAGTGGAATCTTCATAAAAGCAAGATATCGGAGTTCGCAAACCAATTTGTCCTTAATAGCATCCTCGCGTTTTCTGGTCACAAAGTTTGAGGCCCCTCGCCATTTCCACCATTCAATTCTCTTTTTTTCTTTTTTCTTTTTTTGAAATTTTCTTCTGAGGTCTCCCCAATGGCCGTCCTTCGGCTTGGCCGCTTTCTAACCGGCTCCATTAGTCGTTTGATGAAATGAACGTTTGGCTTTCTCACCCTTGCATTTTTTATTATTTCGAGTTCAGAAGCCACCGATGAATTTAAAAAACACAAATGAAAGTCTTTTGTTCCTTTAGATATCAAGTTCTTACCCTGCTTTGGTTTCGTGAACGTACTTGTTAATGTAGGAAATATCAAATTTTTCATACGTTTTAAGGATTTTGCAAAAATAGATGTGCATTCGACTTGTATCTACTACTATAGTTATTTAGCAGTTCCGAGTTCAATTTCTCATATCCCTTTTGCCCTGTTATAAGCCTTTTCAAGGAATACCTTTCACTTCTTGGCACTTAACTTATTCTACTAAAATCCAACCAAACTCCGGATGGGCATCCGACAATGGTCCCGCCAGAATGATGAACGTCTTGAAGGGACAAGATCCATTGAAGAATAATTCTGGACATAAAGCTAGGCATGGACATGAAAATTCTTGGTTGGAAGTATCTGGGTGAGTGTGGCATGGTTGATGGCATGTGATGGTGGGACTATCTTGAGCAGCAGGTACACCTGTTCGTGCATTTTGATTGCGTGGGGCTGTTCCCATACGATGTGTATCGGCAATCTAACCTAGAACCCACTCGTGTGCACAAAAGTTAAACAAAGTATAAATCATATAGAGAAATGCAATTGAATCAGTGCCATTCAAATTTCATTCAATTATTATAGTAAACATCGATGAGAATCTGAACAATTTATAATGCAAATTGGAATTGATATGTGTCCATGGCAAATTATTTCAGGGGAAAGAGCCACATTTATTTAATGGGTAAGTCACATAATCGCCAAATTGTAAGATGAGCAATGAATGTATTTATATTGGGATTTAGAACTTTCTGCTACATGATTCCCATACAGCTTTCTAAATGAGAGCCAATCAAAATATTGGGTTTTTTGCCATGCCACTGCGATGTTGGTACTATATGTTGGCTTTCCGTTCCACGGTTCTATTCAAATGAGAGTAATTTTAATCACAAAGTAGCAAGATAATCGAGATAACAATATAGAAAGGAAGGAAATATAAACAACAGATGCATCTGAAAAATGGATGGCACAAAAGATAGTGACAAGGTAGAGAGAGAGAGAGAGAGAGAGAGAGTTTGTTGTCTTGTGCACTTTGAAATGTTTTAGGGCTAGTAGGTCAAGCCTTGTCTAGCAATACGGTACTATTGGGATTAACTAATCACTATTATAATCCTTGATCACTCTCAATCACTTGGTTGTGTCACACATAGGCACCAACATGTAGACCTTGGCCCAATGTGCATTGGCCCCACGCTCAACCCCAATAATAATGACACCCCAACTTAAACACCCATCTTATCAAATCCTTCTTTTAACTCCTAAAATATAAATGATTGTTCAACCCCCAAAGGAAAACTAGTGAGGGCTAGCTAGCTCTTACAAGTAAGAGGGAACAAAAATGCTATGGCAGCTTTTGGTTTATTTGTGAGACATTAATGAGGAGATTAGGAGTTATGACCTGTGAAAAGCAGCTTTCTTGACACTAATCTGATCATTTATATGTATAAAATGGTGCTTGGAAGTCATCTAATCATGGAGATTAGAATCACTTTTGGCTAACAGATCATAGTAGTATATGGGAATAATAGTTGCTTAGTTGGGTGATGTTGGAAGCCCATCTCAGTTGAAAGTAACAGAAGTGTCAAAAAATAGATACAATAGAATCGGCTTGGTTAATTGGGAAAACGACTAGGATCTTGCGCTTCAAAAAGCATGAAAAATTTGATTTCTACTTGGTGCATTCACTTGGGGTCATAATATAAGGAAGTAACTATTACACCCAAATAAGAAACCAAGAGGGCAGAATTAATTTTCATAAAAATACAAAGTAATTTCGCAGAATCAACACCAATAAAAGTTTTGTTTCTATGCGCAAAGTGAACTACTAATACAAACAACAAAAATTATAGAGTCTAGGTAAAGAAAATTTGCAAACGACATTTACAGACGTTTGTTTTGGCGGTGCCATCTTTCTTCCAGCTTAAGCAGTCCAAATTAGCTGAATTCGATCAGTTATGTCGAGAGTACCCTATTGCCTCGTTAAAAGTGTAGAACCTACTCCTATGGAGAACCTAACTTTCTCATACAACAATCCCACTACTGGATGCTCCAATAATCGTTATCGCACTTTATACGCAACATAGTAAAACCAATCTCTAAATCATAAACTATAACTTTAAGTGTTTATATTGAGTTCCTCGTACACTATGTCTCTCACTTGGCTTTACCCTAAGTGCAACCACTTCTCTCTTGTGTTTACAAATGGGTTTTATCACTTTTACTAACTCTTAGGGAAAATACTAATTTTTTTTTCTTTTCTCCATATTTAAGGAATCTCATGTATTGAGATTTGTGGAAAAATCATCAAGTGAGACTTTCCAATTTTAATTTTCACAAGGAAACTGACCAAAGAATATTAGAGGTTTCCATGAAAATATCTGAGGTGGAAAAGGCACCTTTTAGTTTTGAAATATGATGGTACGGTTACCTTCTTGTTTCCATTCTTCTTGTAATTTCCATCTTAATTGAAACTTAGCTAATTAGTGCAAAAGAATGTCGTCGGTTGTTATGATTAACTGGATTTATTCACAATCATAACTATGCATTGCCTCTATATATTTCAACCCAAATGACTAGGAAATTATCATCATAACGTTAGGTACATCTTATTAATAACATTTAGACCAATCAATCTTGTGGTATTAGTTTTTTTTTTTTTTTTTTTTTGTCAAGAATACTCACTTTAGTTGGTAAACCTTGTAGTCATTAAAGATTGAGGTTCTCTACATTTGGGGGTAATTTGACAGCTTATATTAATTCCCTCTTAATTATTGATATATTGAAAACTGATATTTAGAAAAAATCATGTCACCAAAAGTACCTTGATCTTACTAAAACATCTGTATTTAACAATAATCACATACCCTAATCCCAAATCCAAATTCTTTCTCATGTCTCTCCCTTTTATATCACCAATTTGCCCACTGCAACCTCTTGCTCCTATCATCATCTCTTGTGAGGTAAATAACAGTAGTGACACTGCCACCATCCTTAGCTCTTTTGTATGGGCACTACCAATCTGCCAAATGCAGCCTCTCTCTCTCTCTCTCTCTCTCTCTCTCTCTCTCTCTCTCTCTCTCTCTCTCTCTCTCTCTCTCTCTCTCTCTCTCATGGAGACAATGAAGATCATGCCAATGGCTCACTCATTTGAGATAATGGAGAGGTTCTCATTTGAGAAATACGTAAAATACAATAAATGGCTCGCATGGAAAATGCTTGCCTCATGCAATCTCTAATCCATGGTAAATAAGGGAGGGAGATGTTGAGGTTGTTCCACATTGGTTGTAGAAAGAGCTAATGGTATATATATGAGTGTGAGGAAAAGTTTCACCCTTTGAGCTAGTTGTTGGGGTGAAAGAGGGCAAAAACCACCCAATTCTAGTATGAAAGTCTAGGTTGCCAACAAGTCTTGACGCAATAGCCACATGGGAGAGTCCCAGATTATTGCAGCTCCAACTTAGGCCTGACATGTGAGAAGGAGATTGTTATGATTGTCTCATATTGGTTGTGACTAAGGCTATTGATCAATTTATAAGTGTAGGGTAAATTTTCACCTTTTGAGCTAAATTTTAGGGCTTAGACCACCCAACACATGAGAGATCATGAGCCAAGGTGAGCAAGCATGTGCCAATGGTATTAGTGTCGACCAAGGTATAAAGTTCTGTGATAGCATGGCAGAGGTGCCAATGCTAATTGTGTGATAGAAGAATAAAAAGACCAAGGAAGTGTAGACAGAAAGGAAAAGTAAAGTAAAGTAAATTACAAAACCAAACAAAATATTTTTTTTTTTTTTAAGATGACATTTCTCAACCATTGATATTTGATGCGTTGACTTATCCTCCTTATTGAAGTAAAGATGTAAATTTACCACCTAATATAGAGAATCCCAATCTCAATCTACTCATTGATTTGATAAAACGTATGTAACAGAATTTGGATAATACTACTTTCATCTCATGAGGTAAAGAGTCAAACTTATGTTGTACATCCAATCTATGTGCATATATAATTGTTATTTAATCATATAACCAACCTCATAAGTTTACGATCAACCGAATTTAGTATGGGATGTGCCAAACACCAACAGTTGGGATCAATCTAGGGTTGTGCACCAAATGCATGTGATAGTTTGCACATACACAACCTGCCTTGGGATTGACCTAATGACGATAGGTTATTATATCAATTCCCTTTCAAGTAACTGACTAATTATGGTCGGGCCTTAAATAATAAAACAAACATTTTTTTTTTTGTTAGTCTTACTCTACTCATACTCTAACTCTCACTCTCAAATTTTTTGCCATGCCTTCTAAGGGGATGTGAGAGTCAAAACACACACTTGATACTAAATTATCTCTATCTCAACCCCTTAAGAAGGTGAGGATTCGAACCCTCCACCTCTCCCTTTTTATGTGGGAAGCGTGACTACTAAGGTAAACATCAATGGTTATAAAACAAACAATTTAACATGCACAATTTCAACGAAGACAATTATTAAACTTATAAATTCAAAACATGTATCGACACAGATGCAAACACAATTATAATACGCTAAAGCAAACTCTCAAGTCTTACCTAATTACCAATCAACAAGAATGGAAGCGTATCTCAAAATGTCTCCGTGATGGCAATTGCCCAACTCATGAAATGATGTCCACATGGCCTTTTAGTCATGTGTACGTGTTGGCCACTTGATGCAGGAAAAAGGGGTAGGAGTGGTCTTGGAGACAAAAAGGCATGTTTATTACCTGGGGATTATTAAAATAATCAAACCTGTAGACAATAATGTAGAAGGAGGGGTTCAACTAATCTCAAAAAGACAACACCATCAACTCAGCATGTGTGCGACTTTATATCTAGCTTCCAACATTGTCATTAAAGAATTTCACCAAAAGTTGAACACCTGAACCTTTTTGCCTTCCTTAAAGTACTAGAAATTGTAATTTATTTCCTTCTGCAAGGAAAATGTACATACATGAATACTTCATCCTCCATTTTCAATAACATCTATTTTGTCACTTATGCTTAAGCCCCATGATGAATTTTATATAAAATTAATTAATAAGTAACCCCATTTCCCATTATTATGAATATTCATGTAGAGAGGGGTGAATTTGGCAATACTTATCAATTCAAAAAATCAGAAGATTAGAAACTACCTCATATCCTTATTTCGGGGAGAGAATTAGTGAGGAGTTATCGGTACTTATGTATAGGAATATTGACCTTTGAGCCAACGAAGTAGCTTACATATGGTTCTCAACTAGGTAGATAATTCTTATAGTTAAATTGAGTGAGTAATTTGTTAGATGCCCACAATTGAGGGAGAGAATTATAAAACAAATGTGAAGGGGTGTGAAACAAAGATTTTCACATTGGATTATTGGAGTAAGAAGAAACAACTGATGAGTACATTTTGCTCATAACTTGGCTGCTTTATTTTATTTTATTTTTTTTGTGTGTGAATGAGGGTCAAGCTAGATATGTCAATGCTCAAGTTTAAGCATCCTCTTGAATCTCCCTAGCATCAAGGTATTGGATTTTAATGCACTTATTGTTATTGAAGCCAAACATCTACATGCCTTATTGCCCCATGGATCTCCCCATCATGAAGGTATTGAACTTTCAAAGCAATTTCTAATATGGTATTAAAGCCAAACATTCACATGTTTCATTGCACGGTTTCAATTTGGTTAGCACATGAAAGTGGTGTTAAAGTATTATCCCCATTACATGATTAGTTAGGTTGACTAGACCTTATTCCATACGGTACCCTTTCACCCTATGGCTGAAAATATGGTAACCTTTCATTCTCTCTCCCACAGGTAAGCTATATGCTTTAAGTATTGGGTAGGTATGAAATTTTTTGGCTGGTGTCTTCTATAGATGACATGAGTAGAGTGCTAGGAATCAATTGTGTTCATTTCAGGAGTGACAATTTCTTATACGATTAAAACACAATTATAAATTACATATTATCAAACCTTGAAGAGACACTAAATGACAGTCATCTAAAGGATTAAGTATAGTTTCAGTTCTTTAAATTTTGTTATTAACACCATTTGTTCCTCTAACTATTTTTTGTGCAATGTAACACTGCAACATTCATGATTTTTGCAATCAAGTCCTTTTATCATCTACCATTTCTTACAACTTCGAATGACTAATATGACAAATTTTGGACATGTGGTGCTGATATGGTATTATATAAAGGAATGAACAAAAAATTAGAAGAGAGCGAGATAGAGACAGAGACAGAGACAGAGATAGAGTGATGTGGTTGCAAGGGTGGGTGATTGATGTTTTGAGTGTTGATGAAAGTATGTGTAAATTAGAGTGTATAGGGACGAATATCGATGTATAAATGTAAATATAGGATGGAATATGATCATTACCAAAGCCTAAAGGACGCACCACCAACCGAGAATTAAGATCTAGATTGATTAAGTTTACCACCAATGCCTAGTGGATGAATCACCAGCTAGGGATAAAGGGCCTCTTGGTCCACCACCAAGAAATAATCCACTTTCCAAAGATAAAGGAATTGGGATAGGAGAAGCTCACCACCAAGATTCAAAAGGAAATTAACCGGTCAAGGATAAAGGGCTTCTTGGTTCACCACCAAAGAAGTATTTGTCTTCTAAGGATAAAAAAATTGGGGATAGATATTTGCTCATAGAGAGAAAAATCACATATACTCAAGTCATCATCTTTACTATGGAGATTACACTTCTATTTATAGAGGCATTGCTAAACAAAAGAAAAGACTCTTAAAATTCCTAGAAACCGAATAGATTCTAAGGTAGTTCACATAATTATGACTCTTAAAAGTAGCACTACAATAAAAACTCATAAAAAGCTGTCAATTAAAAGGCTTAAATGCATGCAACTAATTAGTAGATGCATTGAAAATTGATGAGACTTTCTAAATTCATGTTCTAGTCTTGGAAGCCGAACAAGAACCTTGGAAATTGAACAAATGGTGAAGAAATTTACCACAACACCCTCCAGTTGTTAGGTAATTGATTAGTAGACTTGAAACAAGAAGTCATGTAAATCGACAACTAGGTAGTCTTTTGGCAACCATGAAATTGACAATTTGTTCACTAAATTAACAACTCTCTTGCAAAATTGACACCTTCAACTCGAACCCATAGAATCAAACTATAGCCAAAATCAGCCTTTTGCTTCCAAAAATAAGGATTAAACTTAATTAATCAACAAGGTTTGAATTGAGCTTGTGAGTTGATCAAACTCCCCGTGTTGTTGAAGATTTACCCTCAAATTTGTCATTACCTCTTCTCCAAGATTGAAAGTAGCTAATTTGCTCCAATCATCTTACCAAATGAACTTGATTCTGACAAATTTCGCGTATGGCTTTCCAACAAATTAGATAATACATTTGCTTGAGCCCTATTGAAATTCTTCAATGTTGAAAACACTTATTCAAGTTTATTCACTAAAGGATGCACTTTCAAGGCATAGGGAACTCTCTTTCTCACTTGTTTTCCTTTCAGCCACTAGTAAGGAAAAAACAATCTTTTTATTTATGATGGTTCTATCAATTCGTGTTTCACTTGAGAAAACATTTTCCTTACTCGTGTTGTCCTCCCCAAGTTGATTCTTGTGAAACATGAAAGGAGCTAAGGGGACAGTGTTGATATGTTTTTGCTTCTTCAAGAATGAGTAAGCCTTTATCTATCCATAATGGACAACTTTCCTATCAAATTGCCAAGATCTTCCAATGACAAGTTACGTGCATCCATGGGAATAATATCACATAGAATCTAATCTCGGTAATTTCTCCCAATTAAAATCGAAATCAAGGCTTGTTTATTTTGGAAATCTTTCCCTTTGCTCAGCCACTACAACTTATACGATTGGGAGTGTTTGAAAGTTGGGAGATTCAACTTGTCAATAAGAGTTGTCGATGGTATGTTAGTGTAGCTTCCATCATTGATGATCAAATTACGCACCTTCCCATTAATGGTGCAATGAGTTTGGAAAATATTCTTTCTTTGCTCATTTGCCTTTGGAGTAATTGTAAAATGCCAATCTCTCTAGATAATTAGCAATTCTGCTTTGTCTGGCTATTCAATGATTTCATCTTCCTCCTTAGATTCAATCTCCATTTGCTTGCATAGCTTCTCGAAATGCCAAGTTGATCGTCTTGATTTCTTGGAGATTCATAACTCTTCGATTAGGACAATCGGCTTTGAAGTGTCTATAACCATGGCATTTGAAGCATTTTTGAACACTAACACCATTGATCTTTTTGGGGAGTTCTTTCATAGGCTCTATGGCTTTCTCTTTGTCTTTATCCTTCTCTAATGTACTCTTGCCATTACTAGAAGAAATACCTTTAAAGAAGGATGTCCCCCTTATCAATGATTTAGTTGACAAGTCCTTGCCACATTTAGTTGTTTCTCCACTTTCATGGTTAGTTTGCGAACACCTTCAAAGACCAATATGGTTGAAATTTAACAAAATTGGCAATCTCTTTGTTCAAGCCACCGAGGAAATGAGCAATTGTATGCTCTGGAGTTCTAGAATATCACACCTTATAAGGAGTTGTTCAAACTCCCTAATGTATTCTTCAACATTTATTTTGTGTTGTTGTAGAGAATGAAGTCTTGTTTTCCCTTGATCTAAACTCGTTATTTTCAATTAATGGAAAATGTTTGTCATAGATCGATTAGTTTTTCGTTATCTAAATACTAAAAATTTGAAAGACAATTTCCCAGAAAAAAATTATCCTTCAAACATATGGATCCTTAGAGTGTATTTGTTATAAATAATAAATATAGTGTAGCTACGATGTGCGTTGTAACTTATGTATTTGATAATACATATTTTAAAAGTAGGGTTGGAAGTGGGATGGCGTCATTCCAAACCCATTCCATCGAATTTCTACTACCCTCTAAACTCGTTCCAAGTCAAGTTAGGGGTTTGATATAATATCTTAAACTCGCCTCACTAAAAGACAGATACCTCACGGGAAGTGGCTATAATATTTTTGATGGAAAATATCATACGCTATACATATAATAAACAACTTTGAATTTGCAAAAACAACAATTATCATCGAAACAGGCGTTATAAATCAGAATATCTTGGGAGTCTCGAAATATAAGACGGAAAAATTTAGGATCCACATCCATAAAAAGTCTAAGATCTAATAATATTAGAAGTAGGGTTGTGAACTGGTGGACGTTGCTGAAAAGTATAAGATTATATTAAATTTTGTTTGTAGATTTTGCAAAATTTTATAAATTATTTAAAGTTTTTTTAACAAAGTTAGGAAAGCTTATCATGTCCTGAAATCGTTCCAAACATCGATAGAGTGAATAATTATCTATATTCACTCAACAACCTTAAAGAATATAAAGGAATGGCGACTTTTAATTAAATATAATACATATATATATATATATATATATAATGTGTGTGTGTGTGTGGTTCGGTTATTGAGTTTTCCAAACGCAGCATCCCAAATCCATTGCCTGTTTACATCCCAAGACCCTTAGTTTTTCCAAATACTATTGAATTTTACCAATTGACCTTAAATCCACCTTGCTTTCCCGAACCCACTACCTGTTTACATTCCATTAGGGTTTGAACAGATCGAGTACTCGATTATACCCGCCCCACTTTTATCCCTATTTAGAGCTATAACACCTTGAAGTTGGGTGGAGTGTTTCCTAAAGTTATGGTAAGCTACGGCTTGGATGATTTTAAATATTAGGTGTTTGTCACACTTTGTAAAAATTTATGACGTACTGTTTCCAAAGTTAAATCTAATGAAAAGAGTTATATCAAAATAGGATGATCTTATGATGAATGCATGAGCATAAAATGGGAGCCAACGCACTTTAACTTTTCTAGCTAAAAGAGGAATCCACCGTCAGAACGCGGTCTCTCCATCTTTACCTCTTCCTATATTATAATTTAACCATCTACTCTCTTTACTTAATTATTTCTTGACTTTCCCCCGGGAGTTCTTCCCCAACTTTTGCGTGATAGAATAGTACACAGAAATACCTTAAAAGAAAAATCATTTCTACGAAAGTTAAAACACATCGATCACTGTAGAGACGATTTAGTTTTAGTAACAATTTGATTTGACCTTGAATATGATCGATTTGTTACTTCCAATGCCGGTCGGTGAAAATGTCGAATTGATAATGTGGAGCTGATGTGATGCTTATATGGCTTTGTGAATAAATAGTTCAATAAGTGTTGCGCAATGGATGTCCATAATTAAGGGCATGTGAGGTGATAACTTGATATTTAGAAAACTGTAATACCAAATTAAAAGTGACTTTTGAGCATTTAATAAATTTGTTAATACTAGCAAAATCAGTCCAAAATAATTTAGGCTAATTCGATCAAATTTTAAAATATGTATATAAGTGGGCTTTTGTGAAATTTTTTATTAATCCCTAAAAAAAAATTTAACTCTTGGATCTGACTTTTTATGAAAGGTTTTTGTGAACTTTCCTATCGCTAAAACATCAAAGGTTGTATTTTTTTTTTAATCAAAGAGGGTACATGAATAGAACTGCACTTGACTAATCAATAAGCACCTCCATCCATTGTTTAATCTTATGCAGGTGCCGCACTTATATAAACCCAAGGATTTTTATTTTTATTTTTATTTTTGCTATACAAATCCAATGTTTTTATACATGAAGAACTTCTTTTCTGGTTCCAATAGGAAGAGAAATGAAGAGAGGCATGGTATATTGAAGAGGGTTGTATTGATATTACACTTGTTGCGTTGCCGAATATGCAAATTGAGTTATGGTTAATTTGCATAATCTGCAATCTAAAATTTTGACTCATCAACATAATAACAATTACCGAGTCCTTTAAATAAGATATATCGGGTCTAAACAATGTAGCACACATGGTATAGAAATTTGCTTATGACACAGATCGAACCTCTAACCAAGTCGAAGACTAAGTGATTACCAGCTACCTTGGCGGTGAATTATTAAACAACTCGGTTGATGAAGTAATCATCTTTGTGGCTTCTCTACTTGTTTGTTTTTTTTTTTATCACACTCCAATCAACCCGCCGCACGTGCGGGTCCCAGCGGGAGTGAATGTGGAGCTTTATCACCGGAGCCTTGGAATCGTCGAAAACGATGAAATAGGGGTCAGACATCGAACATGAGAGAAAGGCCTATCCTTGTCAGCGCGAACTAGGAAGCTAGCAACAAAACAGTAGTTGTCCCTACTAAACAATGTCGTTCTCGCTTCTTCCTTAAGCCACTTCTTCCTTTATGATTATTCCTTCGTAAATGTGGCATTTAAAAAAGATTTATCTCCCAAATTTTCCTCAAAGTTTACATTGACTAGATCATGATTTGTCCAGTCATCGCATTTTCAGATTATTTCCCTTTCTTGTTGCCACTTCTCTTGTTGGGACGCGTTTGGCTCTACCTTTTTAGTAGGGTCATATTTTCCCCAAATCAATTTTCTGATTGATGGTTTACATATGAAAATTTTAGTCAATTTTATGTGCATGTGATGTCTATAACTTATAACAAGTTAATTAGAGACACGACAAAATCAAGTTTCCTACAATTGGGGATCTAGTTTTAATTAACAAGACCAATCTTTGCAAGTTAATTGACCAATAATCAGTAAAAACAGTGAAACATGAGGACTTTTACTATTTAAAAGGCACTCAAATTGTTGTGGTACATATCGCGTGAATTAACCTGCATGTATAGCTTTAAGATGATTTGCATTATATAATTGATTATGCTTGCCACCTAACAAAACTCATGAACTTTTCTATGAAAAGAAATTTGAATTATTAAAATGGATACTAAATGACTAAAATTAACACAATTTGTCTCTTTCAGATTATAATTGAGTCATTTAACTAAACAAAACTGCCCAAGACCAGCTGAAAGTGAAAACGAAGCTTCGATTTGACAAACCAAGATTACTAATCATAGGACCTAACATGAAAAATGACAGGTACCTTCACCCAATTTACTAAAGCATGTGTCTTTTTCCAGGTTTTCCAAATGAGAGAGAGGAGTGCAAGCAAAAAACAAAGAAATAATGAAGAAAAATAAAAAGATTATGAAATGAAGAGGAGTACGAGTTTGGTTGTGAAGACAAAAGATGGTGTTGGAGAATGATGCTGACTTCTGTGCCCTTACGACTGGTCAAGCCGACATCGGAGTTGCAGATGGGGCCATTGCACGTGTATGGATGATTGCCAAATATCTAGGGTTTAATTTTTTTCCTTTTATTACATATATATTCATATATTAAAATTGTTTCTTCTCATTCTAGAAGAAACCTGCATTTTTTTAAAACTTTGGCAATGGGTGTGATGTGGTGAGACCAGTCTAGGATGATGATTGTGGGAAAATAGAAGTATTTTACCAAGTTTGTCTTCTTCGTAAGGGTGAATCATAATGATCTAGAGTATGCATCAGCAGATGTCTATCGAGACATCTGAAATAAAACCTCGACCAAATGGATTCATGCTTGAATAGTGTCCTAAAAAGCCGGAGAAAATTGTGTACCCAAAAGAGAGATAGGATAATTATAATATGGTAATTTATGTGTGTCTGAGCACAATGATCATATTGCCATGATTAGAAGTTTTAAATAATTTTATCTGGCTCTAAATGATTTGTAGCTCTCATCTAAATAGTATAGGTGGAACTATGCATACCATATCAGATTTTCCCATAAAATGAGACTATCAAATTTGGTCTAAAAATTTGAACCGTTAGAAAAATAATTAATTTTCTTTATTTTTGCTAATAAGTAACATATTACTTCTAGTCACAACAAACCAAGTAGAGCTTTTAAAAGACAAAACGGTTTCTCCTTTCAAGAAGCCAGACCCAGTCACTAACAATTAAACATGCATCTCATCATGTCCCTATCAATTCCCCGCGTGTTACAGGACTTAAAGACCCCCCAAATCTATTCAAGTTCAACACATCTAGCAACTAAACTCTTGACGTTTAAAGCACCTTTTTAATTCGATTAAGACATGCATACGTCAAAGACAATGTTTTTGCCTAACGATGAAGAGACAAAAGCACGAATGCTTCGTTTTCAAGAGTTCACAACAAAGTAGCTTACAGATCATCAACTCTTGATGCTCTAAAATATACACCGGATATCATATTCATTGCTTATTCCTTCCGTGTAGGTTGAACAGGGGGCACTTATTCAAAGTCTAAACCACAATATAGGGGAGGTGGTATATAATCTTCTTGCAAAGAACAGTAACGACAATAGTGCAGTCACTTTCAGATAAGTTGTAAGCAAAAAAGAATTATAGGGTTTACGGACTTGTCACCGTGTGGGTGCAACTAATGAGTATATAGAAAAGAAGGATTTCTTTTGTTTATTCAAATAGCCAAGGATATGAGTGGCCGATTCTTTTATAGCATGTGTGGAGGAAAAAGTTGAGCATAAATTAAATGTTTATATCACATGATAAATTGGCGTGATATCATTAACCAACTAAGACGGTGTTGATTTTTACATGAATGAAGGTAATTGAAAATGAGAACGTTTAATTGATCTGGAGACGTCACGCGTATTCATTGCGTCTTGTAAGAATCACAAGGTATATCTTCTAAACACATAAAGACAACCCGGAAAAAGCCAAGGAGACGTTTATTGAACGAGAACTTTAGCTTGAATTGAAGGACCAAGGCTGTTCTCTTGAATCCGATTAACAATGAAAAAGTAGAGGCCCTACAACTTTGTCCCAATGTGCATAATGGGGTCAAGTCTTTCGTTTAATTTGGGACAAAAATGTCTCCTCATATTCCTCTTTGGTCTTGACTCTGTATGAGCTCCCACTAAGGCATTAGAATAAAATCCTGTCTTCAATGTGAACTCTCTCTCCCCCTCCCTACCTCCACTTGTGTTGAAGGTTTCCCTCCCTCCCTCCTCCACTTGTGTTGAAGGTTTCCCTCCCTCCCTCCTCCACTTATGTTGAAGGCTTTCCCTAAATTAGACCAATTTAAACATAGATTCATTAAGTGATGTGACAGACTTTACTATTGTGAATGTGGCTCATTTATTCAAATTCTCAATTATAATACGTCATGTTACTTTGTAAAACAATTTCATATCAGTTTGAATATGCCAAGCATTACTCTTCATAAATTATTAAGGGGCATCCTCAACTTATGGAATACACCAGATAAACTAGAAGAAATGGCAATGAAAGTTTTTGATTGAGTCATCAATTAAGAGAGATGAGGTGACTTTAATGTGATGATCCTTGATGCGTTTGGCTTGGCCATGCAATTGAGGAAGCGTACGATGCCATCAAACGCCAACTGTCGTGCACAATGTGTAGGGAAAACCCATAGGTCCATTATGCATAACATTCATTCTTCCAAACAAACGAGATGGGATCATCGAAAGTTTTGTTAAAGCATATCTTTCATTGGTAGTTTACTGTATTTAGTAAAGTCTGCATTTAAGTATTCACAACTTATAATCTATCAATTGGAGTTGAGGATGGAGGAAAATTTAAAGGAAAATATATGGGGATGCTTTTTTTTTTGTGGGGGGGAAAGGTTGAGGGATTGTGTAATTCATCAATCTACACAAAGGCTTTGGAAGAATTTCAAAAATTTTGAAATCTCCAACAAATTGAAATCTTCCAAATTTTATGAAATGTCTGAAAAATTGAAAAAAAATAGATCACGGCTTCAAATATATCTAGGTAAAATGACATTTACGAGTAAAAAAAGGTAGAAAGAAGACATCTATGTATGACTACTTTTTATAGGGACCTTAGTTAACGTGGTAGAGACTCAATGAGTAGTTTACACGTCTCACTTACTTTGACCGAGCAATAAAACGTGTGGGGCAAGAAATTTAATTATTTTTTAATCAGACTTTGGGTGTGTTCATTAATATTTACAATATTGAAAGTGGGCTTAGAGCTGAGACATAGCCCAAAAGCCTGATCTAATCGTGTTGCCTCTCCAACCCGGCCCGCGCAAGCTAAAACTGTTTTTGATTCTCCAAGAAAGTCCAAAAGGCAAAACAATACTTCATGCAATAGTTATATCCTACAAAATTAATTGACCCAATATTATCGATCCAATAGCCCATCCTCTTTATTATTGAATTGAGGCACTAAGAACTTTCTTGTAATTGAAAATTTGTACAGTTGTGACAATTCATTAATTGATAATTTCTCATTAACCTATCCCGTGAGGAGGAGAAAACTTTGAAGCGTCTTTTAAGGAAAGAGCCATCTTCGATGGAATTTAAACTTAGTTAAATATTCCTGCCATGCCATCCATATAATGGTGATGGCAAATCGATGTTGGATTAGGATAACAAAAGGTTCTCTTGACTTAGGCCCCAAAGAGCTCCTTAGGGGTACAAAGGCATTGGATTTGACAGCAAAGATAAAGCACAATTTACATATTCTTTTTGTCTAATTAATGTCATGATGTTTGGATCATTCTCTATGGACTGAAGTAACTTTTTATTCATTTACATAGGATGCTGATCGTGCTATATGCCCCTAGCTTCGTAGCCTATCTAACCTAAAACTATGAATGCGCATCCCAATCCCAAAACTACTGTTAAGGCGTGTGTAAATGGTGGGGCCAATTCTATGATTAGAGCTTCATCATTCCTTACCTAGATTACGACTCATGATGGTTAATTTCCTTTTTATATCTTACTTTCTCAAACATCGGCACGTGCATAGCTATCGCACGACACAACAAATGGAAAGAAGCCAACAATTGATTCATGAGTGAGGCAATGTCAAATCAATCAACTCGAGCAGCCGATATGCAAAAGCGTGATGCATCAATACGCGATGATGGAGCTGGCTCAGTGGCTTTTCATCGTATTATGAGGGCAACTGAAGTCGATTGGTTAGCCTTTTTCTTATATGATCAGATGTTAACAAGAACACATGTCGCCAAAGTTATGGTTGAATTCTACTTTAATGGAGGTGGAGAAAATGGAAAAGTGGGTTTGGAAAAGGGCACTGGAATAAGACAATTGTAGGTGCCGATCATCGCAAGATGAATGCTCACCTTTCAATTTTGATAAAGAATCTAAAGGACGTGAGGATCAAATGTTATAAGAGCACTTAGATTTGGTATAGTTTTGACTGTATTTTTATAATTACGATATTTATGACTATTCTAGCATGAACTATTCGCAACTTACATAGTTAGCAATGTTAATTGTAGAGTTGGAGCACCTTGAATCCATGTGAAGCAGTTTCGTAAGAGTTGCTTAGATTGCTGCAGCTATCGTGGTATTTATTAATCGATTATATAGTAAAAAGTACAGCAACTATTTCCCGATTGAAGTTGTAAGAAAGCTATATCAAACAGTATCATGCTTTAGTTGTTTGGCTTACATAAAAAAGAATCTACTAGCTAATATTTTGGCTCATACTCTCAAATTGATATCAAGAGCACCTTCTTGCAAGGGGCAATCGGAAGAGTTCACGAGATGATGTGTAGGGTATAGATTTAGAGGCCAAAATAAGTGTTGGTCATCAGCGCATAAATCCCTCGTGAATTAAAGGCCCTTTGATTTTTAGGAGACTTTCAGTCTGGATTGATTGAGGCTGACGACCATCCAATTTGAGGTGCAACCTTAGGTCGGACGTGGTGGCCTCCACTGTGACTAGGGAGGGGGCAAAATTTGCCTAATTGTCGTAATTAGTGTAAAATTTTGCGAGACTATTACCGACTATTTTTAAAACTTAAATTAATAAATGAAAGTTTTTTATTATTTAAATATTCTAACATTCTTTCTCACTAGGCTAGGCTTTGATCTTAGCCTAAAGTGTAAAAATATACAATTAGGGAGGCAAATAGAAACTTCGAATATTTGAACTTAGGACCTCTTAATCTTGATACCATGTGATATTTGTATAACTACTATCAACTATTTTAAAAACTTAAGCTAACGGATGGATGCATAGTTTATTATTTAAATATTATAATAATTAGGATATGAAAATCAGATATTGATAATATGGGCCTTGAATTCCTACTTGTGGTGCTATTTCGATCTCTATTCGAAATTTGCCCCTAAGTTTAAGAGATCTCAATTAGGCAGGACATCAATTGTTAAATTTCTTACAGTTGCACAATTCTATTTATATACAGATAGGGTTGACAGCATGGCCATGACGGAAGGATGGGGGCGGTACGCTGCGGACAATAGTAAAATAGTGAGCAAAAAGAGAGAGCGAGAAATCAGAAACCACAATGACCAATGGACTGGAGGATGAGCGGCAGGCAAAGGCCGGCAATGCTGGGATGCGGTGGCACATGCGGGGGTTGAGAGAGGAGAGAAGAGGTGGGAGGAAACCAAGGTTCTTTTTTGTTGAGTATCCTAATCGACACTTGGCATGAATTGAACGATCCTTTGAGTACAAACGGTACATGAGAAATATAGAGATAAATATATTAGAAGTTCTAAAATTTATTATAAATGTGTAATTGGGTTTTAAAATTTTTATAAAGTACAATCAAATTCTAAAACTTGTCATAAAAGTCCAATCGAATTTTAAAATTTTCAAAAAATACTATCAACTAAAGACATGACTTAACAAGTTTTAGGACTTAATCTCTTTGTAAGTTTTAGTATTTGATTATATTTTCGTGACAAGTTTTAAAACTTCCAATGCATTTATCCCAAAAATCTATATAGGTATAATACCCTCCACCTCTAATTCCATCCAACATTATATTAGTGATCTTAGTTGAAATTGACAGAAATAGGATTTGATAACTTTATTCCATTAAAAAAGGTGCTACGTCGATTGAGGATTAGGTGCATTAGTCGTCTGTTCGTGAATTTATTACTGCATAGTAATGTTTTTTTTCTTTTCCGACCCACTTTGACTCTCAACTCACTTTCAAATTTTTACTTTGCATTTTTATAGGGTATAAAAGTTACAACTCACATTTGAAACTAAATGTCCGTATCCCAACCTTCTAAAAAAAATGCAGATTTGAATACCCTGCCTATTTTTTCTCATATGAAAATGGTGACTACTGAGGTAAATCTTAGTGATTCCCCTCGTAGCAATGTTCAAGTGTGCTTATTTCGGGCCAATAAAGGTTTTGGAAGCAGCGATATCATAAGTTCTTGAATTCATTTTTTATTATTTAATGGTCCCTAACTTTTTATATAACATAATCCTTCCATTTTTTAAATTGACTCATTGTGGTCCTTTCATCAAATAAAGTATTATTTCATGTACGTGGACTACCAATTCAGCATCGACTGAGCTAAAATAATGATGTGGATCAGCACCTCGTCTTCTACGACTCATCTTTTTCGCCATGTGTTTTTCCTCCGTAGTTTCTTTTCCTTATTCTTTCTCCACTATGGACAAAGCCGCCCCGCCGCCGCCGCTAGTAAAGGCATCACGGCGCCGCTCTCTCTATAGTTACCCCATTGACGCACCCTAACCTAGCGACCTCAAATTGGAGGTCCTGAAGGTAGTGCGGCCTAAGATCTGCGGCCGCCACCTCAAGTTGAAGATTACAGTCCAAATCTGAGTAGTACAGATTTGTAACGAAAATCGACGGGATTTCATTGGTGATGTTAATGTTAGTGTTGGGGATAACGTCTAGTGGTGGTAGTCAAGTTCGGTGAGGGTCTTCATGCTGGTTGTGCCGTTCGAGTTTGGTGGTAGTGGCAGTAGTGGCGATGGTGATAGCAGTGCTGCCCAAGTCAAGTGTTTGGCGATGGTGGTGCTATTAATATCGTGATAATGGTGATACAGCGTTGTCGGTCGAGTCCGGTGGTGATGGCGATTTGAATCTATGGTGTGATGGTGCATTAATTGTCCAAGTCCATGGTAGTGGGCGGCAATTGGTTGGTGGTGTTGGTCTTTTATTACTGAAGATTTCTTTTCTGTGAAGGGAGAGTACTAGGAATGCGAAACGTAAAGGAGAAAAGAAGAGAAAGAAACACGATTTTTACATGAAAAACCTTTTAGAATTAAGAAAGGAAAAAATTATGGTGCTGCATTGGACAATTATTTTTACAATTAGTCTCGAGTTATATTTATAAGAAAGATCACTCCAATGTATAATGGGAATCTAGAAAAACTATATGGAAATTAGATATATTCTCTTAACGGTAAATTCCTCTATTAAACTCTTCAACTCCATCACCCTCTCACTTTCTAGCTAAATTTCAAAACAATGATAATTTCTCATGATCTTCACTCATCTTCGTTTCCTAAATTGTCCTAGCACAATGACATCTCCTCATCATTAACCCAAGAAGCCAAACAAGGCAATATAAACCTCAGTTTTTAGGTTGTGACATGCTTGGTTGATATATATATACATATATGTATATATGTATATATATTATATATTGGATTTTCTATGCCAACGATTTTCTTTAATGATGATGTTACATTATCTATCAATGCACAATCTAATGATACTTCAATCAATTGTACTTTGTTCTACCAGATTTTTTGCAAGACAAAAAACCCTTTGATTGTCACTTAAAATAACATTGATATCTTGTTCCTTGCCCCTTTTCTTCAAAAAAATTCGCAAATCATCTTCTCAACAGCTTTAAATATAGCAATGTACTCTACTTTAGTGGTTGCAAAAAAAAAAAACACTTTTGAAGTTTAGACATTCAACTAATTGTATTATTGCTTAAGGTAAAAACAATGTGCTCTTTTCTTTTTCAAAATATCATCACCAAAATCTGTATCAACAAAGCCTTATAAAGTTATATTATTTTATCATAAAACAAATTGGCATGCCTAAAGTGCCTCTTAGGTATCTTAGTAGTGACTTTACAACTTCTCAATACTTCATTATTAAATTAATAATTATATCTACTCACAACTTCCACATAATACATCAAATTGCCAATATCTAACACACGAGGTACCTTAGCCATGTACTCTTATGGTCTATCTTTAACGATCACTTATTCAATAGCTTCAAGTAACTTTCTAAAAGAGAGTTTTTAGGCTTTGCACTTTGAACTCCAAATCTATCCAACGTCTTCTCGGCATACTTTTCTCGAGAAGAGTTTAGATTTTTTCTAACCTATCTTGCGTGATCCTCATCCCAAAAATTTGATCTGTTGTCCTTCATTTTAAACTCCTTTGATAATTACTACTTCATTATATTTATCTACCACATTCTAAATCTTACAACGAGCATATTATCCACATACAACAATAAAATAATTAAGTAGTCATCAAATTTTTTAAAGTAATACTAGTGATCCAAATTACATCTTATAAAGATGTCAAATTTCTTAGGTCTATTTCAAACTATATAAATTTTTCTTTAACTTGTAGACATAGTTTTTCTTGCCATGAACTTGAGAACTTTATGGTTGTACCATGTAGATATCCTCTTCTAGGTCACCATATAGGAATGTTGTAACAACACCCATACTAACGTCCAAGCTATGGGTTGTTTTGTGACATCCTAGGCTTTGTCGCCGTTCCGAATTCCTTTATATTTATGCGCATGCGGAACACATGAACATAAAATCCCTGATACAAAAGTCATGGAAACATGAGATACAAACATCATAAACACACTTCATAAATTACATGAGTAGTGATGATTACACGGCTATTTCCGACCATATAAGTTTTACATCAAAAGGGCCGTTTTACATACATTATGAGGCTAGGATATTCCTAACTCCGCTATAGCAAGTACTAATCGAAATCGGGAATCCTTTTCTACTTCGAAACGGTACGTAGATACTTAGTCTGATTCCTCGGATGGATCATCATCTTCATCAAGGCTACGATTTGGATTGTCGAACCCACGGAGAGGTCCAATCCATGTGTCTTCATACCACCTAAACTAGGCTTCAAAATACATTGGAATTGGCTTGTCTAGCTCCCTCTCAATCTAAATCGTGGATGAGACCTTGCGATAGGTAATATTGGTATCTACATCTATTACATTCGAAGTAGTGGTATAAATCTTTACAGGAAAACCAAAATGCATAGTAGCCATATTGTAAGTACCTGTAAAAGAAATATGGGTAAATACTTGGAATACTTAGTAAGCATAGCTTCAAACCTTTGACTAGAACATCACTTCATCATCAACTTCAATCAAGACATCTCATGCAAACCATGTTGAAGGCAAATCAATTGTAAAGATACAACTATGCTTCTTGCACATGTAAATGGTAACTCTTGCAACCATTCATGAACATGATGCATGCCATGAGTTTATGCACTTCTAGCATTTCTTTCTTACTCATGCATGCCATGCTTATTAAGTTTTCTCTTATGCTCGGGATTCGAACCCAAGTTTTTCCTAGAGCCGTCTTGGGACTCAAACTCAATTAAATTCGGGCTTTTATCTGGGCTTCTGGCTTTTTGCCAGCTTCTTGGACTCAGACCCAATTAATATGCTCGAGACTCGAGCCCAATTCTTTCTAGGATTTTGTGTAAAGAGACTATACTTGTAATAATGGTCTTGGAGTTCTCCGTTTCTTCTTGCATCACCGCATGCACCTGTCCTTGAGTTGGAGGGCGACTATCTTGTGAAAAAACTCCGCTAGGTAACATCGGTTGCTACTGCAATGGTGGTAGGGTTTGTCGCCTTTAAGGGTTTTCCCTTAGTATATGGCTGGGTTGTTCGTAGCCATAACATACTCTCTTTCCAACTAAACAGAGAGCGTTTCCATGTCGTTTTCCACAACTATGGTATGCTTCAGACAACACTACATTCACTTTTTGCTTTTTTTTCTTTTTGAACACGTGCTTTTCTCTTGACGCAAACCACTTGCCTTGTTGTTGATTAGAACAGGAGGTCAATTGCGAAGGTCTCCCTTGGAAATTTGATACAGCAGTATGTTTTTGCAAATCCTTCTCAATCAACTAGGCTTGCTTATACAGTTCATTATTATCTTTAAGGTTTAGGGGCACCAACTGACTTCGAATATTAGGCCTAAGGCCATCTCTGAATCTCTTAGCTTGATCAATTGGGTCCTTGATCAACTAGGGAGCATACCTTGATAATTCGGTAAATTTGGTCTCATACTGATCTATCGTCATATTTCATTGTTGCTAATGCAAAAGTTTAGTCATCTTTCTATCTCGAGCACCTTTAGAGAAGTACTTGTTAAAAGCTTCACAAAGGCATCCCAAATCATAGGAGTGTCTTCAAGAAATATTATCCTCTTGGTGGCTTTCCACTAGTGACGGGCATTACCTTGTAATCAATACACCGCCAAAGTCACTTTATCCTTGTTAGAACACCCCAAGAGATCAAAGATCTTTTCGAGCTCTTCAATACAAGACCCAACCTCATCAAGGTTTCCGATTCCAGCAAACTTTGGAGGCTTCAGTTTTAAGAACTATTTGACCAATCAGCATTTTGGACAGTCTCCATTTTCATTCATTTCTAAACATTAAAGCATTAGTAGAAACATAGGCTCACTGCTATTATACATGCTATTCTATCAGGCTCCCAACATTGGTCATAACTTGTAGAATTTTATCAAGTCGGGGGTCTTGTCTCGATTTTCCTTTCGAAGCATTCAAGTCTTGAGCTGATTTTCCATGAGCATTCACTGGATCTTGGGAACTTATACTAGCTACTAAAGTTCTAGAGGAATTCTCTACAATATAGCCAAAGTTTGTAATCACCGCTTTCATAAAGAAAGAACAATCAAGCAAACAATCACATACATGATATGTTCTTTCTAATTTTCTATCCCATAATTTCCAACGCACCTTATGACTTCCAGTGATAACCTTTGCTCTAATTCCAAACGTTGTAACAACCCCCACACTAGGGTCCGAGTTGCAGGTTATTTTGCGACATCCCAAGCTTTGTTGCCGTCCCAAATTCCTTTGTCTTATATTTATGTGCATTCGGAATACATGAACATAAAATTCCCAACACAAATATCATGTGTTTTGCTATTGTGGCTTGAAATGTCCTCTACAAATAGCAAAGACAAAGGAGAATTAAGGTAGAAGATATCACAACTACTTGAAATACAAGATTGGGGAAGTTCTGGTTTTTTATTTGTGTTGATACAAAAATTAGTCAATTAGCAAGAAGTTTTGTCAAAACATTTTCATTAGAGCAATGTCAAAAAAAAAAAACTAGTGTTGAGGCATAATGAGGATGATAGCAATATGAGGGACACTCCAATTAGAGCTTTAAAGGCACAATTGAAACGTGTCGAACAAGATGCAATAAAGCCAAAGAAACAAAATTTGACATTAAAGACAATGTTAATTTTATCATGGGTGTTCATACTCCATGTGGACAAACACAAAAAATCCACTAAAATAGTTTCTATAACACAATTGGTATTGACACACCTTACAGTAAGCTTACTGTGTCTACATGGAGTATAGATATGAATGAAGTGCAAGTTGTACATACAACCATTCAAATAAAGTTCAAATTTGATTAGTGTATTGTACTACGACATCTTCAGGCAACAAATAGAGACTCATGATGGACACATCATGCCATCAATTTCCATTAGAAGCAACACTTTTTTGAAGCATTTCTACCTTAAATCACCACCCTCCCTCTCTCTTTCTCTCTCTCTCTCCCTCTCTAAACCTTTCTTCATCTCCTCCACTTCTAGAGGGAGCGATTTGACCCAAATCTCTCCATCCCCTCCCAACTATTTTTCCTTTTATTTTCTTTTGTTTCTTTCCTTTATCTCCCTATTTAGTTTTAAATCTGAGAATTTTGCTCTTCTGATCTTATATTTGAGAGTTTTTCTCTCAAATCTAATTCGAGATTTTGGACTTTTAATGAATAAGTACTATGCCTGCAATTTCAATGGTGTTCTAATAGTTTCAATGTTAAACATTTGCTTATTCAATGTGTTTTAATTCATAGTTTTGGTGCTTTCCATTGGCCACAAGGCTTGCTCTCACAAATTTCAGACCTTAACTTTTTCAACATGTTTATATTATCTCTGTATGATGATGGTGTTGAGGACATCAGATATAGACACACATTGCTGAAAGGTAGAGCCATGACTACATATAGAGATGCTGATGTGTGCTTTTCACTAATAATGATATGTGATTTAATGATTGGCCACTGATCCTTTCATTTGGATGCAATCATAGATCTAATCTTAAAGAACAAGCCTACAATTATCTTTACCAATCATGCTTTGATGATATGTTTTGATTTTTGATTTATTTTGAAACTCTATGGGCCTGCCTTGTTGTTGTAACTTTTGAAATTTCAAATTATGTATCATTTTGGTAATGAATAAAAAAAAAACTTTTGACGAAAAGAAAAGACCAAATCATCCATAAACCATGGTACTAACTGAACTCATCATTGTGCATAACCTATAGAGCAATAGAAAATGACGGTTGAACAACAAAATATCAACCTAGTGGGTTCTGCAACTCAAATAATTCAAAATGGACATTCCAATTATTGAGAAACCCACTCATAATTAGAACAATGAACAAAAGAGAAGTGAAAAGTGTCAGCAATTAAGCAAAAAGAGGATGCAAAAGACATCACTATATAAATTTCTTCAATATTATTACTTGACAAGCAAAAAAGACCACAAAAGTAAACACCCCAAACCGAAAGGCAAACCCAAAGAAATATTAAAACGCCTCACCACGTGAGTTTGAAGTACAATATTGGAATGACAACCAATGATTCACTCGTTCTACTCATCCTCTAAGACATAGCAATCAAAATTCTCTTATTCTTGCCAACATTGTCATTCATTCCATAAAAATATGAGAAACAAAACATAAAAAATACTTGCAAAATATTACACCTTTTGCACTTGTTGTTGGATTGTCCGCTTGATAAAAAATTATGAACTTGGTAATGGCAAGAGAAGCAATAATTAAGAAACCAACTCACAAATGACTTCCTATATGAAAATTCATCTAACATAGACCAAAAAATGCATCTATAATCCTACTTTATTGATCCCATCATCGATACAAAGATCAACATCACTTCACTAAACCTATTATCATAAAAAAAACAATGACAACACATTAATACTAAACCCACTTCCACATCTACCTTCTCGAGGAACTTCTACCACTTGTACTCTTAACCTAAGCAAAAGGAATCACATTGGTAAGGCCACCACCATGGCCACTTGCACCTTTGCCTGTACAACTCTAAACCTACAAAGAACATATACGGTTAAAGTTTTATTAACAAAGCAAGCGTGATATAATAGAAATGAAAGTACTAATCAAATCTTTTTGGCTTGAAAATCTTTTTGCGAAAATGTAGATCTAGCCTTATTAGCTAGACATGTCAAATTATTATGTCTTGTCTTTAAGCAAGTCCAACATGTCATCTTCATTCATATCCTTGACATTTTAGTTCAAATTGCCCCTCACTTTTCTCCTTTGATGTTTTTTACTTATGTCAATCAGGTTTCACCCTGGCTAGAAGTGGTTCAATGGCTCCCTATTAGTCTTTTTCCTAAATTTCTTTCCTTGAATTGGCATTATCAAGTTCTCATATGTAGCTAAAAACTTTGTTTTCTTATAATACTCCTCAACGTAGTTGTATACATCCTATTGCCCATGATTTATTGCAAGAATGGACTAAGAATGCTCGTAAGCTGTCATCTTTGAAGGTGGCTAGCAAGATTCACCTGGAGGGGTGGTGAATAGGTGATACAATAAAAATGCGAAAATCAGATTTTAGAAGCACCAAGCACGTGTGCAATATATTATAACAATAATTAATAAGAAATTAAGAGATAAGAGAAATTGCACATGAATATTATAGTGGTTCGGCTTAAATCAAGCCTACATCCACTCTCCCATACTAACAACTTTCTGGTTGGATTCCACTATATGATCAACAAGAGATTACAACTTTGAGTGCAAACACTCAGCGATAGATCGCACTATCTCACTAAGTCATTCTTTCTTGCTCTTTGGTCTCTTGATCTCCTTATATACTCCTTCACTTCCAAACTAGCTATTGGACAGTATTCAAATAATCGTCTTTCAATCTACCTATTGGAGAGAACTGTATCAAGAAGATTTGATAGCTATTTAGTGACTAAAGCAAAATCCCCATCTTGATTCTGGTCACCTATACAAGCAGAATCTAGGTTTACATAAGTAGAACTTCTCTGTTATGAAATTTTTTATCTTCGGGATCTAATTGCCAATCAATTAAATTGAGTCAATCGAATATATTTTGATGCAAAATTAAAACCAGATTACTAGCCGTTACATATTCTAGGTCTGTGTCTGGTACTGTCAAAATGAGTCTGGTATTGTCAGAATAAGATTCTTTGTCTCTTTGTTTCTCCTTCTAGTACACATAGACTCAGAGATATTCTATTACTTCTCCATCTGAGACTCGTAGACTCAGAAACGTTCCTTTGCTTCTTCGTCTAAGACTTGTAGACTTATAAGCATTTTATCATTTGCATAGTAACTTGTGCGTCTTTTATTAAGTTACTCAATCAATAAACAAGTTAATATAGCCTTTAATTTATTTTATCATTTTCAAAACATCATAAGGGATTTCTCCAACAATCTCCCATTTTTTGATGATGACAAAAAAATCTCTAAATATGCAGATATGCAATTATGCTTATAAATATATTGATAAATCAAAGCATCATAAGCATATAATGCAATCTCCAAAATTTTATATATTCAATGAATGTCATTCAAAATAGGAGATTATAAAACAGAAGATAGTTAATGAATTGAGCAAAATAATATATAGAAATAATTGCATCTCAATATTATGCACTAAATAATATAAACCAATTAGCACATATGCATACACATATTCTCTCCCCCTTTTTGTCATAATCAAAAGGCGATAACAATACAAAAGGGTGTCACGTGGAGAATAAATTCACATAATATATTTAAAAATGTATGAGGTATGAAACGCAAACTTTAAAGATACCATGCTGAAACGAACATAAAGAATATTCAATATAGCTCATATATAATCAACAAAAATCTGCCAAGAATCACGAATTGCATAATATCATCAACTTTTTGTCTTAATAAAAGGATATTATAATTAAGTGATCTGCTAATGACAAAAAGTGATGGAAATGGATGATATACTTACCAAATTATGTAGAACACAATTTACCTTTTCCTTCCATAATAATCAAGGTCAAGGTCAAGATCAATTCAAAAAATCTATCATACTTGATCAATGCTCCCCCTCAATTTGTTGTCTTTTTGAAATGATCACGATTCTCCTCCTTTCACTTTCTCCCACTGTCCCACTGTCCTCATGACAGTATTTGCGATAATACTTATTGTTGCTTGTGCACATTGAATAGAATATCATCCCTTTATATCCTTTGTAGCAACAACAACTACACTATTATCTCGCTTTTGAATATTGAGGTAAAAGTTTGTTTTCTTCAATCAAGCTCTTCTCAAATTTAATCTGCACAAACTTAACAAACTTTCTACACAAATGCACTATTATACGACACATTAGGGGTTGCTCAATAATTTGCCAAAATTTTGCGCAAGAATTGGAATTTCCAAGCCTTCAAAAATAGAATAAAATCTCCATAATTTCGGATCAAACTTTCACAACCTCATACGGAAAGATTTTTTTTTTTTTGCCACCTGCAAATCCTTGTAAAATAGATAATAATCTTTGCAAGTTATAGAAAATATCGCGCACATACCTTCCTTCAATTTGCGGATCAAACTTGCCTAATGTAAAATATCTTCTAAGATTATAACAAGTGAATTCCAAAATGCAACAATATCTTTTCAAATTAAAGGGATTTCCCTTAAGCATAAATTTCAAAAGAATATCATTAATGCGATATACAAAAAGAAAGTAGATATTTTTTTCATGTGCCAAATCAAGTAATAAAAATGTGCAATATCTTACAAGAGATTTTTTGCAATATAAATCACACGTGAGTCATAAAAATCATCTAGAATCATAAAAATTTGTGCATAAATTTGGAAGGCATGATGATAAATATGAAATACTTTATTTCCTTACCCAAGGTATATTTAAAAAATACCGTTGATTTAGAAAAAGATCATTGTCAATTATCACTTGAGATATTCTTCTGATTGCTCAACGATTTGCGTAGATTTGCAATCGTGCTTCTTCTGTAAAATTTCCTACAGCAAGCTCTTTTGCTTTTGGTATCCATGAATTTGGATCTTTCCTTCACGTTAGACCACAAATAGGAAATCTTCAAAGATAATCAAATATTCTTTCCAAACTCGACACAAAACATAATTCAAGGGAGAATATCTCGCATAATAAAATAATATCTTGTAAAATAGAATTTCACTTTGCAAAATATAACAAAGTAAAATAGCATAAAATTTGATCAAATAATCATGATTATCTCTAAGCAGAATATCAAATCAATCACACGATTCTTCCTTCAATATAACCAATTATTGAATATAGTCATTATAAAGTCTAAATCAACCGAAGCATAAAAAGGATATATCAAATGAACATCTATAAATATTTAAAATATGCACACAAAACAAATTGAGAATTTAAAAGTATATTATTTTTACCAAATTCTCTTTCTCCTTTCATTTATTGTCTGCAAGAAAAACACCTCGCTTTTTATTTGGTACCCAAATGAATTTGGGTCCATTTTAGTTAGAGGAAGTATCAAATCTCCGATTGATTGATTTGGATTTCTTCCAATGAAGTGGACATTGCTGCTTAAAGAGATTACGATCACCACAATTTGAGTAATTAAAATATTGAGATCCAACAGGCTTGACAAATTGCTTATCAAAATGATTTCGATAATGGTGGATTGAAGGTCTGCGCTGCAATCTCTCCTTTACTTTCGGAAAATCATTCCTGATCTCACTATCCTTCTTGTAACCAAGACCAAATTTGTTGTAGTACGGCATTTATATGGAGAGAATAGGCTCTAATGTCTTCGAGCCAATAGAAAATTTCTTGCAAATTTTCGGAATTTCTTCCTTATAGGAATCATTTTCTTTTTGCAAAAAATATTTCTCTTCCTTAACAAAAGAATTCTCCTTTTCCAGTTCAACAAACCTCGTCTCATTTGTAGAATTTTTCTCTCTCAATTTAGAGATTTCCTTCTTCAATTCAAATATCTTCTTCAACGCTTTCTGATGTTCTACGCATAATTCTTCAAAAAGATCATCATTGTTGACACCTAAATTTTGATTGATCATTCGTAATTTAATGCACAAAAATTTAGGGATTAATTTTAATCCCTAAACAAAAAATATTATGATTAAATTGCATAGCATATAGTTTTAGGAGCATTTATTATTGCATTTGCATTGGACATGTAGCAGATGGGCTTCAATTGATGGTTCTAAGCTTTAATTTAACAAGTTGGACTAAGCCCACAAGGGAAAAGAATTTGGCTAGGCCCGTTAAGGAGTGACGAGTTGGAATATAAGAATATTCCTGGGAATATGAGAGAAAAGGAGCCACAATTGAGAGAAAAGGAGCGGCAGCGCAATATAGAGAGAGAGAGAGAGGAGTAAAAGCGTCTCTTTTTGCTGCAGGTCTTGAAGGTCGGCTCACAAAAGGAGGCCTCTTCCCAAGAGACAAGGTAGGTAAAGTTCCTATCTAAATTAATTCTTGAATATTTTGTTTTGTTTTCTTGTTTAAAGTATTGCATGCTTGATTGAATTCCAATTAAGTGAGGTCGTTGTGTCGTGTTAAAAAAATCTCAATAATCAAAAATATTGAGCCGCGAGACGTCCGATCAGGTTTTTGATTGTTTTGATTTTCTATCTTGGGTCGGGGCTAAATTGTGTGCTTTACATGATCAGTTGCATTATATGTGCTGATTTTTTTTAGTAAGATTACGAAAAATGCATAAAAAAAATATGTCGCATAATAGGGTAAATTAATGCATTTCATGTCAGATTAGTCTTATAGTTTACATTGCATATGACGTAGAAGCTTAGGAAATTTCATTAGTTAAATAATATATATATATATATATTTTAACAAAAAAGACATAAAAATAAAAAAATAAAAAAATAAAAGATCATGCATATGCATATAGCAAAATACATCATTCATCCCACATCATGTAGCACATGCATATTTAGATAGCTCGCACACATGTTACAATAGTTTTCAATTAACATATGTTATTAGAGTTAGGCCATTTGAATTGCACGTCATATGTCGTTAGAGTAAGGATCATGCATATTAAATATAGACTAGAGTTATATTAATATATATATATAATTAATTTTAGAAAAATAAAAAAAAGTAGATGTCATCCTATTTAGAATTTATGTTTAGGTCATGCATTTTAGTTATAGCTTATTTTGTTTTAACGTTGATTATGATTTTTATATTCGTCCTTTTGGATTCACTGAAGGTTATTGATTGTGATTCGCATGATCACATTGCATGTTAGGTTGTAAATTAAAATCTACACAAACTGCCTGCAAATCATTTTTTTAAAATAAAAGAGAAAAGGTACCGAAAGGGCGTTAGAGAAATCTAACGTAATCAAGTCCCCGATCCCATAGTCTCTGGTTCGTAGGAGTGAAGTAATTCTCCCGTTACTTTACTTGGGTTTCTAATCGACCCACCAAAAATAGATTAGTGGCGACTCCTAAGTTAAAATCATTGGCATGTTAAAAAAAAACTTAAACCCTAAGTCGTGAATTGGTATGGGCTTGGGAGAGCCCGAACTAAGTTTAGGCTTAATAATCCATTAGCCAGACCCTAGGTGGTGCACCTTCGGGGAGGTCACGACAGCTTGGCGACTCCGCTGGGGACTTGAGTTTATACTCTTAGTGGACTTAGGCCAATTTTTTCCTTTTAAAAAAAAATTTGTTTGGCAGCAAGGATACCAGGTATGTCCCTAACCATTTGAGGTGTTAAATGTTTTTGTAGATGGAGTTATAAGGGGTGGAGTAATTGTTAACCCCTTGTCTTGCAGGTTGGAGTTGGGAATGAATGTTTTCAATTTTTGAAGTGTTGTTGTGAATATAAATTGCTGTGCATGTCTATGCATTTACACTATACTCTTGCACACACTACCTGCCGTCGGACCTGGACCACAATTAAGGATATTAGGATGGTGTTGAGAAATGATCCAACCTTGAACGCAAGACTGCGATGTAGAGGTTGCCTTTCTCAACTCCGAATTTTTTTCTTGGTGTCAAAATGTTTATCCTTGTCTGCGAGATCACATGACTATAGGATTTTCTTTGACCAAGCCGGAGCTAAGAGGACTCGACTTTTGTACGCGAGACTGCGACTAGTCGGATCATTCATCTTAGCTCTAATTTGCTAAGCCCTATAGTTTAGGTGTCAAACCTCACATCTCATGTGTATGTCTATGTGGTTGCCATTTTTCCTTCAGGAAGTAAGTATTCTTACCTTACACTATACAATCTATTTATTTTATCATTTTTTTGGATTCATGACGAAATGTCAATTATATATAGAAAAGATTGTTTTTATTTTCATGTCTAGGAGTTCAATTTCAATTTTAGAGTGTTATTTCAATTTTTCAAATTGATGTTTTAGGAATTTAATTCTCTAGGGAGTCATTTTCATTTCTTAGGTTAATGTCTTTGGAATCCAATTTCACTTAATAAAATGCGCGATCGATCATTGTCATGGACCAATTTCATTTGTCATGATGCTTACTGTGTTTTTTTTACATCAAGTGACATTGATACAACACGGCTCACCCGAGATCACCTATTCATACTCGTTCTATAGCAGCAATGGCCGATAACACTGAACAAGCACGTGTTACCGAATAAGCTCGTGTCACTGCCCTTGAAACGGAAATGAAGCAAGTCATGAATGTCCTTGAGCAACTGTCTAAACAAATGGATTCCCTCAAATCGAGCATTGTCCCATTAGCTCCGCAAGTTGAAGTGGTGTTACCTCAACAACCTCCTATTGGTGATTCGAGGGATAAGGGCAAGAATACGACTGCAATCGACCCGTCAAACTCTGGTGATGCTCGTACAGTCAAAATCACCGACACGCCTCAAATTGTTGCTGATGAGGAGGTACAAGTGATGCACCCGGTCGTACCAAAAAAAAAAACCGAGCAAGAAAAGCGCTTGGCGAAAATTGAGGAAAAGCTCAAGCAACTACAGGGTTCAGAATGCCAAAGCCCGACAGACTTGTCTCTTTATGTAAAAGTCAAAGTGCTGAAAAAGTTCAAAATGCCTAACTTTGAAAAGTATGATGGCACCTTTTGCCCAAAGATCCAGACATATTTGGTTAGGATGACCCAGTATGTTGATAATGTACCAGTCGTTCCAAGCGAGTTTGACAGGGCCCGTATTGCAATGGTACATCATTAATCTCTTAGAGACTTGGGAGGATTTGACTGATGCTTTCTTCAAGCAATATAAGTATAATATCGATGTTACTCCATCCCGGGAGGATTTGATTCGTACAGAAAAGAAGAAGATGGAATCTTTCAAGGCATATGTCACAAGGTGGCGAGTTGTGACTTCTCAAATCAGTCCCGAACCGACGAAGAAAGAGTTGATGGATTTGTTATGAAGACACTCCCGCCTGAATATTGAAGCCGAATGCTCGGTTCGACTGCTGAGTCATTCAATCAGCTAATCCCTGTTGGTGAACGAATTGAAATGGCCCTGCGTGATGGATGGGCGTCCAATTAGACCAACTCGTACAAGAGATTCTCAGTCAAGAAAGATAAGGAACCCGTAGTGGAGGTTAATGCAGCTTATGTCCAACCACCTTGCTCCACCCAGAACACCCAGCAAGAAGGAGCGCGATCGTTTTATGGTCAACAGAGGAACTCTTATAGGCGTCAGTTCACGCCGCTTCCTAAACCTTTGTCCAAGATTCTGCTGATCCTCCAAAAGAAAGGGTTACTGGCCAAAGAGCCTAAGCGGACCAATCCCGAGCGTTTCCTCAACTACGACTCGTCCAAGACATGTGATTATCACATGGGGGAAATAGGGCATTATGTTGATGATTGCTATACGTTGAGACACAAAATCCAAAATCTTTTGGATGCTAAGGTGGTCTCCTTCCGCGATACACAACCGAACGTCCAGAATAACCCACTCCCTGACCATGCGGAAGTTATAAATGCCATCTTTAGTTTTGATGCTGATAGGAAGAAGGGGCAATCAATACTCCAAGTGCTGTGTCCGCTGCTCAATCCAGTGCAAAAGATGACGAGGTCGAAAGAATGATCGAATTGTTCAAGGAGAATTTAGTGTTCGCCATTGATGAAGCTCAAGAGTAGGAGAATTTTAATTGTTTGCATACTCCTCTACACAGGAGTCTTTATTGCTTTCCTAGTTTGCATGTTAGGATTTCTTTCATTCCAATAATGTAATTTGCCTTTCATCCAATAAAATACATGAAGATTTTCATATTTGAGGGCATGTTGAAGTACACCAAACTAGCTCGGTGACGATATCCAACCGATAAAAGAAAAGGAAAATCCAAGGAAAATTCTAAGAGTTGGGCTTCATCATGCTTTCTCATCCAAAAGAAAATTTTGAAAAAAAAAATTCTGAAGCCATTTCCAAAAAAACATGCATTCCAGTTAGCTTGTTTATTTTTCTAACTCATTTACCTCATATCTTAGAGCATAATTTTCTCGGCCTTATGAGAAAGCATATGAAAAAGATATCCATCCCGAAAAGCCAAAACAAAGTGTCTTACATTTCTCATCTCCCAGAGAAAGTGAGGGGCAGGTCAAAAGAGGACCATCCATCTTTGATGAAAGAGGTACATCTCGTCCCTGAATATAATTAATTCTGGAATTGACAGTTTGTTCTTTTTCTTACCGGTGATTGATCGAGGGGATGAAAGATTCTAGTAATGACCCAATTGAGATAAAATTTCAATCCAAGCCAAAATGGATGTTCAATTTGCATTCTCTTGTATAATGTCCTATTCATGCACATTTTCTTGTGTTGGGGTAAAAGCAAGAGTTGAGCATTTATCGAATCAAAGATCGATTTCCATTCTCAACTTATCAATTTATGTGTTTGTTCCCTTCAAAGAGGAGTAATCCAAGGACACTGATTGCTAATAGAGTCCCTTTATAGGGTATATCCTTGAATGAATGCTCAATATCATGTTTTTCATGCTTGTGAAAACTTTTTTTTTTGAATTGTTTGTTCCAAAGTCACAAAGCTGAGCATGCTTAAAATTATTGAGCTCTTTGGAAAGAGAATTTGCATTGTGATTTTACTTGCTTAACTTAGTAATTTCATGTGGAGATTCATCAAGATGTGCAATTCAATGAATGACATCCAATTCTTAAGAATGCTAAGTGAGACGTGTGTTAGAATGATGAAAGGCAAAACATGTCCTATACACAATCCCTTACTTATACACTTGTGAGATGAGTGCAGCAATTTCCATATCCACAAGGTAAAAAGTTCTCTTGCGAAAGGTACGACGACCAAAATGATGAGAGGCAATTTATTTCTCCATCTCAAACACTACAAATGATCCATTGCTTAACCCCTTTGAGCCCTATACACTGGTGGAGATTTTTTTCAAATTACCCCTGTCAAGAACCACCCCATATTGGGGCAAATTGGAGGTAAATTGGCATCATGTGGTGAGAAAATAGATAGAAATTCTCTTGCTCTCACTTGTATCAATCTTTGGGTATCTTATTGCAGATGAACTCAAACAATAATCCAAGTGCCTTAGGATGACGAAGAGCATTTTTTTTCTCTATCCTACACACTTATGTCCATTGCATAGCCCTTTTGAGCCTACAAATTCATTTCTTTGAACCCAGTTGGTGATCATCCCTTACACTGGGGCAAGCAAAAAGTAATCATTCAAGAAAACAGCATGGTCTAGAACACCAACAGAATGTGAAGACCCTCAGAAGTCCAAATGAAATATTGATACATTGTAGACAGTGTGTCAAAGGTAAAATAGGGGGCATGAAAAAGTAGTGTGCCTAGTAAAAGCAAGGCCGATGCCTGTGGACATAAGAGTAAAAAAGAGGGGCAAGAAAAGCAGTGTGCCTGGTAAAAGTAAGGCCAATGCCCACAGGAGAAAATGAAAAAAGAAGTAAGGATAGACGACTATCAATGGTGAAAAGTTGTATCCCCAATGGAGTGGTACTCAAATAACTCAAATGCAAAACTTTTATAGAGCATATTTTGAAGACAACCCTTAATGGTGAAGATAAAGACCGGCGGTGATGCCAAGATGATCACCAACTCTCACCTATCTATACACATTTTGAGCTTGATAATTCTTTCATTTCTCAACCCATGAACCTAACTTACGTTACGTCCCTTATAAAGTATCTTCAGATTAGGGCACTTGAATTAATGTGGGTGTTCACATGTCTTAAGCATTGCTCAAAGAAGTGCAAGCAAGATTATTTATATCTCATTTTGCAGGGTTCTTGACTTGTAAACCCGAAGGTGATCGTGGAATATTATTTTATTTCAATAGCCTTGACTCAAAGAGTCCCCATTGTTAAGCCGTTGACCAAGCCCACATTAAAGTCCCTGTTAAAAACCTTTCAGATTGGTAAGGTCGTACCGCTTGCAAGAATACTTCAACCGTTGTCGATATGATAATAGTGAGATGGAGTGATTCTCATAAAATAGCCCTTTTGAATGAGAGTGAGTGAAAGTCCTTTCTAACTCAAAGTCTCTCATTGAGCATTCTTAAGAAATTCATGTTATGAGTGAAAGTTGTTTTGCAAGATTCTTCTCCCTAGTGACAATTTGGTTGTGCAAACATGGTAAAATCGTTGTGCATAAACTTTGATTGGATTAAAATGTGCATTCTAGAGTAGCTCAAATTGTCTACCTTTTTTTATGAATGCATATCAGTTTTGCTCTAATTGTGTCTGATAGATAATATTTTCTTGAAGACCAAATAATGCTCGACGTTCGAGTTGCTCTCTAAAGCCTCGAAATTTGTCCAAACATTCTTGAATTTTACAGGAAATCGACATGGTGTGCTTCCGTAGCCTGATTTCCCTATTAATCGAAACGGCATGCTCATCAACCTAGCGTTCTTCTGTAGCCTAGAGTCACTTTCTCTTAGCATGGCCTGTTTCTGTAGCTTGGAGTTTTCTCATCAACCTGGCGTGCTTCTGTAACCCAGAGTCCTTTCCATCGACATGGCATAGCCTGATGTCCCTCTTAATCGACACGGCATGCCTCCATAGCCCGAAGTCTCTTCGAGTTTCTCTTTATCCACTTGGTGTGCTATTGTAGTCGAAAGTCTCCTCATCACCTTAGAGACGTTTTCTCCAAGGGTCAGAAATGTCACCAGGTGAGTATTAAATCTCTTTGAGTTCCCAAAGCAAAATGTGGTAACTCCTCCCATAAGCTAACATCTCTGTTTGGATCTGAATGTTACACAATATTTTTGTCGAACATTTCATTTTGGATATGAATGTTCTTTAAGCTTTTTCGTCATACCTTAGTCTGGATCTAGGTATTTTGAATAATTTTAATCCAATATTTGACTCACCTAACATTGAGCATCTATTGGTTAAATTGTCTTAATTCAATATTCATCTCACCATACATTGAGTGTTTATTGGTTAAGTTTCCAAATTCTTGACATTTTAGTTTGGATCTAAATGTCTGAATCTTTCCATCGAACATCTCATTTTGGATATGAATGTTCTTTGATTTTTCTCGTTATACTCTAGTCTGGATCTAAGTACTTCGAGTTATCTTAATCCAATATTTGACTCACCTAACATTGAGCATCTATTAGTTAAGTTGTCTTAATTCAATATTCATCTCACCTAATATTGAATGTTTATTGATTAAGTTCCTCGATTCTTGACATTTCAGTATGGATCTAAATGTCTCAAATATTTTCATCGAACATTTCATTCTGAATATGAATGTTCATTGATTTTTGTCGTTATACCTTAGTTTGGATCTAGGTATTTCGAGACATCTTGTTCTAATGGTCGTCTCACCTAACATTGAGCGTTTGTTGATTTGGTTGCTTCAGTTTGAATGTAGGTAATTCGATAAACATTAGACTCTTCAAGAAACCTTGAATGAAAACCAGATGCTTGTGGAGTAAAAAAAAAAAAAATTCATCCCGTACCTCAAGATGCTCTACCATATTGATTGGTAAGTAACTACAGGTACGTTTTTTTCTTTTTTTCTTTTTTCATTTTTCTTTCTTTCTTTCTTTCTTTTCCTTTGCATTAGTTTTTCCATGCATCATATCATATTGCATTTTAAAATGGGATTCATTTTCCCACAAAAAATAACATTATATTGCATATGCATAGTCAAAATTTAGCTCTCAATTTATCTTTGAATGCAACCTCTGCGAGCTCACCTTCAAAGAGGGGCAGCTGTTGACACCTAAAATTTGATTGATCATTCGTAATTTAATGCACAAAACTTTAGGGATTAATTTTAATCCCTAAACAAAAAATATTATGATTAAATTGCATAGCATATAGTTTTAGGAGCATTTATTATTGCATTTGCATTGGACATGTGGCAGATGGGCTTCAATTGATGGTTCTAAGCTTTAATTTAACAAGTTAGACTAAGCCCACAAGGGAAAATAATTTGGCTAGGCCCGTTAAGGAGTGACGAGTTGGAATATAAGAATATTCCTGGGAATATGAGAATGTTCCCGAGAATATTCGCATTATTCTTTCAATATTTAGGAAAGCTGTCGGATGAAATATTCCCATTAAAGGGTGACGAGTTGGAATATGAGAATATTCTTGGGAATATGAGAATGTTCCCGAGAATATTCTCATTATTCTTTCAATATTCAAGGAAAGCGTCGGATGAAATATCGGAAAAATATTGCACGTGGATACAAGAGCTAAATAGACAATGTGCAAATTTATTATCTTTCCTTAAATAACATAATCTTCTCACCTATAAAAAGGGGGCCACACACACTGAAGAAGGAGACACAAAAAAACACAGCCACAATTGAGAGAAAAAGAGCGGCAACGCAATATAGAGAGAGAGAGAGAGAGGAGAAAAAGTGTCTCTTTTTGCTGCAGGTCTTGAAGGTCGGCTCACAAAAAGAGGCCTCTTCCCAAGAGACAAGGTAGGTAAAGTTCCTATCTAAATTAATTCTTGAATATTTTGTTTTGTTTTCTTGTTTAAAGTATTGCATGCATGATTGAATTCCAATTAAGTGAGGTCGTTGTGTCGTGTTAAAAAAATCTCAATAATCAAAAATATTGAGCCGCGAGACGTCCGATCAGGTTTTTGATTGTTTTGATTTTCTATCTTGGGTCGGGGCTAAATTGTGTGCTTTACATGATCAGTTGCATTATATGTATTGATTTTTTTTAGTAAGATTACGAAAAATGCATAAAAAAATATGTCGCATAATAAGGTAGATTAATGCATTTCATGTCAGATTAGTCTTATAGTTTACATTGCATATGACGTAGAAGCTTAGGAAATTTCATTAGTTAAATATATATATTTTTAACAAAAAAGACATAAAAATAAAAAAATGAAAAAATAAAAGATCATGCACATGCATATGCATATAGCAAAATACATCATTCATCCCACATCATGTAGCACATGCATATTTAGATAGCTCGCACACATGTTACAATAGTTTTCAATTAACATATGTTATTAGAGTTAGGCCATTTGAATTGCACGTCATATGTCGTTAGAGTAAGGATCATGCATATTAAATATAGACTAGAGTTATATTAATAATATATATATATATATAATTAATTTTAGAAAAATAAAAAAAAGTAGATGTCATCCCATTTAGAATTTATGTTTAGGTCATGCATTTTAGTTATAGCTTATTTTGTTTTAAAGTTGATTATGATTTTTATATTCGTCCTTTTGGATTTACTGAAGGTTATTGATTGTGATTCGCATGATCACATTGCATGTTAGGTTGTAAATTAAAATCTACACAAACTGCTTGCAAATCATTTTTTTAAAATAAAAGAGAAAATGTACCGAAAGGGCGTTAGAGAAATCTAACGTAATCAAGTCCCCGATCCCATAGTCTCTAGTTCGTAGGAGTGAAGTAATTCTCCCGTTACTTTACTTGGGTTTCTAATCGACCCACCAAAAATAGATTAGTGGCGACTCCTAAGTGAAAATCATTGGCATGTAAAAAAAAACTTAAACCCTAAGTCATGAATTGGTATGGGCTTGGGAGAGCCCGAACTAAGTTTAGGCTTAGTAATCCATTAGCCAAACCCTAGGTGGTGCACCTTCGGGGAGGTCGCGACAATCATCATCAAGAATAGGATTTGAACATATTATTTTGTCTTCTTTAAATTTAATGTCCACCATTAAGCATAAATTCTCATTATCATCGTTGGATTCAGACTCGATGTCACTCCACGTCTCGGCTTTCAAAGCTTTATTTTTCTTCTCAAATTTCCCTTTCCTTTTCTTGAATAAAGGACAATCGGGTTTCTTTGTGGACTTCTTCTCTTTCGAATTGCTTCCTTTTCTCACAAGGTGTTCAAATTTTTTGATCAACGACTTCATCTCCTCATCGTTATCTTTTTCATCTTCCTCAAATTTGCCTCATCAAAATTAGCATTAGATTTTAAAGCAATTAACTTCTTACCTTCTTAAACTTCGTCATTTATTAGTTCTATTTCTTATGATTGCAAAGTTCCAATAAGTTCATCAATAGATAAAGGCAAAATCCTCAATGTTTCGTAGATAGAAGTCTTGATGTTGTTCCCATCTTTCGATAATCCTCTCAAGAGCTTGTTAACCTTCATTGGTCCTAAGATTGTCTGACCTTGATATGCAAGCCCATTTACTATTTCAGTAAATCTATTAAACATATCTTCGATGGGCTCTCCTTGCTTCATTTTGAATGATTCATATTGATCAAACAAAATATTAACTTTGGTCTCCTTTACACGATCAGTCCCTTCATAGGTAACGTGTAGCCTATCCCACACTTCTTTCGCTGTTTTACAAAAAGAGATTCGGTTATATTTATTTGGAGATAAATCACAATAAAGAGAATAGCTAGCATTTGCATCTAAAGCTTCTCTTTTTGTTATCTCCTTTTGAGATAGAGTGACAGAAGATTGAAGGGTTTCGCCATCTTCTTTTCTAGTAGATACTTACACAATATTAGGATTTATTCCTTTCTCAACAACATCCCATTCCAACGGATCCTTAGATCTTAGGAATGCCTTCATTTTGTTTTTCCGGACATTGTACTCTTTCCCATCAAAGTAAGATGGTCTGGTGCAGCTTTGTCCTTCAACAAGACCTGGTGCCCAAAAGCTAGCCATAGAAGATCTTTAGCTCTAAAGTAAAAACACTTCAAAATAATGAGCACGAAGCTCCAATACCATTTGAAGGTGGCTAGCAAGATTCACCTAGAGAGGTGGTGAATAGGTGATACAATAAAAATGCGAAAATCAAACTTTAGAAGCACCAAGCACGTGCGCAATATATTATAATAATAATCAATAAGAGATTAAGGGATAAGAGAAATTGTACAAATATTATAATGGTTCGGCTTAGATCAAGCCTACATCCACTTTCCCACACTAACAGCCTTCTGGTTGGATTCCACTATATAATTAATAAGAGATTACAACTTTGAGTGCAAACATTCAGTGATAGATCATACTATCTTACTAAGTCACTCTTGTGTATTTTTCTCACGATCACAAACTTATAAGCTCACACAAGACAAGAGTATATGGTCGAAATACGCCCACACTTTGAAATTATAGATTCTATGCTTCATATCATACTTGCTCTTTGGTCACTTGATCTTCTTATATACTCATCCACTTCCAAACTAGTCGTTGGACAGTATCCAGAGAATCGTCTTTCAATCTACCCATTGGACATAACTGTATCAAGAAGATTTGATAGCCGTTGAGTGACTAAAGCATAATCCCCATCTTGATTCTGGTCACCCATACAAGCAGAATCTAGGTTTCCATAAATAGAGCTTATTCGTTAGGAAAGTTTTTTTTTTCGGGATCTAATTGCCAATCAATTAGATTGAGTCAATCGAATCTATTTTGATGTATAATCCAAACCAGATTACTAGCCGCTACATATTCTGGGTCTATGTCTGGTACTATCAGAATGAGACTCTGTGTCTCTTTGTTTCTCCTTATGGTATACGTAGACTCAGAGACATTCTATTGCTTCTCCATCTGAGACTCGTAGACTCAAAAGCGTTCCTTTGCTTCTCCGTCTAAGACTCGTAGACTCAGAAGCGTTCCATCATCTGCATAGCAACTTGTGCATCTTTCATCAAGTTACTCAATCAATAAACACGTTAGTAGATTTTGATTTATTTTGTCATCTTCAAAACATCATAAGGGATTTCCCTAACAATCTTCTATAAGAACAATCTATTTTGAATACATCTACCACATATTGCTCATCTTTATTGATCAACTCATATTTAGTATTGCCATTCCATATCACTTGGTAATATGCCTCATAAACTCTATTTTCTTTTAACTTGCTTATAATTATTAAACCACAGTCGCTTCTCTACTTAAGACATGCATCCCTCTATGGATAGCATCATTGTCATTATCATTATCCACATTTCCTCCAAAATAATGTACATGGACTTACACTTGATTTATATTATTCTTCCAATGAATGCCTTGCATAAGTTATTGTTGGCAATATCATATCTCACATAGGTAGTAAAGAAAGCCAACACTAGTACTTTGGCTCTATTTGTATCATGATGCATAAAGACTAATTTTCTTCGATGCTTGAGAGTGTTTGTTATAGTCTATCATCATATAACTCTTAGCACACTTCAAAAACAATATTTGCATTTGTATCTCGATATCTATGACTGCATGCAACAACTAGCCACATATCCTATGAGGTACAATGTAAAAAACATATGTTACAAGTGTGAATATCTAAAAGGACTAACAAATAAAAATTATATAAGGAACTTACTTTTAATTTGTCACTAATTACAAATCAACATTATCCACATGAAAATAAAATATTGAAATCATATATCAAATTTGTTAATAATCATTTCCATGTCTCACTATTCTCAACTCCAACAATTGCTCAAGCAATTAGGAATATTCGATTGTTTGCATCTCTTCCAACAGCACACAAGATCTAACTTTGACAAATTCTCTTTTAAAAGACCATTTAACTCTAGTACTTTTTTACATCTATTGAGGAACCCTTCTTACAAGTAGTAAAAAAATTGTACATTCTCTCAAATAATGTCTTAGATTGCATATCAAGCTTTACAACTTTCAATATAATAATACTCTCATGATTTTTTTCCCTTAACTTATCTGTAAAATCCCACAACTTTACATGTTCCTTCTACTAGTTTCCTATCAACATTTTATAAGCAACAAACTGAGCCTTCATACACTAAACTATACTTACTTCTAAGCCCAATTGTTCTTTAATTAGCTCCTTAAAATCTATGCTTACATTTAAGCTAAATTTGTTTTTTACTTTTATTATAGGAAGATAATGATTTGCCAATGAAGAACTTGTCACCCTCTTATTTCTGAAACTAATGCTATGAATAATAGGTCTTCACACCAAATGATTCAAAATTAACATTAACAGATCTAGAAATCTTTCAATGACAAGTTTCATTAACACATTTTGCTCTAACAAACTTCTTATCATTCTTTATAAATTTTATCTCTTTACACTCAACCACTGAGTACTTTTTCACATCATATTTGAATTAACTACTACAATCAAATGCCATAAACATAATAAACACATGCACAGCATGATTAGGATCATATCTTGGAAACTTACTTCTCTCGCTAAAATCATCATCTACATTATCCATATCCAATGGTTGGAATGGTACCAATGTTGCTGGTAGTTCCTCTATAATTAGATACTTTGTGGTCCTCTATAGAATTTCATCATGTTCTTCCTTACTTCTATAAGCTCTCCATGATGAAGATCATCATCACCAATCGAGAATTTAACATCGTTGAGAAAATTAGTATAATCGTCATCTATAATATCACCCTCTGTGTTAATATAATCACTGTCATCAACTAAGTCATCAAGATCCAAATCACCCTTATGCTTAACAACTATCTCATTAGCTAAATCAACAACATTACAGGCACCCTCACCGAGCCAATGACCAACACCTTCACTTTGACCATCACCTTCACCCTCATCCCCATCCTACTAGCACCTTAACCATCACCCTAAGCTATCTCATCTGTTGCAAAAAATTTTCTATATATCCCAATTAACCAATGATGCAAATAAGTAAAAACTAGATTGACAACACTTCTTTCATTCCATATATATATCAACCTATTTTCTAGAGACTTTCTAGGAAACTTAAAATAAACCTTTTCAAAATTGTTTTTTAACCGATTTCCAATGTCTTTAGTGAAGCTTTCATAGCTCCTTGAACTGATATTAACTTTTACCAAATCAATGCAACAGTGAAAATTCCTACCGTGGAAAGACAAACCCATGCTAACTTATCACTCATCTTGACCTTACACAAAAAATGCAATATATATTGAAAGATTTTGGATTAATGATCTCCTAGAGAATTTATTGCTTCTCTAGATGAAATGCACATCATTTTTTGTGATTTTTGTTTAAAAAAATGCTAATTGAATCAATTTTAGTGTGTATAAATTAGAAATTTATCACAATAACATTGCGTAATTCACATAATCTAATTTGGACTTAGTCCTCCAATCTTCAAACGCCATTAAATCTATCTCAACTCTTGAGGACTAGCTGCATACTAGAAATATAAAGGTTTTGGTACCTTGAACTAGTACTAGTGCAAAAAATGTCTTTTAATACTTGAATCATTGAGATGGAAGACGCAAAAAGTATAGTACATGTCTTACACCCTTGTGTTTTGATTAAACAACCTTAGTTTAGCTCAAATGTAAAAGACTAAGAAAGCCCAATTTTATTGTCACGATTAATTACTAGAGTTTTTCCAACACCTACTCAACAAATGGCATCAATCTTGCACCATGCACCAGAAGATGTAAAAAAAAAAACAATTTACACCTTATAAAGAAGTCTAACACCCAATAGCTTTAAGAAATCCAAGACTTGATGTATTATGTAACATGAAGAAACAAGGCAAACAGTCTATATAAAATAAGGCTAGGATAATACACTTAGTTTGGGACCACAACAACATATCCCTTTTCCAATTCTTCATTGAATTCAGGACTACTAAATGGACTTCTCGTGTTTACTCAACACTTGCCAAACAACACAATCCGATGGGACCATAATATTTGCTCATGTTTGCTGCAAATTGTGATGGAAAAATTGGGTTACAACTGGGTTGTAGATGAATTAGGTCTTTGCAATTTGGACGGGCAAGTATGGGATTGTGACAAACAAAGGTATCAGCTAAAAGGAGGCTCAATTAACCAAGGGGACTCATGAATGAACAACTTCACTTGATGACAATGGGAAGATGAGATCAAATTTACAAATAATTAACAAGAATTTTAGATGAAATCAAACTTGGGGTCATCTGAATTAAAGACAATTTGAGAAAGAAAATCACGATTTTGGTTTATGATATCTCCAACCAAGCAACGCCATTTGGGCTTCTTAAAGTCTTTTTTTTATTTTAAAGCAAAACGAATTCGTTATGAGTCTCCATCCGCCATGTTAGCGTTGGGAATGCCGGCCAATGCGGACTAGGATTCCACATAGGTCTTTTACAATTATAGGTGGTCGAATGGACTAAATTAGCACAATTACAAAAGGTTTAAGACTAAATTAGAAAAAAAAAAGAGTTTAGAACTAAATTGGGCATAATTGCAATAGGTTTATAACTTTTTTGGTAATTTTTATGATTTTCACTTTACTATCATCCATTTTCGTTACTCTTACTATACTGCCAACTAAACTCTAATGCCAATTGTTAAGAACACAAAACCTAAAAGAGAATAATCAAAAAAGAAAACATGCGTACTTTTACATGGAAAACTCTTTCAAAATCAAAAAAGGGAAAAATCACAAAGCCACACTAGGTAATCTTTTCACTCTAAGTATGGAGTTAAAATTACAAGAGAGATTACCTGAATATATAGCATTAGTCTAGGGCGTACAAAAGCTACATAGAAATTACATAGGGATAAGTACAAGAGGAGTGTCATACTTTTATATAGCACTCACTTGATTGCCACAATTTGTTTTTTGCTCATTCGAATGTAACATTAGTTTAAATCAATTACTTAAGTGTCATTTCTAGCAAATTGTCCTATGTGATTTTTTTTTCAATTTCCCATTCCAATGTGGAATTTTCAAAAAATAAATTGAATTCCAACATGGAAATTGTTGTCTAGCACGGCAAGAGTGTAACAAATGTCATCATTTCATGCTATTTCTCTAAAATCTTCCATAATTAATTGCCCCCCCTCTTCAGACTCTATCTTCCTCAACCAATGCCATTTTCAAACTCTCTCTCTTTCTATCACTTAAGTGGTCACTTCAAGGAAATTGATGACCTAAGTGTTCACTTCCAAAATTTTATGGCACTAAAGCAATCATTTGTGAAATTATTGGAACTTTTGCTATCTTTCAATCAAACACTCAAGTGATGTTATTTGCCATCTCAAGTGCTGACTTTAGCACTTCTAAAAATTCAAATCGTTCTATGTGAATTTTTTTTTCAATTTTCCATTTTAATGTGGAATTTTAAAAAATAAATTGAAAAGTCCAACATGGAAATTGTTGTCCAACATGGCAAGAGGATAACAAACGTCATCATTTCATACTATTTCTCTAAAATCTTCCACAATTAAATGGCCCCCTTTTCAAACTTTGTCTTCCTCAAACAACACCATTTTCAAACTCTCTCTCTCTCTCTTTGTATCAGTTAAGTGGTCACTTTGAGGAAATTGATGACCTAAGTGTTCACTTCTAAAATTTTATGGCACTGAAATAATCACTTGTGAAATTATTGGAACTTCTGCTATCCTTCAATCAAACGCTCAAGTGATGTTATTTGCCATCTCAAGTGCTGACTTTAGCTTTTTGACATGTCACATCAGATGATGTATTATAAATTAATGTGATGTTGGCTTTTTCGATAAGGCAAATCACCAATGACACTCAATACATTATATTTTCAAATTTGTGGTACTCAAATAAGTGAAAAAAATTATGGCATTTAAGTAAGAACAATACAAAATTTATGATATTCTTAATATACTTACCTCAAATTACATATATGTCTGTAAATTACATATATTTTATTAGTAATAAATTTCTCCATCAAACTCCACAATTCCATCTGGAGGAGGGCCCATAGAAGACGTGTAAAAGTCCTCATGCGCAAATTGAGGGTGATAGCTTTTGTGCAATTAATATGGTTGGTTTTTCAAAAAAAAAGGGGGGAGTTGGGGGGGACAGCATTGAGGGAATTTCTTAATGTTTAAGGTCTAAATTGAGATTGAAATAAAAAATGACATTAAACAGTAAAGAAAGGCTTAGGATCTACCAATGTTATTAGTCCCAAGTTTTGAGTGAGAGATGCCATTTTGCGTCACTGGCCTTTATCAGAAAATTTAGTTTATCTTTTTATCAGGCCAGAATGATGCCACTCCCATATTCATTATACGAATGAGAGAGCGAGAGAGAGAGCTCTCTTAGCTATTGCCAACCTCGTCAATTGCCAACAACGGCTGCTAATCTTAGCCATGTCAAACAATGAGGTGGCAACCCTCAAAAGAGACTCGAGCCATCATTGAGCTACCACTCTTTTTTATATGATATAATATTGGTACTCATAAAACTCATTTCAGATATAGACGAAGATCACTTCCTTGTTGTAAATCTTCTCGAGGACTAGTGGGGGTGCAAGCAAGCCCCACGCCCACCCCCCGGCGAACCCTCTCCCCGCCCCAATATATACTAAGAAAGCTTAATTATAAGTTAAATCACGCCTCTCTCCCAAGAAAAGGTTAGTGATCTCAACTACATAGAAAGCAATGCATCATTAGCTTCAAACTCCAACTTTTTCAAAACATTCCTCAAAATCCAAATTGATTTACTTAAGATAAATTGCAATTAGATACTATATTCTATGGACAAAGATGTGTACATTCAAGAAATGAGATTTGATATCTCTCAAAATCTAAATAAAAAATTCTTTGCTCATGTCCAATTGAAATCTTTAAATGCTTTGCCATCATGCAAAATTGAAATCATGTTTCTCCAAATACATGCAAAGGTTCTTTTTTTCTTTTTTATCACACACAATGGATGCTGTTTTGTTTTTTTTTTTTGAAAAAATGCCACCAAAAACCCTAAACTATGCAACTTGACACAATTTTACCTTAAACTTTTTTTCATGCCATCAAAAACCCCAAACTATGTCACTTGGGACAATTTTACCCTAAACTTTTTTTTTCCACCAAAAACCTCAAACTATACTACCTGGGACAATTTTACCCTAAACTTTTTCTTGTGCTATAAAAAATCCTAAACTATATCAGTTGAGTCACATTTACCCCAAACTTTTTAACTGAAGGACATTTTCGTTTTTTTACTTTTCACTTTTTTTTTCCTTCCTCTTCCCTCTACCATGGCCGATAGAGAGAAGCCGATGAGGGCCACCCTCGCCGTCGCCTGCATCTAGCGAGGGTGGCCCTCCCCAACATCAAGCAAGGCCTGCCCTTGCCCAAGTGAGAGAGGGTTGCCCTTGCCTAAGCCGAACGAGGGCCACCCCCACCAGGTCCGATGAGGGCGACTCTCGCCCGAGTTGGCAAGGGTGTCCCTCACCTGAGTCAAGCCAAGTGAGGGATGCCTAAGTTTGGCTAGGCGAGGGACACTAGAGTTGGGCAAGGGCTGCCCCAAACAAATTCGATGAGGGCAACCCTTGCCCAGTCGAAGGCAACCCTCCTTAATGAGGGCCACCCTCGCCAACTTCCCTTTGCCAAATATGGTAGAGGGAAGAGGAAGAAAGGGGAAAAAAAGTGAAAAAAGTAAAAATATGAAAATGCCTTTTAGTTAAAAAGTTTGGGGTAATGTGTACAAGTGGTATAACTTGGGGTTTTGTATGGCACAAGAAAAAGTTCAGGGTAAAGTTGTCCAAAATAGCATAATTTGAGGTTTTTGGTGGCACGAAAAAAAGCTCAGGGTAAAATTATCCCAAATTGCATAGTTTGGGGTTTTTGATGCACAAACAAAAGTTGAGGGTAAAATTATCCCAAGTGGTATAATTTGGAGTTTTTGGTGGCATTTTCTCTCTTTTTTTCAAGTTTTAAAGGGATTAAAATAGTAATAGCTAGAATAATTATTTTTTATATCGATATTCATAGAATTTTTTTTTTGTCGAAATATTCATAAAATTGAGTAGGGGTGATCAGTTTCCAATTTGATCATATTCCAAGGTGGAACCAAGAACTAGATTGGGAGGATCAATTCCCAATATTAAGAACTAGGGACCGGACCATTTGGTCATAGGACTGGGAATTGAACCAAACCAAATGACCTAGCTACTTTGTTTTTCCCTCTAAAGAATGGCCCCACACAATGAGAGAGAGTGGCAAATCTTTATATATTAATGGAAGCAACAATGAGTGAAAAGTTATTGTGTTGTAACTTGTGATACCATTAGACAAGATATTATTTACTCTACATATCACTAATTTTTTTGAAGAAATAATTTTTTTTAAAAAAAGAAGAGTTTATGTAGTCAATGCAACCCAATTCTCTCTTGGAACTAGGAACCAGACCACCCAAATACCGATTACACTTTTAGAGATTGGGAATGGGACTGACACTCCCAAAAATCAGACTGTATCGATCAGTCTGGTTTAGTTTGGGCGATTATTGATTTGGATGGTCTATTTTGCACACTCTTAGAATTGAGTTGAAGTGACAACAACAAAATTTTATTTAATTTGAAAGATGCAAACTAAATTATTATCTTTGATTGCATTTGTCAGATCTTAGGAAAGTAATAATCTATATGGTATTTATGTTATATTGTAAAGTATAGAGGATCTCCTAATTTTAAGGTATCTCAATTTTTTTTCTCTTCGTCCAATGTTCCCTATTACTTACTTTATAGGTACTATGTATCAATGGACAAATTCATGGATTAATATTCTATTTCATCTTGCAAACAATTCAATCTATAAATTTGATTCCTTTCTACCCGACAACAACCTTTTCAAGAAAAGTTCAAATGTTCTCATTTTACATATATTTATATAAGTTGTGTATCTTATGAAGTATTTCTTTCCATTAAATTTGTGCGTAGACGTGTGCATGTTTTCTAGATTAACTTTATACCCTCTTAGATAATATCTTATACGCATTGTCAATTCTCCTTGGATGAAATAGATTTTGGCTTAAATAAAAGTCTAAAGTGGCCATGTCAATTTCAAAAATAGGTTTGACTTTCCAACTGGTAAAGGGCATTCTTTTCCTTCACATTTTTTTGCATTTTTTTTTATTTTTTTTATTTTTTTATTTTTTTGTGGTTTTGTCTTTCTTCTTCACCATTGGCTAGGATCAGTCACCGGCGATGCCTAAAGAGGGCTGGGCAAAGCTTTCCCTCACTAGCCACAGGTAAGGGATGGCCTTGCTCATTAGCAACAAGCAAGTGATGGCCTTGCCTCACTTGCAATAGCAAGGCTTCCAGGCCCTAGCCTAATGGTTAAGGAGGGTCACCGAGCCCTCATTGGCACTCATCAAAATGAAAAATAAAATTAATTAAAATTAAAATTGTCTTTTGATGAAAATACCTTTGATCTGTCAAAATATCTATCTAACCAACGAGCAGCGAGGTCAACTCCTTATTTGACATTACTTTGGCCACTTCAAACACTTATTTGAGATAGACATTGCCACTCGATGCCCTTATTTGATACAAAGTATACTTTATGCCCTTATTTGAGAAAATGAAGGCACTTCAAGTATTTATTTGAAATGTCTCAAAAATAATATATATCACTCTTGTCCGATACGCATTTAGGTTCAAATAGAAAAGTTCAAGAACAAATTTTACAAAGTTCAACCGGAGCTTTTTATTTTTTAAAACCTATCATTATATACCATGCACTTTTCCGTGTGTGTATTCCTTAAAAATTCTTATGACTCCCTTTCACCAAAAAAATTAGACTATAAGTGTTAATAATTTTTGTACGACTCACTTCAATGCCAAAAAAAATTTTATCAATCACTTGAGTGCTATATATGTGGAAAAACGATCACTTAAGTGGCTCTGACATCATAATCCAACAATTTGTTTTATATAAATTTTTAAATCATTTTTCAGTTAGACGTGGCTTTTTTAAGAGAAATTAAAGTCCAAAGTGGAAAATGAAGTAGACCACGTGGCAAATGGGACTATAAACGACAATGTTTCATCTCTCTCGTTGCTTCTTCTTTCTCTCTGTGTGATTGCGAAAATCACGGCGAAGGTAACTTCCAAACTCGCAAAAACCTCAGTCAAGAACAAAACAGGAAAATAAGGCGTCGATCACCAAGTTCTTTGAGTATCCCATATTGAACTGCATGTATCATTCCTATCCCCATGGCCAACAGCTTATACACAGGAGAAAATAGAAAATTGCCAGAAAATGGAAGCAGCGAATTTCATTTCGAAAGACGAATCGGTGCTTTCCTCCACTCCTCTAGCTAGTAAAAATGATGGACACTATAGACTACATAGTCCAGGAGATCTCGTCCCAGAATTTTCATGACGACTGCAAATTGCTTGACAACCTCCTCAACGAGTTAGTTGGATGCGAGTTGCAGAGAGAAGTTGGATGCGAGTTCATAAAAAAAAATTGAGAAATTGAATTCTGGTTATTTCTAAAATAATCGACGACTTAGTGTGTACAATTTTTTTGGCTAGAAATGCTTAATATATTATTGTCGTTTAATTTCAGTGATAACGTTTTTTGGTGCAAAAGAATTTGCTCCAATTCCTCGGTTGAAGAACAAAACGAGATTTGGGTTTGTAGGAAAAATGATTTTGGCTCCAATTCGCCCCAATTCATTAATTTGGGGCAACTACGTCATTTAATACTAATATTGCTGACTTCACTTTCTCGACTAGCCAGCCTAATTATTTATCTTAAAATTTTGCTACATCTGATTTTCCAAGTACACAAATCGACAATGACATTGAAATGGTCATATTTTTACAGAAAAATTTCAACAGTGAAATAAAAGCCTTATGTAAGCTTTGTTCGCTCTCCCTCAGCCTAAAGCCCTAGGGCTATCACTTCTTGCCATTCAAATGTCAAGCGTCCATAGCTCGAGCCAGGCGAGGCTGCGGCCACGCGTATCTCTCTCTCTCTCTCTCTCTCTCTCGGGGCCAAATATCCGGTTGTGGTTCTCCACGTCTAGTCGGGAAAACACTGATGTGTAATTGATTGGCCCGTGACGTTTCCATATACTTGTTTAAAGGACGAAGTTCAGGAAATAAAGAATCCTGCCACGCAAATATGGAACAATTGACAAGAATTCAAGGATCTCCAACCCCTTGATTTGGCATGTAGCCTAATAAAACGTTTGCTTACCAATATGGCAATGTAATAGAGATATACATGACAAAAAGCATTTGCATGAAAGTAGTACTCATGCTGAAGACTCGAATTAGATTTTCCAGGTCAACATGTCTCAACATCAAGCGTGTTAATGTATTCTTCCCCTGAAAATGTATGCAAAAATAAGGGAGTTTATGCTACCAAGGCCAAAAGTGCCAATGTTGATAGTACAATATCATGGCTATAACAACAAATTAAATAAGAATGGATCTCGCCAACAAAGAGATCAGATAGCAAAGAAAATTTATTGTGTGACTAATTTTCTCTTATTGGATGTGTACATTCTCTACACAATCAGCTGATGTTTACATAGAGTCCGGAGTAGATGGAAAACATTATACAAGATCACATCCAGAAATCAAATGTTAGCAGCGACAACACAAGATGCAAGCGAGACAGACTAGGTACAAGATGCTCACTCTGTAAATTAAAATGAAAATATTTTCATTATCCATAAAATACACTAAGCATGCTACATTGACAATTTTCTAGAGGTGAGATACTTTTGAAGAGTAATTCAAAGAAGAAATAACCATTCATCAGTCCACCAGTAAGCAAGAGGCCCACATCAAAGTTCGAAGTCTTGCAAGAGCACCGTGCTTATGACCGATTTCAACCACGTCCTTTAGCACTAGCACAAACCCACTGCTATGTCATGGAGCACGAGCACTTTTGTCCCAGCCAGAGAGAAGAAACACATATGATTAAAAGTATAGGATCAACTCAATTCTGATATGATCTCCTTCCATTTATTATATGAGACTTAAGGATGTGGGCAACACATGCTGATAAGCCTCACAGAAGATGGAACTTCCCCAGCATGCATTATACTGTTCACCAGATGCCGGGGTAAACTCTACAACGAATGCCTCTTTCTTCTATTGGAATAAGACATCATCATTGGTTGATGCTGGCAAACTTTTGAGTACATCTCTTAATGCATAGTAATGACTGTCACATTTGTGGTCCGAAATTAAATTGCTGGAGAGCACTATCCTCTGAAAATGATCCCCAGGATGCCGTCTCCATAGAGTGAAGTACTCAATACTACTATTTGAGTTACACTCTGTATTTCTCTTCAGGTAATACACAGTACCCGGCACAAATAAATCCTCAGGCATTGTTCGTTCCTTCTCCATAACAGCATCAACCTTTGCTGCAGGATTGGACATGGGGGGACTTCTAGGAAGAAGAGCTGATTCCTGTCGGATGGATGAATCTGTTTTCAAAATTGAAATATGGTTAAATCCAAGAGAAACGAGTAAGCTATTGCTGCTGGAAGGACACTTAGAAGGTTGAAATAATTCCATGATTATTGTTCCATTTGTTAAACATGCATTTAACATTAGAAGACCTCAGAGGAACAACTGATTGGCCTAGTGATGGTCCAACACGAGGTTGCATTTGATTCATTTGGCATCCATCTTGTTTGGGGGATTGCATAAAGTTTGCCAGATGATACCAACAGATATCTAAGTGAGTTTAAGCAGCAAATATATGGATATAGCAGGGGATGCACGTCACAGAAGACCAAGCTCATGTCCTTTTGTGGATGATTACACATAAAAGATAGGGAATTAAGAGCAAAGAAAATGGTTCTGTCAAATCATCAAACACCAGAAGTGACAGAACCTATTCACTATCGAGTAAATAATATCCACACACATATTGTTGCATGAGGGGACTCAGGCAACATTGACAAGAGGAGCAAGGGCATTAATAATTATGTGCCATTAAAAATAATAAGAAGAATAGCATTTTTTCCCTTGAAAGTCTAGACAAAGATTTAGAGATCAGGATAAGAGTTTAAAAAGAGGAACACATTCCTAGAAAAAAATTTTAGTCGATACCCTTTTGATGGAAATTGTTGGGAATACACTTGACCCACAGTCTAGATACAAATCCTTTGATGGACCAGCAACACAAGGCCATAACATTTGTCCTCTGGAGGAAGTATTAAAAAAATCAAGTTGATCCTCAATAGCAAGTTCTGACTCAACAACAGACTCCCACTAGCCGTCTATTCAGCAAGGGATAAGTACAAGGCACCTTTTGCTTAGACAACAATACACACGCTTGAAGGAAAAAAGCGACACTAGCCCAGTTAATCACACAACTTTCGCTAAAAAATAGAGCAACACAATAATGAAAAAGGCCTCACCGAAATATTCTTTGTTGGTCCTGAATTTAGCATAATCAGCAAGTTTCCTTGCCACGTCTTGTACTGAAGAGACAACCTGTTTTGCGTTTGAAACCAGTTCAATAATACTTTTCCAGTCTTCCTTTTCAATTATACTAGTCCTGCAAAAGAAATCAAGTTCAAAGTTCAACAACATCAGAATATCACATAAACACTTCTGCGATGTTCCGTAGGTTTTGTTTGCAACCAAAAGAAAAGGGTTCATTAAATAAGGATTCTATGGGATGGGATAACTGAACAGTGAAAAACTTGAAATGAAAATTCATCTTCCTCATTGAGCAGGAATGGTCATAATATTTCCATTTGTTCTAGATACAGTAGCAAACATCTTCTGCAAAATAATGGAAAAAGAAGGGTCATACATATTAATTTAGCTGGTGGTTTTTATATAGAGGAATAGAGAATAACAGGCATAGAAGGCAAAATTGAATCACATGTCTTAAACCTTATAAACGGAACACAATCGAGTACCAAAAATTCAATTGATTCAATCAAATCCAAAACCTATACCCAAAAGTGCAATCGACTCCTACAATTTTTGATTGGTCCAACAAAATCCTAAACCCTTTATCCAAAGATGTAATTAAGTCATAAAACTTATATTCAAAAGTGCAATTTAAGGACATCACCTACGCAATTTAAAGTGGCATGTGAACAATTTTAGGTAGCAATTGTTGAAAGGATTTGAATGTGCTTTTCGAAAAAGATTTAGGACTTAGCCAAATCCATTGAAAGATTTAGGATTCGATTGCATCATGTGTTCTCCCAAAAATGGAAATAGGATGTATCTTGTGCAGTTATGTGTCCTCTGTATGAACTAAGACTGCAGAATTATTCCATTAACCCACAACAACTGGAAACAATTTGACCAACAAATTCACTACAAATACAACTAAGCAGTTATTTTTCTGGATAACATGTACATCAATGACTTCAAAAGAGATTTAAAAAAAAAAGAACATTGAATGACAGAGCTGTCTCTTGGTGTTGAAATCAATATTATATTGCAACAAAGCGAGAGGGGAACATAATCATCTCAATCAAGGCTTTTAAAGCAATATACCATCCCATGACAACAGCTCCTAAATGTCTATACTGACACAAGAGAAGCACTAGCTAGCAACTTGTGTAGTTTTCAGTGAAGCCAGAAACCTATCTGTGACATCCCAAGAAGCAAAGAAAAAATTCAGGGACATGTACAAGGACAGTGTCAAACGTTTTGCCCATTGGTCAATTGAATCTTTATCATTACATTTTCATCAAATGAGTCACAAACGTTTTCAATTTCAGTCAATTAAGTCCACTGATCAACATTTTATGCCTAAAAATGGTGTGGCTTAAGACTTGATTGACCAAAATTGACACCATTTTGGATTTGACCAAAATAAAATGTCAAGATTTAGTCAACCAATGGGAAAAAGTTCAGGCATATAACCGCACCTATTTTGAAAACTCACATAGGTCACTGCTAATAGTCAGTGCTACTAAACCACTTGGGCTGGCCTTTGCACTTTGGTGATCCTGCTGTTTACTGAAAAATTTGCACCATCACATGCCCTTGTAGATATTTGGAGGTGGTTATCTGCTACTACAAATTTCCAACCACATTATACGCTCTGGTCTTTGGACAAAAGGACTCAAATCAATTACCTTCCGAGTCATTACCAGAACTGCTATTACAAGCAGATTTAATTCTGAGATGACAAATGGAAAGAGGACATTAGATACAATCTTAAAAGAAGATCAAGATGATTCCATTTTCCACACAATACTATCTTGCATCATTGCAAATCAAGATGATTCACTACCAACTTACCAAACCCTGTCCCAACCCTGGTCATCATATCATAAGAATAACAAAAGAAGAACAAGAGAATCCTCATTATCAGATCTCCAAATAAGCATTAAATGAACCACTCGCAAATAAGTTTGTCACAAACATGACTTCTAAGGTGCCAGTTAATCAGATGGAACAGCCCTTTTCTTTTGCTGATATGAGAGACAAGAGAGTAGATTTGTGGCTAGTTCATTTCTTTGGAGAGTGGAACCTTATTGTTAAGGATTTGATGGAGCTGTTCTATCGAAGTTAACAGACATTCAACATTCAGAAATATTTCCCTGAAAAGTGGAAGTTTTTGATTTCTTGCATAAATATGATAACGAAAAGGTCATATTAGCTTTTGCAGGGCGACTTCTACTCACCAGTCAGTCTGAAGAATCTCATTTCTCAGTCTTGTCAATGAAGCGACACTTAATCTTGGTACTATATCATCCTGTATATAATCGCAAGTAAGAACAGTAAGATAAGCTACACAGACAATTGCCAAAATACTACTTGCAAATGAACACTTGTATCAACCAACTGCTGTGCTATCCAGATAAGAAGATAACACAAGAAAGAAAGTATTTCTACCTGCATGACGACAGTTGTTACAAAATCAGAGCAGCTTTCAGCTAGCTCTCTGGAAACACAAGGCGGTGTTGCATATCCAACAGCAGAAACAAGTTCTGGACTGAAGCCCAACTCCTTCTTTGTTTTCTTGCGCAGCATTATTGCAAGTAAAGAAGCTATAGCACCTCCAAGAGAATGACCAACTAGCCTTAACCTAAACCCCTGACAAAAAACTTTGTTTAACAAACTTGTCACGAAACCTCCAACATGGAAAATTACTCTATAGTATTACCTCATGCTTATCCAAGCACTCCTTGATGTTTCCAATCTCATGAGCAAGAAACCAACGCGCAGCTTCAGCAGTACCAAAATGGGTTGTGTAGCCCTCAAATGTGACTTCTTCATGGCTTGAAGAGGTAACATCAGTGATCAGATCATACGCTGAGTGTGTTCCGCGAATTCCAAATATTACAAGCTTCTTGCGATAATCGATCCCTATGTAGTAACCAGGCCTCAAGATGCTAGAGTTTTTCACAAATTTTAACACGTTGCTTTCCCGAAGCATGCTGTTTCTAGCAAGACCAGCAGCACTATCCTTATAACAACCTTTTGCCAATTCAGTGTGATACATGAGATCTTGCACCTGAAAAAGTGGATCCACAAAATGAAGACAAAGTTCAGCAGACACAAAACTCGCAACTCTTCATTGTACTTTCAGTCAGAAGATGAAAGAAACATGTATTTAATCAATATGCAGGTAAGTCAGGTTGACACATACTACTGCATCAGAAGATATCAAATTGCCATTTATATCCTCTAAAGGATTTGCAGATGCTTGACGAAGATAAATAAGATACAAGCCCACAGTAAGATCACTTAGGCTCCAGTCTTGGACTCCAATTTTACTCCTTTGGATGCTTGCAATGATCTCCGAAACAGACCTAGCAGTTGGTGGCGACCCGCTTCTGCTTTGACCTCCATTCCCTGGTAATTTAGTTACAAAGTCAATGACTTTAACATGGTAGAGGCTGAATTACATAGATACAGATATAGCCCTACCCAGAAACTTTCTGCTCTTGAATGAAAAGGTGACACAGAACATGCATCTTAATACTCTATCACATCACCTCTCCATTTCCTGTGACAGGAAATGGATGAATCCCACATCATCCAAAGCTTGCTATCAAGTCTCAAACACGGCATTAGACTCTAACAAATGAACCAGCAACTGTAATCGCAATTAAAATACCTGTAGGCAAAGCCCACCTGCACATCTGCAGCGCCGGTTCCAAGGCCTTCGTGAGCCAAGCCAGTTCGATCTTCCATTTGCCATCACCCAATTCCTCATCATCAGAGCTATGCCTGCTCATTCCAGAACCATGAATCGTCTTCCTCCGCGCTTCAGGCTCCGGAGGAACTCCACCCCCATTTTCCTTCGCCCCGTCGGCTCCGAGCTCCTCGTTCTTCGACAACTGCGATCGATGTCTACAAAGCACGGCAGACACTAACCTCGTATGGGACTCCTGTCTCTTCAACACGTCATTAGCGAGACCTGTGCGATTGGGCAGAATCACAGATGAATAGTATAACAAGAGCAGGAATTTACGTCTAGAGAGAGAGAGAGACTCACGCATGTTCTGGAGAAGACGCCCCATGGATTGACGAACCATTTGCAGTCGAGAGAGAAGCTCTGCTTCGATGGCTATGGCGGTCTCCCCGCTGCTGCTCGGAGTCGGTGGTATTAGGATAATCTCGGGAATTCAACAAGAATGACGAGGGTATTTTCGGCATACCGCGTGGAATCGGGAGTTTTCGCGGTCGACGTTGCGGCTCAAAGCCAGAAGCGTCAGACCTGTTGGGAAACGACGACGTCAAACGGAGGCCACATCGCAAATTTCACTCATTGAAGCAGCAACAGCCTCACCTTTTCTCCCCGTAAATTGAAGTAAAACGAAGGGCCATTCGTTTCACAAAAAACAAACGATTTGAAAAAAATAATAATTAGTTATATTATTTAAAATAATTTCTCAATTATTTATTTATTTATTTATTTATAAATTATACAAATTATTATTTTAAGAAAATAATTTTCAAAATGTGTGTTTTTGGGGGAAAAAAAGGACCCTAAAAGTATGTTTGTTTTGGGAAAAGTAATTATTTAGAAAATTCATTTTTTTAAATGGTTACTTGTATCATTTATAAAAATGAATAAAAAGTATTTTTATCGTCTACGAAAATTTTTATTTATAAATTGTTCTTGATAATGAAAGTATTTTTCATTAAGTAATTATTAATAATAATACGGACGATAACTTTTTGGAAAATATTTTTTAAATCATTTTTACAAAATAAATGGAACTCGAGATAAAATGACACAAGTAATATATGAACTTAGCCCATTGTGCATTATTATTCTTAAACTTTTCACTTGTTTAATAAGATCCATAAATTATTAATAAATGTTGCATGCTTAAATGACAAATAAAATGTTATTTGATAACGTTAATTATTATATGCTGGATTAGATTTTTAAAAATATAAATCAACATGTCTATTTCTTTTTATCTTTTATCTTTCCAATTTCTTCTCTTTTTTCTTCTTTGTTGGTGGCCAATCAGCCACCGACAACGCCCATAGAGGGCTAGGCAAGGGTTGCCCTTGCCCAATTCAGTAAGGGCCGCCCTCACCCACCATAGACAAGGGGCAACTTTGCTTAGGGAGGCTGCCCCTCATGACCAATTGCAAGGCCCCCCTCACCAAATTTGGCAAGGGTCAACCTCACTTGTGCTTGGGCAAGCGAGGGCTCAACGATCCTCACCTTGCTTGCCTAGGTGTAGGTGAGGCTCTAGAAGGGGGGCCTTGCCCACGGTCGGTGAGGGCTCAATGATTCTTACCTTACCTGCCCAAGAAGTACAGGCAAGGCCGACATTTGCTAGCAATCGCGTGAGGGTTTGCAAGGCTTCGTCCATGGCTAGTGAGGATGGTTGACTACAAGGGGTGGCCTCCCCAAGCAAGGTTGTCCCTCACTGGATTGAGCAAGAGCAACCCTCACGCCAGCCTTCCATGGGTGTCATTTGTAGCCAACTAGCCACAGGCAAAGAGGAAGAAGAGGAACCATAAAAAAAAGAAAAAAGAAAAAGAAAAATGATAAATGACGAAAATACCGTTAACTGCTGAAAGTTGGATCCTTATTTGAAACAGATATAGTTACTTCATATCCTTATTCAAAAAAGATGAACACTTTGAGCCATTTTTTAGAATTTTCTTGAATAAAAAATCTAAAATTAACATGCCAACCATTATATGATGACGTTTCACTTTTATTTTTTTTACCATTCAAATTTAATGAATTAGAAGCTACGCCAATAAATTCCATTACTTTGAATTAACAAAAAAATGATATGGAGCATTTTAATATAATTTATGAATTAGATTGAATATTTAACAATATATCATAAATCATAATAAGTAAATCAAAAATACCGAAACGAATCTTATACATTGGATGAGAGTTAATATACCACACTCCTATCTTTTTCCTTAGCAAAATTAGGGTTTTCCGCAAGGACTCGTCAAAGCGGCGCCGTCACGTTCGGCCAAAGTTGAGCCTTCCCTCTATAAATATGAGCATACAATTAGGGTTTTCTCACTCACCCGTGTGCATCGCCTTTTCCAGATTCAGTAGCCAGCCGAAGTCGCGAGGGGGGCTGTTAACCCCTTCGCACTCTTCGACGAGCTCGTCGCGAATCCTCCATGGCTTTTTCCCCAAATCATCTGTCCTCCTTCAATCTCTGTTCTTCTTCGCATTTTTCGTCTGGTCCGTTGTTCCCTTATTGGTTTCGACTCTCTGCGTCGCTCTGATTCGGGTGGAGAATGAGGTGATGATCTTGATGTTTCCCTATTGGTTTGACTCGCCGGAATGATGGCGTCCGACCTTTGTATTAGCTCTATCTGATCATTCTCCATCCTTGTCTCTGTTCTCTCTCTTTCGTTCTCCCTTCCTTTTTTCCCAGTTCTCTTTCGTTTTTGATCTGGGCGGAGATTTGATTGTCTGGATCTTTATTTGCAAGCGCGCTTTCATGGGGCGGTGGATGCGGCCGCCGCTAGCAGTCGGAGTGCCGTGGCCGCCGCCGCCGCCGCCGCCTCTGGCGGCTGTAGTCCTGCAAGTTTTTAATCTACTTGTTCTTTTGAGTAATTTGTGTGATATTTTTTTTTTATTTTTTTATTTTTTATGTCGACGTATCCGCGGGATGTCCGCTCGCCAGCATTACAGTAACACCCGTTGCGCGACCGCGGTGCTGTTAAGGTTTTATTTTCCCTTTTTCTAAACTAATTTGTTTTAATTTTTTTTATGTGGAGATCTTTGTCATATCCGGACTGGTATGTACATAATCTCAATGCATTGTTAAAATCTCTTTCGAAAAATTTGAATGATTTTAATTTTTTTTTTAAATTACTTATATCATTTAAATAATGAATTAATAAAAAAATATTATCACTATTAGTAATATTATTTTTGTCCGAATATTATCGATGACAATATATGTGTAGTCATTTTCTTTAACAATGAAAGTATTTTTTGTTTATTCATTTTTATACAAAATACAACATCATTTTTGGGATATTTTCAAATGCAAAATAAATGTATCTAGATATGAAATTGTTTTGACCGTAAAAAAGTCATGAAACTGTGGGAAATAATGATTGTTAAGCATAAACTCTTTGGTATTCAGATATTTAAATGATTCGTTGCCTTGCTTATTATTGGATTTTCTATTAGTTAGACTGTTTTGTGTTTATGATTATCTGACTAGAGATCAAGTTTTTCAAAATTAGTCATCACAAAGTAGTATCTATTAAATGTTGTGTTATAGTAGTTAACTTTGTGGCATTAACTTATTCAATTTATCTAAAGTGTCTCATGATATCTTCCATAGATGCATATTTCACAATTTGATATGACAATTACAAAACTACGGAAATTGAAGAATGAGAGAAGTATTCTTCTAAATGAGACAAATGAAAAGGAAAAAAAACTTAGAAATGGACAGAAAAGGTTGAGAAATTGAAAGGAAATTCGAATGATGTAAAAGAGGAAATTAACATACAATTGATCCTATATTGCACTATAGAAAATCAAATTTGGTGGTAGGTATAGCTGACCAATCAATCAACTAGATCAATCCCACATTGGCAACTTGAACTCAAAACACATTTTTAGTCGGGTCACTGTTCTAAAATGTGAATGCTAACTCATTTATTAAGCGATTTACGTGGCATGACTTGCTAAGATATGAATTATATATACAAAATTTATTTAACATGTCTAAATGTATTTGGACAGGTTGTCTAGATACAAATAACAATAGCTTCTCCTGTCGTAGACGCATGGAAAGAATCAATCTTTACATGACATGTTTTTTCTTATCTGTACATAAATGTATAAGTTAATGTGCTTATGACATGAACTTGTTTAAACTTTATATGAGCACCCTTAATTATGTGTTGTGAAATTGCAGATTCACAAAAGAATACCAATTCCAGCATACTGTGACAGTGAAATTAGATGCTCCTCCCATTAAGAAATTATAACCCTAACCACCCAATCTAAGCTTTGGCCGCCTCTTTAGTTGTTGCCATCCTAGCCATTGTGTCACTCATCATAGCTCAAGTTCTTCTGCCTTTTTACCGTCTCTACTCTTGGCGGAGGTCTAAATTTGGAGGCATCTCTCCAGATTTGGAAGTAGCCTCTGGCAAGCGAGGATAGAGAAAAGAGTGACAAGGGAGGCGGCAAGAATGGCATAGATGTGCCTAGACGACCGGGGGATGGTGACTGAAGGTGGCGCACAATGTCTAGAGGTAGGGGTGACGGGGGATGTAAAATTAAGGGTCCGTTTGTTTGAAAGAAAACTGTTGTTAGGAGATTATTTTATGATTTTGTAGAATTTGGATGATAGAAAACAAATCAATTTACGAAAGCATATTCATGGGCTGAAAATAATAAATTTAGATGGGAGGAAAACAACTTCCTTTTCTAACAAAAAGGAAACCTCTTTGCTATTGTCTTTGTTTTGTTTGCCTCATGTTGCACTTCACAGTTTTTTATGTGGTGCTTGAAAGAGGGGGAAAAAAGTGACGAAATAGAGAAGAAATTTTTTTGAAAATCACCCAAAATTTTCTCACCTCTTTTTTCTCTCATTTATCAGTTCATACGCTACTATATTTTGACCTATTAAATCAAAGGCCAATGTTGCTAAAATTTTCCAATTGTACAGAATGAATGACCCCTAAATTCGGCAATGGAGATCGAAACTCTTAGGCTGCATTTGACAATTATGATAAAATTCATGATATAATAAACATAATAGAATTTCATTATATCTTACATTTGGTGCTTGCTGAGGATAGGATAAAGTTTGTGTTTTAGGTATATTAGTATAGTTACTAGTTAATAAAATTTTATTAGAGAAAGATGGAAGGAAAAAAAGAAATAAAGATGAAATTAATTAAAAAAGAGAGGAAAATAAAAATAAACTAGGCTACAACCACCACCACTAACCGCAACAACAATAATAAAGTAGGTAAGCATGTTGCAATAGAGTTTCACCATCTCTGACAACAACAATAATAAAGTAGGTAAGCGTGTTGCAATAGAGTTTCACCTTCATTTGTGAACTTTAATGTTACACTACCATGCTATTTATATAAATTATGTATATGATATGATATGAATATATCCGACTTTATTAATTCAATTTCCCAAATAATAGATATGATATAGTAAAATCTCTGTATTTCATACAATATCATATCCAATTCTTTCTAATAAGAAATCCATATGACAAAACGTAGCTTTATATCTAGCAAAACACAAATGATAGAGTCCTTTGGGGTGGTGCTTTTGGGGACTCTTTGACCCTCAAGTTAATTGCGATTGTAAGAGAGAAAGTACCAAAGTTTTGGTTTAATGGTAGAAAATTTTCACTTACTTGGCAAGAATGAATGATAGGAAAATAACCAAAAATGTATAAATTTATTATACGAATGACAATTCAGTTATAAAGCTTTTACTTTGGCCAATTTAGTTCTAAAATTTTTGATGATTTGCCACTATAGTCATTTCGACCAATTTTGGCCAGCAATCGCTAACATAGATGTTGTGTTGGAATTTAATCGACAGTGAGGCTTAGAAAGTACGACTAATACAAGCAAACCAAATGTTAATAAACTCTACTAGAATTTAATTGATGACATAGCCTGAGATGCCAAGATAAAGATTCACACCGTAATTTAATGGCAACACGACTTTGGAAACTATAGCTAAGAAACACGCCAAAATTGACAACGTGAGTTTGGAAAATAAAAATACAGTGCAAAAAAACAGAGGTACCAAAAGATGTCCTCAGTAGATGAATGATGGCGGTTATAGTAATCGTGCTATTACTACTTCCAAGCAATTTCCAACAATTACATTCTCATTTTTTTATTTTTGAAAGTTTTGTGCCCATGTTCTCAAGATGCCATGATCTAGTGTTTGTGCAGGTATTCCTTAGAAAATAAAAATCGATTGCCTCACGATCTTGGTTACTTCACTTTCTAGTAATTTTAGACTAGTTTTATCTCAATGCTCCTAATGTGTTCAACATTCTTATAACACTTGGGTCACTCATCATTCCTTATTTTCCAACACTCACGGTGATTACCTTTTAACTAAACATCATTGTTAGTCAACAACTATTTGTTGACAATCATTGAGTGTGCTAACATATTGATATTGTGACGTCCTAAAATTTTTACCCTTTATGGAATATATGAATGAATATTTCACCAATGTGCTATTAGTTAAATCTCACACTAAATTAATCACTCATGAGATACTAACTAAAGGAGAAAGGCTATTAAGAATTCAAGTATGCGTGACTAGAGAACTTGACAATGGATTAATGATTCAACCATAAGGATTAACAAGAGACGAGCAATTGATTTCTTGCAATTACATGACAATCAAGATCATCCATGAACCAAGGAGACTTAAACATGGATTGATATTATTTCAACCACGGATTGAATATGCGTAATACCTAAAAGTCGCCTGTTAGTCTGGGATGTACTAATGTTGCAGTTGATTGAATTTAACCATGAATTTTAATCTAATTTTATGTATTGAACTTTTAGGGACATCTAGATTATAATGTTGGACATTGTTTCATTAATTTCCAAATTTATTGGTATGCATGAAAACAACGAATAAAAGGGTTTGTCAAGCCGAGAATCAAAGCCCACAAAGGCAAAGGCCCATTAGGCCCCATGCCAAGGAGGGTTGGCCACTAGGGTCCAATGTAATTCAAGTGGGCCAATGAGGTCCATCAAGCCCAAAACATTTCCTTATGCCCATTACTAAGCCCAATTCAAGTTCTAGCCCAATTTGAGCCCAACAACTTTGTGAGCCCATTACTATTCATTGAGCCCAATTCTAAGGTCCATTCTTTACAATGGCTCAAGGGCAAGATGGGAATTTCAAGCAAAAAATGTGAATTGACCAAAATACTCTTCTTTGTATTAATGATTTGAAGACAGAAGAGGGAGAAGATGAGAAGTAATGATGAATTTTTGCATGGGAAATTGTTGAACTTGAAGAATAAGATTTCCAAAAAACAATCTCTCTCTTTCTCTCTCTTCTTTCCCCCCTTTGTATCCACTCAGCCCCCCATCCTCATTCTCTCTCCCTTTTCTTCTTCTTCCCCTTGGTTGCACAGATTAGCCATATGCCACCACCACCTGCACATTGGAGCTGCCGCACATTGCCAATTCGCCTACCTTGGCTGCGTATTGCTTATTCCTGCCGCTTGCCATCCGTTGTTCCTTCTCCCTCTCACGGTTTCCTCTCTTACCGAACCGGAAACCACCACCCTACTATGAGACCTATTTCGCCAATGCCACTTCTTGACATGCCAAGGGTTGCCGCGCATCGTCCTCACCGCTATCGTCACACTCATGTTGACATCATGGTTATCAAGTGAGTTAACAAATCCTTGATTAGTCTGTTAAACTTGCTTAGGAAATAGTTTAGTTTATAGTTAAACTCTATTAATTGGTCAATCTTGGTTTATGGCTAATCACGATTAGATGTAGTTTAATTATAATTAATCACGATTAGGGGCAGTTTTATTAAGATTAATTTTGATTAGTTTAATTAATGATAATTAACGTGATGAGCTGTTGCGATAAGCTTTTGAGGGTGATGATAAGCTATCGCGATAGGTTATTGGAAAAGTTAATAAGCTATTGCCAAATAGTTGATAAGCTATCGCCACATAAGCAATAGTCGATAAGTGATGGTTACTATGTGATTTCTACTTGGATTTTAATGCGAGTTTCCTGCATGTGCCATGTTGTTGGATGCCTACTTTTCCTTGAAAGATAACTGCCTTGTGTGAAATGTCGTTTTTGAATTTTTAAAGAGAGTTTTATGGACATATAAAGGGTAAACTCCGAGGTGTCAGGTTTATATGCCATGTTTTATAATTTAATTAGCACAACGATGTTTTAAAAGGATTACATGCAAAGTTTGACTGGTTTTCTGTAAGTATGTGATCACGTGCGAATACTTTTCCTACATTTTTATGTGAAAAATGTATAGTAGCTTACAATGTTGAGTATATATCATGTGTGCATTGACTAATGATGAGAAATAAAATGAAATTGAGTGGTTTGAAGTGCTCATGAAATCATGTAAAGGAACCCATTGCCACCAATGGATATTGGGGGACGATGCCCGATGGATTTCAGATGCTGAGTTGCGGTTGAGGCCGGACCGATACTTCTTTAGGAATGCCATCTGTGGCAGGGGTCCTAGACATTACCATGCTCGATGGGGTGGGACAATGGCCAGTCATGCTGGAAGACTGACAACTCATGTGTTGATAGTGGCCTGATGGGCCTTAACAATCAGACCATGCATGATCGCATTGTGCATGATTAATTATGAGATGTGTTTTGATTATGAATATTCCTGTTTGCATTTTTTCTGGCATGTATGTGTTTAGATCGTGCAGGGTATGTACAGATGCGAGGTAAGGATGCTTATGAGTCAATTTGATTGTTGGTTGGCTGCTCGATCATTTTTATAGTTAAGGCAAAGTGTAGGTCGCTTTGCTATTAATCTACCATTGATATATGGTTGCACATTTTAGGTACCCTCGAGGAGAGTTGATTTTCTAACCGAGGCTTAGAGTATTAACTTGCTGAGATTTATATTTCATTTGTTGTTGTTAATCATTTTTCAGGCCCTAGACATGGCTTTCCACCTTGCACATTTTAGACTTCCTCTCGCCACTAAGCTACTCGTATCAGTATTTACTGCAATAGGGAGTGAGGTAGTCTTCTTAAAATTTATCCACACCATTTGAGTGGATGAGGGATGGGGAGAATTTGTTCCACATCTTTATGTGGCTTGGTTCATCTAGTTTGATGGTGGCTTGGGACCCTACGAAGGACTCATGGGTTAATGCATTGGGTGGATACTAGATGTTTTCTTTTTGGACTAACCTGACCGTCAGCTTTTGACGGAGTAGATTAACCCCATCCCCTACATTTTTTGTTGGCTTAGTAAGGAAAAAGGTGCCCACTAGGAGGGCTTGTAAATATAACTTTCTTTGGGTTAATCAAGTAAATAAATAAAATGGTGTGTTTGCTACTATTGTTGTGTTGGTCTTTCTAATTGTCTTGTTGTTTTTGAAAGATAAAATGAATGGTTGGTGATGTGTCCTAACAGTGACACGTCTTAAGATGTCATATTCATTTGACCAAAGTCATTATAGGTTGTCGCGTGCTGGAGGATCGGGGCATGACAGTTTCATTGGATTTGGTATTAGAGCCTAGTTAATATCTAAAGCGATAAGGTGCAGTGGGTTTTGGGATAATTAGCTGGGAAAGACAATTTCTTTGTGTGCTTGTGACTGTTATAGGATCTTTTGTCATAAGCAGATTGTTCATAATTTCTAATTCCTCGTTGGAATTGAAAAATAGGTTTTTGTGAGAGAGAGTCTTGTGAGATGAGTAATCTTGAGTAAAGAGCACCCAAGAGGCGAGCAACGACAAGAACGATTGATGTTAGAGAAAGGGCATCAGGGGATCTTAGACTTGATGGGATCCAACATGCTTTGGAGACCTTAGGTAACATGATAGGGTAGCAGGTTTAGGCTCAAGCTGCTGCCACTATTGCGGCCACTGCCATTGCTATTGTCGCCCTTATGGAAGTCCCGGTAGCTATGAACGAGCCTTGTGAGCAACCAATGTACTAGTTGGTCGAGTAATTCCTAAAGCTCAAGCTAATTAAGTTCACTAGTGTGGGTGACCTTAAGGCTGCAACCCTCTGGGTCAAGGAGATAGAAAAGGCTTATGTGTTGTTGGAATGCTCAGAGGAAGACAAAGTGACATTGGCTATCTACCACTTGCAAGGCAACACTAGTACATGGTAGGAAGCTACCCAAGGAACGGTATTTTCTAAAGGTGCGACCCCAAAGTGGGGTGCCTTCGTAGAAGCTTTCAATGGCAAGTTTTTCTCAAAATATGCTCGGGAGCAAAAGGTGACTAAGTTTTAATGGCTTCAACATAATTAGTTGTCAATGGACTAGTATGAAGCGAAGTTTGTTGAGTTATCAAAGTATGCACTAAGACTGATTGAGAACCTAATAGATAAGGCTAAGAATTCAAGGATGGATTAAAACCAGAAATCAAAGACTAGTTGATGCCCCTGGATTTGGAAAACTATGATGAGCTATATGAGAAGACTCAGATGATTGAGAAGTATATGGCAAAAAAGGCAACCACATCTAGATCATGGTTTGTGCCACGGATAATCATTAGTTCGGGAGATGGCTAATGGCTGGAGGAAAGCATCCCATCCCTCAAAATGGGAGAAATGATGTAGGAAAACTAGCACCCAGCTTAAATGGGGTGTGCCACGGTTGTGGTTGGAAGCATGGAAATGCCTGATGTCCTGTTTGGACGGAAGCTTGTTTTGGATGTGGTCAGCAAGGCCATCAAGTGAAGAATTACCCTTGCAAGTCTACGGGAGCGATGGTGCCATTGATGCAAGTAGGACAACCTGTAGGGAATGCTCCACAAAGTAACCTAAACAGACCCCCAGTGTAAAGAAGGGTGTATGCCATCATAAAAAAGAGGTAGAGGATTCGCCCACCGTGGTTTTAATTACAATATCTATCATAGCCCCTGATTAGGGGTCAAGCATACGAGCTATTTTCATGACATCCTAGGCTTGTGGCCGCCTCGATTCATTGTATCTTGTTATTATACACATGCGGAAGCGTTAACTTGACAAAACCTCAATCCGTAGAAAGAAGGGAACATGGGATAAAAAACCTTTCAACATCTACTACTTATATTACATCCTTTTCTAGTACAAGCTCACTTGATTCTTTCTTTTCTTTAACATACAAAAAGGAGGGCTGAGTTTCCTTAACTCCGCTACTACTACTATTGTGGCTATCCAAAATTGGAAACCTTTCCGCTTGGGCTGTACTCATGGGCTATGGCCATCCAATTGGATGCCGCCCCATCGGTCATGTTGGATGGTCCGTCGAAACCTCAAAGAGGTCTAACCCAGTCACCATCAAACCATGCATACCATACCCTAAAGCGAAGAGGCACCAGTTCATCTAGCCTTCGTCGATCCATATGGTTGACTCAAGCTTGCAATAGGTGATATCTTTTTCCACATCTACTATGTCTGTGATGGATATGGTAATCTTCATAGGGTAACCAAAACGTTCGGCGGCCATACTAATTACCTATAAAAGATAAGGGAGTGAGTACTTGGGATACCCAGTAAGTAAAGTCTATAAACTCGACTAGTAAGACAACCCTTTTCATAAGTACTAACTAAATGACATGAGCAAGCAGTGTCAATGCAATAAATATGCTTTTCCATAATCATAGTTGTCAGTAAGAGCCAAAATTCATATCATATGCTCACAAATAACCGACACTCCATGCAATGCGCAATTCATTTACTGTCATTAGGACTTGAACCTCGATCTTTGTGGAGCCGTATGGGACTCAAACTTAGTTCAAATCAAGCTTTGATATGGTTTTCGAGGACTTCAAAACTAAGGCATCTTAGGACTTGAACCTAAGGCATCTTGGGGATAGCAAACCCGAGGCATTCAAAGGATGTCATGAGACTTGAACCCATTTCAATTTGGGCCTGCATAGTCGGGCATTCGTGACTCATCTCCTAGGCATCCTGTTCTTTCAACAGGGCATTGTCACCAACGCTATGTGGCAATGGTGCCGTTCGTCCATTTAATGCACACAATATGGCAAACATGTTTATATTTTACACGACTAGTTATTATCTTCCATTCTTAGCCAATTTGGTCATGCGTAAAGGTCGCCCATAAGCCCATGCTCATGCAAAGTGTGTGCAGTGTTTCCTACGACACTACTCTACCGTGCCAAGAATGTATCTTGATCTGAGGCATAGTCTAATTAACAAGTGTTTGAGGTTTCCCCACACCAATCAAAGACATGAGCTCTATATGCCTCAAAATCGGTGAACCTCAACTTGTAATAGACATGTCAATGAGTCTCGGCATTATTTTGGTTGTGCAACATACAAACATCTACATGAGACTCAACATAATCAACTCATGGTTTATAATACCCACGGCTTACAAACGAGTCTCTACTAGTCTTAAAAAATAGGAATGGCATTACTAGAGGAGATAGGAAACTCTACTTACCTTGATAAACCTTGAAAAACTAAGTAAACAACTTGCCAAGAAGGGAGAGGCGCACAACGAAGGAAAGAGAGGGCAGTGGTGAGGATGCCTGAAGAGGATAGAGAGAGAAGGAGGAGAGGAGGCCAAAGGTGAGAAATGAGAATAGCTCCTCTTATTTATAGTCCTCGACCTCATGATTACCAAACCAAATGGTCCAATCTTTCTTTTCCAAATGGCATGCCTAACTTACTTGGGTGTCCATCCTATTTAGCTAAATATCTTGCCAATAGAATTGAGGTGGCAAGCCTATTGCTCTTGTGTGGCAACCTAGGGTTAGACATCCCTATTGGATGCTCACATGCCATTCCTTCATTTGGCCAATCAAGCAATTCACATTTAAGAACATTTAAGGTTATCCTTGGAAAGGTAACGTCTAGGGTGCCAAATTGGCGCCTAGAGTTTGTAGGCTCACAATGAGTGTTTTGATGTCCGCTTCCGATGGGTCCACACAAGTGGCATCTCATTGCCTTGGCCATCGAGCCAAATCCACATGCAATGATGACCAAATCCTTCTTAGGGACAACTCATCATCATGACTCATCACTTCCTTAAATGCGAGGTTCTAGAGAGTTCTTCTCTTTTGTCTTTTTCTCTAACAATAAGGTGGTCCCAAGAAATCCATCAATTAAATTGGTTCTAGGGCTGAAAAAGAGATTACTAGGTACACCTTAAAAATCCGATTCTCATGCACTCAAGGTTCTGGCCATTGGCCCCTTGCATGGCCAAATCATCCTCTTGGGTGGTTCTTCAGCCTAAAAAGGTCAGTTCATTGGTTGGCCTTGTGGTTGACATGACTAGCTCGCTTGAGTCTAGAATTGGCCCTTGGGTCAGTCCTTAGGCCCGTCGCATGGCTTGCTTGCAAACAAATTCCCTACATGATCAATGGTTTATTGATTGGTTTAAGTATAGTTCTAGGGTCATCCATAGCATAGCGCTAAGCCGAGACACTCATGGATCTTAGAATTAGCAACGAAATCACTAGCTTTATCTTGAGGGGCATTCCGATTGGTTATTGATCCTTCCGCATGGTCAATGGCGGGACATGATCGCAATCGGCCAAGTTGGGTCAACAGTGTATCGAAACATGGTCAGTGGAATCACCTATACCAATCATGACCGATTAATCGACGATCGTTTGTCGATTTATGACGATTCATGATCATCCCATCAACAATTCTCGTGATCTAGAAGTTATTTTATGGGCTAATGATCCGATCTTATTTGTATGGTTAGTGGCCGATTCATGGCCGATCCCGCGACCAGTCCATGGTCTGTCGATCGATTGAACTATGATCAATCCTTGATTTTTTATAGATTGATCTCATGACTAATGATCCATGGTCGATTTATCCTGAATTTTATGGATGTTCCTCAAGGGTCGGAGTCGGGGATGTTATAGTATTCTTGCACAACCATGTTACTTATTCATTGCTTGATCCTAGTGCTATGCATTCTTTTGCGGCTAAGAAATTTGTTAAGTTAATGGGGTTAAATTCGAAACCATTAGGAGTGATTTATAGTATTTCTATCCCATTTAAGGGGAAAATGCTATATGTGGTAGGTTGTTCTGGCTGTAAATTAGCTTTTGGTGGTTGAGAGGAAAGCATAGACCTAATTGTGTTAGAAATGTATGACTTTGATGTCATCATCAGCATTGATTGGCTCACTAAGCAATGAACTACGGTAGATTGTCATCCAAAGATGATCCAGTTTAATCTAATAGGGAGTAGTAGTTTTGAGTTTATAGGAAATTGAGGAGGACCATCAACTCCTCTGATCTCATTGCTAGAAGTGACTCGGTTATTAAATGAGGGTTGCTAAAGTTATTTGGCAATTGTGGTTGTATGTTGGTTGAGAAGCCAATGATGGAAGACATCGCTATGGTACCGGAATTTTCTGATGTTTTTCCAAAAGAATTGTCTGAATTACCCCTTGAAAGGGAAATAGAATTCGTGATTGAGCTAACTTTTGGAATAGAGCCAATTTCCAAAACACCTTACCCAACAACGTTGTTGGAATTAAAGGAGTTAAAGGTGTAGATGCAAGGTTATTGGGTAAAGGATTCATTCATCCTAGTGCGTCTTTATGAGAAGTGCCGATTTTGTTTGTGAGGAAAAAGGACGGGTCGGTAGCTTAACCACATGATGATCAAGAACAAATATCCGCTGTCAAGAATAGATGACCTATTTGACCAACTACAAGGAGCTTCAATATTTTCCAAGATAGACTTAATGACAGACTATAATCAGTTGAGGATTAAGAATGATGGTATACTGAATGTTGCGTTTTGTAAACGTTATGATCATCATGAGTGTATTGTAATACCATTTGGTCTAACAAACACCCTTACGGCTTTCATGGACTTGATGAGCCGTGTGTTGAAGGAGTATTTGGACCATTTGTGATCGTGTTCATCAATGATATTTTTGTGTACTCAAGGAGTCCAGAAGAAAATGAACAAGACTTGAGGATGGTACTGTAGACCCTTTGAGAACATAAATTGTACTACAAGTTTAGCAAATGCGAGTTTTGATTAACTTGAGTGGCCTTCTTTGGTCATGTAATTTCTAGCAAAGAAATTTCTATTAATTTGGCTAAGATTAAAATGGCTATGGATTGGTCGAGACCAACAACGGTGATCGAAGTTCGGAGCTTATTAGGATTGGCTAACTATTACAAATGGTTTATGAAAGGTTTTTTTGCAATAGCTATGCCATTGACTTGACTATTAAAGAATGGCAAAAATTGTGAATGGACAGATAAGTACAATCGTAGTTTCCAAGAGCTTATGCACAAGTTGACTATTGCACCTGTATTGACAATACTATTGGGACCAAAAGGATGTGAAATCTATAACAATGTATTGTACAAATGACTAGGTTGTGTTCTAATGCAATAGAAAGAGTGGTTGCATACGCGTCTCGTCAGTGAAGATCTCATTTGTTGAATTATCTGACGCATGACTTGGAATTAACGACAACTATCATTGTTCTAAAGATTTGGAGGCATTACCTATGCGGAGAAAGGTTTTAGATTTATGCAGACCATCCAAGCTTAAAGTATTTGTTTTTCCAAAATGAATTAAACATGAGACAACATCAATAGATGAATATTCTCAAGGATTACAACCGTGACATTCTATGCCACCCTAGCAAGACTAACAAGGTAGTGGATGTGCTTAGTTGAAAGTCATCGATTGCACAAATGATGGTTCAAGAGTAGATTCTACTCGAGGGAGCTTGAGATTCAAATTTCAAGCTCGAAGTAAGCCACCTTTCAACTTTTATGGCTATTCTCATAATTAAGCTCGAAATGCAAACCTGGATTAAAATCATGCAAGCAATGAACCTTGCAATCCAAAAGATTCTACAAATTGATGCAACTAAGAGAAAACTTCATTTTCAAGTATCTAAGGACGAGATCTTGAAATTTCTTGGACGATTATGCGTGCCCAACAATGCAGAACTTAAGGAGGAAATTTTGTTGGAAGCTCATCATAGCAGTTATAGCATACATCCGAACAGCATGAAGATGTACCGGAATTTGTGGTAGTATTACTGGTGTAATGGCATGAAGTTGGACATTGCCAAGTACATAGATAAGTGCCTAACAAGTGAAAGCACAGCACTACAAGCCTGGAAAATTGCTGCAACCCCTTGAGATTCCTGAATGAAAGTAGGAACATATCACAATGGATTTTATGATGAGATTACCAATGAGTCAATGAGGCAATGATTCGATTTGGGTTGTGGTTGACAAACTAATGAAGTTTGCACACTTCATCACCGTATGAAAGGACTTTACCTTTAATAGGTATGTAGAATTGTACTTGTGGCAGATCGTTCGTCTTTACTAAGTGCCAGTGACGATTACGTTAGATCGATGCCCTAAGTTCAAGGCGACATTTTAGAAAAGTTTGAAAACTACCATGGGAGTGAAGGTGCAGTATAGCATAGTATATCATTTGCAGACGGATGGTTAGTAGGAAATGACAACTCAGATGCTCAAAGATATGCTACAAGCTTGCGTTTTGGATTTTAAAGGAAGTTGAAAAAACAACTTCATTTGGTGGAGTTTGCCTACTACAATAGCTATCAAGAAAGCATTAAGATGGCACCGTTTGAAGCGTTTTATGGTAGGCCTTGTAGAACTTCAATTTGCTGAAACGAAGTTGGTGAATGAAAAATTACAAGCCCGTAATTAGTTTAGCAATCGATGGACCTCGTCAAGGTCATTAGGGAAAGGCTAAAGATAGCTCAAAGCTGCCAAAAAAGTTGTATGGATAAGCAACGTAGGCCAATGGAGTTCCAAGTTAGTGATCACGTATTCCTTAAGGTGTTGCCAATGTGAGGTAGTTCACGATTTGGCAAAAAGGGAAAGTCAAGTCTGAGGTACAGTGGATCCTTTGAAATTTTGGAGAGGATCGTAACCTTGGCCTAACGTCTCGCGTTGCTATTGAGACTTGCTCAAGTCATGATGTTTTTCACATGTCAATGTTGAGGAAGGATGAACTAGATCTAACTCACGTACTAAATTTGGAAGAGATGGACATGAACGACAAGATGTCATATGTGGGAAGACTAATTCGAATAGTAGATCAAAAAGGAGCAAGTGCTGTGAAACAAGGCGATTCCCCTAGTCAAAGTAATTTGGCAACATCACTGGATAGAAAAAGCCACGTGGGAAAGTGAAGAAATAATGAGATGCTAGTACCCTATCTTTTTGAGGAGTTGGGTATTAATGCAAATTTCAATGACGAAATTTCTTTAAGAGGAGAAGAGTTGTGCATCTTAGATTTCGATCCATTTTGGATGATATGAATAAATATTTTATCAATGAGCTATTAATTAAATCTCACTCTGAACTGATCACTCATGAGATACTAACCAAAGGAAAAAGGCTATTAAAGATTCAAATATGAATGATTAGAGAATTCGACCATGGATTGACGATTCGACCATAAATAGTGACGAAGGACGAGGAATTGATTCCTTGCAATTACATGATAATTGAGGTCATCCATGAATCAAGGAGACTTAAACGTGGATTGATATTATTTCAACCATGAGTCGAATACGTATAACTCCTAAGAGCCGCCCATTAGTTTGAAATGTACTAAAGTTGCAGTTGATTGAATTTAGTCATGAATTTTAATTTGACTTCGGGTATCAAAATTTTAGGGATGTCTAAATTAGAATGTTAGACATTGCCTAATTAATTTTCACATTTATTGGCTCGCATGGAAATGATGGAAAAGGGGTTTATTAGGCCAAGAATCAAAGCCCATGAGGAAGTGGGTTGGGCAAGGGCCCATTTGCCCTACTCCAAGGAGGGTTGGCCACTAGGGTCCAATGCAAGCCAAGTGGGCTAATGAGGCCCATAAGCCCAACTCATTTCCTTAAGCCCATTACCAAGGCCAACAACTTTGTAAGCCCATTACTATTCATTGAGCTTAATTCTAAGGCCTGTTCTTGACTATGGCCCAAGGGCAAGAAGGGAATTTCAAGCCAAAAATGTGAATTGACCAAAATACCCTTCTTTACATTAATGATTTGAGGACAAAAGCAAGAGAAGACAAGAAGTAATGATGGATTTTTGCATGGGAAATTGTTGAACTTGAAGGAGAAGATTTCCAAGAAACAATTTCTCTCTCTCATTCTTTTCTTTTCCGCCTTTACATCCGTTTAACCCCCATCCTCATTCTCTCTCCCTTTTCTTCTTCTTTGCTTCCTTCTCCCCTTTGTTCTTCCCCTTGGCCACAAGGATCAGTCATATGCTGCCACCACCTGCACATTGGAGTTGCTGCCTATTACCCATCTACCCACCTTAGTTGCTCATCGCTTATCCATGCTGCTTAACGTCCACCACTCCCATTCCCTCTCCCTCTCTTGGTTTCCTCTCTCACTGAACTAAAACCCACCACCTCGCTAAGAGACCTATTTCGCCAATGCCACTTCTTGACATGCTGGTTGTAACATTCTCAAAACCAACCCCATGAGAATTGGCCATAAGGTCCTAAATGATTGACCATGGGCCATTGGCCATAGATTGATTGGTTCGATTGGTAAGAGAATAAGGATCGGCCATGGCCTGATCAACCGACCAGCCATGAACTGGTCGAGGCATTGGCTGTGAAAAGTCTACTAACTATATCGATGGGAACAGATTACCAGCTCATAATATGGCTTTTCGATTACAAGAATTGATCACGAGATGATTTTGGATCGGTGGATGGTCATGGGTCAATCCGACTGATTATAGCACCTGCCTGTGGGTGACTCCGCCTAGCTATGCCTCGACACATGGACGATTCGACTTAACCAAAAGTGATCATCTGCCTACCAAAAATGTGTTATTCCCTATTTTATTCTTAGTGATCGGAAATAAATCTTGAATTTGTGATGTCTAATCGTGGATCGGTAATGCACCAACCATGAACCATGTGAATGGATCGATTATTGATCGAAATGAGCCTCGGGATAGACCTGACTATTCCATCATAATTCTTAAGTTCCATAAGTGCCTTGGCTTAGTGCTAGGCCATTGGTAGCCATGGAATTGGCCTTGAACCGATTCAAGGACTAAGGGTCAAATATAAAGGGGAAAGTCACACTAGGCTTGATAGTGAGCTTAAGGACCGGTCCGAGGGCCAATCCTAAAGTCACCCAAGCCGACTGTGCTGACCCAAGGGCTGACCTTCTATGGTCGAATGGCCACCTAAGGAAATGGTTTGGGTGAATTTGAGGTATGTGGCCTGAACCCCGGGCATATGTAATTTGGTTTTCCGAGGTGTCCCCAATGATCCCTTTCCCAACCTTGAAATCAATATAGGCGGTGGAATTCTCTGGATGGCCTTCTTGAGGAAGGAAAGGTCAAAGAGAAGAATTCTCTAGAAGCCTTCATTAATGACAATGGATAAGGTTTATCCTCAACTTTCAAAGGTCATGATGGTGGTCAAAAATATTTTGGATGGCTATGAAAGAGACGGATCACACATGGTCCAATTGGAAAGAACACCCGAACCCTCATTAGAAGCCTATGGAATTTTAGAAACCTAGTTGGCATATTAGACATCTCCCTAGTCAAACTTTCATAAATGCCAATAAATGAGGGGGGACAAGTGGTCCATTTGGAAAGCGAAAGGCGAGTCGTCGTTAATGACGTCTACAAGTTAGACTGCCAAGTAAAATCTTTTAGCCTTGCCTAGTCATCCTTTAGGTCCAATTATTGGTCAAATAGGCTTGCCACTTAAGGATTTTAGGTGGGCTACTTGGAAAAAGAGGATTTGACGGTTAGAAGTGCAATGATGAACTTGGGAGCTATAAATAGGAGAAGCCTCTCCTTCTCCCTCACCATTTTGCATTATTCTCTTCCTTCCTCCTTCCTCTCCTCCTCCCTCATCTCTCCCTTGGATGCCTACTCTCTCCTTTGGTTTTCAAGGAAGCCAATTTCTCTCTCTTAAGTAGCTTCTCTAGTCTCATGAGGTTTGTCCAAGTAAGTAGAATCTCCTCTTCTCTCTAGTATGATCATTTCTATCATAAGAACTAAACAATCTTCTCATATTGAACCATGATCGTAAGTAGAATCTCTTACTTCTTCCTAGTATGGTCATTTCTATCATGAAGTCTAGATGGTCTTCTCTTGTCGAACCGTGATTGTATGGGAGATTATGTGTACGTTGGCTTGTACTTGAATCATATGCTTGCGCATGATTCTTTCATGACCAAGGCGATGCCATGGTTCGTCATTGGTATTCAACGCAAGTCGGGAAAACCCAAAGCCATAAGGCTTGAGTTGGTAATGAAGTGTCGGAACTCAAGTTTTGTGTGGTACGAGGATCACCCAAGGCCGCGAGGTTTTGGATCGGCATCAAGACATGCTGGCTCCTAGTCTCGTTTGGTACGAGAACCACTCAAGCCCATAAGGTCTCAGTTGGCATCAAAGTATGTCGAGCTCATGCCTTGGATTTGGTGCAGGATCTTTATTACTTGACATTTGAGCCAAACCTTGAACTTAGAGTTAATTCCAGCATCATTAGATTCAGGTTGTAGAAAGCATAGCACGTATGATTTGTGAGATCACCCCACGAAAGATGGAAATGATGATGGTACCCCCGTAATGGGATGTCCCAAGTTACCCTCAGAAGCCTCAAGAAGCTGGCCCCAAGAAGCCTTGGCAAGAGTTGAGAGGGCTTAGTTGAGCCAAGACAATGCAAAGTGATCTACACAAATGCCAGTTATGCTCAAGTGTGGGTAATATGGGTTTATGTGTTTATGTGTTAGCCAACATGTGAGTAAGTGAAACCCATGTATTTATGCTCAAGTATGGGTGGTATATGTTTATGTGTTAGTCGATGGGTGAGTAAGTAAAGCCCTTGCATTAGTTATGGCATTATATGCGAGTTGCAATTGATATACCATTGACACTATTTGCATGAGTTACTTTGGCAAGTCGTTAATGAAGAGATGTCATGTTAGCCAAGGGTAGAGATTTTACTTATTGAGTTTCTCTAAAACTCACCCATTTATCTTTACAGGTTAGTAAGATGGCTAACCCTCCTCTTGTATGTTTTGATTTGCCGATGAGGATAAAAGAGTCAACTGTAGATATCATACACGTCAAGGCAGGAGTGACGTACCTGAAATATACCTCAACCATATGGGTTCATGAGGGATAAGTTGAGTTAGTCCCTCATCGTTACAAGGCATGGCACGTTTGGTCGGACGACAAAATGATCGGGCCTATTCATGGCTTTAAAGGCTCAATAAACCCAAGTGGAAGGTTAACGTCTGATGGGATGAATCCTAATTAGTAATACCAGCCTGTAATGGAAAGGGTTCCCAATTTTGGAAGTTGAAATGGTAGCGGAGACAGGGATACCCAAGCCTTTTATATCATATAAAATATGAAAGTTAACTTGTACATGAGCTACTTATGAAATCAGTAGTGTAATATATGCTTATGTTCCATGTTTTTCCAGTGATGTTTATTGGGGATGTTGTTGTTGTGTTTATGCTTTCGCATGTGCATATAAACAAGATAAAATGAATTGGGATAGCGACAAGCCTGCAATATCATGAAAACAACTCGCAGCTTGGACCCTGGAAGGGGGTCGTTACATTGGTGGTAGCCATGCGTTGTCCTCACCACTATTGTTGCGCTCGTGTTGACACCATGGTTATTAGGTGAGTTAACACTCTAACTAATCTCTTGATTAGTTCGTTAAACTTACTTAGGCAATAGTTTAGTATATAATTAAACTTGATTAGTTGGTCAATCACGATTAGGAGTAGTTTGATTGTAGTTAATCGTGATTAGGGGTAGTTTAATTAAGGTTAATTTTGAGTTTAATTATTGATAATTAACGTGACAAGCTATCGTGATAAGCTTTCGAGACTGATGATAAACTATCACGATAGGTTATCGGAAAAGTTGATAAGTTATCGTTAAATATGTGATAAGTTATTAGCAAATTTAGGGATAACCTATCATCCAAGGGACAATAAGTTATCGAAATTTTTAATGATAAGCTATTGCCATATAACGATTGGTTATGTGGCGATAGCTTATTGGAAAATGCTTGATAGGCTATCACAATTAGGGCTTTAAATGTTGGTTAATATGTGATTTCTATTTGGATTTTATGCGAGTTTCCTACACATGGCATGTTGTTGAAAGCCTGTTTTGCCTTGAAAAATAACTGCCTCATGTGAAACATTATTTTCGAATTGTTAAAGATAATTTTATGGAAATATAAAGGGTAAACCCAAAGGCATTGGGTTTATATGTCATGTTTTATAATTTAATTGGGGCAATGATGTTTTAAAATGATTGCATGCAAAGTTTGATAGGTTTTTTGTAAGTATGTGATCAAGTGTGAATATTTTCCTTGTATTTTTACTTGAAAAATGTGCAATAATTTACTATGTTGAGCACATACCGAGTTTGCATTGACTAATGATAAGATATGAAATGAAATTGAGTGGTTTGAGGTGCTCATATCATCACATAAAGGAACCCATCACCATTGACGTATATTGGGGGACGATGCTTGATGGATTTCGGATGTCGAGTCATAGTTGAGGCTAGACCGATACTCCTCGAGGAATGCCATTTATGGTGGGGGTCCCAAACATTGTTGTGCCCGATGGGCCTGGATGATGTCTTATTATGCTAGAAGACTGACAACTCGTGTGTTGATAGTGATGTTGACAATGACCCGAGGAGCCTTAGGGTGGGTTTGGTATGACACTTAGAAAGCCCATTGGGGAAAATTTGGGGTGTTTGGCAACCATTTCCCAAGGAGCTTTCAAATGAAAGTCAGCATTTTCGGAATGTTGAAAACACCAACTAATGAAAAATTATCATTTGCCTATTTTGCCCTTAAAATATTATTGAAAACCCACTTTTACCCTTCTTAAAAAAGTGAAACCCTAGTTCCTTTGCAACTCCACGTTCTCTCCTTCTCTCCCTCATGACATCAAATTCTGCTCCTCTTCCGACACCGTGCTCTCTCCTACGCGACGACTGCCGTTGCTCTTCGGACGCTACGTCACAAGGGCTTCTCTTTCGATGCTATGCTCTACTACTCCTCACTTGATTGCGCTGGCAACAACCTCGGCTCCTCTTCCAACGCGATGACTGTTGCTCCTCTTCCGACACACGTCACGAGGGCTCCTCTTCGACACTAAGCTCTGCTGCTTCTCACTCAACTGTGCCAGCAACAATCGCGGCAAGCTTTGAGGTAAAAATCGATTTTGGGTGTTTTGGCAAGGAGTTTTGATTTTTGGTTTTGCTTGCTCCAATTTTTGGTTTTGCTTGTAAAGGGAGGAAATCCTCGATTCTGGATATTGCTTGCTGGGTTTGGGGTCTTCGCAGTCGATGGTTATTTCGTCAATCTCGGACGGGAGGATGGTGAGGGACTTGCTGATTTCAAAGGCCTTTCGCTTTAGGTCCTTGACGTGGTCGATCACGCTGGCTAGTAAAGCTGCTTTGTCCATTTGATAGTTGATCGATTTGTCACAGATTAAACTAGCAAAACGGCCCGAAGTTATGGATGAAAACATGATTCAAAATTCCACTTGATTTGATTCACTGTAATGAAGATGGGTCTAAATAGGCTTGAGCTAGGCTCATGAAAGTTGTTGACTTTGTGTAGTGGGGTTGGCTTTAAGATTGGGCACTAACCATAGCGAACTGACTTTGCAAGTTCAGCGACAATGAAATGAGCAGAGACGAAAATGGTAAAGAGTAGAAATTCGACTTTAGAATGTTATGTGCGGATTCAAGAAAGTCTTGTGTAAGAAGCCTGCTTTATGATGTCTTTCTTCAATCATTATGATACAAACACAACTGTAAAAAAGGGTACATAAATTTTTTTCATTTGATAATTTTAGCAAAAAAATTTATTTTTAATAAAATTGTTTATATGACATCTTTAACATTGTTGTCAAATATAAATAAAAAATGTTGTAATTTTTTTTAAAATTTTAAGCATATAAAAATTTAAAAGCTTAAATTAATCGCCAAAGGGGCTTTTCAAATGTGTTTTATACCAAACATCATTATTCTTAAAGTTGCATTTGAAAGCAGAATTTACTAAACAGTATTTTATATTTCCTTAAAGCCCTTTAGGCTAAATTGCTTTGCATTTCCCCAAAGAGCTTTCTAAATGCTATACCAAATGCACCCTTAATAATCGGGTCACACATAATCGCATAGTGCATCATAAATTATGAGATGTGTGCTGATTATGAATATGTCTGTTTGCATTATTTATGTCATATGTGAGTTATATCGTGCAGGGTATGTGCAGATGTGAGGTAAGAATGTGTCACGACCCCCCCTTAGCTCGGGGAGTTGGGCTGTAGGTTATTTTCACAACATTCCAGGCTTTGTCACCATCCCGATTTCATTTGTCTCATGTGTATGCACAAGCGAAATGCATAATAATACAAATCCCCACACAATATAAGCATGGGAACGCGAGATACAACGTCACAACTTCTACTATATTTTTACATAAGTAGTGAGAGGTACATGGCTAACTTCGGCCTCATAAGTTACATCAAAATTGGGCCAACTTACAAACATCAAAAGTTAGGGTTTCCCTATCTTCGCTATGGAGGTACTAACCCAAAATTGGGAACCCTATTACTACTACTTAGCCGATATATAAAAGTCTAGTCCAAATCCTTGGACAGGTCATCCTTGTCGCGACCTAAAATTACACGCTCTCATGTCTTACTCGATTCTTAGTCGACCCCAATAGGCTAGTGGTGACTCCTTGTTTGAAGTTTTTTTTGAATATCCCAATGTCGTGTGGGGTATGGGCTTGGGAGAGCCCGAGTTAATTGAGGACCGTCGGCCCGAAATTAACAATATCCCTAAACCTATATATTTATTATCTATTATTTTCAAAAATTTTAGGTCGCGACAGCTTCATGTAAAATAAAAATAAACAAAAATTCGGGTGTCAATAATCCTCATTGTCATGGTCGGGAATATCAAAACCTCGAAGTGGTCCAACCCAAGCTCCTTCGTACCATCTATACCATGCTTCAAAATACATTGGGACTAACTCATCTAATTTGTTCTCAACCCAGATTATTGATGTAAGTTTCCGATATGTTATCCGTTTCTACATCTATAATTTTTGTGTATGATGCATCAATTTTCACAAGACATCCAAAATAAATCGTGGCCATTCTTTCTAAGTACCTGTAAGAAAACAAGGGTGAGTACTTGGAATACTCAATAAGCATAGTCTTTACCTTTGACTAGCACATCACAAAATCATTAACTCCAGTCAAGTATCTCATGCAAATCATATCGAAAGAAACCAATTGCAAAGATGCAAGTATGCTTCTTGCACATGAAATTGGCAATTCTTGCTATAGTTCATGAACATGATGCATGCCATGAGCTTATGCATCTCTAGCCTTTCTTTCTTACTCATGCATGCCATGCTTTTTAATCTTTCTCTTGTGCTTGAGACTCGAACCCAATTCAATTTGGGCTTTTTGACCGGACTTCTGGCTTGTTGCTGGCTTCTAGGACTCAAACCCAGTTAATATTTTCGAAACTTGAACCCAAGTCTCTTGCCAGCCTTTGGGACTCGAACCTAGTTCTTGCCGAATTTCAAGGACTCGAACACTGTTCTTATCTTTTCTTATCTTTGCTCGAGCATCTATCCCTTTTCGAGGGTGTGCTTAAGCCTCATGCATGTGTCATGAATTATGCATCTCATGCTCAACATAATGCACGTGACATGAAATCATGAATTCTCTTGTCAATAATAACATGAATGAGGCTAAGCCCAAGGTTCCGCTCAAGTAACAAGCATGGAGGAACCCCGCACCAATCCAAGACATGAACTCGATATGCCTCAATACTGAATTACATCTTATGGCTATGGGCAAACCTCGATTTGCACTGAACAAAAGCAATGAACCATAACTTCGTTCTGGTCATTCAAGAACCCAAATACATGAACAAACATAGAATACATCCACATCAATCGACTTGTTCAAGAGAGTTTCCTAGGGTTGAGGATATCATGAATGATACTAGAAAAAGGAAGAAACTATACTTACTTGGATAACCCTCGAACTAAGAACACAAACTAGAGGAGTGGGTGGTTTGCTTGGGGAGCCGAAGAGGGGAGAGAGAGAGAGAGAGGCGTGGGACGAGGAGAGGGCAACCAAAAGAGTGAGGGAGGAGGAAATGGATAGCAAAGGGTGAGGAATGAAGAGATCTTCTCCTATTTATATTACTCAGTGTCATCATTACCGATCCAAGCAGTCTATTCCGAAGCTTCCAAGTGGCTCGCCTAAAAGTGTTAAGTGGCAAGTCTATTCCACTAATAATTGGACCTAAAGTGAATAGGTACGACTGAAAAGGTATTATTTGGCGGTCTAAGTTCATAGGTGCCATCAAAGACGGCTCGCCTTGCACTTTCTCATTGGACCATTTATAATTTGTCCCTATCTTATCCTCCAAGATATTTTTGACCATAATCATAAGTTTTGAAAATTAGATGGCATCCTTATCTCTTGTCATTAATGAGGGCTTCTAGAAAATTCTTCTCTTTTGTCCTTTTCTTTCTCAAAAAGGCAGTTTGGAGAATTCTACCATCTAAGTCGATTCCGAGGTTAGAAAAGGGATCATTAGACACACCTCGAAAAACTAAATCGCATATGCCCAAGGTTCAGGCCTTGTGCCCCAAACTTGCCCAAATTGTTTTTTGTTCGGTAATTCGGCCATAGAGGGTCGGCCCTTGGGTTGACTTAATAACTAGCCCTGGGGTTAACACAGTTAGCTTGGTCGGTTTTGGGACTGGCTCTTGGGTTGGTCCTTAGGCCTATTGCCAAGCCTAATGCAACTCTCCCCTTTATTTCGATCCTTGGGTTGGTTCGAGGTTAATCCCAAGGCTACCCATGGCCTAACACTAAGTGAAGGCACTTATGGATCTTAGAAATTGCGATGGAATAACCGGGTCAATCTCGAGGCTCATTCCGATCGGCGCTTGATCCATCTGCATGGTTCATGGTCAATGCATTATCGATCCACGGTCGAACATTACCAATTCAAGATCCATTTCCGATCACTAAGAATTAAATAGGGAATGATGCATTTTTTGTCGAAAAAAGTCAAGTCGGATCATTCATGTATCGGTGCATAGTCGGGCGGAATCACTTATGGCCAGGCGCTATGACCGGTCGGATCGACTCATGACTATCCACCGATCCAAAATCATCCCATGACCAATTCTCGTGATTTAAAAGTCATCTTATGAGCTGGTAATCTACTTCTATCAATATGGTTGGTAGACTTTTCACAGCCGACATCTCGACTAGTTCGTGATCGATTGGTTGATTGGATCATGGCAGATCCTTGATTCTTACTGATCAAACCAATCATTCTATGGCCAATGGCCCATGGTTGACTCATTTATGACCTTATGGCCGATCCTTACGAGGTCAGTTTTGAGGATGTTACAGAATGCTTGTGAGTCGATTTGATTGCTAGTTGTTTATTATGTTGGTTGGCTGCCTAGTTGTGTTTATAGTTAACGCAAATCATATGTCACTTTGCTATTGATCTACCATTGGTATATAGTTGCACGTTTTAGGTACGTTTGATGCGGGTTGATTTCCTAATCAAGGCTTAAGGCATTAACTTGCTGAGATTTATATGTCATTTGTTGTTGTTAATCATTTTTCAACCCCTAGGTATAGCTTTCCGCCTTGCATATTTTGGACTTCCTCTCACCGCCGAGCTACTCGTATCAGTATTTACCGTAGTAGGGAGTGAGGCAGTCTTCTTAGAGTTTAACACCACAGTTTGGGTGGACGAGGGATGGGGATAATTCATTCCACATCTTTATGTGCCCTGGTTCAATGGTGATTTGTTGGAACCCTATAAAGGGCTCACAGGTTAATGCATCAGGTGGATATGAGATGCCTTTTTTTTGGACTGACCTAATCCTTAGCTTTTGACGAAATAGATTAACCCCAGCCGCTAAATCTTTTGTTGGCTTAGTGAGGAAAAAATGTGTCCACCAAGAGGCCTTGTAAATATAACTTTCATTGAATTAATCAAATAAAATAATAAAATGGTGTGTTTGCTACTATTGTTGTTGTTGGTCTTTCCGGCTGTCCTTGTTATTATTGTTTGACGAGGTGATTAAGGGTTTACTTCTACATCTGTATAATTGAAAGATAAAATGAACAGTTAGCAACGCATTTTGGGACGTCACATTCATTTAACCAAAGTGAAAAGGGATCATCATATGTTTGAGGGTCAGGACGTGACAAATACCGATTCTAGTCGTTAACAATGGTCGCATGTTGCTTGATTATAATCTTACTTTTTCAAGCAACAGACACTATTTCAAACATGATTGCTCATTTTGGGTTGCTAGATTCTAGGTTCTTATCATAATTGATCTTATATATCTAAAAATCTGTTGTTGTGATTATGTAGATTTTCTAGTGAAGATCTGCAATGCACAAATTTTGGATAAATAATTATGTTTGCAAATTTGAAGTGGCTTGTTATATATCTACTATAAGAAATTTATTAACTCAAAAATACTATGGCAAGTTGGAAGTACCCAATGTGTATGAGGTCATTATAGTAAGGGATAATTACACATACAATTTTTGAACTTTCACTCAATGTGCAATTTGGTTCATTAATTTTCAATTTATTTAATTTAGTCCATGGACTTTAGCTCAATGTGCAATGTATTGTCTGAACTTTTAATTTGTTCAATATAGTCCTTAAACTTTTAGTACATATTCAATATAGTCCATGAATTGTATGAATATGTTCAACGTAATCCTTTTTCATCAATTCAAGAGTAGGGATTATATTAAATATTTTTATACATTTCAGGGACTATATTAATCATGTATCAAAATGTCATGGACTACATTGAACAAATTAAAATTTATGGATCAAATTGCACATTGAGCCAAAGTTTACCGTTTATGTCATTTTCCTTTATAGTAAGATGAGTTAGGGAGATTAGTAATGCGCTTGAGGTTTCACATAAGGATTGTTGTCTCAAACTCATTCCATTTCCATCCCTACCACCAATGCTTGCTTATATCTATTGGGGTAGAGTTAATTGAGAGATTTTTAAGTTATTGTGGCATTAGCATCCTTAATTCAAAAAATGTAAAAGTCATTACGCACCACTGAAATCAAAATTTGGTTCCAATTTTTTATATGAAGGCAATCCATTCACTTTGACCAGTAGACTCTGCTTGGAAACTTTTTTTTTTTTTGTCAGGTAAATATGTATTAACTTTCAAACCAATAGATATACAACAAAAGGAACTCGGAACCAAACTTGCACTCACCAAGACAACATATCATGTGAGTGAAAGGGTGCCAAATTCAAGAGCAACAGTTATAAGAAATGAACAACCTTCAAACTATACAAAATCAGTTGTCATTTTCACTAAAGATTGCCTGATTAATACCCCATCCGCGTTGAATTCTTCGATTTGTAGGAGTGTTCACGACGCCATGGATAGCAAATGCCTTTTACTGCCTTGATGATATGGAGCTTTATAGACGGGATATGTAGAGGACGGGCCTGGAAGATAATATTGTTACAGGATTTCTAGATAACATGGCAAAGGGCCCCAAAAGAAAAGCGGGCAATCTCCTGATGAAATTCATTGCCTAATAGAGATGTGCTAGCCCATTTGATAATGTCATCCCATAGCTTTTCTTGCCAAGATAGATTGCACTTGCCTGCCCAGAATGTTACCATGGTTCTGGAGATGTGATAATCAAAATAGAGATGATTAATAGAATCCGGCTCAATATTATAGAATGCACAGGCCCCATTCTAGATTCTCCTATAAGTTAGCAAAACCATTTGAGTGGGGAGACGTTTCTTAGTAATAAGCCATAGCAAAAATTGGTGCCGCAGGACAAGAGATCTGTCCCACACAAATTTGGACCACGGGACTATTTGAGATTTATGCCTAATTGTAGCCCAGGCAGAAGTAATTGAGAACATACTTGAAGAGTGCTCAAACCAAATAAATTTGTTCGGATTTTGATTGAGAGTTGGGATTGGGAGTTGCCGATCTTGGAGCTCTAGCAACACTTCTTGGCCAGCAGAAGTATAAAGGTCCGCCACCTTGGCATTTCTAGATAAACTCGAATGATAGATGAAATTGTTGGAGAATATTGCATTTAAAGACCCATTTGGAAGCCATGGGTCAAACCATAGAGATGTTGAAAGACCATCCCCTATATGCCAGCGGAAATACATTTGGCTTTCACCTCTAAGACCCAGTATTTTCCTCGATGCCCAAGAGCAAATAGTTGGTGTCGTGGTGTCCCAGAAGTTCTTCCGTTTTAGGCATGTTGCATGTATCCACTTACACCAAAGTGATTCTTTATCTGTGAATAACAACCATATGTGTTTCATCATAGCCGCTTTGTTGCCATCACGGAGTTTGCGTAGTCCCTATCCACTTTCTTCCTATGGGAAACAAATAGCATCCCATGTAACTTTTGTACCTCTCGTGCCTAGGCCGGGTCTAGGGGTGAGCACGGTTCCCGGGTAGAACCGGGAACCGGAGAACTGAACCGGAGGGTCTGGTTCGGTTCCCGGTTCTAGGGAGTCCTGGTTCGGGTTCGGGTTCCATTTTTTCGGAACCAGCGGTTCTCGGTTCCTAGTGGAACCGGAACCGGAACTAAGAACCGGGAACCGGAACCGGAACCGGCATCTAAACCGGAACCGGAACAAAACAGGTTCAAAACTAAAAAAGTAAAGCAAACTAAAAAAGTAAAGCATTTTAGTCTGCTGCTATACTGTTCTTTTTTACTCCTCCCCCTCCATCTCCGATTCTCCATCCTCGACTCCAATCCCCAACTTTTCCCCTCTCGGCAACTTGGCCCCAACGGCTTCTCTCCCTGCACATCGCGAATCCTGCTCGAGATCTTCTTCTCTCTCGCCTGCTCCATACGTGATTCATGGACATGCATCCAAAATCGACAAACCCTAATCGTGGGTCGTGATTACAAAGCATCGATTCCCTCTCTCTCCTTGACGATTTGGATGCGTATGTTTGTTTTGCTTCTCCATTTCCCTCTCTCTCCTTGACGATTTGGATCTCGGTTTGAAGAGATGGTAAAACAGGGGCTTTTGTTTCGTTTATAAGAGGCAAAGATAGTATTATGTAATTTATCTGGACGAGGAAGGGTCTGGATCTCAACTAATTGCAAACTAGTTAGAGGAAGTCCGAGAAAAATTGATGATGATGAAGATCGACGCTAGCGAAAGAACTTCAACCGAGAACTGGGAACTTCGAGTTTCTCGGTCAAAAAAACAGAGCCAAACAAGAAGACGTGTCCTTTGAGTCTTTGACTATGATTCCCTGCCGCCTCCATCCACTAATTTATAATCCACTTCAGTAGTTTTTTTCCCTTTTTTTCCCTTTTTTTCTCTTTTCCTGCATAGGGGTGTATGCTCATTGAATGCTGAATTTTGTATATCAAGCCATGAACTGCTGGTTGGGATCTTATACCTTAAGTCGCTCCAATTTCTTTGTGAAACTTGGTGATTTTAATGTCCTTGTGATAATTATTAGATCAAGCCTTGCCTTCAAGGTTGTTCCTTAACGCCATTACTCCACTGAATTCTTCATTTGCCCTATTCATCATCTTTGTAGTCCAATTGTGATACACTCATTCTATTTTAGGATTAATAGCTAATTAACATTAGAACATGCAGTTCCATTTTTCTCTCCATTGCTTAGTAGTTATGTCGTACTAACTTGGATTTCCAATCATGTTAGACCATCTTAATCCAATTAATTTGGCTCTCTAACAGTGAACATTAAATGACAAATCCTAATTGCAGAGCTGTCTGAGAAAAGCATCCAATCGAGCCTTAGTTGACATTTAGGAGTTGTTAATTAATTCCTGTAGCATTAGCCTTGCATTGCACTACTGATATTTTCCAACATGATTATTTACTTGCTATCTTTGCTTTGATCTTTTCTTTTTTCATAGGGATAGAGTGAGTGAGTCGCAGTTCAATCAAGTTTTAAATATTGAATTGGAGCAAATTCTCAAGATTAGGCTCAAGTTATCCATCTTTTGCAAAACAAATTTCAGATATTCCCAAGAAAATGAGGTAATTTTGAAGGATATAAAATCATATAGTAAAGCATCACATGCTTGGGACAGTTGATTACCAAGTCCTTAATAAAATACTTGAATTTAGTTTGCTATTAATATTTCAGTTCCGGTCTTTGTTTTCATTAGAGAGTACTCTTGCTAATTTGCAATTGGTGAATATATCAAGTAAAATATCATTACACTTCTTCCTGAAAATTGAAAGAAACAGGTGATGAGCTAATTTTCTGCAATAGATTCGACCTAATGTCAATGTTATTCAGCAGTTCAGAGATAACAGAAGCATGTGAAATTCCATTGCATGTGATGACAAATCTATATTATATTTGGGAAGAACATCCTAGGTGGCTTTTGTCTAATGGTTAACATTAGTTCTAATGGAATTTTCATGGTTAATGATCAATATTCAGAATTTGATTACCTCTCATTTGTCTATTGTTCTTATCATTGTTTGTGATGGTTCTATGTTCTCTTTTGCTTGCAAGTGCTCTATGTTTTTCTATTGTTTTAAGTTCTTAGATTGATTCTACATGATTAATCTTTGGCTTCATTTGAATATAGGCTTTTTTGTTAGTATGTTGTTTATGTTCGAAAGTTTGTTTTGCTATTTTATAAATGTTGAATCTTTATTTTGAAAATTCTAATTATATTATGTTATTTTGATGTATGTGTGCAGCTGATATATCACGATAACATGTCGATGGAGGTGGAGGAATGTGATGAAATGACTCCAATCACAGAATTAGAATTTTCGGGCTATGAGAAGGAAGAAGAGACATCCCCGATCATGAGTGCGACAAATAAGGTAGTTGGTTCACAACTTCCTCCTCATGATATGAAATTTACATCCGAATGTTGGAATCATTATGCAAGAATCAAAGATGAGAATGGACAAACATATCAAGTGAAGTGCATTCATTGTAAATTTGTGTACAAGTATCGTGTTTCTAATGGTACTTCTGCAATGAGAAAGCACTTGACAACATGCAAAAAGTTTCCTCGTAATGTGGATAAAATGCAGAAATTATTTGCTTCACGTAATGTAAATGTGGCTGATATGGCAAGAGGAGATTCTAGTAGTAGTAGTGTTTTATCAACATGGACATTTAATCAAGAACACTCTAGGCAAATGCTTGCTCGCTTCCTTATAATTGATGAACAACCTTTTTCCTTGGTTGAGCGTGTTGGATTTCGCGAATATGTCACTGAGTTACAACATCTTTTCAAGTATTTGTCACGTTTTACAATGGCTAAAGATTGCATGAAGTTATATTTCTATGAAAGAACTTGTTTGAAGGCTTACTTTGGTAAGATTAAATCTAGGATCGCACTCACAACTGACACGTGGACTTCCATTCAAAACATGAATTATATGTGTCTCACTGCACATTTCATTGATGAAAATTGGAAGTTGCATAAAAGAATTATCAATTTTGTGGTGATGCATAGTCACAGGGGTAGGGAGATTGGAAAAATGGTGGAGAAATGTATTCAGGAATGGGGAATAGAAAATAAAGTGTCAACAATTACGATAGATAATGCTAGTTCGAATGATGTTGCAATAGGTTATTTGAAGGAACGGCTTTCAAGAGAAAAGATGTTGATATTAGATGGTAGTGTTTTCCACATGAGGTGCACGGCTCATATACTAAATTTGATTGTGAAAGATGGCTTGAGCACGATACGAGACTCTATTGCACGTATTCGAAATGTGGTTAAGTATGTGAAAAGTTCTCCTTCAAGAGCTCAAACATTTCAATATTGCATTAAAAGTGAAAAGATCACTTACAAGGGCTCGGTTATTCTTGACGTAGCCACTAGATGGAACTCCACTTATTTCATGTTAGAAAGCGCCGTAAAGCTTAGAAGAGCTTTTTAAAGATTGGAAAAAGATGATTTATTCTTTGCTGGTGAGCTTAACCATGATCTTCCTCGAGATGATGATTGGGAAAATGCAACTATTCTTTCGGAGTTTCTAAAATTGTTCTATGATGCCACCAATCGAATGTCGGGGAGTTCATATGTTACTTCCAACGACTATTTTGAGGGAATAGCTCTTTTGTACAAATATTTGAAAGATGCGGCTGATGATTTGGATCCTAAGCTTCAAGTTATGGGTATGAAAATGAAAGAAAAATTCGACAAATATTATGGGAGCTTAGACAAAGTGAATATGATGGTGTTAATTGCGGTTGTGTTGGATCCTAGAGCCAAGTTGAGCTATGTGAGTTTCTTGTATAGGCAAATTTATGATGATGAATAAAAAGTCAATGAGATGCATTATATGGTGAAGAATGCATTGGAACATTTGTTTGAGTTTTGTGAGCAATCTTCTCTTCGTTCAAGTGATCGGAATATTAATGTTCAAAATTTGAGTGCTAGTAGTAGTAGTGGTTCCAACGCCGATGCTGGTGACAACGGAGGTAACAAGAGGAGGAAATATGACCCCCAAGCTTGGCAGAAAACATTTATGCACTCGAACCAACAATTGTGCGATTCCAACAAATCTGAACTTGATCAATATCTTGAAGATAAGGCTGAAAATATTATTAATCTTGACATTTTGATGTGGTGGAAAACTAGTGGCTCAAAATATAAAATTCTATCTTTGATGGCTCGAGATGTTTTGTCTATCCCTATAACTACCGTTGCTTCGGAATCAACTTTTAGTACATCGGGTCGTGTGCTTGATGGCTTTCGAAGTTCTTTGACTCCCAAAGTAGTTGAAGCTTTGATTTGTACTCAAGATTGGTTGAGCGCCATTAGTGTACCTATTAATGTTGAAGAATGCATTGAGAATGCAGAAAAATTTGAGTTGGGTAAGTAATGTTTATAGTTTTATATAATGTAATTCATTTTGTATATCTAATAAGTGAATGTTTCATTTAATTTTATTTTTTTCAGATATGGACTGTCTTAATGAGGATATCATCGTCGATAAATAGAGTTTACCAATTAAAACGGAATGAAGATATGTGGTAAGACTTTCTAATAATTATTTTAGTTTAGTATATAGTAATTTAAATTTTAAAAGTGATTAACTATGATTCTTGTTTCTTTTGATTTAAGGTGGTTAAAATTTGGAATCAAATTTCATGGAGGATTATGGGCTGAAGTTATGATATGGTTTTTGCTAACAAGAATTTTTTCCCTTATCTTCCAAGAATATTTGTTGTTCATGTTCCAAATTATTGGCACTGCATTAGGATTTTGGATATTAACTCAATTTTTTTGAGCTCTCATGGTCTGTTTTTTTTACAAAGAGAGCCCATTGCAAGTTGCAAGTACCCAAGCTTGCTAACAGGGATGAGAAATATATATTTATTGTTAAGTACCAAACCGAATAGGAGTATAGTCTTTAACATTTTTGCAGGATGGTGGTTACACTACTACCAACTTTTTGTGGGACATGATGCAAACTTGTAAATTGACTTCTTCATTTCCTGCTGTGGAAGCATATTACAAGGTCAGATTTTGTCCTTTGTGACAATCATATAAACTTTTCGGCATGGAGGTCCTTATGTAACAAGATAGGTATGAAAGCTCCCTATGTGACATAGTAATATTCCTAGTTTTTACTCTGTGCTTGTTTGTTTATTTTGATTGTCTGTTTTCATTTCCATATGTAGTTTTGAAAGGGTTCTTGCTTTTATATGACAAAGCACATTAATAGCTAGTAACTCTTGTGGGGTAGCATTGCAACATGTGACTTAATCAAAAAGTCCTTGAGGAAGTCTTGTCGATCTAATTTAGAAAATTACTCTCCTCATGACTATGCACGGGCATCATTATTTGTGACAAAGTTATCCTAGGGATTGATAATATCTTAAATTGATGTATGAGGTGAGGTGGCAAACTCGTCTATTGGAAATGTGGTTCATAAAACCACTTACAATTAATGTCAAAATATTCAGCTTGTACATGATGATATCTTGTCATTAAATAGGTAAGAGCAGGGCCAAAGATGCTGCATTGAATGCCATTCAATCACCATTATTGGACATCGGCATAGAAAGGGCTAATGGAATTGTTTGGAACATAACTGGTGGCAGCGATCTCACATTATATGAGGTATAAATATATCAAATTACTTTCTGTTCACTTTCTGTAGGTGGTTGTCCTTAGTTTAACCTTTACATGCTTCCTTTTTGCCTAGCACATTTTTTATTTAAGCACATCCACTGAAAAGACAATGTAAATCACAATTCACAACATAAAAATATTAAATGATCTCTAGTAGGTACCAGCACATCATGTTGCAGCACATATGTGTGCTCCCTCAGTGACGTACTCATTAGAGGCAGAAGTGATAGTTAGAATTAGAAGTAAAATTCCCTGTCTTCCTACTGAGTGCTACTGATTTCTTCATTACTGGCATCTTATATCAACAAGAAATCAAAAACTAATCTTTTTTTCATTTTCATACGTGCTGCATAAAGTCGGTCATAGATTGTATCTCTAGGGCTTGTTTGCAGCACACATTGCTTCAATATTATTATGGAACTTGGTCCCACTGAAAATGAGGCATAGCACTGAAATTTTTGTAATGGCAATATGGGACTGGTTCATCTTTTTGTACATATTTAGACTTGAGGTCTCTAACTGGATTGTGACGATGATTGACATGGCAAATGGCAAATTTTCCATGTTCCAAGGCTTTCTTGGGGACAAACAAACAAATACAAGGCTTCTCTCTTATCGACCTGAAGTTTTTAACATCAGGCATTGGAATATCTCGAACAGGCCCCCAACCACCGGTTGGCCGTATGAGAAAAGCTTGTACTATACCTCTAATTGCTTATGCAAGTCACGATCTTCACTGCTACTTTAGGAGAATAATATAAAGTTTTTATGTATTCATGTCCTTTTTTATGCTTGGTCTAAATTTTGGAAGGAATTTTTTGATAGGTAAACGCCATGCGGAGGTGATATATGATCTTGTGGATCCAAATGCTAATTTAATATTTGGTACTGTAATTGATCCATCACTCAGTGGTCAAGTAAGTTGCTAATAGTAGCTAATCAATAAGCAAAAACTATATTGCACTTACGCTATTCAATTTTAAGTAAAATCTAGTCTTAAAACCTTCATGCTCTCTGATTAAGTCCCTTTTCTCTCTTAGTTTCTTATTTGGCCATCTTTGGAACACTTGCACAATCCCAAGTCTATTTGTTAAGAACCTTCCTCTAATATCAGCACAGATGTTGAAAGTTTACCCAACAAGATAGGAATAAGATGTTTGACTAGGCCAAAAATACTAGACAGTATTTTTTACAATTGTCCTGTTATAACCGTAACTCTTATGCTGATGGTGATTGGAATTGGTTTTGCTCTTAATCAGGCTAGCATAACATTGATTGCAACAGGTTTCAAACGCCAAGAAGAAAGTGATAGCAGGCTCCTCCAAGTCGGTCTCTCTCTCTCTCTCTCTCTCTCTGCATGCACAGCTGACATAGGATTATGAAGAAACCGAACATTTTGCTTCTATTCACAATGTCATTGTCCAATAATTTAAATGGGCCCTAGTTGAGTGTCTACTTTGCTTTTGCCCTTCGCTAATAGGCCCGATGATTTTGTGGTCCATACTCAAGGGTCCTTTATTCTAATTTCTCCTGGATTCTGCAGATGCCAACTCCTTGGGTTGTTGGTTCCCTCGTACCAATTGTTGGTGGAGTTGCATTAGCATCCTTGATTGAGGCTTCTTTCGACTGGTAAATTTTGAATGCAAATGCATTTGTTACATGATGAGTTAACTAGGATAATTTGGTTTTGTTTATAATGAGAACTATGAAATTTTTTCTACAGTATGATATCCTTTTCTTTTCAATGTTCGTAACTTGGTTTCTTGATTTTGAAGGGCGGGGTTTTGGAGTGCAATGGCTTCAAATTTGAGCAATCAATCTTGAAATGTTTCTAGCAAAAATGTCATGGTCAATAAAGAGGTGATTCATGTTGACTCTTTATCTTTTTGAAAATCTCCAGGTTGTAGCCTCTGTTTTGCACATTAACATCATGCATCTAATTGATTTAGGCAAGCACCATTTGACAAAAATTCAAAGTAATGATACTATCGTCCCCATTCTTTTATTTGTGACATCATCATCCATGTGCTAATGCTTCTAAATTTGCTTTAGAAGAAGAAAACAATGTGAGTTTGCTGATTCTTCTATATATTTCGTATTGACAGGAATCAATTGATAACATCACTCTCTTCTCAATTATAACAATCATGTCGTTTATTCTAACATTCCCTGTGACATGGTACATGGAAGGTCTCAAATTTACTCTTGGCTACTTTGAATTGGCTGTAAATGCTCCCTTGAGAATAATAAAGCTCATGACTTTGACAACTTCAGAACTTAAAGGAGAGCTCAATTGGAAATTGTTGTTTCTGATGTTTATATGAGGGTATTTTACTTGGTTACAATCATCATCATACATTGTATCTTTGAGGTCTATGCTTGTTTATTGTTGTTAGTTCATTTTTGTTTTGTTTAGCTAAAATCAGAAAAAAAAAAAAAAAAACCTGTTGGACCCTAGAACCGACCCTGGAACCTGTGACAAGATAGGGTCTAGGTTCCATATTTCAACGGGTAGGTTTTAGGTTCCAAAAAATAAAGAACCTGTACCCGAGGATAGGTTCCAGGTTCCAAGTAGAACCTGTAAAGAACCGGGAACCGCTCACCCCTAGCCGGGTCCCTTCCAAAGGAATTGGCAGTATATTTGTTCTATTTTTTTCCAATACTGAGCTAGGCAACATGAAAATGCTCGCCTAGTATATTTGTATCGCATGAAGGACTAACTTGATTAACCAAAGACGGCTTGCAAATGATAAGAAACGATGAGTCCACAATTGTACTCTTGAAGTGAGCAAGCTTACCAGGGGCATTACAATCAATTTTCCTTTGCTTGGAAATGTTGATAAGGCGTGGAAGAAAGAATGTGGAAATAAATTGGAAGAGTTTCCCCTGTTTGGGAGATGTAGGGAAAATGAACGTGCATTTTGGTGGTTGTGAAAATAAAACCCTAAAAATCCGAAAATCCGTTTTAGACTAAGCTAGTATAAAATTTTTTAGCCCGAGTAGACTGAAAGGGATTTCATAGCTTTGCTATTTACATTTCAAGGAGGCTAGACTCTCAAGCTTCGTGATATGTAGCCCGAAATGGCCTGGCTTGCCCAATTTTGTTTTGTAATTTTTATTTATTTATTTATGTTTGTAGTATTCAATTAATATTTTTAGCCCTGGATGGAAAAAATGAAAATTTATAGAATACCATTGAAATGACTATAATTACTTACAAATTTGAAAAAGAAAAGACAGTTTACCAGTGAACAAGTTACTTGCAAGTTTTTTGAAAAGTGTACTATATCTCAGGCCCCAAATAGCTAGAAATTACAAATGAAGGGGCTAGGTTGTCCATTTCGGATTGAGGCTATTTTTCAGGCTCGGAAATTTCAAACCTGAACGGACCAAAATTGGCTAGAAGCCCAGCCTGACCCGCCATGTACGCCCCTACATCTAGTGGTGGGCCAAAAGTTCTCTGGGGCCCACAATTGCTGATCATTCCATTTGGGCCGGGGCATTCCAATTATTTGGGCAAAATTTGCCACACTAGCCTTCATTTATTTAATATTTTCGTTTTTCATTTTTTTTATTAATGGACAATAATGTTTTTTTTTTTTACTCATTTACACTTTCTTCACCTTTATTTTCATCTCATTTTCTTCACTTTCATTTTCCAAGCCTTCCGAATAACTTTATGTTCTTCACCTCAAATTTCTTCAACCATATTTTCACTCTCTTCATTTCCTTCACCTCCCGAATTTTTTTCCAAATGGTTTAGGTTCGTTTTCTCCAAACGGAATTACTAACATTTGAGACGATGTACGTAGAGATAGAGCTTCACTTCGCTTAAGGAAGAAGACTAGTGGCCAACCCAAGGGGGGTTGTGGGGGTGGTGTCCTCGGTGGCCGTGTATTGATTTTAACCTATGACTCGTAGGATTCGCGTTTTCGAAAACCCCAAAAAAAGCTCTCTCTCTCTCTCTCTCTCTCTCTCTCTCTCATCCAATCGAATTTGCAATTGCACATGAGCACCGGCCAGCCACCCATGTGTTTGCCCCTGCTTCAAGCTAGCCGTGATCACCGCAGTGTTGAACTCAACGCCAAATCTAGTTGAGCCACGTCTAGCTTGATGCATGTCAAAATTTCTGAAGCTCGACGCTACGTTTGGTCAATCGTCGTTGTGGCTTTGAGCTCGACACCTCTTTTTTTGAGTCAGGCATTGGTGAAGAAGAGAGAGAGAGAGAGATGCAAACAAAGGTGGGAGATAACTTGTAGAGGGCGTGGGAGGTGTCGATTGGGAAAGTGGCGGCATTTGTCAAGGACAAGGATGTTGACATTAATCGGAAGTAGGTGGGGAGGGGGGAGATGATGTGACCAAGGGAAAGTATATCGCATGATAGTGACACATGATATGACTTGCCATTGATAAGTAAGTACTTTCAACATTCAATCGCCAATTAAGATAATTTGCGTATTGCGCGGGCAATGTATGCTAACTTATTACACCACATCAATCAAATGATCAGGACACATAGTACATTTTTCCATGGAGAGAGAGATGCAAACAAAGGTTGGGGCTAAGTTGTAGAAGGCGTTGGTCATGTAGGTCAGAAAAGTGGCTGCGTTTGTCAAGGACAAGGATAGTGACATTAATTGGAAGTGCGATGGAAGTGCGATGGAAGTGCATGAGAGAGAGAAAGAGATATAAATGATGTGATGAAGAGAAAGTATTTCTTATAACACTTGTACCATGTGGTAGTGAAATGTGATATGACAAGTTAAAGGGAAGCGAGCATTTTCAATACATTAGTGCTAATTCAAAAAACATGCATATTTTATAGGTAATGTCAATTTACTTACTCCACCACATTAATTGAAAAAGGGGTGGTTTGATCTTTTTAGTTAAGAATTTTTGTATAAAGATGATGCAAATGGCAAAAACAGGATGCCACTGTCAAAAATACATTTCCGTAGCAGAGGTTTAGTTTGATCATTTTAGTAAAGGATTTTTGTCTAAAGATGAACACAGGATGCAAATATCAAAAACTAAAGTGTAATTGACATAGATATAAAGTTGCGGTGGATTTTTGTAATTTTCTCTAACATGATGAAAATATAGAAAAGCTCTCAAACTACCTTCGTGTTGTATCCGACTTCACTTTATATCTTCTACTTTTTAAGGAATGAACCTATGCTTTCGTGTTCACTTTTGCAGCTTTTTATTTTATTTATTACGCTTCAGATTTTAAATTTGTTATCAAATGAATGGGATGAGGAAACTTCTAGGATGGCATCCCATTGATTGATCAATGACAAGTATAAAACCATATTTAGCGAAGTTCTAAGAAATTACTCAGAAGATGGACAAGAATCGTTTTACTACTCCGAGGATCAGCATTAACTTGTCATTTTCTTCCAGCCATCAATGTTGAAAAGTAAATGACAGTCAAACCAATAACGCATTTCCGAGACGCAAATATATAATTATTTTTCTTGTTTGTCCTAATTGCAAGAAATTTCCATGATTTTTCGAGTGTTGGCTACATTCTAGAAGAAACACGCTGTTTTGCCGGTTTTATCCTCGCAACAAAATATCTTTTACCAGACAGCGCATTTCGATTTTATTGTTTGAGAGAACCTGGGTTCTGTATTAGTATTGAATAGAGATGGTCAAATGCAATAATATATGTACTTTTATTAGAGGAGCCTTCTACATACAATCTTATATAGGATTTCAGTCGATGATCCAAAATAAATATACTTTGATACATTGAGGAATATATCTAAGAGTTAATAGATAATACAGTGTCATGATCAAATTGATGACAAATGACTCTAAAGGAATATCACACCCAAGTAAAGGCACTAGCACAACTTCAGGTCGACGTCGACGGCACCGAACAAAGAGTTCTAATTAAGGGATACTTTCCTCTGTGGCCAATACACAAATCCAATGTCAAGGCCCAGTCAACCACGCAATTCATTGGAGTGACTCAGGTAGATGTTGCTCTTAGATAGATCTGAGGACACAATGTCGGCATTTAATTAATGACATTGGACAAAAATGAACCACCAAAGGACCTTACTCTTAGGTAGATATCAAAACGCAACACTGGAATCTAATCGATAGCGCCGGATGATGATATTAACACTAAGAAGACGCTGCTACTACATAGATATGAGGACACCGCGTCGAAATCCAATTGACGTGCTAGACTAGGGTGAAAAATTGAGGGAATTTACTCCTAAGTAGATATTAGAATGTAACACTAGAATCTAATTGACGATGTTGGTTGAAGATATCACTATTAAGGAGACACTTTTCCTAGATGGACACGAGGACATAACGTTGGAATTTAATTGACGACATTGGACAAGGGTCAGACAACACTAGAATCTATCAACAACGCTAATTGGGATATGACACTTGTTGGAATTGAATCAACAATGGGAGCCTAAAATTAAACTAAGCGAGACTGAAATAACTAAGGAAAGATAAAGAGTTTTGTTGTGTTGCTCGAGGGACCTCTTAATGGAGGACCTTAGGTATTTATAGGGATACACTAGTAACTGTCGAGTGATTACTAATTTGAATTCATTGCCTTTAGTCTTCAACACATTTCCTATTCTTCCATCGGTTCATTTCATAATTGCTTTATTCACGCTTCCACTTATCAAGGATAACTTTCCAAATTGAATTTTGATCATCCACTACCTTTCTTTCGTACCTTTTGACCTTTGCAATTTACGGTCAAAATCTACATCCTGATGCTCAGTCATGTGGTTTTCTCATCGTTGATAGCTTAGCCTCTTTCTAGATGCCCATCGATGGCCAATACTAGAGCCTCATATGTCATTTTATCAAGCTTCGAGGTGAATTTTGCTCACATTACCGCCATGTAGAGTTCCATCTTCATAAATGGGTGGCTCCGCGATTTCTTATGGGCACAGGCATCCCAAGTAATTCAGTCTTATGGTTCTTCATTATCTGCATATGGCCTTTTTTTCCTAGGTGCTCATTTTGAATGGAAAGAAAAGCAACTACTGGAGTGGGAGAGTCAAAGTTGAAAAGAGGATTCCTCACTTCTTTCTCTTATTCAAAACCTTGCGAAATGTTGAGAAACATTCATTCAGTTTAGTGACATTACAACTACCGCGAATAATATAATGACCTTATTTCTTCCCGAAGCCCATGTGCGTAAGTTGTCTTCCTACCTAATTCTATTTTCTAAATTGAAATAATATTATAGCTATTGAGCTTTCATGATCATTTATTAATTTAATAAATAGCCAATTTCTCCATCGTTACCCGCAAATGATTATTAGAAGGACATCATTGATTCTTAACTTTAGGGAGAGTGTCACTATCCTTAAGTTCCATCCACGTTAACTAGCTGGAAGAGATAACAAAGACCAAGACTTACACCATAAAGAAAGATCGAGACAAATAATTAGTCACTACTGAGGCAGACTAATTAATTTTTCTTTTTATGGTTAAACCGGACTTATTAGCTGTCCTCTACCTAGATCACATGAAGCGATAGTCCAACAAAGATTAATTATGATCACCTGTCAAGAAAAAAAGAATTACCATTTATGGTCCTTTAGAATTTCTTAACGAATAAGTTAGTTGGCTCCAATAACTCTTCCAGTGATCTTTATTAAAAAATCAATGATTGTCGACTAAAACAATTCCAAAGCGTAAAAATTTGATCTTTCTCCTTGTTTGCCCATCCGTTACAATTTAATGGCTTATGCCATTCAATTTTCAAACCGTTTATGACGATGTATTGTATCAAATAAAAAATCCCAGTTGCAATGAATTAGCAATAAGCGTTTTCAATCTTTACTTGAATACGATACTATCGCCACCAACCAAAAAAAAAAACGATTACATCAAGTATTCTAATGACGGACTGTAAACCACGTTCTATAATTTGGTATATCTTTTATATAGACCAGAATTTGCTGAGCAATTTCGTAAATAGCGAGCCATTCTTGCTCAAATCTTTTGTTTTATTGTTTTTCTGCGACTGAGGATGCAGATGATCTCTTTGTTTCCACAGTGAACCACCAAATCCAATTACCTAGCAATGTTGCAGAAGACGAAAACTGTGTTTTGTCATTTTCACAGAGACAACGACAAAAGATATTCACTAATAAATGGCCTCACCTTTCTTTTAGAGTGCGGTCCACCATTATACAATGGTAGCCTTTGTTTCCACGAAGGGGTCCCCCTGAATAAAAAAAATGTTATGAAATTTTCACGACATAATCATGGCTGTTCCAACAACTTGCAGAAAAAGTTGTGTAAAAAGGCATGTGAGATCAATGTGAACATAGAGAAAGAAACCATGTGGGAGACTCCTGAAATCTTCTCTCAGCGTCCAAGCCATTTCCTACTAGTGATATCGTTGACCAGGAGGGAAAGAGCAAGAAGAAGACCTGAGGCTAACGAGACTAAAGAGCCGAGAAGAAAGAAGCGTCTCCCGCTGCCATAGCTACTGAGGGTTACATCAAATTAAGTAAAATAATATGCATTCAGAATTATGCAAATCAATCCATTACTGGGTAGCAGTGTGGATAAATTGAAAACTATTTGTTAAGACTCCTTGAAGAGAGTTATACATAATAGAAAAAATTCCACCCATACATAGAGCTACAGTCAGGTGTTTGACACCTTTATTTTAATTTTTTCAAAGGAAATCAGGAAATACGACATCAAGATGTATTCAAGTCTAAACAAATGTAGCTAATCTATCTGCAATCCTGTTACATGATTTAGAAGGAAATTTAATCACCCATACAACCAATGAGTAGTGAGACTTAATAATGTCTAAAAAAAGACTCTTCTTAGGAAAATTAACTGGCTCCTCAAGTTATTAGCACATTTTATCTTAATGATAGTCTAAATTATTAGCATTTACATGCTTCGAAGAATTTGAGTGAGTACGTTAATCTGATCCAAACCACACATGCTTCTAGATTGTGTAGAAAGAGATGATTTAGCCCTACAGATGGACACCTTTTAAAGGTAAGGTGAATGATATGAAACTTGACTTATTAAAGCGAAGGTAAGAGAAAAAAGAGTCATTTACCATAGAACGGTTTTTGCCGAGTTCAAACCTAACAAGCACAACATGACCTGCATCTTTTCGGGGAAAATTATCTAATCAACTTTAATTTTACTATACGGATATCAATTCAATTATAAAATTTTCAATTTTACTAATTTAGTTACAAACCTTTACATAAAATTTAATATAATTCATATGGCTAATTTTTTGTCAGAAATCGCTAACGTAGTGATCTAGTAATTGCCTGTCGTTCTACATGGCACACTGCCAATTTAGTGGTATTCCGTGAAATTGTCCAGAAGAATTATATTATTATTTCGCATAAAGGTTTAGTCTAAATTGGTAAAATTGAAAAGTTTATAATTAAATTGTCATTTATATAATAGGTTTTGCACTGATTAAATCATTTCTTTTATGTTTTGGTTATGTTTTTCTCCCTCCCTTTTTTCTTGGGTGCGTAATTGTCGATGTGATCATTTCCCCCTTGCAAAATGCAGATACTGTCATAAGCAGGCCACGTCAAGGAGATCTATCTCACCGAACCCAATTTAGTGTCGCATAACTAACATGGCAACATATTAATTGTCGGCATATGATACCTCAATGACGGCCTTCTGCGATGTCAAACTCGACATCAGATCTAGTCGAGCTCCATCATAGCATCTAGTTCGATGCATGCCAAAATTGTTCAATCTCGACACTAGATCTAGCCTGAGCAGTGTTGAGGCTTTGAGGTCAAACAATCTATTTTAGCGAAAAGCCATGGCGGGGAAGTGGGGGAGGGGTTGTTGAAGAAATGCAGACTTAGGTGGGGGCTAACTCGTGGAGGGCATTGGTGGTGTCAATTGGACAAGTGACTGCACTCGTCAGGGACAAGGGTGGTGATGTTGATCAGTAGTATGTTGGAGAGAGAAAGAGAGATGTTATGGAAGAAGGTAATGTATTTCATGTGATAATCATTCTACACGGTAGTGACATGTGATTAGATAAGTCAATGATAGTGACTATTTTCAATATTTAAGCATTGGTTAGAATAACAAGCATATTGTACAGGCAATATGGATTGGTCGATTATATCACGTTCTGTGGTAGGTGAGTAGTTCATTCTTTTAGTTAAGGATTTTTGCCCAAAGATGAACATTGCAGCAAATGTCCAAAACTAGAAACGTTTGATATAGGAACAAAGTCTGGGAGGAAACTCAGAAAACTTTTGATTATAAAATTTTAGCTATTATGATTAAAACTAATATAAGCTCAAAAACAATCTTCATGTTCTATCTCAATAAAAACGATCTATGATTTTGTGCTGTCACTTAGCTTTGTTATAAGGCTTCAAAATTTAAATTGGTTATTAAATAAATGGGACGAGGAAACTTCTGGGATGAGATGACAACCAATGATTGACAAATGACCTTTAGAAGATTGCAAGAGACAATGTGATTGATTGATGTTAAGAGGAAACTCACTTTTCAGATAATATAAAGAATACTCGATAATGTGATGAAGTTTTCTAATATAAAACTTAGGAGATGGGCAAGGATCATTTGACTTTTTCGGGATTAGCATGTACTTGTCTTATTCTGATTTAAATAATCAAGTTTTCAGATATTCAAAAAATCGTATGCCGTGTTCTATATTTTGTCATATCTTTTAATAATAGACATTATTATCCCGAATAATTTCGTAAACTGCACGCCATATTTTATTCAAATCTTCTTTGTTTTCACATTCATATAACAAGTACAAATACCTAGCAATCTCGCATAAGACGATACCATGTTTTCTCATTCTCAAACGTACAGTCAACTAACAAATCCAATTACCTATCAATACTGTAGAAGAAGACAATGTTTTCTCATTTTCACACATTCAACAACTTTTGTCCTAAACATAATGTTAAAAGGCTTCATCTCAAGCCTCGTCCCCATGTATGGATTCCTGAGACGTAAAACTTTGAGAGTATTGTTGAGTACTAGGGAAAAAAAGCTATTGTACCAATTGGGAGTACGAGGCAAATAGATACCGACATGTTAAAATAAAAAAAACATCATAGTAGCCCACTCCACTAGATGAAGGCAGGCACAGGAGGCCCTCTTAGGGAAGCAATTCCCCTTTTTTTTAATGTGGTAACCCTTCAACCACACCAAGGATCCAAAGAAGTCCCTGATCTGAAGTAACCCTTTTCACAGGCAATTTTTCTGCTACAAAACGAACTAAAAGGCTGGCTTTGAATTTCTCTCTCCTAATTTTAAAGATTTGAGATGTTTGACATTATATAGAATCTGATATCAAACTCTAAAAAGTTAAAAAAGAGAAGAGTCTCGCCTGTATTTGGTCAATATAGTCTTTTTTGTCCATTTAGGTAATTCTTAGCGGTTCTTTAATCCTGCGTGTTGCAACCATATCACTTCAAATTTCACTATTTTTTTTCAGTAGTACTTGCTTCCACTTCACCTTGTACATGCATTACAAGTAGTTCTCACATGCAAGTCAGTTATGTTAGTTGCGTCTCTACCTTTAGTCTGTCTCTTCTTGAATGCACATTCTATTCCCCAGATTAGCTCTCCCCACAGTTTCTGCACGAATCTGGATCTGACTATTTCTTAAGTTAAACCTTACACGCAACACTTGATAGGACTAACTTCAATACGTATTCCCGATTATCATTGTTATTTTGCTACTCTTCATGAGACTCAATCCCGTCAAGGGGCTCAATCCAACACTCATTGGTAGAAGCTAACATTTGAAGATTTGCAAGCTTTAGGAAGGACTCACTTGTAAGATTTGTTTGATCTTCCACTTGGGTAGCTTGCCGGAGTTTGCGTGTGGGTAGCGCAGTATTTGGCTCGCTTATTAGCCAAAGAATTAAGGAGTATGACATTGATTATTAGGAAAATTTTGAACCATTGCTCGACTTATATTTCTTAACACTCTGTTGGTTCGGGCTGCAACACATGGTTAGAACTTTGTCATCAATTGACGCCTGAAATGCGTCTTTTGATAAGGATCTTCATGCGGTGCAGGCATATGATTTTTATTCATACAAGTCTACTCTTTTTGGATGAGCCTTAATATGGATCGAAACAGAAGTGCAATTTTGGTTTACAAAATTTTGTTCTAGTGTCGAGCAGCTTGGTTGTCGATCTAGCTCTCATGACTTTGCCTCGTTTCGCGAAAGTCTAATCAAGGCATTATCTTGCTGCTAATTCATGTTAATGACATGATCATCACTGAAGGTTTTTGGCATTTCGTACCAAAATTAAGCAGTTTCTTAATTCGACATTTTGAGATCGAAGATCGAGAAGAACTCTTAGGGCTTGATATGTCTTCTGTTTGGGACACATGCTATCTTACCTTTATGCCATAGCTTTGACGCTTCTGGAGCCGCATGCCTAGTTGATTACATAAGACGGTCAAGCATCGAAGATGCCACCTTGCATTGCCAGCAAATGGGTTAACAATTTACTTGTCCTGATATAGCCTATGCAGCTCCGTTATCAGTTAATAAATGTCTCGTTGAGAACTACTCAGCATGCTGCATTTCTATGTACTATTTGTTTAATTTTGAGTATGGTCTTTAATGTACTTCATTTCTTAGCTAAGTCTCTTGTGATGAATGGCCTCTCCAATGCCGTTCATGTTGGTGATCTGATTGATGCTCTCTTTATTGCTTTTGGTTTGTTTCTGGAAAGCAATCTTTTATGGTGTAGTGAAAAACAATATCTTAATTCTCAATTCTTCACTAAAGCATATTGTTGAATACAAGTATGAGTTGTGTTAGAGAAATCTTACATTGGAGAATTGATATGTTGTTGAGCTCTTAATATATTATAGTTAAACCATAACCCATTGGCTTAAGTATTTGAGTAAATATGGATCCAATTGAATATGTTGATGGGTTTGAACTTGAGCTTTCTCTTGATGATCTCCCTAATTGAAATTATTAGGCTGTCACTGCGTGCTCCCAACAAATAGAATCAGAGCCGATGGTTAATTGGTGCTTCACCCCCAATCTTTCATGTTTGGTGAATATCTCAAGAGGGAAATTTCATGATTGACACTTTTTTTGGGTGGAAATTTCATGTTTGGTGAATATCTCAGGCGGTGGTTGCCTAGGTTGCGTGACCCAGGTGGTGGTTGCTTGGGTCACACAGCCCAGGCGATCGTCCGCTAGGTTGCCAACCTAGCGCCCCTAGGCGGACGCCTTTAGAGGATAGTCGCTTGAGTCGTGTGAACTCGGCGATGAAGGTGTCCACCTAAGTCATGATCATCCCCTCTGCGCAAACCCAGGTGACGGTTCCGTCGCCTCTGCTCGTGACCCAGGCGATGAAACCATCACCCCCGTCGCTTGGGTTGGCAACCCAAGCGACCACTGCCTGGGTCACGTGACCTAGGCAACGCTTGAGGTCACATGACCAAGGGCAGTGATCACTGGGGTCAAGTGACCCCTCAGGCAACGGTCGCTGGTGCCGAGGGTCCTTTTTGGCCCGCAGTCGTCGGCTTCATTGGCTCACAAAGAAGATGAACAATACCAACTTACATTCTGAAAATGTAACTTCTCAAGGCACCTCCCACCCTACATTCAGCCAAAGTTCTCTGAGGAGCCTTGGAGATACAATTGCATCTTCCTAAAGTGAGTCCAAAATTTTAACCAAATGCATTTGCATTTGGCTAAGGGACTTTAGAACCCCAAAGCCCATTTTAAATGCCAAACCAAATGCACCCTAAATTAATCTAATGTCCTTTAGGTATCTTATCACTTTAAGAAAAATGGGTTTGCATGTGATCTTAATCAATTTTATTACCTAAATCCTCTAACATATATAATATGAGGATCACGCAGTAAAAATTAAATAAAGCAATAACTAGGAATGAACAGATAAAGTAAATAAACTGTAGCAAAATGAAAAATCAGAGCTGTATTCAAAAAGAAACAAGACCTTGTTATTAAGCCTTGGGAGAAGACCCCGTAAGGTACGAATCAAAAGCAAACACGCACTTGGAAGGCCTACACGTGCATAACCATAACATTACTAGGAACAAACCTAAATAAGGAAACTTACTTAGCGGGAGTCGTACTTGGAATTGAAATCCTATTTGAATTAGGAATTCTATCCAAACTAGGAATTCAACTTGAACCTAATAAAACTAGAAAACCTAATAAAACTAATAAACCTAATGGAATCAGCAAACCTCCTTAAGTTAGGAGACTTAATCTACGCATGAATCGTAGCCCAAGCTTATGACATTATGAATCTAATGTAATAATTCAGAAATCTAATACTACTAGGATTACAATATCATCAAATTCTACCTTTGATTGGATAGAAATTGAAAAGTTTGCTCTATATGACAGCATTCACCAACTTGGATATAGATTGGATGTCGCTAGAAGCTAAAATCTACCTTGTTGGGATCAGCATTCACCAAATAGGGGTGAGCAGTACCAAGGTGGGTAAGTTCCAAACTTGGTACTTGGCTGTCAAGGCTAGTTCCTAGGTTTTGGTGCAGAGAAAATCTCCTAATATATTTTGAAGTTGACAAAAATATTCAAGGTTTATTAAGACTTTGATATAGGCACAAAGTTGTTTATGTTTCAGACTATATTCTTGCAAAAAGGAAATTTGAAATGATGAGTGAAAAGATTCTAAATAGCTGGAAGGACCTATGCGAACAAGTCTAGAAGAATGAAGTTCATAAAGAGGTACCAAGTTAAATAGTCAACATGATCTATATCACTATTGTACTCGAAGTTCCTAATGAGAAGGAGTCTAATATAAGTAGAAGATTGGCAAAACCTAATATTATCGAACAACTAGGAAACTTGATATAACAAGAAATTGTTAATATAAAAGGAGCATTTACACCACCCATGACAATAACTTTGTCATGTTTTTCAAGATTATTATTTTGAAATATTTTGTCTCATCTCTTGATAGCTTGTGATTTAGTATGGATTCCTTATTTAAAACATTTAGATTGACCACTATTACTTATGCGAAATATCAATCATGCGAGGTATCTTGATTGGACAATCATTTCGAAGGCAAGATACTTTTCATCAGTGAACTGCTCTACTTTTGGATACCAAGATTAGATTGTATGGGTGACCAAATCAACAAAAAATTTGATTGATCGGCTTCAACAGCTAATTGATCTTCTCAATAATTGTCTAACGATATGATTAGAGATTTATCCTCTTGAAGAGTGCTCGATGGGAAGATTGGATGTTGAGGAGTATAAAGGGAGATCAATATGCTAAACAAAGAGGATTGATCAAGAGTTCAAAAATCCAATTCTAGAGAGAGCTTTACATTCTTTACATTGTCTTCTGAAAGCATTCAAATTGTAGTCTTTTGAGAAGTGTTGGTATTGATATAGTTTGTGCTTCAATGTGAGATAGTAAGATCTATCAGCTTGGGTATAACCAACACCAGTTTTGAGAAGAAAGTTTGAGTATAAACAACACATTCTACTATAACTTTAAGAAAATTTATAGTGGAATCCAACTAATAAGCTATTAGTGTTGCAAAGTGGATGTAAGCTTACACTAGAGCTGTAAACGGTTCGGTTCGGTTTGGTTGTTTTAAAAAACTGAACCGAACCGATAAGGGATAATACAGAACCGAACCGAAACCATCCCAAACCAAAAATGCAGTTCGGTTCGATTCGGTTCGGTTCGGTTCGGGACAGTTTTTCAGTTTTTCTATTTTTGCTTTACTTATTAAGACCTAAATGAAGAAGATATGATGATGAAGAGAGATTGTTCATTTTTAATTAAGAATTCCAGTTTAGTTCGATTAACAAAACCGAACCGAACCGAAAAGTTAACAGTTATTTTTCGATTAATCAAATCGAAATCGAACCGAACCAAAAATGCACAAAATTTCGGTTCGCTTTGGTTCAGTTCTTAACACCCCTAGCTTACACAGTGCCAAACCACTATGAAGCTCTTTATACATTGTTCTATATCTCTTTGCTTATATTCATTTTCTATCTAATAGAAGCACTGCACTATATGCATAATTAGTTTGTGTTTGTATCAACACTTTGTTATATCGATTTCACTTTCTATCAAGCTTGACGCTTTTAATTTTGTAATTTTCTATCAAGTTTTTGAGATCACCTATTCACCCTTTTTTTTGTGATACTATTAACCAACATTATTTAGAAGCTGAAACTTGCTCAATAGACCTTGGAATCAGACCAGAATGGCTGGGTAGGGTCGATCCAATCTAGTTTTAAGTTCTATCCTTGATGGGTGATCACCCTGATATCACACTTAAGTTTGAGCTCCAAGGAAGTTGGAAAGTTGCATTTCAAGCCTATCTCCCATGTCAAACTTAATTTTAAGGTTCAAGAAAGTTCTTTTTTTCCTTGGTCGGAGCTTCAAGAAAATTTAAAAGTTGTATTTAAGTTCATTCTTCACAGATAACTTGATTTTAAGCTCATTTCTCATGTCGGGGCATTCATCGAAATCGTATATGATCCCTTACAATATATTTGGTGCAAATGAGTCAGTCATAAATGCTACTAGTACCTAAAAGCCAAAAAATGCAAGGAAAAAAAAAATGCAAGTGTATTACATGCAATATCAATACTTTTGTTCAGGAGTTGAGTTCGATATCTAATTTTTCTATATGATGAATGACTACGAGCCATAATTAGCCGTCAGTCCAAATCTACACAAAAGATCACCATTGCTTGCACTATGCAATTAATGATATAAAAAAAATTCGGTATATTGGTGTCTAAATGACTTTTTTTTGCTTGAGACTATAATTGATTATTTGAAAAGGTAGGATATAATCGAGTGCTCAAAGTTTGTCACATTAATTTGTAACCAAGTGAAAGCATGAATAACTCTTTTCAATCTCTTATTTATTTTTACTGCCACCTACTACTTCATAGAGTAAAGTTATGATTCTAATTCATATATAATAATCTCAGTTATAGTAATTAATTAATTCCAAGTAAGATTAAGCTTTTGATACATATACAGAAGTTTCAAATTTAGAAAATACATTAGCTTTAAAGCTATTCATGCATTTTTTTTATACTATTGGTATTCTTTAAAATTATTCGCATTTGAATATTATTTGGGAAATTCGGTGGCCAAAGCCATGCGAAACAGCCAAGATAGTCATCAACTCAATAAAAGACAAAAGTGCATCCAGTAAAGAAATATATTCTAAGTCTAGAGCCTTATTCCCTGTCCCGAGAGGTTATTAAATTGAGAGCCCAAACTCAGATCCAAGCACATTCCAAGCAAACTTTCCTGAGAGAGAAAGGATCTGATATCTGTGAAGTCTGAAGATCCGATGGAGGAAGGCACGAATTCACAGTCATCATTCGGATCTTCATATGAGGTTTTTCTAAGTTTTCGTGGAGCAGATACCCGTTATGGATTCACTGATTGTCTTTACCATGGCATGGTTGGCGCTGGGATCCTGGTCTTTAGGGATGATGAATCTCTCCATGTCGGTAAAAAGATTGGTGGTGAACTTTTCCAAGCAATCGAGAACTCCAAGATCTACATTCCCATATTCTCCAAAAATTATGCTGCGAGTCAGTGGTGCCTCCGGGAGCTTGCATATATGTTCGAGTGCATGTCAAAATCAAAAGGAAACAAAGAGATTCTACCGATTTTCTTGAACGTGGAACCTGCTGATGTCAAGCTCAAAACAGACTTATATAGAAAAGCTCTTGCAAAGCACAAGAAAAGGCTTTGCACTGAAGTGGAGTCATGGAAAAAGGCTCTGACTGAGGTGGATGAGATAAAGGGGTGGAACCTGAAGAAGGACGAAGGGTAAGTTTTCTAAACTTTTCAACTGTTATCCTTAGATTTCCTTTTCCAATCTATTCAGTTTGATTGCGCTATTGTTCGTGAAGAGATAGTTCATTCGTCTCATCGGTTTTATATAGTTTAAATAGCTGTACTGCTATCAACCCCTATAACGGCGAATGGAAGTCTCACAGTAGTGGCCGCTACTAGCGCTATCGTGGCGATAGCTCTGGCAGAAGGCACTATTTCGGTGTTAGCGCACCCTTCTCAACCTGATTCTCTCTCTCCTCTCACTCTGTCTTTGGTACAATAACAATCGAGCAGCTCCACCAAGCCGTTGTCCAGCCAGCGCAACAGCTCTTAGTCAGTCACTGCCACTGCTTCATTGCCAGCCCAACACCAAGCACCCAGAAGCCGCCTCTATCCGTCCCCCACCCTCTCTCTCTCTCCCTCTCACTCCCTCACAGTGACGAGTTAGATCCTGGTGCCGACGAGCCCATCTGGTGTTGTCGACCTTGGGCAACACCCACGTGATGTGGAGGATTGAGGCATGGCTGAGATGGTGGGTCAACGTGGTGCGATGGGCGACGGCACTGGAACGCGATGGTGTTGGCGTTGGGAGGTGAGGGATGTCCATGGTGGCGTGGATCGTGGCAGGGGCCGACTGTTATTGTGACTGACGTTGGGGAGCAGAGAGAGAGATTGAGAGAGGATTGTTTCGGAGTCTAGAATTCTTTTTTTTTTTGCTTAATATTCTCATGTGAGGGGCAATTCAGTCGCTCAGGGAGTAATTTGACTCTGAACGTGGCTAAGCTACCGGTGAATTCTGGACCATAAGTGCTCGTTTCCAGGTAACTTGCAATCACCAAGTTCCTGAAAGTGCACGTTGACACCGTTCAGAAGTAGATTTAGCAAAATATTCTGTTGGAAGACCACGAAAGATTGCCCAAAATTATTAAGAAAAGAGGGTGAAAAAAATTTAACTGTATTTGTTCACCGAATAATTTCGAGGATATGACAAAATAAGTAGCATACAAAATTTGGGGAATGGTTATAGATGAAAAGAGAAATACAAAAATCAAACTATCACTTAATGACGTTAATAAAAAAACGGGGAAGGGACTTGTGGGTGGTTGACCATAATGAGCTACCGCCATCGCGGTGATTAGGCTGATGGTGATAGTTATGTTTGTCATGATGGTCGCCTTAGCATAGCTATTCATTTGATCCCACATCTATATATGTATATAAGTCACATTATAACCACTTATTTAAGTAATATGGGATTATGTTAACACAGTCACTCGTGTGTAATTCCCTTCTTACACATGCTTAACATGGCTCGGCTATTGAAACCATGTTGAAAAGGTTAGGCCAAATGAAGCATGGACCGCAGAGACTACATGTAAATAACACACATTATAATCATAATAATCATATATTTAAGTAGAAACCGCATCGAGATGTAGAACTCAATTTTGATCTGGACTTGCACAAGCGATCATTGTCATGGGGGCTGCTTGTTGACAATGACCACAATTTACGATGGCAGTCTTGTTAGCTACAAAAGTGTACTCAAGATCTTCATAGCTAGAATTAAGAACATATACATAATCAAGTAAAGAGATTTGCACACCTGATTTGGAACCCGTAATTCTTGATGTGGAATAAAAGTGCACTCAAGTGCTTCTCTATTGCATTCTCTATCACTAGCTTAATGAGATTGCTCCTCACCCTTGACGTATTGTAGCCGCCCCTTATATAAGGATAATTGTGTGTTCAAGGGTTAGAGGAGAGATTTGAGCACTATTTATAGAGTTTTCAGCTAAGCCCTCTCATTACAGGACGGGCTCAACTTGGCTCACACTAGTTGGCCCACAATAGCCAGCCTAATATTAGACTAATTAAGAAACTTTATATCTCACTTTGTTAGACTAATCTCATAAAATAGTAATTTGCAACATCAATTAATGTAGCCCACATCAGAAACTCTTATATTCTCTCACTTGGGCTATATTAATTGAAATTGTACCATATGCGGGCACTTCATATTGGTCTATAGATAATTCTTAATAGTCAATTGATCCCATAAAGTCTCAAACATTGAATCATGGCAGTAACTGCATGTATACACAGAGCCTTCCATGGTCATGAGTATTTTTAACTTTACTGATATGTATTCAATATAGTAGTGTGACAAATGGATGACAACTCTCATAGAGAGTAATACCTTATGTGTCATCCCTCTGTATCAGTCACCATTCTCTTACCTTAAGTGTCATAAAAAACCTAATGTGCCCTTAGAGAATATCTTTATGGTTCCAATGAACCAATATGTGTCTTATCTTTATGGTTGACATTTCTTTATGTGTAACAAGATATATCCTTAAGACTTATAATTGGATGCCTTTAGCATCTACTCAAGTCTTACACAATATCTTCAGATTTCCAATAGATATATGTATTTAACTCGATATTAATGCATTTAGAATCACTTTATTAAATGCAAAAGAATTGACATATATCATAATGTTACAAAATATAATAAACATACATGTAAACTTTATTAGAGTAAAATCGAAATAACTCCCACTTAACAACATCATCTCATGATGCTCCTAAACCCATGCTAATGATGTGTAAACACACAAGGGGGATGACTTTTAGTTAGTGGACTACAATCATATCATTTGTGGATATTTGCTCTACTATAACGTTATCATTTTCAAATATTTTCATCATGGTCATGTACTTGATCACATCATATGGTTAGACCCCTTGAGACCTCTTTTGTTGTTAATAAACAACATTGTGGAGTTATTGCCTCAATACAAATGGTATGGGTCTATCCACAAAGTTAAATACGGTTAACTCCCTAATAAGGTTCTAGAGCCAAATAGCTTGAGTAGTAGTAGCCAAAAAGTATGCTACAAACTTTGTTTACATAGTAGAGGATGACATAGATTTCTATGTCTCACTTTTTCATTATACCACACCTTCAGCTAATGTAAAGATGTACCATGTTGTTGACTTCATGTCATTGTAATAGCTAGTAAAGTTTGCATCCGAATACTCCACTAGCTATAGGAACTAAACATGTTTGTAAATCAGCATATAGTCTGTATTCCTCTTTAAGTACTTCATAACCATTTTGGCAATAACTTAGTGATTGTGTCCTAGATTTTTGATATTTGCCTAGGTCATGTCACAAAAGTGATGTCTAAATTTAGTGCAAATTTAAGTATACATGATACTTTGAAGTGCACTAGCATAAGGTACATCATTCAATTAGGTTTTTTCAATGTCTAAATAAGGACATTGTGGTAGATTCAATTCATCACCCTTAATGACAAATTAATTCCTAGCTTGTAGTGATGTACACTAAATCTTTCCAAAATACGATCAATACATGCCTTCTAAGACAAACCCAATATATAGCGAGAATGATCCTTACGGATTTCAATGCCAAGGACAAAAGATCTCTTACCAAGGTCATTCATATCAAAGTTTTCAACAATATCTACTTTGTCTCCTGCAGTAATTCAAGATCACCACTTGCAAACAATATATCGTTTATATAGAGTACAGGAAAAATAATTTTCTCTCTCATTGACCTTGCAGTATATACACCAATTTACTTTGTTCTCAACAAAAATGAATGAAGTGATAACACTATGAAACTTTGAGTACCATTGTCTAGAAGCTCGCTTGAGGCCATAATTAGACTTTTCAGTTCATACACAAGCTCACTTGAATCATCTGCTGCAAAACCTTTGGGTTGCACCATATAAACCTCCTTATAAAAGTCTCCATTCAGAAAGATAGTTTTAACATTCATATGGTGTAACTCCATATTAAAATGGGCTATTAATGCTGTGATCACTCTGAAAAAATCTTTAGAAGAGACTAGAAAAACTACTGAATCCTTATGAGTAAAACCTTGGCTAACAATCTGACTTTAAACTTCTCAATATTTTCTTTGGAGTCTCTTTTAGTCTTATACAACCATTTGTAGCCGATGAGCTTGTGACCTTCATGCAATTCAACAAGTTCCCAAACACTATTACGTTTATAGACTACATCTTGTCTTTCATTGCATTTAATCATAGATCTTATTGAGGACAAGAAATGGCTTTTAGGTAAGTCACTGGATCAACTATGAAGTAGATATCATAGTCATGCTCTCACAAATAGACTATATAGTCTAGTGGTATAGCTTATCATTTCTTCCTATTAGATCTCTTCATTGGAGCTATCACAACCTCATCTCGCACTTGAGAGGCTTGAGAAGCTTCATTAGGAATTGTCTCAACAACAATTTCCTAGACCTCAACAAGTTTAGTTTGTTGTGTAGAAGTTTCCACAATTGTCTATATAGGCAAAGACAAAGACACAGTGGTCTCCGCCATACTATTATTCTTAATAGTCTGAGAGCGGTTATCCTCTATAATTATGTCAAAATCCAGGAACTTTGCTGCCTATGATTCCATAATTCTTGTACCTCTATTGGGGTTATAAAATCAATACCCCTTTGAATGATCTGGGTAAGATGCAAAGTATTGCCTAGTGGCTTTAGATTCCAACTTACTAAATGTTGAATTATAAAACTTCATTTCTGCAAGGTATCCCCAAATCTTAAGATGGTTTAAGCTAGGTTTACGCCTACTCCATAACTCCAAAAAAGTCAATTGAATAGCTTTGGTCAAAATAAAGTTTTATATGTGAAAGGTTGCTTTCAAAGCATCACCCCATATCAGGTAAATTAGTCTTATTAATCATATTTCTCAAAATGATCATAAGGTGTGATTGTGCCTTTTAGCAATACCCTTTTGTTCAAGATCTCTAGGCATAGTAAACTAAGGTACTATCTAAGAATCCTCCAAGTATTTAGTAAACACTATCTAGCTCTTTCTTGACTTCAGTTTGAAAAAAATCTTGAACTTATCAAGAGATTCAAACTTTTCGTTAATCAAGTATAGATATCCATATCGGGAATATCCGTCAATGAATGTGATGAAATTAAAAAATTATGTAGGGTCTATTAAGAATTTCAAACTACAATTTTCTTCTTTATCTTAGTTATACTACTTCTACAATAGTTTGTGCAAGTCTTTAGATCATTTTTAAGAGTAAGCCAAATGCCGGCTTTATCAACATTTCTGCTCTTTTCCTAGAAATGTGACCAGGACGCTTATGTTATAATGGTTAAGACTATTTCTTAGGTAGAGGTCTTTTTGGAAACAACCTTTTCAACTATATAAGTGACATTTATAACATTGGGAGTTAAACACAATTAGTACAATCCGTTTAGACATATTGTAGCACCCAACCTTATTTGAATTAAAGAACATAATATTGTACTTATTTCAAAAGAGTAGCCACACACATCCAAACATGATCCAAAAACTAAGTTTCATCTCAAAGAAGGTACATTAAATGTGTTTCTTAATATTAGATTAAAACTAGAATCTAGAATTAATATAATATCTCCCATGAACTTAGTATTGACTTTATCATTATTACCCACTCGATGAGCTATGATTCATCTTAATTTGGCTTCTTTCAATTTATGAATCCCAATATGGTAAATGCAACATAACTTGTTGCACCGCTATCTAGCCACCATGAACTAGACGGGGCTTTTGATAGGTATAGGATTCATAAACAAATGCCAAAGAATCATTACTTGTAGGCTCATGCTTGGGCAACCAAGTTTTTTATATTTATAGCAACCTTTCTTAATGTGACATTTCTTCTTACAAAAGAAGTAATAGTCACCATTTTTCGAAAGATGCTTTCTTAGGTCCAAACTGTCAGAATGACTGGTGGTTTCATGAGTTCCTTTATGAGTATGATTTTTAGATTTCAAGACTACCATTCCTAGGATGTAACCCTTAACCTCCACAAAATCATCATACCTTACATTGAGGAGTCCTTGTAGATGTGTCCCAATCACAACATTTAGACAAGGCATGGTTCCAAGCTGCCAAGGCTCCCATCATATATTTAGTAGTGCAATTAACTGGCAAACCACTCTTTGAGTATTCCTAAATGGATCGCTTCTTTGATAATAAGCAAATCAAATTACTCTTTTCCCAAGCAACAAATTGTGCTTTTTGGGATTCCATACTGTCGGCAGTGTCATCTACCGACTTATCTTTAGTAAGAGCAATATGAATATCCTCTAACTCCATCGCAAAATAGAAAATCCTCTTTCTATTTTTTAAAGTTTGAACCAATAAAAACTTCAATAGTTATAGAGTTACCATTTACAAAAGAGGGTGACTTAAGATAACAAACAATGTATATAATTAGAATCATATGAGTACTGTGTGACTTGAAACTATATAAGTATACATCCAGAGGATTACATACATCATCATATAATCACCTTTATGTAGAATACATGACATGCAGTTATATACCCTTCACATGACAATAGCCATAATAATATATTCCAATCTTTGTAAATTCATCAACTTTAAGCGTGTGAACCACTAGGATTACTCACTTCTCAACAATATGCTATTCATGTATCTCTCCATGAACTAATACACAATGACCTCCTTTAGGAGTATGACCACGCATTAGTGTAGGAGACATCCTATGACAATATGAGATCGATATTTCTCAAAACCAATCATGTATGCCACTTTGGCTGTCACAAGCCAATTGAATTATTGAAAATCACTCATACTAGGATATGTAAATTTTATGTCTCACATTTACCTTATGCATGTGATTTTAGATTTAATGACGAGGCAATTTGTCACTAAAATCACATGTCATGCCAATTACATTACTTCATTCATTGAAACATATTGAACCTTATACATATTATCAATGAATCACGTTTTACATATTTTTTATGTGATGATATTCATATGAGCCAGCACCTATATTTCTAAAATCATTGAGAAATATAGGAAATATGCAAAAAATCCTAAAAATACATGTATTTAGGGTTCCACATGTATTTTCACATCCATAAAATCATAAAACATGTAAAATAAATATATCAAAATATAAAGAATCTTCATATGGGCACACAAGTATCAAGAACGCCCAATCGGAGCTCGTGTGCGCCCGTATGCGCCTTCAAAGTGCGCAGCGCGTGAATCACACGCTTAGCGCCTTGAATCAGCCTGAGCTGCCCATTCGACCAATCAACGAACGGTTCAACCGGGTTTACTGGTTCAACTAGTCAACGGTCAGCGAACCTGTTGACCGGTCCGGTCAACCGAGTCGGATCCCAGGGGGGTCGGATTTTGGGTTAGGTCAATCTACGTCTTTGGTCGCTGATGTATTGATGACGTCAGTCTTGTGTTGGTCCGCCCAGCGCGTAGGAGTGCGTAACTGCTACGCACCAATGCTGCAGTGACGTGTGGGGGCGCATGTGGCCTCCCCTAGAGGCATGTTGCTCACCAAACTACTTGTCTTGATGAGCTCTTGTCGTTTATGTGATCAAAACAATTTTTGTTTCAATAAAAAACTCACAAAAAAGGAAAAAAATCTATATGTTCGAGTTATAGACTATGATTGCTCTAATAGCACATGTTGGCCGCGAAAGTGCACATAAGATCTCCATAACTAAAACTAAGAACACATACATAATCAAGTAAAGAAATTTGCGCCTTCTCTATTACCCACTATATCACTGGCTTAATGAGACTGCCCTTCACCCTTGGCATATTATAGCCACCCCTTATGTGATAATAATTGTGTGTTCAAGGGATAGAGGAGAAAGTTGAGCATTATTTATAGAGTTTTCAATAAGGCCCTCTGAGGCAAGCTTAACTCAGCCCACATTAGCCAACCCTATATTAGACTAATTAAGAAACCTTATATCTCACTTTATTAGACCAATCTTGTAAAATGGTAAATTACAATATCAATTAATATAGCCCATATTAGATAAACTCTTACAAATCTATCAACAAGATGACCCCATTATCAATCAAGGACATAGTGTTTTGTGATCACGCCCCTTTTCGTCAAAAACAATCACGCCCTTAAGATTGTATTGGGATTGAAAGAAACAAAACATTATCATGCTTAAAAATTTTGGATTGATCGAACCCTAACGACCTAAATACTTTCTACTTTTGCAATTTGATACCTCAATTATTTTTATTTAATTGAATATCTCAAATTTTTAAAATTGATATGAGTAAGTAATTAAATAAGAAGAAGCTTAGGTACCAAATACTACTCTAAGAAAAAAATTAGATAGTTTTGATAAAATATTGTTCTAAAATCGAGCAACCTTATCTCTTCCGCCTTTCTCAAAAATCAAATCATTGAAGTTAAAATTCTTTCCTCAATTTGAGGATTCTTTCCTTGATTTAAGGAATGGACATATAATTGTGTATCTTTTTAAACACATTATGTACATAAATAAAGATATGAAGGGGAATATAAAATATTCAAAATTTCCTTTATGTTCTTTATGGTATCAGAGCCCTTTGCGTAATAGCATTACTTGTGATCCTACTTCTTCTACCTCATGGCTCCATCCACCAATTCTGAAGACACTAGTGCTGTGAATACCTTAGTTTAGTCCCCATCTATTGTGATTTTGAATATTTCTAGCCTCATTCCCATCAAATTGAATGCCTCCACCTATCTCCTTTGGAAATCCTTGTTCCCGCCTATTTTGCATGGTCATCGCTTGATGCATCATATATGTTGATGGCTCTATTTCTCCAACTTCACTTGATGATCCCACATATCCAACTTGGTTTGAAAAAGATAAGTTGTTGTTATTGTGATCAATGCCACATTAAGTGACTCCGCTCTTACATATATCGTTGGACTTACTTTTGCCAAGCAAGCCTAGGATTTGCTCAATACTGATATGTCTCATAGCACCTACCCATGTGATGTCCCTAAAATGGCTGCTTACTCGACTCAAGAAGGGCACTCATTCTATGACTGATTATCTCTAGCAATTTAAGGTCATTTTGATCAGTTAGCAGCATGTGCTTCTCCCCTAAGTGAGGATGATCTACTTATTCACATCCTCAATGAGCTGCCACCATCATATCGACAATTATGTTCCTCAATTCGTATTCGCACTAGGACATCGACCTTATCTATTGAAAACTTCACAAACTGTTAATTCGTGAGGATCTCTCTTTGATTGAAGATACATTGCCCATGGTTTCAGCTTAATCTACTGCATTGGTGGCTTCTAAGCCTTCCAAGCTGAGCAACTCTTGTCAATTCTCTTAGGGTCGTGGCCATGCACCATCTCATGGTACATTCCTCCATTCCAGCAATCCTCCACCTCTTGTACATCAATGCAACAATGACAATCACCCCAAGGTCAACAAAAATCTCAAAATTTGAGTATTTGTCCAGAATGTCAAATTCGCAATCATATGAGTCATACTCTCATTGATCGTCATCACAAAATGGACTGTGCTTATTAAGGTTGCCATCCACTGGAAAAACTTGCAGCGATGGTAGTCATTGCCTCCATCCCACCAAACACTTGGTACACTGACACTAGAGCTACTCATCATCTCACCCTTGAGCTTGAAATCTCCAAATTTCAACCACTTATAATGGTAATGACACTTTTGATATAGGTAATGTCCACATTATGCCCATTGCACATGTTGGTTCCACCACCATCTCATTCTCTTCTTCACCTCTTTACCTAAAATCCATATTTCATTTTCCTACAACTTCACACAATTTACTCTCAATTTACCGTTTTTTCAAAGATAACAATTTCTCTTAACTTCAATGCCCTAGTTTTTGTATCAAGGACAAAGACTTGGGGAGATACTATATCAAGGGTCAATTGAGAATGGCTTATACCCACTTCGTACTCCACCATCGTCCACCACTCCAAAGGCTCATTTCAGATCCTCCATCACCATGGACTAATGGCATGCTCGTCTTGGTCACCCTCTCATGACATTCAATGGGCCATTTTCTCAATCATTTCTATTTCCAATAAATTGGACTCTCACATTTACTCTTTATATTAATAGGCGAAAAGTCACAAGCTCCCTTTCTCAAAGTCTCATTCTACCTCTAGCCGTCCTCTAGAATTATTACATGGTGATGTGTGGGGCCTTGCTTTCACATTATCTTGTTCTAATTATTTCTATTATGATATCTTTGTCGATGATTTTTCCAAATAGTCTCGGTCATTTCCTATTAGAATAAATCTAACTTTAATTGAAATCTTTGTTAGTTTTAAAAAGCGAGTTAAAATCTTTTGCAACACACTATTACCACATATCGCTCAGACGGGGGTGGCGAACTCATGAGTAATACCTTCAATAATGTTGTTCAATCTAATGGCATTACACAAATATTCTTGCTCCTACACATCAGAACAAAATGGTGTTGTGGAGCGCAAGCATTGCCACATCATCAAAATTGGCTTAGCTATGATGGGCCATCTTCATATGCCTTCTAAATTTTGGTTAAAAGCCTTTACTACAACCATTTACTTGATTAATTGCATGCCCATACTTGAACATCACACTTTCTTGTCAAGACCTGGACAACTATAGTACCCAAACTTCCCAAACTTTGCGTAGGAAGATACTTAAGTGCCAAAAAAAAAAGGACCACTTAAGTGCCAACAACAAGAAATTCTGGCCAAAATGCTAATGTGGCATTTTTCCAACAAGTTGAAGTTGAAACAACATCGTTTTGGGCATTGACGTGGCTAGATAAATTCAAAATGATGTCATTTTGGGTGCTAACATGGCTAGATCAACTGGAAATGATGCCGTTTGGTCTGAATTCAATTCTTATATAAATATTAATTAAATTAAATTAAAAGCAAAAAAAGAAGGGGCACACAAGCAAGAGGAGGTTCACTTGCCTATGGTCGCCATCCCATTACTAGTGGGGCAGAGGCACTAAGTGAGGATTGCCAATGCTTGCGTGAGGGCCTATGACCCTTTCCCAAGCCGAGGTTAGGGTTGGTGACTCTTGCCCAAATTTGGGAGAGGGTCATCGCTCACTTGTGGCTTTTGGCAAGGGTTGTTGGCCTCACCTAGTCATTGGCGACCTAGGAAGCACTTACACTCTCCAAAGGTCTCCATGCCATGTTGAACATTCTAACACATGTTCAACATGCTCCAACATGTTTGGACACGCTCCGACATGTGGTCAATTCTCCTTGACCCACTTCGACATTGAGTCTGGAATTTCAAACACACGATTCTGACAAGCGTGAAGTCATTTGAGGAATTTCAACAGCTTCAGCCATGTGCCGCCTTAGAGATGGCTGGGGTTGGTGTTCTTAAGGGTGGCGGAGAAGCGGGAGGTAAGGACGCGCGAGAGTGGTAGATGGAGGAGCAATGGTAGTACTGGTGGGTTGGGGAGCCCGTGGAGCTGGAACCGTAGGACATCTTCTCGGTGTCGTGGTTGGAGGGGCTCTAGACATATTAGAGGGGCTGATGTGTGGACCGCAGCGACAATGAGGCGGTGCTCTCCGAGTCCAACTTAGCGTTTGTGACAGGCATCGTACATTTTCTGGGTCGAGTCTACAAGTGTGAGGCGAGAGAGAATCGCTGAGGAAAGTGATGGACTAATTTTTCTTTTCCTTTTTTTTTATGAGGGAGGAGGGGAGGGTGATTTTTTTGTTTTTTGTTTGAAAAGGAGGAGGGTGATTCAATTTTCAAAAAAGGAAGTGACATTTAATAGGTGAGTGTAGGGGGAGGGTGATTTCAATTTTCAAGAAAGGAAGGGACAGTTGATAGGTGGGTATTATGGGAGAAACGAGAGAGCCAAATAAATGAGTGGGTCTAAAATGTGATTTTGGGAATAAGCATTGGATCTTGGATAAATGATTAATTTTGATCACTCTAAAAGATAATAGATTTGTTAGAACAGAGTTACTCTAGTTTCTTATTAGTCATTAGTTCCATCGATAACTTTTCTTTTAGTCGGAAACATGTCCTCAAACATAGGTTACGTATTTCCTATCAATTTATGTCTTTCCAATTTCCTAAGAATAAATTTATTAATAACAACTCATTCTAGATTATTTATTTATTTATGAATTTGAATAAAATTAACTTGATTGAAATAATCGTAAAAATGATAATTTATCATGTATATATAAAAATATACATCTCATATATAACATGTTCCAATATGTTAGAATTTTCTATTTTTTTAGAGATAACATGTTGGTGTGTCGTGTTGTGTCGTGTCATCTCACGTCACATGTGTCAGTGTTGGTGTTACTTAGTCAACGACTCTTGCGGCCATAGTTGCCGCCCCACCGGCAATGGGGCTACAACTACAAACAAGGGAGCCCCCTCTCCCCATGCTATGCTGTTGTCCACTTTTTTTTAAATTTTTTTAGTTTTTAGTGTTACATAATTAATAATTATATCAAAAATTGAATTCACACCAAAAAAACATCATTTTGGCTGAGTCTAAGCTGACTCAACTTACAGGCGAGCCACGTAGGTGACTTATATCATCAAAAAAGCCATGTTGGATTTTTGGCTACCTTCGCTAGACATGGCACTTAAATGTCTTAATTTTCTAAAAATATGGTATTTAAGTATACATTTTATAACTTTTGAAACTTAAGTGTCTCCTCACGTCAAGTTTTTGCACTTATGCTATTCTTTGGCCCTTTCTCATCATATCAAGCTTTATTTCACACCCCTCCTAATTATTCACACTTACGAACCTTTGGTTCTCTTCGCTTCCATGGCTCTGACCATACAATGCTAACAAATTGCAACTTTGGTCGACCCCTGATTGATGTATAGGCTATAACTCCAGTCATAAAAGTTATCGTTGTATGGATCTTTCATCTAGTCGAGTATATATTTCTTGCCATGTCGTCTTTTGATGAAACTAAATTTCCTCATTTCCACTCATTTCTCACATCTTCCACATAATAATCTCGATTTCTTTAGTCATTCAAATTGAGCATGTTCATTGTGGTCCTTCCACTACTTCACAAGTCACTCTCACATCTAACAACACCTCCCTAGTGCCTTATTCATCAACTATCGAGCCTACCTTTGAAACCTCTAGCCAACCTCTTCGTCCACCTATTGGAAATCAACCTGTCCCTTCTTCTTCCTCCATTCACTCAATGCAAAAAATCTCTAAATCTAGTATTACAAAACAAAAGACCTTTTACCACACCCTTCGCCCACTTTTGCTTACACTTACAACCAACTATATCTTCGAACCAACATGTTACTCCTAAGTAGTTAAGGACCCTCAATGTTGTCATGCATGAGTCAATAAATTACCTCTCTTCAATAACAACAAACATGGTGTTGGTCCCTTATGATCCAATTATGAACTTAGTGGTTTGCAAATGGGCATTTCGAGTTAAACAAAATCTGAATGGCTCTATTGGTTGCTACAAGGGTCGCCTTGTTACTAAGGGTTTTCATCGATAGCCAGGTATTAACTTTATTGAGACCTTCAATCCTACAACGAAACTTACAAACATTCAAATTATTTTTTATCTTGCGGTCTCTCACAGTTGGCCATTTTGACAATTGGATGTTGAATGTACATGGTGATTTGCAAGAAACAATGTTTGCATCCCAGCCTCTAGGCTATGTTGATCTAGGCAAACCTAATCATGTTGTCACACGAAAAAAATCCATTTATGGCCTCTGTCAAGCCCCTCGAGCCTAGTATGAAAATTTTTATTCAAAATTCCATGATTTCGGATTGACCGTCTCCAACTCTGCTCAATCACTGTTCATCTTCTACCAAAGGTGTATAACCGTATATGTCCTCATGCATATTGATGATATCATACTCATTGGCAATGATACTTTAGTGTTGCAATAGTTAATCTCATATTTGGTCATCATTTCCACATAAAGGACCTCAGACCTCTTTCTTATTTTCTTGATGTTCAAATAACACGTAATTCCAAAGGCATACAACTCAATCAGTCAAAGTATGTTATGGATGTTTTGGAGTGTGCAAATATGGACGGATGTAAACCAATCTCAATGCCTATAGTGTCTCAAAATCTTGGCCAAGGTGATAGCTCTTTACTGTTGGATCCCATTCTTTATCAGTCTTGTTAGAGCGTTGCAGTATGTTACTCTAACATGTCCTGAAATTTCTTTTGTCATCAATCAAGCTTGTCAGCTTCTTAAATCTCATTGAGGATCCATGGCGGTAAACACATTTTTTGTTATTTGAAAGGCATAACACTCACAGTCTTCGCTTTCATCCAGGCCAACACCACTTGTATCTTAGTGCGACACTGACTAGGTAGGCTACCCCATTGATCAACGACTTTGTTTTCTTTGGTTCCAACTCCATTTCCTTGGGTGCTAAGAAACAGGCTACGGTGTCACGTTCTTTATCTAAAGCTGAGTACGGGTGTCTAGCTCTCACTTTAGCGGAATTAGTTTGGCTATTCTCCTTGTTGCATGAACTACATCGCCCACTCCTTATGCTGCCCACTATTTGGTGTGATAATGTTTCAACAATCTCTTGCTCACAATCTAGTTTTTCATTCAAGAATGAAACATGTCACTGTCGATTTTCATTATGTCAGGGAACTAGTTAGGCATAAAACTCTCATTGCCTAGTTCAGCTCTAGCAAAGATCAAATTGCAAATTTGTTCACAAAAGGTCAGAGTTCTAATCGCAATAGATTTCTGCAGACCAAGCTTCACCTTTAGCCAACCATGCTTAGCTTGTAGGGGGATGATAACATATCATTCCAAATCAAACAACTTGATCTCTTCCACCTTTCTCAAAAATTCAAATCTTGATTTTTGTAGTTCTTTCCTTAATTTGAGGATACTTTCCCTAATTTAAGGAATCGACATATAATTGTGTATCTATTTAAACTCATTATGTACATCAATAGAGATATGAAGGGAAAATAAAAAAATTCAAAGCTTCCTTTAAGTTGTTTAACTTGCGGTGTCATTGCTCAAAAAAGTATCATATACTTTTTTATTTTTATAATAAATAAACTCTCTAGTTATCTCTATGCATGTTTACATTGCATATATTTTAAAGTGAAATTGTCGATAATGATTATAAAAACATTTATATTATGATGAACATTGTGATCAATAAAGGTTGTTTTTTTTTTGTTTTTTTGGCTATGATCTAGTGAGTTTTTTTCTTTTGTTTTTTTTATGCGTAATCTTTGGAAAAATAACCTTCCAAAGAAGGCCACTTCCCTTTGAATTGGATGAACAAGTCATCCTGTTCTAGGGAATAATTTAGGGTGAAAGGTAGACCGTCACCATAAAGTGATGGAATGGTCTTCCTTACAATTCTTTTTTGCAATATTAAAATTATTCCTAACATGTCTGTTATTTTATGGCAGTGAAGGAGATCTAATACAATCTGTAATTCAAACTGTTTTGGTTAAGCTGAATGTCAGATATAAAAATGTGACTGAACATTTAGTCGGAGTTGATGATCGGGTAGAAGCTATAATTAAAATGTTGGATTTGGAATCTAATGGTGTGCAATTTCTCGGAATCCACGGAATGGGCGGTGTGGGCAAAACAACACTTGCGAAAGTCATTTTCAACCAACTATCTTCTAGCTTTCAAGGATGTAGTTTTCTTGCTGACATTCGAGAATCATCACGACGCAATGGTTTGGTACATTTGCAAAAACAGCTATTGTCGGAGTTCCTTGATTCTAGGTTTATTGACAATATTTGTGACATAGATGATGGTATCAACAAGATTAAGAGAGTACTTTGCAATAAAAAAGTTCTCATTATTCTTGATGACGTGGATGAGAAAGAGCAACTCAAAAGTCTCGCAAATAAAGGTAATTGGTTCGGCTCTGGAAGTAGGATTATCATAACTACTCGGAACAAAAGTGTTGTAATGATTGAGGGAGAAGAAACAAGTGAAGGCCCTAAAAAAAAGTTTGCAGATGTTTCAACCTACGAAGTTCGGGAATTGGAATTTGATCATGCTCTTAAACTTTTTAGTAGGCATGCTTTTAGAAGAGACTCTCCACCACATCATTATATCCACCTTTCAGAAAAAGTTGTCTCCACTTTGGGAAAGCTTCCTTTAGGTCTCGAGGTTATAGGTTCATCCCTTAATGGTAAATCCGAAGCATTATGGGTAGACACATGGAAGAAGCTACAAAAAGCTCCTCCCATGGAAGTCCAGAGAACATTAATGATAACTTATGAAAGGTTAGATGATGCACAAAAACAAGTATTTCTGGATATAGCTTGTTTTTTTGTTAATGTAGAAAAAACATACCCTTTCTACATGTGGGATGATTGTGGATACTACCCACACAATGCCATTGAAGTCCTCTTTCTCATGTCCTTGGTAAAAATCAAAGATGACAATACCTTTTGGATGCATGACCAAGTGCGGGACCTCGGAAGGGAAATCATCTGTCAAGAGAATTTCAAAGATCCTTGTGAGCGTAGTAGAGTGTGGAATCATGAGGAAACCTTGAGCATTCTGAAACGGAAAGAGGTATAAAAAGGGGACAGTAATTTAGTTTCTTGTGAATTGTTATAGACTATTCTTGCAAAATGAAAAGTTAATCGCTATTATCGCTTGCAAGTGTTTGTTTTTGACCTTCACATGTTGACTTCTTTTTGTTTCCTTTGTCAGGGAAATAAGAAAATAGAAGCAATGTCACTAGGATATCGTGGAGACATTATAACGCATGATGAAGTTGCTAATTTACCAAACCTGAGGTTCTTTGAAGGGAATGGGGTTTTCCTTGTTGGAGATTTCAATAATCTTCTCTGCAGTTTAAGATGGCTTTCTTGGCAATACTGCCCTTCCAAGTTTGCGGCAACAAACTTTCATCCGACTAATTTAGTCATTCTTGACCTTTCATGCAGCGATATTACAGAGGAATGGATTGGCTGGAACCAAATCAAAGTATGATGCAAGTCCCCCTCCTTGTATACTTACACCTCTATTGTCATTCTTTTCATACAAGTTGTTTCTTAATATCTATTTTTATCAAATTGTTTGTAGGAGGCAAGTAAACTAAAAGTACTAGATCTCAACAACTGTGCATACTTAAGGAGAACACCTGATTTATCTACGATGGTGTCCCTGGAGAGATTGATTCTGAAAGGCTGTCGAAACTTAGTGGAAATTGATCCATCCATTGGTAAATTAAAGCTCCTAACTACTTTGAACTTGAATCGGTGCCAATCTCTTCAAGAGCTGCCAGAAGAAATAGGATGTCTACAAGCTTTAACGGAAATCGTCATGCCTCGTACACTAGCTGAATTAAAACTTCCTGAGTCGTTTGGGAATTTGAAGTCATTATTGACCTTTGATGTATCAAATATGCAGATCAGTAAACTCCCATACTCGATGGGGGGGCTATTGAAACTTAGGCAGTTAAATTTATGTCAGTGCACAAAGATAAAGGAACTGCCAGAGTCGGTTGGGAAATTACAATCATTAGTTGAGTTGGATTTGTCATTGACAAATATTGGTCACCTACCTGATTCAATCGGCAATCTAAAGAAACTGAAAGTACTTAGAATGAGCAACATAAGTGGGGTAACGAAATTACCAAGTGCCATTGGACTAGTGGAGAGGCTTGAAGAGTTAGATGCTAGAGGATGTTGCAACTTGACTGGCGAAATTCCTGAAGAAATTGGGAGACTATCTTGTTTGAGGATTCTAGACCTATCAGACACATGTATATTTGCATTGCCCACCACGGTGAGTCACCTCTCTAGTCTCCAAACACTTAATCTAGAACCATGTCCAGAGCTTAAACAGTTGCCAGAGCTTCCCCTAAGCTTGACTTGTCTGAGATGGGCATCAGATACCGTCATTGATTCCTCCAAAGACATGCCATATGAGCAGGAGAGTGTCTTTGCTCTTCCCACAAGCACCGGTACCCGATCTCAGCTGGAAACACAAACATTGTCCTGCAAAAACATGCAATTCCTCCCCCAGCTTCCGTCTAGTTTAGGAAAGTTAGAAGTTCGACCTCTGGTGACCACACGATTGCCAGATTTTTCCGATTCGAATAACTTGTTTCGTAGTTCGATTATATTTGACGCTGAGTTGGGCATCCTCCATATGGAGCAGTGCACGTTTAGAAAATTGGACGCACTGTTTCAGTTGGAAATTAAAAGATTGAGATATTTAAAGATACTTTGGTGTGAGTTCCTCCCCAAAGTACTTGATCTATCACACATGAAGAATCTGCAAGAGGTACATCTGCTTGACTGCAAGTTGCTCATCGAGATTTGTGGCCTTGAAGAATTGGGATCCCTTTGCTTCCTGTCGGTCGTGGATTGCGGTTCCATGGAAAGGATGTCAGACCTATCAAAATTGAGAAAACTAAGGAAGCTCAGAGTTGGCAAATGTTCAAAGTTAAGAAGTGTGGAAGGTCTAAACCACTTGGAATCTTTACAGAAGCTGTGGATTCACGATTGCAGGTCGTTGGAGAGTTTGGCTGACACCTCAAATTTGGATCTAAAATGTTCCACTATTGAACGTTGCGAGCAGTTGCCTAACCATTACAGCTATTGTAGATGTCATAATGTCACGTATTCTAAATTTATTGTATCCGAGCACTCTTGGATATTTTGAGCCGGTTACACAAAATCCCTTTCAATGGAAGTCTGCAAAGTATTATGTGGACACCCGGATGTTGCTTTGTAAGGAAGTCAGAATGGTACTGGATTGTCGGGCTTATCATGGTCCTTTAGTTTTATTTTGCTTTGTTTAGCTTTTTCCAAAGACAAATATTGGAATGGAGAAGGGAGTTAAGCACCATTTTGGAAATGTTGAAAAATGGACTAGAGATATGTGGAGCAAAGAAAGGACGAGGAGCTAACTAAGAGAAACTAATTGTCTTCTGCTGCAGATTAGGCTACAAAGACCAAGAAGGAGAAGGAGGCATGGTCAAATAATGCCAAAACTTTGTCGACTTTTTGTCAAGTTTTGCGCTTAAATTATGTCAATGAAGGTTCTCAAGAAGAAGAAGGAGAAGGAGAAGGAGGAGGAAAAGAGAAGGAGGAGGAAAAGAGAAGGAGGAGCAGAAGAAGTAGAAGAGAAGAAGGAGAAGAAGAGGAGGAGGAGGGGGCATGGTCGAACAATACCAAAACTTTGTCGACTCTTGATCAAGTTTTGCACTTAAATTCTATCAATGAAGGTTCTCAATTCCAATGTCTTTTAACTTTGGTTTTAGTTTCACGTTTAAGTGTTCATCTTTCACGGTATATAGTACATAAGAATTTCGTGTTTCGTTTAGTGTTTTCATTTAAGCGTTTATAGATACTCTATAGTTCATGCAATTTCATTCAAGTTTGTTTAATTTTTTTTTTGGTAGTGTCTAACATTTCCTTGCACTTGAATTTTCCTCTTACAGTTCATCATCTCATTTCAAAGCCTGAGACACCTCTCACCTAAAAAAGCCAAAAACGAAATCAAGTTTAGCACTAATTTCAAGTTGAACAATTTCATTCTAAGTTAGAACCAGAGCGTCACATTTTTGGTCATCTAAAATAAAATTTCCATTCATTGAGGGAATTTTCCAACATAATTATAAAAGGTTTTATTATAAGGAAAAGGGAGGGTAGGAGTGACCAGCGCTGGGACCTCCTCTGAACCTTATCATAAAAGGGGCACACAACCACTACAATGTATACGGATTAAATCATGACAACTAGACCACTAGCGTCCAGAAGGTTCTAGGATGGTAAGTTTGTCACTTAGCCCCATCAAGATGCTTGCAGGTTCATTCGCGATCACTTTTGTTGTTATCTAACAGTGGTAGGGACTAAATAGAAAGAAAGAGAAGGGAAATGAAGAGGTAAAAAAGAAAGGAAGTCAAAACTCCTCCCATGTTTTTGGATGCATTTTGAATGTAATGATGAGTTTCCTGAATAAGTTACTTATCTTTTGTTTAATTAACATTTAAACAGAAACAAAGGGCAATTTGCAAATGAAACTAAAAATGGGTAGCATTTCTTTCTATGCTTCTTCACTTTCGGAAGGAAATTAAAATATGTGACAATCTGAGGGAAGTATGTCTCCCCTATTTTTTTGTCACTGCTTCCTCCTTAATTTAGACGGCCAAATATTGGAAAAAGCTTCCTAGGTTATTATTTTCTACCCATTTTCTTTCACTTCCCTCAATCCAAACACACATTCGACGTTTAATTGAATATACTAGTTTGTTGAAGATCGGTACCCTGTAACACCTAATTTTTTGCCGAGTTCAACCAAATTTTGATTGAAAGCTAAAAGTTTTCAATACCTTTACTAGAGATATCGCCAGGAGGAAGTTCAAGTTTAACCCCGTTAACATATTTGATTGAATCTACATTCACTCAAAATCTTAAACCAATGAGTTATGAATCCATTAAAATATATTAATTATTCCACACGATATCAATTTTATGATGTTGGACTTTTCTTCTGAGACAACTCACACATATATCTCAACTGTGTAATGTAAGAGTTCTCCAACATTGCTTAATTTGCCCAAAGCAAATGACTAGATTGCTTGGTATATTATCGCAAGGGGATGCATACTTTGGATGTCCACTTGTTGGATTTTCCCATTTGGTTCCTAAAGGTAGTGAGGGGTAACTCTGTCGTGACTTGCCCTTGGCGACGATTGGTATCAAGAGGGATGGAGTTTAGGGGGATGTGCTTGCAAGCTCGCACTCAAGCTATGTCAACCAAAGGCATCATCACCTCACATTTTGGTTTCGACCCATTGAACTTGAAACCCATACTCCCGCGCAACAGTAGTAAGGTATTGTGACTCGCTTCCACAAGAATGGTGCACCATTAAAGAGAAGAAGATCAGGATATGAAAAACAAGTTTAGGGGTATTTTTACCACAATAGCCCCTCTTGATGGTACATTTGTCAAAAAGGACGGCATCACTTCATCGTCTTCGACTACACTGCATCGAGTTCGCTAAATCGTGGTGAATACTTGATGAGACTCATACCCCATATAACCAGTTCATTTTATTATTTAAGTTGATTTAAACGACCTAAGAAAAGATATTAGGAGTTACCACTAACTTCATTTTTGGAGGCTGACTAGAAAGCCCAACCGAGGGTCGGGAGTGCTTTCTCAATTTCTACACAACTAAAGATCTAAGGTTTGGGAGCTTGGGTTGCGTTAATATTTCTATAACGCCATTTCAATACCTAACAATTGTTGTGTTACCTAAGGTGGTCATGTGTATCTTTTTACTTTTTCGTGCCATTTAAAACAAAAAAGTGTGATCATACATGGATATTGGTTTCATGCCATTCTAATTTTACTCAAAAGGAAAAGAGAAAGGCAAACAATTGAAATTGAAAGTACAATGCCATAAGTATGCATTCAAGGGATGTGGTAAATCTAAACATGAAATCCTAAAAGAAGAAAAGAAGGAAGGGAAAAAAGAAACTTGCACCTCGTCAGGATTGCTTTCTTCATTTATTCTAAATTTAGCGTAAAGCTAAAGCAAACAAATTATATTTGAAACAAACACCAAATCAAGCAAGAAATAATTAAAGCATGTCAAAGAATCAAGCAAGCAACAATCAATTGATTTAAATTGGCTTCGAGGTTGACCTTTGAGATTGCACACACAATGTGCCACTAGAACATTTCTCCATTCATTATTAGTGTGACAACTTGAATTTTGAGCCATTTTGGATTATAATGAATGAGAATTTCATCAATACATTATTAGTTAATCTTGCTCAGAATTAATCACTCATGAGATATTAACCACAGGGGAAAGACTAATGAGGGATTAAGTACATACGACTAGGGAACTTAACTTAGAATAGCGACTCGACCATGAAAATTGATGGAGGGTGATCTTGTGCTCATACAGGTTGATTCAAGGAATGATTATAAGTTGATCATAGATAGAATATAATTGAACAACGAGTAATTTCGTTTACCATTATCAAGACTGCGAACGACCCTAAGTCGATTCCAAGCAATCGTGTACTTTGAAATAAGATTTGATCTTTCGTAATTTCATGACTATCGAAGTCATCCATGTGCTAAGGAAATTTGAACATATTTTAATATTATTTCAATCACGTGTCAAAAACATGTAATTCCTAAAAACCGTCCGTTAGTTCGAGACATACTAAAACTGCAGTTGATTGAAATTAGCTATGAATGGTAATCCGATTTTGGATATTGAATTTTCAAGGACATTAGGACTAAATTAATTGGACGATACCTCTGTAATCCTCAAAGGTATCAGTAAGCTGAAATTAACGGAAAAGGATTCAATGGGCCAAAAATTGAGCTCACACGAAAGCGGGCCGGGCAAGACACTAGTGGGCCTTATGCCTAAGGTGGGTGGCCACCATGGTGGGTCCAAGCCACCCAAGTGGGCCCAAGCCACCCAAGTCGGCCCATTTAGCCAATTTAGTCCACTGACCCCTTTTTAGCCCATTATCCTTTCAAGCCTGATTCAAGCCTAACAACTTGCAAAGCCCAATTCCTATTCATTCAAGCTCGTTTCTTGTCTTTAGCCCAAGGACAAAGTGATAAATTGCACTCAAGATGAAAAGACCAAAATGCCCTTCTTGGTATTAATGAACTAGAAACAAAAGAGGAAGAGAAAGTCTAAGGTGATGATGGATTTTGCATGGGAAATAAAGGGATTTGATGGGCATTAATGAAGGCATGAGGCCAAGTCTGCATCTTCTCTCTCTCCTCTCCCTTCCCCTCACTTTGGCCAACTACCTCCCTTTTTTTTTTTTTTTTTTTTTTTTGGGTAAGGAAACTACCTCCCTTCTTCTCTACTTCTTCCCTTTCTTCATTTCCTTCATTTTTCCTTGCTTGTCCAGCCTTCTTGTCAACCAAAACACCCATAGTAGCAACCATCAGGTCCCATCCATACCCCCTATAGTCGCCGCTCACCAGTCCAAGTTGCCAGACCACTCGCTAGCCACCTAAATCGCCGACTTGTACTGTTTGTCTCTCCTTCTTCCTTCTACACTTGCCGAAAACGTTCAGTTGCTACCTTCGGCACCTTTTCCCCACTTGGACTAGACACTACCACCTCACTTTTCGCCATCTAGGTTATGTCTTACTCCCTTGATTAGTCCGTTAAATTTGCTTAGTGATAGATTATATTATAGTTAATATTGGTTAGGCGATTAGTTAAGATTAACTATAGTTAGGGTGGACAATTAGAAGATTTATAATAGTTAGTGGGTGGCTGAGTTAGTTGACTAAAGTTGAACTATAGTTAGTTAATTAACTAAGGTTGGGTTAATTAACTAGGGTTGACTTATGGTTGAGTTAAGTAACTAGGGCTAGGTTAGTTAATTATGGTAGAAGCATAGTTAGTTTAGTTAACCATAGTTAATATTAACTAATTTTGCTAATCTTGCTTAGTGCCAATTAACTGTGATTAATTATGATAATCAAGGGTTAATTTGTTAAGCCTGATTAGTAATAATTTATTATAAAGAATTAAATTCTTGTATTGGTTAATTATTTTAATAATAATTAATTATATTTAATTATGAATAATATTAATTATTTATAATTAAATTGTTGGACTATATCAATAGGTCTGTACATGCTAGGGCATATTGAATTGTTGCTTGAATCAATGATGATTTGATGGTATGATTGATGACATTAAATGATTGCTTGCTCGGATAAATAATGATGTCATGCGGAATATTATGCATTGATTATTTTTTAGAAGAATTTTATGGACATATAAAGAGAAAATCCCGATATGTCGAGTGTATATGTTAAGTTTTGCAATTTAAATAAGGCTACTATGTTTAAATAATAAGACATGCAAAATTTGACTGGTTTTTAATAAATATGTGACAATGTGCAATTATTTTCTTGTACTTTTACGTGAAAAATGTACAGTGATTTTTTATATTGAGCATGCACCACATTTGCATTGGCTAATACATGTAAATGAATTAAAATAGATTATTGTAGTGTGCCAATGTGATCACATAAGTAACTTGTCATCCCAACAAGAGTTTGGGGGACAAAGTCTGATTTATCGGAAATTCTAGCGGTAGTCCGGATGGGAGTTGTGGTAGAGGCCAAACCTATGTTGCTTCGGAAATGCCATCTAGGTAGGGGTTCTAGATGTAGTCATGTCCGATGAGGCGGGACGATGCCTAGCTAAGCCAAAAGAGAATGGGGGTAGTTTGGTTGTAGCCTTGGTTAGAGCATAATAATTACAACACGCATGAATACATAGTGCACGAGAAACATATTGTCATGTGTTTTGATTATGCATGTGCCTATTTGCACTAACCTTAGCATGCGTGAAATGATATCGTGTAGGGTATGGCAATAGCCAAATAAGATCACCTGCGATACGACTCGATTGTGATTGATTACTATGGTGTTTAGAATGCTTGCTACATTAATCATGGCACGCATAAATATTTTTACCTTGTAGGGTATGGCAATAGCCAAGTAAGGTTGATTGTGAATTGATTAATTGCCAGTTGTTCATTACGGGGTTTAATAGGTCAATCATGTTGCTAGTTAAGGCAAAACAAGGGTTGCTTTACAATTGATTTGCCATTGAAATATGATTGTATGATAGGTACTCCAAGGTGAGTTGATATCCTAACCAAGACTTAAAACTGTAACTCACTGATATTATATCTCATTGGTCGTTGTTAAATATTTTCAATTCCTTAGGATGGCACACCACCCAATGCGATTTGGGGTCTCCAAGGATTGGGAGACCATTGTCACTTTCCATTAGTTTCTTGGGCGAGCATATTTGTACGAGAAGTACTTATCCACCATCTAGGTAGATGAGGGACTAGGGATGTGGTTTCCCCATAAGTTTCTAGCGTGATTCATTAGAAATGGCAAAGACCTATTCGGCTTTTTGTGAGGTTTTGATGGCCCACTTGGTAGGAGCCCTAAGGATGAGGTTTGGGATCTCATGGAGGTGGACACTCCCAATGGGATAGTGGAGGATCCTAATCCCGCCCCACTAGCAGCTTATCAGCATCCTTTCGACTATGACCAAACAGAGCTCAACTCTAATGCATCTCTGTATTTTGATAGTCCTTAAGGAATGTGTCAGGTTTAAGTTTTTGAGGGAGTAGATTAACCCAACCCTGATATCTTTTTGATAGCTTAGTAAGTAACCATGTCCACATATAAGGCTTGCAATTAAACGTTTCTCTATGGGTTAATCTAGTAAATAAATAAAATGGTTGGCTTGTTGTAGTTGTGACTGATCTTTGTGCTATCCCTATTATTATGTATTTGACTGGGTGGTATTAATTTGTTTCCACTTGTGTATAATTGAAAGATAAAAAGAATGGTTGGCAACATGTTCAGTATTCGTTTGACTAAAGTGAACAAGGATTGTCGCGAGCTTGAGAATCGGGGCATGACATCCCTATCTGTTTGGTATCAAAGCCTAGTCAATACTGGAGTGATAAGATGTGATGGGTTATGGGATAGTAAGATAGGAAGGTCATTTATTTTATACACCTATGTTTGCTTTAAGATCTTATAGTATAAGCGAGTTGTTCATAGTTTATAATTCCTTGTTGGAATTGGAAAGCAAGTTTGGTGAGAATTCTACGAGATGAGCAATCTTGAGCAGAGAACTCCTAGACATAAGATAGTGTTTGGGCAGGCTGGTCAAGAGGTAGAGCACTGGGGATCTTAGGTTAGATGGGATCCTATAGGCACTAGAGACCTTGATAAGACATCAAGTTGAGGATCGAGCTGCTACAGTCACTGTCCCCACCATCATTCCCATTGCTCTTACTAAAGTTCCTCTAGCTCGGAACAAGAATTGTCAGCAACTAATGCATAAGTTGGTCAAGTAATTTTTGAAGCTCAAACCACCAAAGTTCAATGGCATAGGTGACCCTAAAGCTGCAACCTTTTGGGTTAGGTAGATAGAGAAGATGTTTGCTATACTAAAATGCTTAGAGGAAGACAAAATGATTCTAGCAATTTACCAGCTTCGAGGTAATGCTAGTACTTGGTGGAAAACTATCCGAGGAAGGGTGTTTCCTAAAAGTACGGCCAGGGTGTGGTGTACCTTTGTTGAGGCCTTTAATGGTAAATATTTCTCAAATTATGCGCAAGAATTGAAGATGGTGGAATTTCGACGGCTTTGTCACAATCAATTGTTTATAGATCAGTACGAATTGAAGTTCATTGAGCTGTCAAAGTACGCTCCAAAGCTGATCGAGGATCCATTGGATAAAGTAAGGAAGTTTAGGGATGGCTTGAGACCCGAGCTTAAGGATTAGCTGCTGCCCCTTGAACCTAAAGAATTACGATAAGCTTGTCACGACCCCTTTCCAAGGTCCGAGCTGCGGGTTATTTTCGCGACATCCCACGTTTGTCGCCATCTCGATTCATTTTACCTTATTTATATGCACATGTGGAAGCATAACATAACAACAACATCCCTGACAAATATCACTGAAAGAACATGGGATGCAAGTATATAACACTACTATTTTCATTAGTAGTTCGTGTACAACTATCTTTCATATTACATAGTATGAGAGGTTTGGGTATCCCTATCTCCGCTACCACCACGGCTAAAAAATCAGGAACCCTTCCTGTTACTAGCCGATATTATTGATTAGCATTCGTCCCGTCGAATGTGGACCCTCCACTTGGATTCATCGGACCTCTAAAGCCACGAATAGGCTCGATCATTTCACCGTCCGACCAGACGTACCATGCCTCGTAACAGTGAGGGACCAACTCGTCTTGTCCCTCATGAACCCACACAATTGAGGTATTTCTCCAGTAGGTTATCCCTGCTTCGACATGTATGACATTTACAGTCGACCTTTCTATTATCATCGAAAGACCAAAACGTACAGGAGGAGGGTTAGCCATCTTACCAACCTAAAAAGGTAAAGGCGTGAGTTTTGGGAAAACTCAGTAAGTAAAATCTCTACCCTCAGCTAGTGTGACATACTTTCACTAATGACTAGCCAAAGCAACTCATGCAAACAGTGTTGATGGTAGATCAATTGCAACTCAGATGCAACGCCATGACTAATGCAAGGATCTTACTTACTCACCCATAGACTAACACATGAACATATATCATCTATGCTCGAGCACATATATAAGGGTTTCACTTACTCACATGTCGTCTAACACATAACACATCTCATCCATACTGAAGCATAACCGGCAATCATGTAGATCACTTTACATCGTCCTAGCTGAACCAAGCCCTCTCGACTCTTGTCGAGGCTTCTCGGGCTAGTTTCCCAAGGCTTCCAGGGGTTACCTAGGACATCCTGCTGCGACGGTACTAGTTGACATTGTCCTGGCTCAAAACTAAGCCCTCCGGGGCCAGCTTTCTAAGGCTTCCGGGGGTTACCCAGGACATCCCATTGCGAGGGTACCAATTGACATTGTCTTGGCTCAACCAGGCCCTCTCTACTCTTGTCGAGGCTTCTCGGGGCTAGCTTCCCAAGGCTTCTGGGGGGGTTACCTAGGACATCCCGTTGCGGGGGTATCATCATTGTTCCCATATTTCATGGGGTGATCTCATAAATGCATCACTTATGCCGATTCTTATCCTTTCCTTAAGTCGACTCATTCATGACTCAACTATAACATCATTCTCATACATAATCTTGTGTACCATGCTTTCTATGACCCGAGTCTAATGATGCCATGATTAACTCTAAGTTTGAGGTTTAGCTCAAACGCTAAGTAACAAGGATCCTACACCAAATCCAAGACATGAGCTCGGCATACTTCGATGCCAAATAAGACCTTGTGGGCTTAAGTGATCCTCGTACCAAACGAGACTAGGAGTCGGCATGTCTTGATGCCAATCCAAGACCTCGTGGCCTTGGGCGATCCTCGTACTGAGCAAGACTTGAGTTCCGACACTTTGTTACCAACTCAAGCCTTATGGCTTTGGGCGTTCTCGACTTGCGTTGAATACCAATGACAAACCATGGCATCATCTCAGTCATTAAAGAATCACGCATGCATAAGATTCACGTATAAACCAACGTATATATAATCTTCCATACAATTACGATTCAACAAGAGAAGACCGTCTAGTCCTCATGATAGAAATGATCATACTAGGGAGAAGTAAGATATTCTACTTACTTAGACAAACCTCACGAGACTAGAGAAGCTACTTGAGAGAGAGAAAGCAGCTTCCTTTAAAACCAAAGGAGAGAGTCGGCATGAGGAGGAAGAGGGTGACCAAGAGAGGAGAAAGGAGGAGAATGGTGCAAATGGTGAGAGAGGAAAAGAGGCTTCTCCTATTTATAGTCCCTGAGCTCATCATTGTATTTCTAACCGTCCAATCCTATATTTCCAAGTGGCCCGCCTAGAATCCTTAAGTGGCAAGCCTATTTTCCTCAATAATTGTACCTAAGGATGACTAGGCATGGCTAAAGATTCTACTTGGCAATCTAATGAGTAGACGTAATCGATGATGGCCCGTCTTTCACTTTCCCACCGGACCACTTGTTTCCCCTCATTAATTGGCATTTATGGAAGTTTGACTAGAAAGATACCTAACTTGCCAACTAAGTCTCTAAAACTCTATAGGCTCATGATGAGGGTTCGGATGTTGCCTTCCAATTGGGCCATAAGTAATCCATCTTTATCATAACTTCCAAGATATTTTTGACCACCATCATAGCCTTTGAGAAGTTGAGGACAAGCCTTATCCAATAAGATTTCTAGAGAATTCTTCTCTTTTGACTATTCCTTCCTCAAAAAGGCGGTCCGAAGATTCCACCATCCAAGTTGATTAGGGGGCCGAAAAAGGGATCATATTACATGTCTCAAAAAACCAAATTACATATGCTTGGGGTCCGGGCCACATACCCCAAATTCACCCAAACCGCTTCCTTGGGCGGTGGGTTGGCCATGAGGGTCGGCACAATGGCCGACCCTTGGGTCGGTGCAATATGCTCTAGGCAGCTTTAGGATTGGCCCTCGAGCCAATCCCTAGGCCTACTATCGAGCCTAGTGCGACTTTCTCTTATAATTCGGTCATTGATCCTCGGATTGGTTCAAGGCCAATTACAAGGCTATCAATGGCCTAGTATTAAGCCAAGGCACTTATGGACCTTAGGAATTATGACAGAAATAGCCAAGTCTATCTCGGGGCTTATTCCAATAAGTGCTCGATCCTTCCACACGGTTCATGGCTGGTGCAATACCGATCCATGATCGGACATCATCAATTCAAGATTCCTTTCTAATCATTAAGAATTAAATAGGAAATCATGTATTTTTGGTCCAAAGATTATCACTTTTGGTCACGTTGGATCATCTGTGTATCGGTGCATAACTAGGCGGAATTACTTGCAGCCAGGCACTATGACTGGTCAGATTGACCCATGACCATTTGCCGATCCAAAATCATCCCATGACTAATTCTCATGACCAAAAATTCGTGTTATGAACTGGTAGTTCATTCTCATTGGTATGGTCGGTATATCTTTCATTGCTGACGTCTTGACCAATTCATGACCAGCCGGTTGATCGGACCATGACTAATCCTTGATCCTTGCCGATCAAACCAATCAATCCATGGCCAACGGCCTATGGTCAACTTATTTAGGACCTTCTGGCCGATCCTAACATGGTCGGTTTTCGAGGATCTTACAAAGCTATATGAAAGGACACAAATGATTGAGAAGAACATGACTGAAAGGGAAGCCACATTTAGATTGCAATTTGTGCCTAGTCAACATAGTTGTTGGTTTGGAAAGAGGCCGATGTGAAAAGGAAGATATCCTATCCAACAAGAAGAACTATGTGGGAAAGCAAGCATCCAGTTCGATGGGCATGTGTTGATTATGTAGGAGAAAGCATAAGAATGCCCCATGTCCTTCTAAGGTGATAGCCAATTTTGGATGTGGTCAATAGGGCCACTAAGTGAAGAATTGCCCAAGTAAACCTTTGAAGATGTTATTACCATTGCTGTAGGGAGGACAACCTATAGGTAACGTGCCGTAGAATAGCCAAAATAGACCCCAAGTGCAAAGAAGAGTTTATATCATCACTAGAAAGAAGGCAGAGGATTTGCCTGCCATAGTTATAAGTACGATATATGTACATGATCATACTGCGTATGCGTTAGTTGATCTTGGTGCTACGCATTCTTTTGTTAAGTTAGTAGGGTTAAGTCCAAAACCATTAGGAGTAGTTTATAGTATTTCGACTTCGTTTAAGGATGAGATATTGTCTGAATTAGGTTATTCTGGTTGTAAGCTAGTTCTTGGCAGTCGCAAGGAGACTAATGATTTAGTTGTGCTTACAATGTATGACTTCGATGTCATCATTAGGATGGATTGACTCACCAAGTAACGAGTTACAGTGAATTGTCATGGAAAGATGATTCAGTTTAACCCGTTATTGGGTGGTACTTTTGAATTCATTGAAAATTGAGGAGGCCCCTCAATCCCTCTGATTTCGTCACTTGAAGTAACCTAATTGTTTAATGATGGTTGCCAAGGTTATTAGGCAATGGTGGTAGATACGTTGGTTGAGAAATCAAGGATGGAAAACATCACTGTAGTACGAGATTACTCAGATGTTTTTCCGAAAGATTTGCCTAGATTGCCTCTAGAAAGGGAAATAGAATTTATGATTGAGTTGGCCCCTAGAACAGAGCCGATTTCTAAAGCACCTTACAAAATGGCATTGTCAGAGTTAAAGGAGTTAGAAGTGTAGATGTAAGAATTACTAAACAAAGAATTCATTCATTCTAGTGCGTCTCCATGGGGAGTGCCAATTTTGTTCATAAGGAAAAAGGACAGACCATTATGTCTTTGCATCGATTATTGGAAACTTAATCATTTGACAATTAAGAATAAACATCTATTGTCAAGGATAGATGATATGTTTGATCAACTTCAAGGAGCTTCAGTATTTTCTAAGATATACCTAAGGATAGGTTATCACCAACTGAGGATTAAGAAGGAGGATATACTAAAGACGGCATTTCATACGCGTTATGGTCATTATAAGTTCACCGCAATGTCGTTTGGTTTGACAAATGCTCTTGTAGCCTTTATGGATTTGATAAACCACATGTTGGAGTATTTAGATCAATTCGTGATCGTGTTCATTGATGATATTCTAGTACACTCAAGGAGTCTAGAGAAACACGAGAGGCACTTGAGGATAGTGTTGCAGACCTTACGAGAACACGAACTATATGCCAAGTTCAATAAGCATGAGTTTTGGTTAACTTGAGTGGCTTTCCTTGATCACATAATTTCCGATGAAGAAATTTTTATCAATCTAACTAAGATCGAAGTGATCATAGATTGGCCAAGACCCACGACGATAATGGAAGTTTGAAATTTCTTAAGATTAGTTGGCTATTATAGATGATTCGTAGAAAGGTTCTTTACGATAGCCATAGCCATGACAAGATTACTGAAAAAGGAAAAAAGATTTGAATGGACAAATAAGTTCGAGCATAGTTAGCTAACGACAGCACATACATTAACAATACTGTTTAGTCTTGAAATTTATAGTGATGCGCCATACAAAGGACTAGGTCACATTTTAATGCAACGTGGGAATGTGGTTGTATATGCATCCCAACAGTTAAGACCTCATGAGTTGAATTATCCGACACTTAATTTGGAATCAGAGGCAATTATTTTTGCGTTAAAGATTTGGAGGCACTACTTGTGTGGAGAAAAGTTCCAAATTTGTACGGATCATTAAAGCCTAAACTATCTATTCTCTAAAAAAAAGTTGAATATGAGGCAACATCGATGGATGGAACCTTTCAAGGATTATAACTGCAATATTTATACCATCTTGGATAGGCTAACAAAGTGGCAGATGCACTTAGTCAAAAGGCTTCAATTGCACAAATGATGGTGCAAGAATGGATCCTACGCGAAGGAGTTTGAGATTATAGATTTCAAATTTGAGGTAGGCCACCTTGCAAGTCTAATGGCTACTCTTAGATTGAACATAAAATGCAAACCAAGATCAAAAGCACGCAAGCAACAAATGCTAAAATCCAAAAGATTCTGGATATTGATGCAACCAAGAGGAAGGCTGACTTTCAAGTGTCCGATGATGGAATATTGAAGTTTCATGGACGATTGTGTGTGCTCAACAATGCTAAGCTTAAAGAGGTAGTCCTGTCAAAAGTTCATTGTAGTAGTTGTAGCATTCACCCAGGCAACACGAAGATGTACCATAATCTAAAGCAACATTTCTGCTAGAATGACATGAAGTTGGACATTGCCAACCACGTAGCTAAGTGCTTAACGTGTCAACAAGTGAAAGCGCAACATTGTAAGCTTGGTGGATTATTACAATCTCTCAAGATTCCCGAATGGAAGTGAGAACATATCACAATGGATTTTGTGATGGGGTTACCAAGGAGTCAACGAGGTAACGATTCAATTTGGGTTATAGTTGATAGACTAACGAAGTCTACTTATTTTATCACCGTACGCAAGGACTTCATATTGGATAAATATGTAGAATTGTAATGCAATAGGTTGTTTGTCTTCATGGAGTGTCAGTGACGATTACATCCGATCGTGACCCCAAGTTTACGGCAACATTTTGAAAAGGTTTGTAATTTGCCATGGGAAGGAAGCTACAAACAGCATATTATTCGCAGACGAATGGTCAATCGAAAAGGACAATTCAAATACTTGAAGATATATTGCGAGCTTGTGTTCTAGATCCAAAGATTTTCAAATTGGTCAACTCCCAAGCATCAGGGTCACGAGATTGGCTTTTATAGAATTGAGCCTCAAGTGTCAGGGAACTGGGCATGGACACTCGGATCTTGAGTCTAACCTTAATGGACCTAGCCTCGCTACCAAGGACTTGGGAATGAGTGTGAAATTCCTATGCCTAAGAAGTTTTTAATCAAAGTATCAATAGTCATGTTCTAAAAATGATTTGCTGATTTTTTAAGATAAAATTATTTTCTTGAATTTAAAAGGTTTCGGTTAAGTTATATTCCTCAACGAACTAAATGTAGAAAAAATAGAAAAAAGAATTTTGGAAAATGCTTTCTAGAAAACAAATGTGGACAATAATTGAGAAGATAAGCCTGCCGATGTGCTGACTAGGACGCCACGTGCACGGTGATAGCCCTGTCATAACAACTTCTGGAGAATGAATAGGGCCCATTGGGCTTCATGAGGAGCCCAGACGCGAAACCGCCGTCAGAAGAACTGATGGCGCACACCAACAGCCGCCGTAATTAAAAAAAAAAAAAATTACATATATAAATATAAGAAACAACATAACTCTCAATTTGAACAATCCACGTTCATTGCGCTCGTAGTGAAGAAGGAAAAGGAAGAAAAAGAAGCAGCAGCGCCCGATGACGAGCAATTTGGGGTGCGTGGTCGTGGCCGTCGACGGCAGCGAGGAGAGCATGAACGCCCTCCGGTGGGCCCTCGACAACCTCAAGCTCCAATCCCCTGCCGATCCTCCTTCCCCTTCCTCCTCCTCCTCCTCCTTCGTCGTCCTCCACGTCCAGTCCCCGCCGTCCATCGTCGCCGGCCTCAATCCTGGTGCCATCCCCTTCGGCGGCCCCAGTTAATGCTCCCTCCCCTCGCTTTCGACTATTTCTCATGCTCTCCGCTTCTTTTTTTGCTGCTGTTCTCATTTCAATCGGCCTGGTTTGCGATAGGCGATCTGGAGGTGCCTGCTTTCACGGCGGCGATCGAGGCGCACCAGAAGCGGATCACGCAGGCCATACTGGATCACGCCATGGAGATCTGCGCCGATAAGAACGTTAGCATCTCCATCTCCGCTTCTTCATCTTTGTATCGATCACGCTGCTGTTTTGACTTCTGATTTCCTCTGTTGGGGAGCTCGATTGCTTCTGTTGTGTTCTGTTAAGTACGCAGTGCGAGATATGCCGTAGTTCGCCGTCGCACAGATTTAAGGAGTAGCTTGTAGCGTTTGAATTAGCAGTTTCTGATTTCCAGAATTCTGTCAATAATCTGCTATGAATAGTTCCTATTAAGTTGAGACATCTCTAGCAGTGCGCATTCCGGTCTTCCATGTCGATTGGTGGAAACACTTGTGCAGTGATTCGATGACCATGTTTGAAACTTATCCATGCGTGGCTTGTGAGTGTAGCATCGTATTTATGCTTGGTTAAGAGCTGCTGCAACCTTTGTGGACCTCTGGCTCTCTTGATAGTTCTTGCATCCGTCGTTAGAGGAATTGTTGTTGAATTTATGCATATTGCTTTCGATGCAGGTGAACATTAAGACGGAAGTAGTAATTGGGGATCCAAAGGAAAAGATTTGTGAAGTTGTGGAGAACTTGAATGCGGACCTGCTAGTGATGGGATGCCGAGCTTTTGGCCCTATTAAAAGGTTGGTCCTTGACATCAGATGATCCTATGGTCGATTAATTAGCTGTTTTATATAAATTTTGCACGATAGGCACATCTAAGTCGCTTTTTCCTCTACTTCACATGTTTTCAATTCATTTCGTCCTTATTGAACCATAATAACATCTTATCCATGGACAAGTTTTGGACATGAACCTCCTAGTAAGATAAAATGCACAGCTTTAGTAAAATCATTTGAGTTTTGTCTTATATAAGAAAGCACAATCTTACAATGTTAGTTAGGGGGTGGTAAGACAATAGTGAAATTTTAGATATACCTTTAATTTGAAGATTTTCCTGCTAGGAAAGTGAACTCACCAATAATGTACTTACAGTGTAATTCTTCATATTTCATCTCATGTCACCCTTGCACATGATGATATAGCTATAAATTATGTGAAAATTTCTGAAGCAAAAGTTTAAGGGGTAGGGAGATTATACATATAAAACTCATACAATCTCCATATAAGTGATCATAATATCAACACCCCTTCTTACATGCAAATTGATCTGAGAGTGGAACATGCAATCGATGAAAGGGGAATGAGATAAAAATGAACCACATGTAAATAAGCATAGGAAAATGTTAAACAAGCCATGAAGAGTTGTGACTTGACTAATACGTTGTGAAACAAACTATTTTCCCAAAAACGTAAGTTATGGAAAAATGGATCAATAGTATGGACTCATTATACTTTGACAGGATGTTTTTGGGAAGCGTGAGCAACTACTGCACCAACCACGCTCAGTGCCCTGTTATCATAATCAAGGAAAAAGGCGATTGCTGACAGCTGAGATAGGTTTGCATATCAGTTCTCGACACTTCTTGATTGTTTAGTTTTTCTCATTGTACTATTGTTGATGGGTTATTCTTCCCTTTGTGGGGACCAGCAGCAGTAGTGGGTTGTTATAAATCCTCAATCTATTTCTGTCATGACTTATTACTTCAATGCAGCTCAATAGCATCATCTTCTTGTTATTCATGGAACCAAAGACTTGGTTTTAATGGTTAATGGTTTACGCACTCGTCTTCTTGGATCTTTTGAAATTTTATAAAGAATCTGGATTTTAGCATATAGTCTTGTGCTACCCTTGAAACTTGCTCAAGTGTATGACATCTTTCACATGTCAATGTTGAGGAATTATGAATCGGATCCAACCCGTGTGCTAAATTTTGAGTAAATTATTCATGGAACTAGAGACTTGGTTTTAATGGTTAATGGTTTATGCACTCGTCTTCTTGGATCTCCTGAAATTTTATAGAGAATCTGGATTTTAGCATATAGTCTTGCACTACCCTTGAAACTTACTCAAGTGTATGACATCTTTCACATGTCAATGTTGAGGAATTATGAACCGGATCCAACCCATGTGCTAAATTTTGAGGAAATTATTCATGGAACTAGAGACTTGGTTTTAATGGTTAATGGTTTACGCACTCGTCTTCTTGGATCTTTTGAAATTTTATAGAGAATCTGGATTTTAGCATATAGTCTTGCGCTACCCTTGAAACTTGCTCAAGTGTATGACATCTTTCACATGTCAATGTTGAGGAATTATGAACCGGATCCAACCCATGTGCTAAATTTTGAGGAAATATATGTGGACAACAAGGTGTCATATGTCAAAAGGCTAGTTCAAATACTGGATCACAAAGAGCAAGTATGGAACAAGACAATATCCCCCATCAAAATAATTTGGTAACATCACAAAATAGAAGGAGCCACATGAGAAAGCAAGAATATAATAAGGCGTCAACACCCCCTTTTTTAGGATTATAGTGTTAATGCAAATTTTGAAGAAGAAATTTCTATAAGAGGAGAAGAGTTGTGACATATTGATTTTTCAAGCCATTTTGTATTATAATGAATGAGAATTTTAGTTAATTTCACTTGTAATTGATTACTCACAGGATACTAACCACAAGGAAAAGACTAATAAGGAATTAAGTATGTACGACTAGAGAACTTGACTTGGAATAGTTATCCGATCATAAGAATTTACGAAGGACAATCCTATGCTTATATAGGCCAATTCAAGGAACGATTACAAGTTCATTCATAGACAAAATATAATTAGATAATGGGTCATTCTGTTTACCATTATCAAGACTGCGAATGACCTTAGGTCAATTCCAAGGGATTGTGTACTTTGAAATAAAAATTAGTCATTCGCAATTTCATAACCATCAAAGTCGTCCATGTATCAAGGAAACTTGAACGTGATTTGATATTTTTCAATCACGAGTTGAAAACGTGTAATTCCCAAAAGTTGCCTGTGTGTTCAAGACATATCAAAACTGCAGTTGATCGAAATTAGCTATGAATGGTAATCCAATTTCGAATATCAAATTTCCGAGGATGTTAGGACTTAATCCAAGCCACTCAAGTGGGGCCCATTTGGCCTATTTAGCCTACTTACCCCTATTCTAGCCCATTATCCATTTCAAACTTGATTTGAGCCCAACGACTTGCAAAGCCCAATTTCTATTCATTCAAGTCTATTTCCAAGGCCCACTTCTTGTCTTTGGCCCAAGGTGAAAAGACCAAAATGCCCTTCTTGACATTAATGAACTAGAAACAAAAGAGGAAGAGAAAGTCCAAGGTGATGATGAATTTTGCATGGGAAATGAAGGGATTTGATGGGCATTGATAGAGGGAATAAGCCAACTCTCCATTTTCTCTCTCTCTTCTCCCTTCTCCTCACTTTGGCCGACCACTTCCCTTCCTCTCTTCTACTTCCATTTCTTATTTTCCTTCATTTTCCCTTGCTTGTCTAGCCTTTTTGCCACCCAAAACACCCATGGTAGTAACCATCTGGTCCCATTCGTTCTCGCTGTAGCTGTCACTTGTTAGTCCAGGTTGCTAGACCACTTGCTAGTCACTTGAACCACTAGCCTCTATTGTTCGTCTCTCCCTCTTCTTTTTGCACTTGCTAGAAATGTTCATCCTATACCTTTGTCGCCTCACCACCACCCAAACCAACCATTACCGCCTCACCCTCAACCATCTAGAGCCATTAGACCTTAGTCAACTGTTCGCCGAACCACTGGTCAGCTCACTTAAGTCACCAGTCTCCTTTCTCTCTCTCGGCAAGTTGAAGTAGAAATGGATAGAACTTGCAGTTGCTAGTTTCGTCCCCGACCCACCTTGTCTCCCGTGCATAGTCCTCACCTCCACCATCACGCACATGTCTTTGGCTAGCTTAACCAACGAGTTTACATTCTAATCCCTTGATTAGTCTGTTAAACTTACTTAGGGATATATTATATTATATTTAATATTAGTTAGGGGATTAGTTAAGATTAACTATAATTGGTGGGTGGTCAAGTTAGTGGACTAGAGTTGACTTATGGTTGAGTTAAGTACCTAAGGTTAGGTTAGTTAACTATGGTAGAAGCATGGTTAGTTTAGTTAATTGTGGTTAACATTAATTAATTTTGCTAATCTTGCTTAGTATTAATTAACAGTGGTTAATTATGATAATTGAGGATTAGTTTGTTAAACCCGATTAGTAATAATTTATTATAAATAATTAAATTCTTATATTATTTAATTATTTTAATAATAATTAATTAGATTTAATTATGAATAATATAATTATTTGTAATTAAATTGTTGGACTATTTCGATAGGTCAGTCCATACATGCTAGGGCATATGGAATTGTTGCTTGAATCTAGGATGATTTGATTGTATGATTAATGCGTTAAATGCTCACTTGCTCGGATAAATAATGATGTCATGTGGGATATTATGCATTGATTTTTTTCGGAAGAATTGCATGGACATATAAAGCAAAAACCCTAAGGTGTTGGGTGTATATGTCAAGTTTTGCAATCTAAATAAGGCTAGTATGTTTAAATAATAAGGCATGCAAAGTTTGACAGGTTTTTAATAAATGTGACAACGTGTGATTATTTTCCTGCAATTTTACGTGAAAAATATGCAATGATTTATTCTGTTAAGGTGAGGGCACAATAATTGGAACACGCATGAATGTAGAGTGCATAGGAAATATGTTGTCATGTGTTCTAATTATGCACGTGCCCGTTTGCGTTGACCTTGGCATGCGTGAATTGATACCATGCAGGGTATGGCGATTGCCAAGCAAGATTCCCTGCGATACGACTTGACTATAATTGATTGCTATGGTGCTTAGACTATTGGTTGCATAAATCATGACATGCATGAATATTTATATTGTGCAAGGTATGGCAGTAGATAGGTAAGGTTGCATGCGAGTCAGTTGATTGCCAATTGTTCATTGCGGGGTTTACCAGGTAGATCATGTTGTTAGTTAAGGCAAAATGAGGGTTGCTTTGCAATTGATTTACTATTGAGATGTGTCGGGCTTGAGCTTTTGAGGGAGTAAATTAAGCCAGCTCTAGTATCTTTTTGACGGCTTAGTAAAGAACCATGCCACCTATAGGGCTTGTAATTAAACATTCTTCTACAGGTTAATTTAATAAATAAATAAAATGGTTGGTTTGCCGCAATTGTGGTTGATCTTTTTGCTATCTCTGTTATTGTGTATTTGACTGGGTGATATTAATTTGTTTCTACTTGCATGTAATTGAAAGATAAAAAGAATGGTCGGCAACATATTCTGAGACGTCACATTAGTTTGACCATAGTGAACAAGAGTTGTCACAAGCTCAAGGATCGGGGCATGACAATTAGACACTAGTTATAATAATTAGTTATCATTAGTATTCACTCATGGTGACTAACACTAAAGCCCCTTATTGGGTTCTATGTGTGTCTCAAGAAATCTCACGAGTACATGCATCAAGTTTACACAATTATCTAACAATCACATCATAAAGCCTAAAAGCAAACATGTAAGTAAGTCCAAAAAAGCCTTGATTCTTAATTAATCAAACAATTAGCGAGCTGACACTAGGTCACTTCATGCATTAATCACCACCAAGCACAATCACATGCTCCAAATAATCGTCGAATGGTCTTTTTATTTTCTGAAGATTTTTGTAATTAAATTTTAAGAGATGAAGATTAAAAGTCATGAAGACATCAAAGAGCAGTTTTGCACGTGTAAATTTCTAAAAAGTCATAGAGCACAATCAGGTCAAAAAGAAGCAAAATAGTAGAACTTACAACACATTCATGAAAGGACAAGCAATTAGGGATGGACCCATTACTAATCAACTTGAGAAAATTTATGGCACATCAAACACATCATGAGAAATAAATTTCATGAGGAAAGTTTTGCGAGATGATCAACATGTGAATTTATAAAAAAAAAAAAAAACAAGGAGCTCGGTTCAACAGAACAGAACAGAATAGGGCAGCAACATCTCAAGGAAAACTCAAGGTAACCTGGTCATGTAATGATGTCCAAAAATTTCCAAATTTTGTCACGACGGAGACATTTGAATGACAGTCAAATTCCATGAGGAACTCGACTTTAGAACTATTACCTAAAAATTCACACAAAAATAGCAAAAGGCAGACAGTGAATTGAACTAGCATGCTTTCCAAATTTGCAATTTTTCCAGATTCCAAGGAACTTCACAAAAAGGAAAAAGGGATCTATTGACATGAAAATGAATCAATATTGACATCGTTAGAAAGCTTAAAGTGTGCTCTAAGACTTCCTAAGAGGCATCAAACTCAATTAAGATCAATTTCATGCTCAACTTGTAGCATTTGCAAAAGCATGCGATGTGGCAACATGCAGGGTAGCAAGCATCTTCAGAAAATGCATGGCCTACAACATCTATATGACAAGACAAAATGGGAGAAACATCACATAAATCATATACAAAACCATGAACATTTTCCATGAAAGAACTTCTATCTAAATGCGGTTGTAAGGCATAATGTAAAATTAGCAAAGGCAAGTCAAACATGTTCAACATGCATAATTTGCAGAACCAAAATCATAAATAGACATGCAATTATTTGTGCAGACAATATCTAATTGGCATGATTTATACCTTCCTAGAAAGATAATGAAAAGCACTTTGACTTTCATGAAGACATTGTAATCAATAAAACACAATTGCATAGTCAATTCTACACAATTGCAATTCAAGTCACAATAGGGGCAAACCAGACCTATGGACGATTTTGTGCGGTTTTCACCTAGTAGATGTTATCCAAAAAATTTGGAAAAAAGATATGACTTGATCAGAACTCATACAAGCATATCTATAGGAGGGATCATCTTCAAATCAGTTCTGAAAAAATTACTAGAAAATCGACAGACAGAAAGATCTAACGCGGGAATGAACTGGGCAAAACGACTGAAGGACGATTTTTTATGATTCTGACTTAGGAAAACTCATCCAAAAATTATGAAAAAAAATTTATGTCATAAATAACATCCATACAAGCATCTTTCTTAAATACTCTGAAGTCTAGATCTAAAACAAAAATAATAAAAATTCAAGAAGCAGCATCAGTTTGTCAGAAGTCGCAAATCACAGCAACAAGCACAGACGTTTAGAGGTTAATCGACATGCTTTAATGAATTCCAAAATTTCCAGAAAAATTATGTGTCTTAGAAAAATATATTGTGATAAATTTTCATGGGAAATCAACTTTGAAAATCCAATCATGAAAATTGGTTAAAAATTGACAAAATGTATCACTAATTCGTTGTGGTTTTCAGGTAGTAAATGACTTCAGATCAGGATGTTTTATACATCGTTAGAAAGATTTTTGAGTTGACTTCAAATGTCATGGAGACATCGAACACAGAAAATTATGTTTACAAGCTCGTATCAAGTCACATGTCAGATCTATCATCAAAGCATACGAAAATTGCAGTTCAAGTTCAAACAAGTTCAATCCATCATCAATCATCCGAATCCATTCTATAGCACCTAAAGCATCCCACAACAGGTGTGCTCATCATCAAACTAGATCAAGGTGCGAGCTTTAGCCCCGCTTGCCTAAAACAATATCGCCTCATTGAGTTCAAGAACGAGAGAATTGCCTTCTGTGTGATTCCTTAACGATCCGAGCTCAGCCGAACCAAAACCGAAATGGGCTTGATTCGTTAACGATCCGAGCTCAGCCGAACCAAAACCGAAATGGGCTTGATTCGCTGCTTAGAGAGAACCGGTCTGGTTTGGAAGGTTCAAGTGGCCATGGGAGGGAGGAAGCACGGGCTGGTCAAGGCATTGCTAGAGGAGGTGTTGGCCACCGGCAGTACAGGCAGAGGAGGGAAGGCTCGTTGCCGGAGGACCGACAGATTGGGCCATTGCCAGCGGCTGAGGAAATCGCGTAAGGCAAATAAAGGGAGGGAGAAAGAGCGAGAAAAGAGAGAGAGGAGAGAAAATTCTGTGCATATTTTCTGCACAATGCTCCAAATGAACTCCCCTCCCCATTTTGGGGGGAGATTTGTATATATATGCCACCCCTCAAGATCAAATCACAGCCATCGATTTAATCTGATGACCAAGGATTGATCCAACAAGCCAAACAAACTTCCTAAGCTCTTAAGCAATGTTATGATTAGACATGTGCTCATTTAAATGGATAAGATTCACTGAGATCAATGGTCTAGATCATTTTTGCGAATAAGGGCCTAATTTGAGGCATTTTCGTAATTTCACAAAACCTAGGAGTATTTTTGCTAAATCTGAAAGATTGAAGGGCATTGGGCGATAGATGGCACGGCAGGCCACCCAAGAGTGGTCGCTGGCCACAAAGAGTCAACCGGACAAGGGCCAAACCGACCTCCGATGATTGACAATCAGACCGGTCAAGGTGGCCTTCACCTATTCGATTGGTTCAACTATTCCTTGGCTGGTTCGGTCTAATTGATTCATGAATTTATACAATTTAGTCCCTCATAGACAAAACTGAAAGAAAACTTTACATAATTGAAAGAGAAACGGTTTAATTTGAAGAGAAACGTTTCAATTTTGATCAAATTAAGCGAATTAAACCATATAAATACAATTCAGCAATTTATGTAGGCTTAATTACCTAAGTAATATGAAAAATGTTGGGCCTATGCCATTGGTGCACCTAATTAGACTTTCTAGGCTTAAATGGGCAATTTCACAAAATTATGTGTCTAAAATTGCAAATCCATTGAAATTGGATTCAATTAAAATTGCAACATGCTTGTTAAATCAATTGCCCATACTAAGTGTAAGGACTTGGGCTTCACTTTAAGCCGAGGCCTGCACTACTTTGTTCTCCAGACTTCGCCCAAAAATGCGTTACACGGGATACAGAACCTAAGCCTTATCAATTAGCCCAAGACTCCCCTTAGGCGATGTGGGACAAGAGACACACCCCTCTCTGCGCACATCCAAAGACTTCCCCTCGCGCACCACCGCCTAGGCCATCACGTTCTCCCCCCTTCAAGAACAACGTCCTCGCTGGGCACAAGACTCACCTTCATGGCCATCCTATGGCCCCACATGTGATTGAGAGTCAGCTCTGATATCATTTGTAATGACTCGGGCCTATCACTATGTAATATTGTCCGCTTTGAGCCAAGGCTCGCTGTCACGCCCCGAACCCCGAGCACGCGACAACCCCTTCTCTTGGTCGATTGAAAGCGATGTCCCAGGACTCGTCGATGACCATTCATTTTAATCTTTCGTTATGCGCAAGCGGAAGACGAACCATCCCAGTCCAACAAACAATCATTCAATCAATCGGGGATAGAGGGATGAATAACAAGAACAACCATCACTACTCATTTAGACAATTTACTAGATTAATCAACGGAGGATCGTCTTTTGAATTACAAGCCCGACAAAAGGGGCCGATCCATCCTCTCGGCCCAGGCCAAAAAGAAACTAGGCTAATCCAGCTATACGAGAATGAACCCTCGGGTTCAACACCACGGTCACTCGGACCCATCAAACTCGACTCCGTCGGGTCGATCACCGGAGAAACGGGGGGGGGATTCTCCCTTTGCGGGTGCGCCATTCTAGGGGCCTGAAAAATGTTAACCACGACGGGTTGAGATAAAATCTCAGCGAGTTTTTCCCCCTAAGCCCTGGTTAGTACACCAACTCAACCTGGGGTATCTCTCCAGAACCACCCCTCACTCAACCCAACAACAAATAACCAACAACCCGCAAGCAACCAACAGACAAGGGCAACCAATAAACAATTAATCGGTTCGCATGCAACCTTATCCGACATGCCATACCCTGCACGTAAAACCTCATACAGCACAAGCAATGCAACCAACAATCAAAAGTCGGTTCGCATGCAACCTTACCCGGTATGCCATACCCTGCACGTAAAACCTCATACAATGCAAGCAATGCGACCAACAATCATATAGTCGGTTCGCATGCAACCTTACCCGGTATGCCATACCCCTGCACGTGATAAGTCAGCACAATACACGCAATGCACATGGCCGTTAGATGATGCAGTTCATCAATCACATGCGAATCGCACCACAAGCGATCTCACCTGGCCATTGCCATACCGCACGTTATCAATTCATGCGTGCGTGCCATAAATCATGATGTGATCACCTCATGCATAATCGGAACCAGTGATACCATATTTCTCATGCACTCTTGCATCCACACGTGTTCCGATTATTACTACCCCTCGGGCTACAACCGAACTCCCGCCGGTGTCTCCTGGCATAGCCAGGCATCGCCCTCCCCCATGAGGCGCGGCTACGTCAAGGGACCCCCGCCCAAGACGGCATTCCCGAAGGAGCATGGGCCCGGCCTCTACCGCGACTCCGCATCCGGCTCACAACTGAGGCGCCACGGCGCTACGGCGCCCTTCCTCCGCAGAGACGCAACCGTGCCCTTCCGTGCCCTCGCCGGGTTTCCGATAAATCGGACTATCACCCCCGAACTTCGGCCGGGGCGGCGGGTTCAACTTAGTGATCACGCAAGCATACCATTACAACCCACTTATTATCTTTGAGCATTAGCCAATGCACACATGCTTGCATATGAAACCTCAAATCATTTCTCACAAAAGCGGTTCGTATCCGGTGTCCCTCGACAAACCATTTCTCCCACCTTTCTCATAAAAGCGGTCCATTTTCGGTGTCCCTCGGACAAACCATTTTTCCCTTTTTGTGAAATTCACACGATTCATGCGAATGTTCATGCCACGACACATCAATTTCACTTCATATGATCAAGACACATGAAATTATGCACAATTTCACTTCCGGATGAACAGTGCCGTGAACAGTAATCATGAACGATGTAATCCGTGAATAGTACCAATGAACAAGTAATCCATGAACAGTAATTTCCGAAATTCAATTAATAATAAATTAAATTCAGAAATTAAACAAAACATTGATTAAACACAATTAATCAATCAATTAAGCTAAACATGCTTAATTAACACATAAACCACACATAATCAACACTTAAGCATAATCAAGCATAATTAAGCAAGATTAAGCTAAGCTAATCTTAATCAAATATCTAACCACCTATCTTAGGGCTAATACACTTAATTAACCCTCATAAACCAGCATTAACACTAATTAACCCAACCCTAAGCAAGTTTAGGCACTAAATAGGGATTAGGAGCTAAACTCACCCGTTAAGCGGCCCGGCGACACCGGCGCGGCGGCGGCGATGAACCCGACACCCGGGGACTTCTCCCACGACACTCCAAGGCGGTCCCGAGACGGAAATCACAGCAAAAGCTTCTGCTCACACCCCCAACTTCAGAAAACAGCACTGCAGGAGGAGGACAGGGGCTGACCGGAGTTGAACGAGCTGCCCGGAGCTCCGGCGAGCGGCGGGCCAGCGACCAACGGCACCTGGGGTTGAGGGGGAACCACTTGTGGCTGGGATGGGTGGTGGTTTGGCCAGAAATGGAGAGAAACGGAAGAAAAGACGGAGCTGTGCAGAGGGTGACGCTACAGTAGGCGGTCCGGAAACAGCCGACTTCCGGCCGTCGTACGGATCGGACGGCAGCTCCGATTGACGAACGGCCGACGTCATCTGTACGGATTCTCTCTCCCGAGCGCAACGGTGGGTGGCACGTCCCGAGATTCCACCGGGAAGATAACGAACAACTCCAATTTCGGTGAGAGGTCAGAAACTGAAACTGCAGGAAGGCAAGGGAAGAAGGGGAGAGAGGGGCTGCGATTTTGGAGAAGATGAAGAGGAGAGAGAGAGTGAAGTGAAGGCTGAAGGATAAGCTTTATCCAAGCCATCAAGGCTTGCCCCACTTGCCAAACAATGACCTCATCTTCTCTCTCTTCCTTTTTGACTTTTCTTCAAAATATCCAAGGGCATTTTGGTCATTTCCACCTTGCACATTTCCCAATCTGTCCTTGGGCTGAAAATGGAGGACGGGCCTAGAAAAAGGCCGGAAAATGAATAGGAACGGGCTCGGGAATTTATTGGGCTCGAATTGGCTCAGGTTTAGACAATGGGCTAGGAAGGGTAAAGGGTCGGTTTGGCCCAACGGGCTCACTTGCTTGCCTCGGGCCTTCCATGGCGGCTGTCCCACCTTGGGCGTGAGGCCCAAACTGTTCTTGCCCGGCCCACGTCCTCGTAGGCTCGTTTCCTCGTTTCCTCGGTCCGAAATCCCTTTCTCAAAAACTCGGTTCAACCGCATTTGTCGACCGTCGAGGAAGCATCGTCCAAAAGTCCGTCTTGGACGTTCCCGAAAATTCGAAGTCCAATCTTGGATTCTCATGCCTTGTCAATTTCGCCCGAATGCCATTTTGGTACTACTCGGATCGACGACGGGCGGCTTCGAGGATTCGTGCGTAACCGACTCGTGCCAATTCACGTTCAAGACTTCTCGACACATGGACGTCCTTGACTACATGAAATTGCGAAGGATCGATTCTTATTTCTAAGTGCACGATTATCAAGGATCGACATAGGGCCATTCGCGGGTTCGATAACAAAGAGACGGAATCACCCATCATCTCATTATTTCTATCCGTGAATCGACTTCTAGTCGTCCCCGAAATCGGCCTCGCATGACTACAGGATCGTCCTTACGCAAGTCTCACGGTCGAGTCGTTTTCCCAGGTCAAGTTCTTTAGTCGCACGAGTTCTGTCCTCATTAGCCTTTCCCCTCAAGGTCAGTATCTCAAGAGTGATCAATTTTGAGTGAGATCAACCAACAATGCATTGGCGAAATTAACGTTCATTCCTCCTTCCAAGGGCTCGAATTTCAGGACGTCACAATTCTTCCCCCCTTACAAAAATTTCGTCCTCGAAATTTGCAACCACCAAATCCTCAAAAAGATGGGGGTGCTGATGCTTCATCACTTTCTCACTTTCCTCATGCAACTCTCTCTGTTCCATGATGTTGCCAAATCACTTTAACCAAGGCGATAGTCTTGTTTCCAAGTACTTGCTCTTTACGGTCCTCTATTCGTGTCGGCCTCTCCACGTACGACACTCTGTCGTCTATGTCCAGTTTTTCTCAAAATTCAACATATGATTCGGGTCCGGTTCATACTTTCTCAACATGGACACGTGGAAAACATCATGTACTTGAGCAAGTTTCGGTGGCAATGCAAGACGTACGCTAAAACATGTACCTCGTACTTAACTTTCCTTTCTTGCCAAATCTGGAAGTACCCCTCATCGGCAATACTTTCAGAAACACATGATCGTCCACCTTAAACTCCAACAGTCTATGACGCTTATCTGCACAACTCTTCTGACGACTTTGAGTGGTCTTTAATCGACTCGATAATCGAACCGCATTCAATAAGCGCGAAACCGAATTTTGAACTAGCGATTCCCCGTTCTCTAACCTCGTTCTATAAACCGGAGTTCCACAAACTTGATCACATTGTGGCTATACCATTTCGATAAAATCTTATCCCACAAGTACTCTCTTTTTGCACAGTGTGTAATTCAATTCATTTCTGCCCCTTTCGACATCCTAGAAGCCTGCCAGGAGTCGCTCCTTGCTCAAGCACTCTGGCCCCGGCGACCACTCCTCGCCCTCGTCGGATCAATCGTTATGGGCATCTTCGAACTGCACTACTACTAGCAATATGCGCCATCTCATAGAGGTATTATCTGCTTTGGCGTGTCCCATACCAAGCCTCACGGTTTTAACCTCGTTTGAGCACCTCAAAATGCAAAACTTTCTCCAACTCGTCAACCCATGAGTTTGTTTCCACGGGGTCACTTATCGACACTTGAAATCTTATTCACTAAATTCCCATCGAACCACCATCCGGATTCCACAAACCACCGATTTTTCTTTCAATATTCCTTTCACGTCCATTTAATAACCAAACCAAGAATTTGCCTTAACCACATGAAAATTAGTGCAAACCAAATGTCATTTATCGCACTAAAGACTTTCGAATACTTCTTCAAATCTTTTCCTGATTGACCATCCATCTGCGAATGGTACGTCGTACTATACTGCAGTTTCGTCCCCAAGGCCGATTGCAAACTTTTCCAGAAAGTTGCCACAAACTTAGGATCACGGTCAGATGTGATCGTCATTGGAACTCCATGTATGCGCACAATCTGATGTACGTACAACTCTGCATACCTATCTAATGTAAAATCTTTTCTTACCGCAATAAAGTAAGCTGACCTCATCAATCTGTCAACTACTACCCAAATCGAGTCATTGCCTTGCTGACTCCTTGGCAATCCCATCACAAATCCATCATAATGTGTTCCCACTTCCACTCGGGAATCTCAACTATGATGAGCTTCCAACAAGACTGCTTCTATAAGTTCTCGCATCTTTCGGAACGCACAATCATCCTCAAACACTTGAAAGTCTCCGCTTTTCTCTTTGCCTGATCCATCTGCAGGATCTTAAGAATTTCAGAATCCATCGCTTGGGCACTCTTAATCTTGCTTTGCATCTCGGGTTCCACCTTGAGAGTGGCCATTAGACTAGCAAGTGGGCCAACCTCAATTTTAAAATATGAGTCCTCAACTCCCTCCAAGAGAATCCATTCTCGTACCCTCATCTGTGCAATTATTGACTTTCGACTAAGCGCATTTGCTACTTTATTCGCTTTCCCGGATGATACAAAATTTCACAATCACAATCCTTAAGAAGTTCCATCCATCATTGTTGAACATGAGGCAAAGATGATCACCGCTAATTCCAAATCATGCATTGGATAGTTAAGCTCGTGAAGCTTTAAGCGTCGGGATGCGTATGCAACCACCTTGCCATGTTGCATTAACACACAGTCTAGTCCTTCATACGACGTGTCACTGTAGATCTCGTACCCACTAGGACCAAACGGTATTGTCAGAATAAGTGCAGCAGTCAATTTACTCTTGAGCTCTTGGAAACTACGCTTGCACTTGTCCGTCCAATCAAACATCTCCTCTTTCTTTAACAACCTTGACAATGGCATGGCTATCGCAAAGAAACTTCTCCATGAAACATCTGTAACATCCCGCCAATGCCAAGAAACTTCGAATCTCAGTTACCGTCATAGGTCTCGACCAATTCCTGATTGCCTTGATCTTAGTCGGGTCAACGACAATCCCTTCACCTGAAATTACATGCCCTAAAAATGCCACGCGAGATAGCCAAAACTCGCACTTGCTAACTTAGCATAAAGTTCATGCTTCCTCAAGGTCTGCAATGATCGATCTCAAGTATTTCTCATGATCCTCGGGACTCGCAAGTACACCGAGAATATCATCAACCCTTGGCAATTGATACTTGTTCTTAATCGTCACTTGATTAAGTTGCCGGTAATCAATGCGAGACGCAAAGACCGGTCCTTTTTTTCTTACAAACAGTATCGGTGCTCCCCAAAAGAGACGCTCGTCCTAGTGCGTCTGCACCTTCAGTTCTTTCAATTCTGACAAGGCCATCTTATAAAGCGCCTTGGAAATCAGTTCAATCCCAAGGGCCAACTCAATCACAAACTCAATTTCTCTCTCTGAAGGCAATCCCGGCAATTCTTCGGGAAACCCGTCCATGTACTATTGTATTATTGCAATATCCTCCACATTTGATCCTTCTACCAGCGTATTTGCCACCAATGCCAAATACTCTTGACACCCGATTCCCACAACCAAGTCACCTCAAGTGACGAAATCGAAGAACGGAGGGTTCTCCTCGATTTCCCACACACTCAAAACGACCACCCACTACTGGGTTAAACTGAATTGTCTTTCCATGACAATCCACCATATGCAATGGCTTCCTCGCGATCTAGTTTCGAGCGGTCAGCTTTCTCACGTAATTCTTTCTGTCAGGTGGAATGAGATTCATTTTCCCCATTATCGGTTCCTTCCCGAACCGACGATTGTCTCTATTAGGCACGAACCGCGAGCCAGATGCGGTCGCCCTCTTGATCATATTCTTCTCTATCACTAGGCCCTTTTGTACATCTCATCAAAACTCTTCTCAAGTTCAAGGGTACCAGCCGGGCTTTCAATTATGGATTCAAGCCATCTCTAAAATGTCTCACCCTATCCACAAGGTCCTTTACCAATCTCGGCGCATACTTGGCCAACTCGGCGAACTTCGCCTCATACTGATCCACTGACATCCAATTCTGACAAAACCGTTGGAACTCTGCCATCTTTGACTCTCTCATACTGTCCAAGAAGCACTTCCCATTGAAAGCTTCACTAAAAGCACCCCAAGTCTGAGCTGTGCCTTCAGGGAACACTCTTCTTTGAGTGGCTTCCCACCAATTAATGGCATTACCTTGAAGCTAATAAGTTGCCAGAACCATTCTGTCTGACTCTGAACACCCCAGCACTGAAACAGTCCTCTCACTATCCCTTATCCAAAGGGTCACAGCTTCAGGGTCGCCCATGCCACTAACATCGGTGGCTTCAGTCTCAGGAATTGCTCTACCAGTCTAGATATCGGTCTCTCACAGACCTCTCCTCTCACTAGGGAAACCACAAGGACCACAGCAGAAGCACTCAGCTTGCTGCCCTAATAAGGTCTCTAGCGCCAGCAGGATCCCGTCTAACTTAGGATCTGCCTGCGCGCTACCCTAGCACCGGCCCGACCGAGACGCGCCCTACGCCTAAGGGCTCTCTCTGCTCAGGATTGCTCATCACTCTAGACTATGAGCAACCCACCACCACACAAAGCCACACAAGGCCACAAAAGCAATTACAGGCACATAACATAAAAGCCATCCCTATCTCACTATCCCAAAAATCCCACGCACCTTATCACTCCAAGTCTCAACCTCGCTCTGATACCAAAACCGACGGGGATGTCACGCCCCGAACCCCGAGCACGCGACAACCCCTTCTCTTGGTCGATTGAAAGCGATGTCCCAGGACTCGTCGATGACCATTCATTTTAATCTTTCGTTATGCGCAAGCGGAAGACGAACCATCCCCAGTCCAACAAACAATCATTCAATCAATCAGGGATAGAGGGATGAATAACAAGAACAACCATCACTACTCATTTAGACAATTTCTTGGATTAATCAACGGAGGATCGTCTTTTGAATTACAAGCCCGACAAAAGGGGCCGATCCATCCTCTAAGCCAGGCCAAAAAGAAACTAGGCTAATCCAGCTATACGAGAATGAACCCTCGGGTTCAACACCACGGTCACTCGGACCCATCAAACTCGACTCCGTCGGGTCGATCACCGGAGAAACGGGGGCGGGATTCTCCCTTTGCGGGTGCGCCATTCTAGGGGCCTGAAAAATGTTAACCACGACGGGTTGAGATAAAATCTCAACGAGTTCTTCCCCCTAAGCCCCGGTTAGTACACCAACTCAACCTGGGGTATCTCTCCAGAACCACCCCTCACTCAACCCAACAACAAATAACCAACAACCCGCAAGCAACCAACAGACAGGGGCAACCAATAAACAATTAATCGGTTCGCATGCAACCTTACCCGACATGCCATACCCTGCACGTAAAACCTCATACAATGCAAGCAATGCGACCAACAATCATATAGTCGGTTCGCATGCAACCTTACCCGGTATGCCATACCCTGCACGTGATAAGTCAGCACAATACACGCAATGCACATGGCCGTTAGATGATGCGGTTCATCAATCACATGCGAATCGCACCACAAGCGATCTCACTGGCCATTGCCATACCCCGCACGTTATCAATTCATGCGTGCGTGCCATAAATCATGATGTGATCACCTCATGCATAATCGGAACCAGTGATACCATATTTCTCATGCACTCTTGCATCCACACGTGTTCCGATTATTACGCCCCTCGGGCTACAACCGAACTCCCGCCGGTGTCTACCGGCATAGCCGGGCATCGCCCTCCCCCATGAGGCGCGGCTACGTCAAGGGACCCCGCCCAAGACGGCATTCCCGAAGGAGCATGGGCCCGGCCTCTACCGCGACTCCGCATCCGGCTCACAACCGCGGCGCCACGGCGCTACGGCGCCCTTCCTCCACAGAGACGCAACCGTGCCCTTCCGTGCCCTCGCCGGGTTTCCGATAAATCGGACTATCACCCCCCGAACTTCGGCCGGGGCGGCGGGTTCAACTTAGTGATCACGCAAGCATACCATTACAACCCACTTATTATCTTTGAGCATTAGCCAATGCACACATGCTTGCATATGAAACCTCAAATCATTTCTCACAAAAGCGGTTCGTATCCGGTGTCCCTCGGACAAACCATTTCTCCCACCTTTCTCATAAAAGCGGTCCATTTTCGGTGTCCCTCGGACAAACCATTTTTCCCTTTTTTGTGAAATTCACACGATTCATGCGAATGTTCATGCCACGACACATCAATTTCACTTCATATGATCAAGACACATGAAATTATGCACAATTTCACTTCCGGATGAACAGTGCCGTGAACAGTAATCATGAACATGTAATCCGTGAATAGTACCAATGAACAAGTAATCCATGAACAGTAATTTCCGAAATTCAATTAATAATAAATTAAATTCAGAAATTAAACAAAACATTGATTAAATACAATTAATCAATCAATTAAGCTAAACATGCTTAATTAACACATAAACCACACATAATCAACACTTAAGCATAATCAAGCATAATTAAGCAAGATTAAGCTAAGCTAATCTTAATCAAATATCTAACCACCTATCTTAGGGCTAATACACTTAATTAACCCTCCTAAACCAGCATTAACACTAATTAACCCAACCCTAAGCAAGTTTAGGCACTAAATAGGGATTAGGAGCTAAACTCACCCGTTAAGCGGCCCGGCGACACCGGCGCGGCGGCGGCGATGAACCCGACACCCGGGGACTTCTCCCACGACACTCCAAGGCGGTCCCGAGACGGAAATCACAGCAAAAGCTTCTGCTCACACCCCCAACTTCAGAAAACAGCACTGCAGGAGGAGGACAGGGGCTGACCGGAGTTGAACGGGCTGCCCGGAGCTCCGGCGAGCGGCGGGCCAGCGACCAACGGCACCTGGGGTTGAGGGGGAACCACTTGTGGCTGGGATGGGTGGTGGTTTGGCCAGAAATGGAGAGAAACGGAAGAAAAGACGGAGCTGTGCAGAGGGCGACGCTACAGTAGGCGGTCCGGAAACAGCCGACTTCCGGCCGTCGTACGGATCTGACGGCAGCTCCGATCGACGAACGGTCGACGTCATATGTACGGATTCTCTCTCCCGAGCGCAACGGTGGGTGGCACGTCCCGAGATTCCACCGGGAAGATAACGAACAACTCCAATTTCGGTGAGAGGTCAGAAACTGAAACTGCAGGAAGGCAAGGGAAGAAGGGGAGAGAGGGGCTGCGATTTTGGAGAAGATGAAGAGGAGAGAGAGAGTGAAGTGAAGGCTGAAGGATAAGCCTTATCCAAGCCATCAAGGCTTGCCCCACTTGCCAAACAATGACCTCATCTTCTCTCTCTTCCTTTTTGACTTTTCTTCAAAATATCCAAGGGCATTTTGGTCATTTCCACCTTGCACATTTCCCAATCTGTCCTTGGGCTGAAAATGGAGGACGGGCCTAGGAAAAGGCCGGAAAATGAATAGGAACGGGCTCGGGAATTTATTGGGCTCGAATTGGCTCAGGTTTAGACAATGGGCTAGGAAGGGTAAAGGGTCGGTTTGGCCCAACGGGCTCACTTGCTTGCCTCGGGCCTTCCATGGCGGTTGTCCCACCTTGGGCGTGAGGCCCAAACTGTTCTTGCCCGGCCCACGTCCTCGTAGGCTCGTTTCCTCGTTTCCTCGGTCCGAAATCCCTTTCTCAAAAACTCGGTTCAACCGACACTTTGTCGACCGTCGAGGAAGCATCGTCCAAAAGTCCGTCTTGGACGTTCCCGAAAATTCGAAGTCCAATCTTGGATTCTCATGCCTTGTCAATTTCGCCCGAATGCCATTTTGGTACTACTCGGGCGACGGGCGGCTTCGAGGATTCGCGCGTAACCGACTCGTGCCAATTCACGTTCAAGACTTCTCGACACATGGACGTCCTTGACTACATGAAATTGCGAAGGATCGATTCTTATTTCTAAGTGCACGATTATCAAGGATCGACATAGGGCCATTCGCGGGTTCGATAACGGTAGACGGAATCACCCGTCGTCCCATTATTTCTATCCGCGAATCGACTTCTAGTCGTCCCCGAAATCGGCTGCATGACTACGGGATCGTCCTTACGCAAGTCTCACGGTCGAGTCGTTTTCCCAGGTCAAGTTCTTTAGTCGCACGAGTTCTCGTCCTCATTAGCCTTTCCCCTCAAGGTCAGTATCTCAAGAGTGATCAATTTTGAGTGAGATCAACCAACAATGCATTGGCGAAATTAACGTTCATTCCTCCTTCCAAGGGCTCGAATTTCAGGACGTCACACTCGCACGACTTTGTTCTCTTGGGTTTGCCCAAAAACACGTTTCACGTACACTTCTGCTACGAGATGGCCATGGAAGTGGGTCCTGTGCAGGACGCCCAAACAGGACAATATTGTGCTGGGCCCCTTTCCCCAGACAACTCGTTTTTGGGCAAAGCCTAGAGAAAAAGTCTTGCGGGCCTTGGCCCAAAGTGAACAATATTACACAGTAATAGGCCTGAGTCCTTACACTAAGTGTCGTCTGATGCACTCAAATTGACCATGAATTAATGGCGCAACTTTTACATCAAAATCAAATTGAAGACCAATGTCAAAATTGAACCTTAATTTATCAAATTAAACTTTAGCCTTGAATAGGTTAACTTGAATTTTGCAAATTGAAGCTCATTAGCCCTATTTTCTTAAAGACAAAGTAAACTAAATTCCCCAAATTGAGAAGTTCCTAAATGAATTTCCCAGAATTAACCCCAAATTTGAACTTGACTCATGAAATTGAGTAGAATGGAATTATTTGCTCACGAATCATGTTAAACCGATTCGGACTCTTAACTAGGGGCAAAAATGTCAATTTACATTTCAGCTTACCCATTCTTGAAATTGATTGAACAACTAAATGGGTAATTATCTCTAGATCAAACATCGCTGAAGGACCCAACCCTAATTATGACTAGAATGAAAGTAAATTTATTTTTGGTCAATTTCAAACCTAAAACTAAAAAATTCATAAAATAAGGTTCTTAATCGATTTTTCTGAAATTTTCGATGCCAAAGTCAAATAAAGCTAAAATGAGATCAAAATTTTGACCAAAAGTCAAATCTTTGTTGACTTTTTCACTATGATTGAATTTATTATAGTGAAAAAGCTTGATCAAAAGTTAAATCATTGAATTTTTTTTTCAAAATTTTCACTTTTAAAATGAAATTAAATTTGAAAGGAATTTTTTTTTATCCAAAAGCCATGATTTGACCCGAGGTTGACTTTTGGTCAATGGATTTATTTTTGTATATCAACAGTAAGCTTTAGCACTTTGGTTAATGGAGAACCGTCTATGGCTTTCACCCCTTCAAAAGGAATCAGACAAAGTGACCCTCTTTCACCCTATCTCTTCATCATTGTAGCAAATGCCCTAACTGCCCTGATGTCTAAAGCTGTGGAAGATGGCACTATAAAGGGGATAAAGTTGAACCCTACTTACCCAACCCTATCCCACCTACTTTTTGCTGATGATGCTATCTTTTTTTTTGTTGAATGGGACGGTAAATGAAGCTCAAAATTTGGCGGGCATCTTAAACCAATATTGTTATGCCTCGGGACAGGCCATCAACCTAAATAAATCGAGTCTTTTCCTAAGCAATGACTACCCACAGCAGCTAAAACAGAGTATCTCAACAGAATTAAGGGTTCCCCTTATTGAAAAGACAGGGAAATATCTCGGTATCCCATCAGATTGGGGGGAAACTAAAAAACATATGTTCAACTGGATACTCACAAGGGTGGATAGTAAGCTAGAAGGGTGGAAGGAGAAGTTGATATCAAAGGCAGGGAAAGAAATCCTCCTAAAAACTGTTATCCAGGCAATCCCTCAATATGCTATGTCTATTTTTAAAATCTCAATATCCATATGCAGAGTAATTGAAGCAAAAACGGCAACTTTCTGGTGGAAACAACATGCAGCAAAGAGGGGCATACACTGGAAAAAATGGGATATTCTAAAATCCAAAAAAGATCGCGGAGGACTCGGGTTTCGGGATTTAACAAAGTTCAATAAAGCATTGCTGGGAAAACAAGCCTGGAGATTACTTCAAACACCGAATGCCTTATGGAGCAAAGTTCTAAAGAGTATCTACTTCCCAAGTGGAGATTTTTGGGCAGCACAAAACAAGCAACAAGCCTCTTGGGGATGGAAAAGTATATTAGCAGGGAGAGAAGTTCTGGAACCACATACTCAATGGATAGTTGGAGACAGGAAAAGCATCCGAATTAGGGAGGACAGGTGGCTGCCCTTAGGCTATCTACAAGGCCCAGCAAACCGCCATGACCCCTGTTTAGTGGCTGACCTAATTCACCAACAACCGAGGACATGGAATACTAGCATACTAAATGAAATGTTCTCGGAAAGTGTGGTAAAGGAAATTCAAGCAATACCCTTGGGGCTTCAACCGACACTAGACAATATAAGATGGACAGCAAATTACTCGGGGGACTACATGGTCAAAAGTGGTTATAATAGTATCCATAACAATTGCGGGCCATTATCAGCAACAAATCCCACCTCCTCCTACCAGGTACCTCATGCTCTATGGACAAAAGTTTGGCAACTTCGTGTTTACCAAAAAATCAGACTTTTCCTATGGAGAATATGCAACAACGCACTCCCCACAACATAAAACCTATACAAAAGACAACTGCGAAACGATCCAATTTGTCCCCTGTGTTGCAAAGCACTCGAAACCATGGAACACCTATTCATCTTATGCGACTGGACAGCAAATATATGGTATGAACAAGGCATAACCGCAGACACAAACCCATCACATATCAGCCGCATGGACAAATGGATCTATGAATTTCTTACTGCAACACGAGACACATCCTCGAAAGCTTTGTTTGCTGGAATCCTGTGGCAGATCTGGAAGCAAAGGAATGCTGCAAAATGGAACAGGCATCAAAACATACAAATAGAGGCGGACGAAGCTACCACACGAAACTGGATTCCACCGGAAAAAAAAACGAGCTAAAATTAGATGTAGACTGCTCTTGGACAGAGACTTCACTCATCGGATCTGTCGCGGGTGTCTGCAGAAACGAGGAAGGGGTGCTCATCGGAGGCTTCGCGCGAACGATTCAGGCGCCTTCTGCAGTGGTCGGCAAAACCCTAGCTCTGAGGAACGTCTTGCTATGGCTCACGGAACAAAACAGAACAGCCCTCCAACTAGAACTGAACTCCCGAAGCTGCTTTTTCCCACGTGAGTTGAAAGTCACGATATCCACCGACAGCCTCCCTGTGTTTAGAGGAGTCACGGGCCTGGAAAATCCCTCTTAGGCGGCCCAATCAATAGTCGCAGATTGCAGGGCTTTGTTGCAAAGATTGCCTTGGGTCCAAGTACAACACAGCCCACGTGAGAAGAGTCAAGTTGCAAATTGGACCGCAAGAGCCCACCGTGATCAAATTCTCCCAACGAATTGGCTTTCGCAACCCCCTTATCCTCTTTTGCAAATTTTATGTATGGACTTCCCCCTTTCACAAACGCACTTTATAAGATCATAATGGAAAAGTATTATAGTTGATCAAAAAAAAAAAAAAGCTAAGCCAATAAACAGAATTGAAAATGACACTTTTTGTTCAAAAAATGGGTTCCTTTGCAATCGAAAGCCCTAATTTCGGTTTTCTTACCTTTATTAACACATCAACTAAAAACTAAGTGTCAACAAACTCCTAACGAAAGTTTGCTTGAAGATTAAAAAAAATTTGATGGTTTGATTTAATATGATTATACCACGCTCTTCAAGGTACGGGTGGCAAGTTTTTGCTTTATCATTGTTTTTATTTGAAATGTTAAAATGATCACATACAATTGCAGTTTGTATTTTTTTGTTTTTAAATTGAAGATAATCTTTCACCTCTTTCTACTAATGAATTTGAAGATTGTATTTTCCTGCAATTAATGGATGATTTTGTTTTTATTTTTGTTGGGAGTATGCAGTAGAAGCCCGATACCTTCACCCAAGAAAAGAAAGCCCAAATTTGAGCTTATTAAAATATCTAGTTGAACCCACATTTATTTAAAAACTTAAATTAATGAGTTATGAGTTAATTTTAATAAATTATTTGTTTTACACCATATCAATTTTATGATGTAGGACTTCTTAACATAACTTACATGTGAGCATAATTTAAGTCTACTCCTCCTTACTTCAAGTATCCTTTTGTATCAACTTGTCTCCTTAATCCATGGTTTCTTTCTCCAGCCTGAACCTCCCCCTTAATTCAGGTATCATTCCGCATTAGCTTATCTCCTTCATCTGTGGTTTCTTTCTCCAAATTGAATCATAAAGGCTACCATTGGGATTGCTTTACATACCACATGACCACTTGTCTAAAAATTGCCTTGGTCATCAAATCCTTAAGATATTCGCCAAATTCCAGAACAAATTGAGGACCCACCAATCTACCATCAACTCCAATACTATTTGTTGGAAGCGCGCGGCAAAATATGAGCTTGTCAAAATATCCAATTGACCCATCTTTATTCAAAGACTTAAGCCTATGAGTTGTATGCTAATTATATTAACTACTATATACCAAACTCATTCTCCATCATGGGATACGTCAATTGAAAATCTTAAAACTTGTTATGAAAGTGTTGTTGAGTCTTAAAATTTTCAAAATGTGCAATTAAGTCTTAAAACTTGTCACAAAATGCAATTAAGTTTAAAACATTCAAAAAGTACAATCTAAGTCCAACTTGTCAAATTAGTCCAATCAACTCATTTTGTTAATTTTACTTTAAAAACTTTAGGACTTGATTCTATCTTCATTACAAGTTTTAGCACTCGATAACACTTTTATAATAAGGACTCAATTGTATCTTTTGAAAGTTTTAAGACTCGATTGTTTTCATAATAAGGTTTAGGACTTGAAATTTTTAAAACTTAATTGCACTTTTGTGATAGACTTAGGACTTCTAGTGGACTAAAACATGAAGGAAAGAGAGAAAGAAGAAAGAAAGAGAAAGGGAAAAAAAAGTATATTGAAAGTTTTAAATTTTGTCACTAAAATGCAATTGAGTAATTAAATTTTTAAAAAGTGCAATCAAATCCTTCCATTAACCCTGTCCAACTTAACAAATGGAATATGTTGACAAGTTTTAGGATTTAATTGGGGTCAATTCCAAAAAAAACCCCAAACTTTAGGTCAAGTCCCAAATATACCCCGAACTTTTTTTTATCTCAAGAAAAACCCCAAACTTTATGTTTAGTCCCAAATCTGCCCCGAACTTTTCTTTTGTCTCAAAAAAAAATCCTAAACTTTAATTTTAGTCCCAAATCTACCCCGGATTTTGTTTTGTCTAAAAAAATCTCAAATTGGTACACATATGACAAATTTACCCAAAATTATTTTTTTGACCACCAAAAAAAATTACCATATATTATTTTCCCTTAAATTTTACCGTCAAATTTCTAAATTAAATAACACGCCGCAATTAACGGGTATACTAATTTGGGGTTTTACCCTCCGTTTATACTAAAAAAATCACCAATTTTTGATCTGTTTTCAAATATACCCCATGGTCTAGTCCCAACTTAACATGTCATTTCCACGTAGATAATAAATACACATAAACAAGATGTTATAGAAAATTATTTTCAAAATAAAACCATTTTAGGATATAAAAAATTAGGGATTACTAATACGGCTTTTGGACAGAGGCTAATGAGGGCAAATTTAGGATTATAGTAAAATTTGATGATTTTCTTTTTGACAAAAAAAAATTGGGATAGATTTGGGAATAGATTAAGAGTTTGGGGTTTTTTCTGAGATTAAAGAAAAGTTTGGGGCAGATTTGAGACTAAACATAAAGTTTGAGGTTTTTTCCGAGACAAAGAAAATTTCGGGGCAGATTTGGGACTGAACCTAAAGTTTGGGGTTTTTCTTGAGACAAAAAAAAAGTTCGGGGTATATTTGGGACTAAACCTAAAGTTTGGGGTTTTTTATGGAATTGACCCGATTTAATTGCATCAACTTAATGACTTTAAGACTTGATTGTATTTGTTGAAAGTTTTTGTAACATCTTGAGAATCGACCCCATTTTGGGATTTTATAAAATGGCAATGTTAGTTGAATGCCTAATCAGTATTAATATTCCAAGCATTGTGTTCTTGGGATAACGGATTATAGAGAGGCGCCAATAGGAAACGATACGCGTACGACTCGCAATTTCGATCAAGAACGAACCCTTCGACGATGAGGACCTGGGCGGGAATGATGTCCTCTAAGTATTAGAGTATTAAGGAAACGGAAATAAATCGATTCAGCAGAAGTACGAAGTCGACCTGCGGGTAATTTTCGCATGACTTCGATACGAACTATGAACGACTTTGAACCGGATCTTTTTCATCTAGTACTCGGGATTATAAATTGAGCCCCCGGGATCACACGACAATTGAGAGACGTCCCTGACTCGAGAACTGACGTTAACGTGGATCAAAGAATGGTTGACCACGAGTCAAAAGTGAGGAAAGTCCTAAAAGGGCGTCCGATAATCCAAATTGCACTACAATCGCAATCGACTCAATTTAGCCCCGATTTTTAATCTGATTTTGGGAATCGACTTCTCAGTGATATAAAGACTAAATATTTGGATGTCGCCTCATTTATTCTGGGATTTTCCGTTGGACACGGAAGTGTCGGAAAAAGGAAAAATTGGATCGGGTTTTGGGCCCGCAGGTGGGCTGGCCCAAGACCGATGGCCCAATGGGCCTTGCGCCCATTCAACCCAGCCCAAAGGGGGCCCAAGCTAGCCCAATTTCCATTTCCTTTCCAGCCCATGGGCTTCTCTCTTTTGGCCTTTTGCTTTTGTGCCCAAGTGAGTTTAGTTTATGCTTGTTTTTGCTTTATTTTGATTGGTTATTCAACAAGTGGCTTGCCCACTTACCTTGGCCCTTATCCAAGTCTCCAGCAGCTTCTTCTCTCTCCTCCTTTCTCCCCAAATTTGTGCAGCAGCCCCCCCTCTCTCTCTCTCCCTTTTTTCTCTTCTATTTCTGTTGTTTCTTGCTGTCATTGTTGTTTTCCAGCTGAAAAACAGCCTTGCTGCCATCACTGGAGCCGCCACCACCGCCCAAAGTATAGCCTCGAAAGTTAGGAAGCCAACCGCACACCCCTAGTCATCCCTGGTCGCCGCTAGCAGCCCGTTTCGGCCTTTTCCACCTCTATTGGTCAATTCCGCGTGAATAGTAACCAACACTGTTTTTGGCCTATTTCAGCCACCGTTTGTCACTCATTGTTGTCCCCAAGCTTACCCCTCGTAGCCCTCGTTCCCCTCTATGCGCCGGTTTCACCGGATTTCCGATCCAAGTAAGTTAACTTCCTAATAAGGGTTTAGGAGTTAATCTTGCTTAGGGGTTAATTAGTATATTTGTGTGTTTGTGATTAATTAAGGTTGATTGGTTAATTAGGCTAGTTAATTAAAGCTAACTAGAGTTAGTTAATTGACCATAGTTAGTAATAAAGTAACTAATGTTAATTAATTAAAGTAACTAAGGTTAGTTTTAAAGTAACCAAGGTTAGAATTTAACTATGGTTAGGTTAATTTGTTAACCATGGTTAAGTTTATTTATTTTTATTTATTTATTTAATTTCGGATGAATTTACTGTTCATAATTACTGTTCATGATTACTGTTCACAATTATTGTTCATACATAATCAAATTTTGGTTTCAAATTGTTGTGTTCTTGATTATTAAGGTTGTTGAAGTGAAAATTGTAGATTATTCCCAAGAATTATGGAATGTGCGTGGTTATTGATTGGTTGAAATTGAATTTCGTTTTGTTGTAATATTCACAAGTGATTGAATTGTACTCCATAACATTATACGTGTGTCAACTGCAATAGCATGTTGCGTGAGCATGAATTGTATGTGCATTCATGACAGAGCAAAAAAAAAAAAAGAACACATTATTTGATGATGTGTTGCATGGTCACATGAAGAGGAGAGCCCGACGTTGCCAGATGACCGCTAATCCTTATGGAGTTGTGCCATGGCCGTTTGGTCGCCTGACTTTGGTCAGATGCCTGATAGGGAGAGGTTAACTTTGTGGGACTGCAGTAGTGGGTGGGTCCCGGGCCTCTGTCAATTGTAGGGCTACGGTAGCAGGCGGATCCTATACTCCTTCAAAAATGCCGTCTTGGGAGTGAGCGCTTGACGTCACCGTGTCTCAAGATAAAGAGGACAAAGTTGGCTTAGCTAGGAACCGCCAACCATAAGGTTGTGCCGTGGCCTAGGAGGAGGGGTCGTAATAATCAAAGCATGTGTAAGTGTGAGATATGAGAAAACTGTGTATAATGCTCTGATTATTCGCATGCCTCTTAATGTCGTGATGATTTAATTAACAGTTTCTGCAGGTCGCGCGTGCCAAGGCTAGGTAAGGTTGCCTATGATTGTGCCTGATTATTAAACTGTCTTCTGCTTTTATATCTCTAAGGTGGTGTGGATTGATTTGATGAATTTGGTTGTATGTTAAACTCCCGAGATGAATGAAGTTCCTAACCGAGGCTTAGGACTTTAACTTGCTGAGTTTATCTCAACCCGATGTCTATCTTCATTTCGTTGCACCTTTAATGTTGGTGAAGGCTTCTGTATATCTTTATACTTCCTAGAAGGATACTATAATTGCTTCAATGTGCTTCTAATAAAATCTCTCTTTATTTCATCGTTGTTGGGCACTCAAAAGCATCCTCAAAATTTCACAATTCCATCATCTAAAACTTGAAAATCCGACCTCTTTCCTTTCAAGGTCTCATCCTCTATCTTTGAAATTTTAGGGTCCAATTGTTGCAATGCCTTGATTTGTTGTACAATTTCGGGTTCAACCATAAGAGTAGCTGTTACACTTGCAAGGTCGTCCATTTCGACCTTGAACTCAGAGTTGGAAATTTCTTCTAGTAAATTCCACTCTTTGACCATCGTACTTGCTATCATCATTGCTGATTTCCGATTGGGAGCATCCACAACCTTGTTTGCTTTCCCATGGTGATGTAAGATTTTGCAATTGTAGTCCTTTAGTAATTTCATCCACCATCTTTGCCTCATGTTTAATTCTTTTTGTGAAAATAAATATTTTAAGCTTATGTGGTCCATGTAAATCTCGAACTTCTCTCCATATAGATAATGCCTCCATATCTTCAAGGCAAAAATAATTGTGACAAGTTCCAAGTCATGGATGGGGTAATTCATTTCATATGGTTTTTGTTGTATCAATGCATACACAATAACTTTTTCATGCGGTATCAAAATGCAAACTAGTCCTTTATAGGACACATCACTGTAGACTACAAATCCACCTGATCCTAATGGTATTATTAGTATTGGGGCTATGGTCAATTTCCCTTTAAGTTCTTGGAAGCCTTATTCACATTCCTTTCACCAATTGAATTTTGAGTTTTTCCGAGTTAACTGCACTATGCGCATGGTAACCATTCTGTTTCTTTTCGGAATAGATTGCCATTCCACCTATTTTCGGCAATCCGTTTGGTAAAACAATTTCAGTTTTCTATTTCTGGAACAGATTTTTATTCTAGAAATAGGTTTGGAACAGAAATCAGAAACAAAATTTTTTTACTTTTCTATTTCTGGAACAGAAATAAGAAATTATTTTTCTCTCTCTTCTCAACTAAAGGCTATCCTTCACGTCTCTTTTGCCAAACCCTAATTTCTACCTCCTTCTTTTTTTCCTTCTTCAACGCCTCCTTCTCCTTTTCCTTATTCAACGCCTCATTCACTCACCTTGATCCCCGACCCCATCTTCCTCACAAAACTGATTTCGTTCGCGTAAATCTTACCGAACACATCTGCGTACACCTTGTAAAACCCCTTCCCCGAATCGGAGTACCTCGAGAAGACGGTGTTTGAGAAATACGAGAACAGATTCGGGATCGGCAAACTCAACACCGAGTTGCTGCGGTCGGAGAACAAGATCTGCGAGCGGTGAGAATCATACCAGGCGCGCTCCTTGGGGTCGGAGAGGAACTCGTAGGCGTGCGCGAGCTCCTAGAACTGGGTGGTGGCTTCCTTCGGGGATAGGCCGGATTGGACGAGCTTGTCCGGGTGGCGCTGGAGGGTGAGCTTCTTGTAGGCGGCGCATATTTCCTCGGCAAAAAGGGGGAGATTTGCGGAGCAGCAGCAGCTTTTGTGGTCGCCGATCGCCGATCCAAGACGCGGCTCAATCAACTCCTTCGCTCCTTCTTCTTCGTTGTCTTCGCCGATTGCTGTGGCTAATCTCGACCAGAGCGGTCAGTTCCTGTGCTCTTTCTATCTCCGTTAACTCTCTCTCTATCTCTATGTCCTCATCTGTGTTGAATAAGTGTCAATTTTTTATGCTTCTTCTTCCAATCGCCTGACCCTGTTTCATGTGAATTGATTTGTCCTTACAATTTCAGAAAAAAATTGACTGCTCTATTAGAAGGAAGAGTTACATTTGTGATAGTAGATTTTTGAAAGAGTTTTCTTGATAAAAACTTTGGGGATTAGGTGGTCCTCTAGCTTATTGCTGTAAGATAAAATTTTATGATGTCAAGTTTCTGTGATGACCATTGTTGCATTGAGAGAGGCGTTGCATTGCTTTCTTTTGGACTATTTGCACACTGCTCTTGGTCATGATCATGATTTTGTGCCTACATCAACTTGAAATCACCCAAAACTTAGTCTGTTGATTTAGTCCAAATCTGGTCACTTGGCCTCAGTCTAGAGCATTGTCGATTGGAGACAAAGACGGTGGGGCTAGGCCAAGGGGCGATGGCTATTGATGGGAGTAGGAGATAGAACTCAGTTTCTATGGTGGACCATTCGTGTTGCTGGCATGTCAATCCCTTACCATCGATACAACAACAGTGGCAAAGGGACGTGGTTGGTCGAACTAGACATCATGAGTTGGTCTAGCTGTGCTTACCTTGGGCTTAGGAGGCGGAAAATTCTCTACCCGTTCCCTCTGTGAACACATGAAAATGAGTACCATATGAAGGGTCTAAAAAGCCAGCCACTCACTAATGTTGAACGAAACTATAGGCATATACTAATTATAAGAAGAACATACGTCAAAACACACAGGAGTACATGAAAACCAGTACTTGAATAGAGTTCAATTGATTACTCATTCCATTTTGCAATGATGCGCATCAAGTTTTAGATAAGAAATCACATAAGGATTGTTACATGATACATAATGTGTAGCTCATTTGTTTTCCCCAATCGATTTTGTTTTTTAAGTTCCACGTACTCGTTCCATGCTCAATCCAGCTTGTCCTGTTTTGGTTCTTTGGGTGTAGTTTGTGAGTCAATGATGGTGCACTCTTTCAAATGAACATCATGGGGAAATATATAGTTAGATGATGGCAGGTTTATGACTTGCTTTTAGTTGCATGAAATTAGTAGTGCTAAGAACATCTAGATAATCTGTCCATTAACTAGAATATAACTAATTTATACCACACTTGATATGTCATATACAACAACTGCAGCCGTTGCTCCTCGATAGTACATAGGGGCCAAGTTATGATATTGTTCCTGTCCAGCTGTGTCCCATATGTCGAACTTAACTGTTGCTTTGGCTAATGACAAAATTTGCGTGAAAAATGCAGCTCCAATTGTTGGTTCCTGCAACAGGGTTTTGAATGGAAATATGGCAGAAAAGATTTTGTCCAAGCATCAATTTTTCATTTAATGCGCTTGGTATTGAAAATAGAAATGTTAAAAATAAGCCCAAACAAAAAATATGGCAAAAGAGAGTAACTTAATGTAGATGTGATTGTGAATTATTCTCTTGTTGTTTGTACTAGGCTACTGCCAACGGATTCCCAATGGCAGGCACAAGTAAATGCACAAAGCAGAGTACTAATAACAATTTTGAGTAAAAACCAAAGTATTTCAGATTGCTGTATTTACAATTCTAATTAGGAACTAGAACCAAAACCTACACTCAAATGAACAAGGAACCAAGAAAGAACTCTGGCCTTATAATGCTGCAAAGCTATCCATAAAGAATATACAATCAAAGTTGGAACCCTCCCTAAGAATTGTACAATTACATGACGATGTTTCATTTTAATTTTCTTCGTGCATTCTTTTCTATTAATAATCATAGAATATTTCATTGATGTGATCTTGACATGAATTTTTTTTTGCTTGAATGGGTACAACAATTGATATGGCTCATTTGATGCTTAACCAGTTAAAGTTAAATGGCATCCCAAAAAGAGACTTTTATGGCAAAGTGGACTGAACCTTTGACTAATGAACTTGTAAGTTTGTTAGTAGCAGAGGTAAAAAAGGGAAATCGTACTACATGTACCTACAACAAAACATGATGGAATAACATACATGTCGAATTCAATAAACAGACCGGACTTCACTTTAGTATAGTTCAGTTGAAGAACAAGGTCAATAAACTGAAGAGGCAGTATGGTAGTTTCAAGAAGCTTTTGTCACAATCTGGATTTGGATGGGACAATATAAACAATACAGTTGCCGTGGCGGATCAAAGTGTATGGGAGACTCACATTAAGGTATCACTTTTTTTGGGTCATTTCATTTTTATTGTGGATGCAAGTTTTGATTGTATTACTGACATATATTATTATTGTGAAATTACAGGATAATAGTGAATGGGCTAAATTTAAGAATGATGGGTTTCCTCAGTATCCTGATTTGTGTATTGTATTTGGTGATGCATATGCTACTGGAGAGTATGCATCAGGAAATGTAGAAAAAGTGGTGTTGTCCTCGGAGGGAGACGACAATGGTGTTGATGGTGGCGGTGATGTTGGTGGTGATGTGATAGGTGATCCGGAGGAATTTGATAAACACCCTGTTGATGATGGAGACTTCACGCCTAACGTGACTAGTACTTTAGACCGTCAGAAGCACAAGTTAGATAGGACTCCAAATTCCAAAAGGAGGAGGAAGAGTAGCACATATGATGTTTCCAGCGCCTGTAAAGCCATTCACAAAATGATGAAATTCAAGACTAGTCAATCAACAAGTGGCTCTGTGACCTCAGATGTCCCATCACCGATAGACCCCTACTCCATAGGAGCTATGGTTGCTGTCTTAAATGGCATGCCTAACTTGGAACAGGATCTTTACAACAAAGCTGTGAACCAATCATGTCTTAATGCCACTTGGAGAGAAGCTTTCATCATTTCTCTACCCGAAAGGAGACGCGGACTTACGGAATCTCTTTAAAGAGATATTTAGAAATATTTTTAGCTTGATTTCGCTTTATGACTTATGTATTTAAGAATCTTTTTTTTTTTTGGATGCAACTATGAAAACTTTATGGCTATTGTTGATTCACATATGATGTTTCCTTACTTATTTGTTGTGTTTATGTTCTTATTTCGTGTGATGTTATAGGTAATATGGAAGGTGGTGAAAGTAGTGTCCATAGTGATCAAGTATCAGCAGTTGAATCAGTTGAACTCGACTTTGATGATTCTGATATCGATATACTGATAGCATGGTTATTTGTAGTTGCAATGGATATGTCAATACACACAAGGGAACCTATTAGGGATAGCATATTGTCAGGACCCGAATGGATGAGAGAGGTTCTTCATGGACATTCAGATAGAGTCTATGAAGCTTTTAGAATGGAGAGACATGTCTTTCTTAACCTTTGTGATTTGATGAAGGCAAGAGATTGGTTAGCAGATAGTCGATATATAAGAGTAGATGAACAAATTGGAATCTTTTTATCTATGATTTGTCACAAAAACTCAAATAGAAATTTATGTGAGAGATTTCAACATTCGAGGCAAACAATCAGCAAGTATTTCACTATAGTGTTGAAAGCAATTCTCGAACTAGCAAAAGAGATTATCATACCACCTTCCTTTGATGTTGTCCCAAATGAAATTCTTATGGATCCCAACCATAATCTTTACTTCAAGGTAAGATTTTCATACATTTCTTTACACCATTAGTTTTATTTTATTAATAATATTGTATAATACTAGTCTTTGATAAAATGACAGGGTTGCATAGGTGCTATTGATGGTACCCATGTTCATGCTTCTGTACCTGTGTCGAAGCAAATCCCATTTAGAGGCAGAAAAGGAATTACTACTCAAAATGTTTTGTGTGCATGTTCATTTGATATGAAATTTACTTTTGTGTATGCTGGTTGGGAAGGATCTCGCCAACAATTGTCGGGTTCTATCGGCGCAGCACTCGAGACTCCTCACTTGGAATTTCCTCGACCACCACCAGGTATTTACTTGTTCTATAAGGAGTACTTTCTTTATGATTGTGTCCCTTTTGCAAATCATGAGCAATATATGAATATCTTGTTATAGGAAAATACTACGTGGCAGACTCTGGTTATGCATCAGCTCCGGGATTCTTAATTCCTTTTAAAGGTGAACGGTATCATCTAAATGATTACAGGGGTAGAGCGAGACGGCCAAGAATAGCAAGAGAGTTATTTAACTATAAGCATTCTTCACTGAGGAATGTCATTGAAGGTCATTTGGGACATTAAAAAATCGCTTCTTTATTTTGAGACACATGCCTTCATTTGCAATTCGAAAGCAAGCATATATTGTAATTGCATGTTGTGCTATTCATAATTACATCCGTGATCAAGACAGGAGGGATAAGAACTTTTCCCTATATGGAGATCCAGTACCCGTTTGGTCCCACACAAGATGAGGCTACAGGGGATACATCAACCGAGGAGGGAACTGAGATGAATATGCTTAGGAAAAATATTGCCAATAAAATGGCAAGGGATCATAATATGCCGGAGATTCCATAAAATTGTGTTTTCAACTATTGTAATGTATTTTAATTATTTTGTATTTAAAGATTTCCTATGGTAGCTCTCGTAATGTGATGTTATATTGGATGACATCCTATATTAACTCTAGTTATATGATATTGTATTTGAGGATTTCCTATTGTATGGAGACCATTGATAAGTATTTTGTTTGGCCGTAATTGTCTATCCAAGTGGATGTTGAAAATTTTTTGGTGAAAATTTAGAAAATATAATATAACAACTTTCACTTTGTATTTAATTTCATAAGCATTTGAAATTTTTAAGAATGAACAACTCACTTAATCCAAAAGAAAAAAATCTCTTTCAAGAAATAGAAATTTTTTCAGTTATCAAACGCGTTTTTTTGTCCGAAACTCATCCGAAGTAGAAATAGAAAAATCTATTTCTGTTCCAGAAATGATTTCTGAAACAGAAATGTTATCATTCGCGCCTAATAGTTCTGTAATTCATGAGAATCCTTCTACGAATCTTCCATAACACCCTACTAGACCTAAGAAACTCTATACTTCCATTACTATCAAGGGTGTAGGCCAATTTATCACTGCCTTGACTTTTACTGGTTCTACTAATAACCTTCACTTGTCAGTTCATAACCTAGGAATATCACTCTATCCAGTCAAAATTCACACTTGCTGAATTTGGCATACAACTTATGTTCCCTAAGTGTCTGCAGCACAATTCTTAAGTGCTCTCTATGCTCATCTTGCCTTTTTAATATACCAAGATATTGTTTATAAAAACTATCACAAATTGGTCCAAGAGCAGTTTGATCATTCTCTTCATCAAATTCATAAAGGCAGCTAGGGCATTAGTTAATTCAAAACGACTTAACTAGGAACTCATAATATCCATATCAAGTTTGAAAGGCCGTCTTAGGGATGTCCTCTTTCCTGATCCTCAGTTGATGATATCATGACCTTAAGTCAATCTTAGAAAATGCTAACGCTCCCTGCAATTGATCAAATAAGTCATTGATTCTAGGCAATGGATACTTATTCTTCTTTATTGTCACTTGATTCGGTTGCCTATAGTCAATGCAAAGGTGTAGCGATCCATCCTTCTTCTTCACAAACAACACGGATGCACCCCAAGTTGACTCACTAGGTCTAGTAAATCCTTATCAAGTAACTCCCACAACTACACCTTTAATTCCTTTCACTACGTTAGTGCCATTCGATATGGGGCTTTCGATATGGGTTATGTACTTGGAGCCAATTCAGTGGCGAACTCAACTTCTCACTCTAGGGGTAGTCCTAGTAATTCCTCATAAAATTCTTGAATTATGGGAATTTCCTCAAGCCTTTTTTCTTTTTTGACTTAAGTGCGTACACATGCCACATAGCCCTGACAACCATTCTCGACGAGTCTATGAGCATCAAGTGCAATGATAAGTGGTATGGCAGGGGTCATCTTATTTCCATAGAATTCAAAACTAGGGCAATCAAGTGGGTTAAAATGGATTCTTCTCCTAAGATTACATCGAAGTCATGCATAGTTAATACCATCAAATTTGACTGCAGACTTTGTCCTCTATGATGATCCTACAGTCCTTACACACTAAAGTGGATAAAATTGTATCCCTTCACAGCATAGAAACACTAAGCAGTACTTCTAACGTCCTAGGTTTCATCCCACTCAATTGCACAAATTGAGTGAGCACGAATAAATGTATAGCTCCCGTATCAAACAAGGCATAGGCATTCTAGTTAGATAAGGAAATGATACCTGTAACAGCTGTCTTAGATGCTTCAGCCTCATCCTTCATAATCGCATGAAGTCTCCCCTAAGCTGATGGTTTATGGGTTCTTTGTGCACGAGCCACCCTGTCTTGGCTGTTCACTGGCGAGCCACCCTATCTTCGATAACTACCGATCATCCCCCAAGGCGATCACAAGCTTGGCTACAGCTATTTCTCGCCGAAGCCTCTCGTTCAGTGATGTTCATCTCTCGGTCCGAAGATCGTTTCCTACACCAGTGAGCAATCCAACGACTTCATCATCTCAATCCAACAAACTGGCGGCCTTCATCCAATGATCCACCGCCACACCAACGTACCTCATGGCTGCCCCGAGCTAGTTGCAACATTCGCCAAGTCCGATTGCCATTAGAGGTCACCAGTCTCTAGCTTTCTCCTTCTCGGCTCCAAGGACGAGCTCCACGCCGGTGAAGCTATTTGGCAGTCCTGATCATCTAGCAGTCCAGCGGTCCTCCGATGCTTACGACACCCATCCTCAGTCTATCCTCAAGCTAGTTGTGGCCGGAGCATGATTAGAGCTTGGCCGGATGTCACAAAGATTATCTATTGGCAAAATAGTCTCGAGCACATTACAGGAAAAACTAGAAGCAAAATGGCCAAGAACGAAATTGAACGACTCTAACACCTCAACATGTCGCACGATATGCATGATAGCAACAGTGTAAGTGGAAACCAAAACCGGAGGGATCTATTAATTAATCCAACAAAATCTCAACTTTTAGAAAAGGCCGAATGAAAAAAAAGTTGATACGATCGTTTATGTACTCCCACCAAATGCGCATAAGCGATCAGGTTAGGTCTCATCGTTCCTGTCAAGGTCCGGTTCTTCACACATGGAATTGGGCGTAATAATCTTCTTGAGATTTAATTCACATATCTTCAGCTTTGAAATGACACGTGAATTGCCTTAATTGGAGTTCGTTTGCTTGGTCAATCGATTTCAAAATTAAATGACCCAAATTATGGAATTAATGAACCAGTGATACTATTTGGGCTCACTCGCTTCATTTGATAGCTTGAGAAATTAGACCATTTGGTCTGAATGCATGCCCAACTCCTTATGTATGTGACTGTTAGATGTATGCATAGGATCGATGCATGTGTGTGGAGAATGCCAAAGGGAAACCTAAACCCTCAATTTAGGGATTAATGGAAATTGACCACCGTTTGTGAACATAAAAGATGGCCAATAACCATTAATCATAATTTAATCGATTTTAGTGGTCATAGGATGGGAGGATATGTGTGCATGTCCAAAGGCCGATCCCAAAGCCCATTTACTAAACTTGTACCTTGTTTGCGACTATTTTGATATGACATGTGCATTTGTACACCATGAATTGTATTTTAAATAATTCAAATAAAAGACGACCTCATCAAGACGTCTCGAGGAGGAGGTGATCAAAACACCCACTTGATGACGTTGGCGTGGTCGATGTCCAATTCCGTCTTTTTTCAATTATACCCATTTGATTTCAACCATGTCTAGGGCTTTTGTTTAAAACTTGCAATATATGCCCGACAAATTGCGGATTTTTCTTTTATGCTCTTAGAATAGTTTGTCTTTCATTTCAACTGGGCGTCCACTTATTGCAAAGCAATTTCATTAATCGTATGCTCTATTTTGTGCAACGTTGCTAGTTTAGATTGCCTAAAAGAACCATCCACGTGTGGTCATTTGATGATGCTTTTGAACAAATTTGCACAAAAATGTAAAAAGAAATGCATGATCACTTTAGGTGGCAACCAAACCAATTAGGTACCAAAATGGTGCTAAAAGAAATATTAGTGTAACCTGAATCCCCAAACCCTTGATCTCTGGTTCTATGGAAATCGAGAGAATACTCCTGACCCTCAATTGGTAATCTAACCGACCCCCCAAAAATGAGACTAATGGTGACTCCTAGTTCAATATTAAGGATGCTTAAAGAACTTTAAAATGAACTCTTATCACATGAGGTATGGCTTAGGAGAACTCACGTTCTCAATTGATGGACCTCAAGGACTAATATCAAAGATGACGGTTCAAGCCTTCTTTATGTGATGCACCTCGAGGACTTTTAATTAAACAAATATCTCTAAACTCACATTTTCGCCTAATTCTAAACGCCAAGGTGCGAGGTTGAGTCACAACAGAAGAGAAAACAAAAAAGGAAAAAAACTCTTTTTTTTCCCAAAGTGTAGACCAAATGGACTAGCTTATGGGTCGAAAGTGAAAATATAGTCTTCATTTATTTTGTAAAAAATAAATAATTTAAAAAATATTTTCCCAAAAAATCATTTATATCGCTTGAAACAATTAGCCAATTAAAAATGTTTTTATCATCAACATTAATTTATGTCTTAACATTTTCTTTGATGATAAAAAAAATTTTTCATCCATTTTGTAAGTTATATAAAAAATTATTTAAAAAAAATACTTTCTAAATCATTTATTTTTCATGTAATATAAAATGTTTCGTTTATTTCACTATATATATATATATATATATATATATATAATTTGAAGAATATTTTTTTTTTGGAAAAATCATTGATGTTGTTTGAACTAATTAATCAAATGAAAAAAAATTATAAGCGATACAAGTGATATTTTTAAGATATATAAAAATTTTAAATTAATCATTTTCGAGAAACTCGGATTGTGCCTCATAATTCCATTTAGGGCACTTGAAACTTCCAGATCATATGAGAAGCTTAAATAGCCGAAGGGGGATCGGTAGGGTTTTTGGAAAGCGCGAGAACCTTAAACCCTGGAGACGCTGAGAGAACCGAACAAATTTCATTCAAGAATCAATGGGTTTCTGGGGTAAGCACGTCTTCTTCCATCTCCGATGCCATTTCGATGACTTCGGAATTCTTGATACTAACCCAGAAGACGTTCTTGGGTTCCTTTTTGTTGTTCTTATGAAGTTAGCTTCTTTGTTCATGAATTTCACGATTTTCGCTTGCTGTTTTGCGTTTGAGAGCAGGAGTTCTATGGAGTAGAGATTGCAAATGTTGTAATAGTTGAAGGATTTTCTCTTTGAACCAATCCGATTTGTCCTCATTTAGGCTTGAATCATGAACAAGACTGATTACTTTTTGGGTCACTAATGATTTCTCTCATGCATTTCATGGTGGAGAAAGCTTAGTAGGATTTTACACGTTTTGCCCCCTACTTTCATGCCGCTCTGTTGCACTTTTCTTACATCAGTATGACGTTTCTCTGCAGGGATTGAAGTAAAACCAGGAAAGAAAGTGAACCCTTTCCTGGACGATAATCTACAGGGAAGGCTTCATGTAACCCAGGTTATTCTTCTTCTTGTCATTGCTCTTCTCTTGCTTATTCAAGCATAGTGACGTTAATTGAAAGGGAACGAGAAGCTTTACTGATAAAAACGAAATGGAAGCTATAGTATAATGTGCCTTTCAGACCCATACAAATTTCTGTCGATGAATTCGGACAGCATTGGATATTGCAGTGCATAACCTTGTTTTTTAAATAAGCTTGATCACTGTTCTCAATGGATGTGTACTTCTTGTGTGAATTGTAGGCAACATTGGGACTTGGCTCGTCTGCTGAGAAGAGCATATTGCAATGTTTCAGGGAAGATAAGCCCCCTATATTTTTATGTACCCTGTTACCTAATAAGATTGAGTCATGTTCCTTGGATCTTGAATTTGACGATGAAGATTCAGTGTCCTTCTCTGTGATGGGCCCAAAAAGCATCCATCTTTCTGGTTACCTGCTGGCAGATGATGAGGATGCTGGACATGAATGTGGACTGTATCCTTTCGAGTGCCTCATGAACTTGTGAATTTATAATTTTGTACATGATGGTGCAACTCTATTTGAGTTCGTCTTAACTAAAGTTTAAAGTCATTCTTTTGGAGGGGATGGTCTGGACTCAGGGTCCGAGGATTCATCTGAGGAGTTTGATAGTGAGGATGAATATGAGGATGAGTACACTGATACAAGTGACGATGAGATGTTTGCGCCCTCTTCTGCTCAGGTCCGCAACAGTGGAGGTGACTTTCTGTAATTTAATTTTACATTTACCTAAGCATTTCTATTACTCCTTTTTTTTATCTTTTGTATGTTTCTGGTAAACCTGGAGGAAGTCAAGGTGCATTGGCATGTGCTTGTTGGTTGAGTTATACAGAAACTCGGTATGCGTGCATGAATGTTCTGGTTTTGACTTGTGCCTTGCTCTGTATACAACAGCTATAGATGTTCATTGGGTGTTGTGTTGGTGTATCGATTGATGCAGAAGGCCTTTCTATGCCCTTCAAAACATTCAGTTGTCTTGCGATTGAAGGGAATCTTCTGTTCATTGATTCCTCCTGTCACGTCCATGTCTTTGTTGTCTGCTTCATAATTTCATGGAATGGTGTATTTCTGCCATTAACTCTGGTTATGAGTCTGATGCTCTAAAATGATCTGCTCTTATAACTTATATTTGATGATTATAATACTGCAGTGGTTATTGAGGAGATAACAGAAGATGATAAACCTGTCAATGGGAATCCTTTGTCCAAAAAACAAAAGAAGAATAGACCAAGTGATTCGAAAGAAGATTCTCAGTCTCAACGTCAAATTGTTGTCAGGAATACAAGTAGTATCGTGCCTGTGGAAAGTGAGGATGAAGATGGCTTTCCATTATCTATTTCAAATGGAGGCAATGCTGTTACCCTGAAGCCTGGAGCAGTTACAAAACAAAAAAAGGAGACAACTGGGGAATTGGGAAAGAAAGTCGATGAGGTTCAGGCTGACAACCAAAAGAGAGAGGCAGAAAGTGTCGAGCAAGATAGTCAGCCAGATAGGTAAAGTATTAGGTCATCTTTGTTTTTAACTGGGTATAATGGTGCTAACCCGATTCTTGTTAATGGAACATGTTGACTTTACCTTCTTCTCTTTTTTCATTCTCGGACATGGTTGGAATATGTTCATCATGCGGCATCAATAATTATCGATCTGCAATAATTTATAAGCTGGGGTGACTGGACTAGATGGGACTTGTACTAACATTTGACTTCTTGTTACTCTTTTAAATTAATTAAGTTTGTATACTTCATTGGCAGGAAAAGGAAGAGAAAGAAACAGAAAAAACAGAAAGAAGTGGATAAAGAAGCGAAAGTTGATACTGATGTTGATGACAGCAACATTGCTCCATCAACTAATGACCAAAGCAAATCTCATGAGGTGAAGAATGAGCATATGGATCAGGTTATGCCTGAGGGAAACCAGGATGATGATGAACCTTTAAGTAGCCAGTGGGTTATCTTGACTCAACCTTCTATTTTAAATTATTAGTTCCTTTTCGTTCAGCATATTGATCCAAGTTCGATGGTCAATAGGGAGAAATATGCTTAAGTTTAAAAGATTTGAGTCTTTATTAGAAAAGGAAAAAAAAATAAAAGGTTGTAAGATTGATTTTTTTTGGTAATTAATGCTATAGTATCTGGCAGTTCAATTACAAATGTATGATTATTTGCCGAGGTTTGGGGACTAGGAAGAATAGTGTCTGTAGGGTGGGTTGTTTTGATTGACACTATAATGGTAATTTGGTATTTTGTTTTGTGTCCATAGTTCTGAAAAGGGTAGTTTGTTAATTAGATACGCTAAGGACCTTGTTAAACCTGAATTTGTTATCTTGACTGGAAAAAAGAAAAGAAAAGGCCCTTATTTTTTACGTTGGGTTGCCCATCAAATGAACAAGGATTTTACTAATTTGAGTATATCTAAGAATAAGAATTTCAATGTCTTATATCTAGAAAATAGAAAAAATAAAAAGAACCTTTTATTTAATTGGTCTGAAATGTACATCATACCCCAGTGAAATCCAACCGGAGAAGAAAAAGAAGAGAAAGAAAAAGAAGTCCCAGGAGCCTGCAGCGGCAGCAAATGGGGATCAAGCCTCGACAGACGTGAAAAACAGGAGCACGTCCAAGGTTGAGCCCAAAGAACAAGAAGGTGATGCCAAGCCTTCACAAATTAGGACTTTTCCGAATGGCTTAGTTATTGAGGAGCTAGCAATGGGCAAACCAGATGGCAGAAGAGCTGCTCCTGGAAAACAGGTTTCTCCTTTGCTTCTATTGAGGAAATTTCTTGGAACTGGATAAGATGCTAACTATCTCCATCCTCTCAATCCTTTTCTACTTCCTGGCTTTGATTCCATGGTGAAAGCAATAGAATTTGGCTGACGTATTTTGAATTTTTATTTTATTCTTTTACTTTTCTTCCATGTCTTTTTCACACCTTAAAGCGTCTATATATAAAATAAAATTAAATGAGTGATTTTTCATGAATGGACTTCCTGTTATTGTTAACGCAAAGGAGGAATAAACATTGAGGTTCTTTTCATTAAATGGACTATGAATGCTGCAAGTCATGTTGATTCACCTAGTTAAGCCTTTTTATGAAGTGTTAGAATTGCTTTCTTCTCTTGATTTTGTGGAAAGTCTAGTTTAGTTTCTGTAATGAGTATGTGTTGTTTGGTTTCAGGTTAGTGTGCACTACATTGGCAAACTGAAAAAGAATGGCAAGATATTTGATTCCAATGCAGGAAGAGCACCATTTAAATTCCGATTGGGTAATAACCGTGGTACATGAACTGTTGATTTCTGGAACTTAATCTTTGCTAATCATTTGTTCTAAATGCATTCCGTTGACTGTGCAGGTATTGGACAAGTGATAAAGGGATGGGATGTAGGGGTTAATGGTGAGTGAGAGACAAGCATTTTCAAAATAATTTAAGCATATTTCCTTTATTTATGTCTTTTTCTTTTTGTAATTTGTTTTCTTGTGCAACTTTTAGGAATGCGCATTGGAGATAAAAGAAGGCTCACTATTCCACCGGCAATGGGGTATGCAAATTGCATTTTTACTTATGTTAACTCGATACGTTTTCTATGACTGATATGTTGCATTTTTTTCCTCTCTTTCCTTTTTCTTCCCACTGGTCTTGATTGGTTGCATTTTCTTAGCCTAACTTGTGAATTCTGGCGACTCTAGAATGGATGCTAAGCATGCTAATTACTAAACTGTATATATCAGACTTTAAGTGCTCAATGTGTCAAATAACTTTTCTATACGATGTAAATAAAATAGACTGCTACACATTCTTCACCTCCTCTTAATAATCAGCTTGTTGATCCTCTATGTCCAACTCTGTAATGCAGTTATGGTGCTCAAGGCGCTGGTGGGAAGATCCCGCCAAACTCATGGCTTGTGTTTGATGTCGAGCTGGTCGACGTTCGCTGATTACGATCAGTTTTGTTGGTGTGCCTTGGTGAATCATGTTTAGCTGCATATGTAGTAGTGCCAAAGTTTTGTTGTGCTTTAACCCTTGAAAGACAAGATTGCTTTGTTTTTATAGATACTGAATCGAACACAACCAATGCAAGTGTTAATTTCTAGGACCTATCCTAATCTTCTATCTCCTAGTCTCATCATTTAAATGTTGAATTACTTGTGGTAAACCTATCATTTTTTTTTTCTCATTTCGAGTGAAGCTGCTTAAGTAGCCCAGTATCCTGTTGTTCGTTCTCAGTACAGTAGGCTATGTAAATTGGAGAAGACAAGAGGTAGTTGCTGCAAATCCATCAGAGTAATTTAAGGGGGTGAAAAAAGGGCATAGATTCAGTTCTCTGACCTATTTTGTATAGTACTTTTGAATTTTCACTAGTCAAATCTGCTAGTTACTCCCACTCTAGAGGCTAAAAGAAATCGGGGTTCATTGTGATGCAAAATAAATTGGACCATATGACAAAGCACGGTATCTCAATGGGATAAAATTTATTGGTTTTACATTTGGATTATCTTGCTTTGATGAGTAGCTTCTTTACAGGTAGGGCAGTTGCAGCACAGGAAAACCCAACATTGCACTTAGCATGATTTAGTACATGCACAATTCGCATAGTAGCTATGTAAGAGTTTTGCTTCTAAAGGGTATAACGCTTTAGGGGTGGTTTTCCTTCATATGTGTACTATTAAAGTAGATAGGAAGTCCTTGTACTAGAAGGATCTATAAAGCGGTGGGTTGTGGTTCTTGATTATCTCTTTTGCGGGCTCAACCATGGATTCTATGGAAGGTGAAATGAAGGAAACTACAGTTGTCCGTGCCGATGTTCTGTTTGTCGTCACTTGGTGCTCTGTACTTCTAAGCTTCCCATTGCTGATAATCTGCAGAAACTGACACTCTTAGGCAAATACTGAATTATTGCAGGGTCTAAAAAAGATCATATGATATTAGATTAGGAAGGTCGAGAGGGGTGTGACATGAACCTGCAAAGCATGTCCTATGTTAACCACGAAGGCATCAGGAAGAGGCCGAAGAGCAAGCCACTGCCCGTCCTTGAGGACTTGAAGCCCATGCACTGGCCCTTGAAGAAGGACGGTAATGAGATTCCCATCGCCGTGCTGTGGCAATCCAAGTGTCTAACACAGATTGGGACAAGGGGGATAGTGGTTCAGAGCTATTATCTGAACTCGATTCAACTCATCCCCCTTGAAGAATCCCGGCTCTAGTCCCAGGCCTTCCCCAATCAATTCCAGCAGCAACATGCTCAGCTTTCTTACTTCGACTGAGTACTTTCCCGCGAGCTCTCTGCAATGCATAAGCAGATTAAAAGTGATTGGAAGTTGATCCCGAGAGCCCTTTTGCTAGCATCGGCTCCTAAAATTACTATGGGTTCTAGTGAAGCTCGGCATGTGCAATTTGACATGTTAAAATAGTGATTCGCACATAGTTGGTTCCCTTATTAGGCTTTGTGATCAGTCTCATCAATCACAATACAATCAAATTGGTTGGAACTACCATGTCCTGTACTAATGACAGGATGGAGTCGAGTCTAGTAACGGATAGAAACGAGGAAAAAGGTGTGGAGCGTAGACAGGTGCAAGCGCTCAAATGTGTATTCGTGGACATTGAAGTGTTTTGATTAGACATGGACTCAACAAGAGAGTTTGTTGAGTCGGTCTGCTGTCAATAAACTTGGCTATTCAGCCGGACCAGAATGTATGTATGTCTATGATACACAGAAAGGCAAGCAAAAAGATACCTATAACGAGCTGGCTTCTCGGGCCAGCATTGAACGTGTTCGTCCACAGGATGACAAGGGTGTTGCAGACTGTCTCTCCAGAAGTGCACCTTCTCTTTGTCATAGTCGATGGCTTGTGTACAGCCTGCAGCTCCTCTTTGGGTCTTCGGAGTAGACGCTCGCCTTGTCCTCAATTGGCAGCTTGAAGAACTCCTCTGCCACCTCTAACACATCACTCATTAGCTTCTTTGAAACCCCATGATTCGTCGACTGCATTTGACACAAGACGGCACATTAATCTCTCTTCAGCATTTGCAATATCGCATTCAGAGTAAATTTAGTCGTGGAAATGCCCCATTATACAATCTATTTACAAAACATGATTTTTGTTACTCTGTTTAGTTCTTTTCAAGAAGCAAATTTTTTCTGGCAAACTAAGGGCACACATGGTAACACTTCTGTTCTCGAGAACAAATTCAACTAAAATATTATTTTTTTTATTATGTTCTCAGAAACAATTTATGAGCATTTGAATGTGTTTGATAACTATTCAAAACTTTTATTCCCGGAATATAACTGCTGCTTTGGTAAAACCTTAAAATTTTTAGTCCAAAATATTTTCTTTTAATTTTTTAATGATTTAAATACATTTTTCTTTTGTTTTTTTGTCTTTTGTCTTTTTTCTTTTTCTTTTTTTATTTTTCCTTCCCCATTTTGACCGATCGCCGCTGCCGGTGGTGGTCAGCAACTAGCTGGGCGAGGTCCGGCGAATTCATTGGAGGCTCGCCTAGCCCAACAAGGGTCGACCTCGCCCAGGCTTGGCAAGGTTGAGCCTTGCGCCACCTGGCGAGGCCGAGCCTCGTTGGTGGTTGGGCGAGGATCTCCTTGCCTGATCTGGGCAAGGTTGCCTAACCTAGCCACCGGGAGCCTCGCGCCACCTGGGCGAGGTCGACCCTCGCCAAGCTAGGCAAGGCTCGCCGAACCTCGCCCAGCCACTTGCCGGCGGTGGCCGGCACCAATGGCAAGGTCGAGCCTTGCACCACCTGGCGAGGCCGAGCCTCGTTGTTTCTAGGAACAAGAAGCAATTGTTTTTTTATTTTTGATTCCATTCCAAATCTATTCCTAGGAACAAATTTGTTCCGAGGAACAAAAAATTTACCAAACGCATTTCTGTTCCCAAGAACAAAAAATCTATTTTCGGGAACAAAAGAACAAAATCAGTTGTTCCTGAAAGCATTACCATGCAGGGCCTAAGATGATCAAGTTATTCTACTGAGGTACTAGAAAAGCTCCAACGGAGGTGTATGCATGTTGAAAATCCTTGAACCTATTTACCATAAAAAAATTTCAAGGCAAATGCAATGATTTGCAAAAACTGAAAGAAGCCAAACGCTTGGCCCGCCTTCAGAACGTGCCGGATGTTTTCTGCTCGGTCTCTTCCAAGGTCGATTACTGGAATGATTTTGAGGAGCGCAAGCTCTTCCTCCCCAGGTCTGCTTTCTGGAGGCAGCACATAAGAGTCCGGCACGTGTCGCAAGTTGCATCTGCTCAAAATTAGCTTCTCCATCAGTGTACAACTCAGTTCCTTTTGGCCAATCCTCGATTCTGGGAATTATTCATAGAATGAAACTGTGTTAACTGGGGTGAAAATGCCTGAGAAGCATATTCTTTCCTGAGAAATGCGGTCGATGCTATGGTTCTGAACGACAGACCATTTTAACAATCATATCAATGTAAGGTCCACTTCACAGGTCGAGCGAATCACTCCTCCGTTGTTCTGTCAGAGTAAGGTTATTTTGTCGGCATTGAGGCACAAGCTTTCAAGAATCGTGGGATATCATCAGCATATTTTTATATATCAACACGATTCACAATTTTAATCGACCCGACTCAACTATTCTAGACTCGATAGCATAGCTTGATAGGAACAATGCTTTATACACAGTTAGAATCAATTATCCTAAAGCAATACTAGCCAAGCTTGATGACGAATTGGAGCTTGAACTTGACTTTGGACTTCTCTGAGTACCATTTTATTGTTACTAAGGAAAAATCTGTGAATACGTTGGCTTAAACCACATAAAACAGATGAACATCAAACTTATGAGCCGCTTGAGCCAAATATTTCAAATTTGACGATGCTAGCTTAAATGCTCAAGCTATTCAAACTTAACATGGACAGTTGAACAAAGTGAAAAAAAAAAAAACAAAGGAAAAAAAAGGATAATATCTATTGATACTTGATTTTTGTCACGCCTCGACTCTCGAGCTCGCGGCAACCCCATTTCACTTGAGGTTTTAAAATACGACGTCCCAGGTACTGTCGTCGACCAATTCATTTTATCTTGTAATTAAGCACATGCGGAAACGAACAACTCCCAAACCAAACAACGGGGATAGCAACAACGGCAGCAGAGAGGAAAGGCAACACCATTTTTATATATTCGAAGGTTAGCCGGCACACCAAAGCAAATACATACACACCTTACTATAGGCGACAAGCTAAGGCCTACTCAAAAAGAGACCGGCCTGGCTAACCTAACACTGTACAAGTGTCTACTCGCTGGCCTCAGAGGAATCGCTCTCTTCGATCCTCGAGTACTGCATCATCTAGGGCCTGAAAATGTTAACCACGACGGGTTGAGATAAACTCAGCAAGTTAAAGTCCTAAGCCCCGGTTAGGAACTTCGCTCGCCTCGGGAGTTTAACATACAACCTAATCCAGCAGTCAGCACAATGCAGAGAGAAACAAAAGCATAGGACAGTTCAATAAGCAGACACAACCACAGGCAACCCTACATGGCCTTGGCACACGCGACCTGCAGAAACTGTCATTTAATCCATCACGACATCAAGAGCATGCGAATAATCAGAGCATCTCACACAACTTTCTCGTGCCTCACATCCACACATATGCTCCGATTATTACGACCACTAGGGCCACGGCACAACCTTATGGTTGGCGGTCTACCAGTCAAAAACCAGGCATCGTCCTCCCCCATGAGGCACGGCGACGTCACGGGCTCTATCCCATCGACGGCATTCCCTATGGAGCATGGGGCCCGCTCACTGCCGCAACCCCGCAACTGACCACTGTCAGGCAACCGACCGAAGTCAGGACGACCAAAAGGCCACGGCACAACCCCAAGGGTTGACGGTCTACCGGCAGCGCCGGGCTCTCCTCTTAATTCTCAAATTAAGGGTATATTTAAGGGCAATTGAAATGTCATGCCTTTCACATTTCTTGAACAACATTTCTTGGGTTTTGGAAAAGAATTGTGTGATCTAATCCTAAGGTTTCCTAGTGGCTTTCTTCGGTTTCGTCATCTTTCCTTACACTAGAAAGATCATGGATCCTTTGGTTGTTCATATTGTCACCCAAGTTTGCGCCTTTAAAAGATTATCCCACAATGATCCTTGCCGAAACCTTCTTATCTATCTATAGGTTTGAGGAAGAAAAAGGGTACTCTTAGAGCTCCAATAGTTTTGCTCCAAATTTGGTTTATATCTCACCTCAAAGAATTGAGTTTACTTATGAAAATTATAAATATCTCCAAAGATTATAATCCTGTCCTCCTCTTCCAAGAAAAGGAGGAACTCTCTCCCTGTTTAAATGCGTGGACCCCTAGAGTGCCAAAACTTGGCACGGGGAGATACTTAAAGTGGCAAAAGTTCAGAAACGTAAACTTAAGTATCAAAATCAAAGCAAAAATGATCAATCAAGTGCTAATGACGAAAAAATCTAGCTAACATGTACATGTGTCATTTTCCAGTGATTTTATTTGCTAAAGAAACGATTTTTTTTCAAAACAAATATCCACATGACAACTTAAGAAAAAGAAATTGTCCATGTAGCAAAAAAAAAGCCATATCAGGAAAAAATCTCAAAAGTCGATTTTATTAAAAAAAAAAAAAAGAAAGGGGAAGGAACTAGGTGAGCAGCCCTCGCCACCACCAACTCACCATCGCTAGGAAGGGCCAATGAAAGTGGGGCGAGGGTTTGTCAAGGTTGCTAGGCCCTAGCTAGTGGCCGACAACCTTGACCAACTAATGGCGAGGGCCTGCAAGCCCTCATCTAGATCTAGGATGAGGTTCGCGACCCTCCCCTAGATTTGGCAACCCTAGCCAACCCTCACCCTTCCGTCATTGGCCTTTCTCAGTAATGGTGGGGTGACAGCAACAGCCCCTTTCCTCTCTTTTTTTTTTTTAATTAATTAATTTTATAATAATCTATTTTAAATTTTTAAATATTTTTTAAATGACACGTCAACACCAAAACGATGTCGTTTTGATTGAGTTTTTACTGACTTAGTTTCCAGCAAGTCACTTAAGCGAGTTATATTATTAAAATAAACCACGTCTGATTTTCGGCAACCTTTGTTAAAATTGATACTTAAGTGATCTAATTTTTAAAAAAAGATGACATTTAAGTATACATTTCATAACTTTTGGTACCTAAGTATCCCCATGCCAAGTTTTAACACTTGGGCTATTCTTTTCCCCACTATTGGTCATTTGTGGTTTAATTCCATTTCTTGAAAAGACTCATTCCTAACCAAATTCATTTGTTTTAAATGCATTCTGTTGACTGTGCAGGCATTGGACAAGTGATAAAGGGATGGGATGTAGGGGTTAATGGTACGTAAGAGCCTAGCATTTTTCAAAATAATTTGAGCGTATCTCCTTTTTTTTGTGTATTTTTCTTTTTGTAATTTGTTTCCTTGTGCTACTTTTAGGAATGCGCATTGGAGATAAAAGAAGGCTCACTATTCCACCTGCAATGGGGTATGCAAATTGCATTTTTACTTATGTTTACTCGATACGTTTTTTATGACTGATATTTTGCATTTTTTTCCTTTCTTCTTTCCTTTTTCTTCCCGCTGGTCTTGATTGGTTGCATTTTTCCAGCCTAGCTTGTGGTGAATTCTGGCAACTCTAGAACGGATGCTAAGCATGCTAATTAATATACTGTATATATCAGACTTTTAAGTGCTCAATGTGTCAAATAACTTCTATATACGATGTAAATAAAAGAGACTGCTACACATTCTTCACCTCCTCTTAATAATCATCTTGTTGATCCTCTGTCCATCTCTGTAATGCAGTTATGGTGATCAAGGCGCCTGTGGGAAGATACCGCCAAAGTCATGGTTTGTGTTTGATGTTGGGTCGGTTGATGTTCACTGATTGCGATCAATTTTGTTGTTGTGCCTTGGTGAATCGTGTTTATCTGCATATGCAGCTCCAAGTTTTGTTGTGCTTTTACCTGTGAAAGACAAGATTGCTCTGTTTCTATAGATGATAAATTGAACACGACCAATGCGAGTGTTAATTTCTAGGAGCTATCCTAATTTGATATCTCATCTATCATTTTATTTATTTTTCATTTGAGCAAAGCTGCTTAAGTAGCGCAGTATTTTTTTGTTCTTTCTCAGTATAGTAGGCTGTTTAACTTGGAGAAGACAAGGTAGTCACCACAGATCAACGAGAGCAAATAAGGGGTGAGACAATAGCCTAGAGTCAGTTCTCTGACCCGTTTTGTGCAGTACTTTTGAATTTCCACCAGTCAATGTGCTAGCTACTCGCAATTCAGATGTTAAAATGGATCGTGGTTTATTGTAACATAAAATGCAATGGACCATATGACAAAGTAGAATTCCCAAAAGTCAACGGGATGAAACTTATTGTTTTTCCATTTGGATCATACGTTGTTTTGTTGAATAGCTTCTTCACACGTAACACAGTTACAGCAAAGGAAAATTTGACATAGCACTAGCATAATGTAGTACAAATTTAGCACGATTTGAGTAGTATTGCTGTGAGATTTTTCCTTCTAAAGGGTATAACGCTTGAGGGGCGGTTCTCCTTCATATGTGTCTACTATGTAAGTAGAAAGGAAGTCCTTGTACAGAAAGGATCTATAAAGCGGTGGGTTGTGGTTCTTGGTTATCCCTTTCGCAGGCTCAACCATGCAATCACCGGAAGGATGTATGAAGGCGGTGACTGTCGTCCGTGCCGATGTTCTGTTTGTCATCACTCGGTGCTCTGCACTTCTTAGACTCCCATTACTGATAATCTGCAGAAGCTGACAAACCTCAGACAAATTTTGAATTCTTTAAGTGTCTTAAAAAGGTGATCATGTGAGACTAGATCAGAAAGGTCAGAGGGGTGTGATGTGAACCTGCAAAGCAAGTCCTATGTTGATCACGAAGGCACCGGGAAGAGGCTGAAGGGCAAGCCACTGTCCGTCCTCGAGGACCTGAAGCCCAAGCACTGGCCCTTGAAGAAGGACGGTAATGAGATTCACGTCGCGGTGCCGTGGCAATCCGAGGGTCAAACTTGGATTGGGACAACGTGGATAGCAGTTCAGAGCCATTAGCTGAACTCGATTCAACTCATCCCGCTCAAAGAATCCCGGCTCTAGTCCCAGGCCTTCCCCAATCAATTCCAGCAGCAACATGCTCAGCTTTCTTACTTCGACTGAGTACTTTCCCGCGAGCTCTCTGCAATGCATAAGCAGATTAAAAGTGGGTGGAAGGCGATCCTGAGAGCCCCTTTGCTTGCATCAGCTCTTAAAATTACTATAGGTTCCTAGTGAAGTTTGACATGTGCAATTTGACAGGTCTACAATGCCTAATCCTTACTGATACATGTTGAAATAGCGATTCATGCATAGTTGGTTCCCATATTAGGCCTTGTGATCAGTTTCATAAATCACAATACAATCAAATTGGTTGGAACCAACATGTCCTGTACTAATAACTGGATCGAGTCAAGTCTAGTAACGGAAAGAAACGAGGAAAAAGGTGTGGACCGTGGACAGGTGCAAGTGCTAAAATGTGTATTCATGGACATTGAATGTTTTTGGCCAAGATTTGGACTCAACAAGAGTCTGTTGAGCCGTTCTGCTGTCGATAAACTCAGCTAATGAGCCAGACCGGAACGTATGTATATCTATAATACACGGAAAGGCAAGCACAAGGATACCTATAACGAGCAGGCTTCTCGGGCCAGCTTTGAACGTGTTCGTCCACAGGATGACAAGGGTGTCGCAGACTGTCTCTCCAGAAGTGCACCTTCTCTTTGTCATAGTCGATGCTCGTGTACAACCTGCAGCTCCTCTTTGGGTCTTCCGAGTAGACACTCGCCTTGTCCTCGATCGGCAGCTCAAAGAACCCCTCCGCCACCTCCAACACATCAGTCATTAGCTTCTTTGAAACCCCATGATTCGTCAACTGCAGTTGACATGAAATAGCACATTTACTTCTCTTCAGCATTTGCAACATCGCATTCAGAATAAATTCAGTAGTGCCTGTGCACCATTAGACTTATCTATTTCCAAAATTTGATTGTTTTCAAGAAGCAGATTCTTTCTGGCGAATTAAGATGATTGAATTAATACTAATGCAGTACTGAAAACGAAGGTGAAAATGAAGTTATGTATGCATGATGATAATCCTTGATCCTATTAAACATCAAAAAATTTCAAGGCAGATGCAATGCTTTGCAAAACCTGAAAGAAGCCAAACTCTTGGCCCGCCTTCAGAACTTGCTGGACGTTTTCAGCTCGGTCTCGTTCGAGGTCGATTACGGGAATGTTTTCGCAGAGCACAAATTCTTCCTCCCCAGGTCTGCTTTCTGGAGGCAGCACGTAAGAATCTGGCACATGTTGCAAGTCGCATCTGCTCGAAATCAGCTTCTCCATCAATGTACAACTTGGTTCCTTATTGGTGGTGGCCAATCCTCAGTTCTGGGAATTATTTATAGAATGAAACTCAGGTGTTAGTGAGGTGACCATGCCTGAGAAGCATATTCTTTCCTGAGAAATGTAGTCGATGCCTTCGTGCTAAAGGACAGACCAATTAACAATCAAATCGATATAAGGTCCGCTTCACAGGTCAAGAGAATCACTTCTGCGTTGTTCGGTCAGCGTCGGGGTTGTTTCGTCTGTCGGGGCCGAGGCATAGAGACACAAGCATATTTTATATCAACACGTTTCCCAATTTATATCGACCCAACTTGACTATCCAAGACTCGACAGCATAGCTTGATGGGATGCAATGCTTTTATACGCAGTAAGACTCAATTATCATAAAGCAGTACTAGCCAAACTTGATGTCGAATGAAAAGCTTGAGCTTGACTTTCAACTACTTTGAGTACCATTTTATAGTTTAAAAGAAAAAAATCCGTGTATACACTTCTTATAGGTTTAAACCAATAAAATTCTATGCTTATTTTCTCAAACAAGGGCATATAATGGATTTTATTCCAAATAAGGATTCATAGCAATTTCAAATAAAGACTTAAAGTGGTCATGACAATTTCAAATAATGACCTAACCTTGCTAGCCGGTTAGCCAATCAATGGCAATTTCATCCAATACAATTTTAATTTTAAATATTATTTAAATTAGTAAAAATAAATTAAATTTAAAAAACACACACACACAAATGGCAAGGAAATCAAGCAAGGGCTAAGCCCTCACCTCTGGTACCCCACCATTGCCCGCTCTTCCCAATAATGGTGGCGTGGCGGCGACGAAGACCTATAGAGCCCTCATTGTTTTCCCTTCCCCTACCTTTTTTTTATAAATTTATTTTTTCATCTAATACAAAAAAAAAAGGAAAAAAAAAAAATTAAAGGATGAAAATGCCCTTATCAACTAGTGAAGTTAGGCCTTTCTTTGTTGTTAACCTGACAACTTTAAGCCTTTATCCGAAACAATGTCTATTCAGACATTTATATGAAAAAATGGGAGTAACTAAAGCCTAAATTTGAAACAAAGTCCACTTGAGATCCTTATTTGAAAAAATAATAATATTACAGGTTTTTATCTAGAACTTTCCCGTTTGAACCACATAAAACATATAATTAAACTTATGAGCAACTTGAGCCAAATATAAAAGATTTGACGGTACTAGCTTAGATACTCAAGCTATTTAAACTCAACTTTAACAATTGGACAAAGTGGGAAAAAAGAAAAGGATGAATGGTAACTTAAACTTGGAAAAAGAAGAATCTAATGGTGTTTCACAATCTTTGAATTGAGCAATGTTAATACATGAGTAACTCTGACACCGTGGCCCTAGACATAATTATGGGCTCGGCAGCCCGTGGGCTTGCCTTACCCATCCACCTAACAAGTGAGCTTGGGTGAGAAAATAGTTCCAATTGGATGGGCCTAGCTAACTTTGTTAGGCCTTGATATTTTCTAGGCAAGGCTTGGGCAAACGGTTAGTCCTTACGCCGAAGGTAGGTGTAAATACACTAGAAGTACAAAAACTTTTGTACAACGCTCACTTTGATATTTAAAGTTTATTTTGGATCAATTGAATGTCACAACTATAAAAACCAATCACTTGAGTACCACTTCTAACGTGGATATCGAAAAAGCTGACGTGTCCACTGGAAAAGCTGACATGGACCAACGGCCACGTCAGACAATTAACAACCACGTCAACTTTTTCGATATCCACGTCAGCTTCTCTAGCAGCCACATTCGAAGTGACACTCAAGTATCGGTTTTTCAAACTTATGGCACTCAAGTAATTGATTTTTCAAACTTGTAACACTCAACTGATTCAAAATAAACTTTTGGCACTAAAGTGAGCACTGTACACAAGTTTTGGCACTTCTAATGTACTTATCCCTTGGAGGTAATTGTAAGGGTTGATATTTTCCAAGAGAGCCCATTGGGAAACGGTTTTTTACATTAGTTACAAGTAAATTCAACTCTTTCCAAGGGAAAAAATCACATTGAGCAACATTGGTTGTCGTTCTAGAAGGAAGTGATCTACTAGTGATCCTCTACAATTGGTCGATATTTTTTTTATTTGATGTGATAATCACACCATGTGACAATAATTTTTGATGTAACAAGCTAAAGAAAAAGAAGTGACCGTTAAATTAAAATATCATGTAAGACGACAAGCGTATCATGTAAAGTAATGTAATTGATCAGTGACACCATGTTAATCGATCAACATAAGGCAATGACTACATTTGGTACAGTTAGTCAATTACCCTTAATGAAGAGAAATTAAAAACTCTTCCCCCTCCCCTCTACCTCTACCTCCATCTCCATCGAACTCAACTTTAGGGGTGTCAAGAACTGAACCGAACCGAAATTTTGTACATTTTCGATTCGGTTCAGTTTTCGATTAACCGAACTCAACCGGAATTCTTAATTAAAAGTGAACAATCTCTCTTCACCATCATCTCTTCTTCATTTAGGTCCCAATAAGTAAAGCAAAAATAGAGAAACCGAAATACCGCTTCGAACCGAACCACATTTTCGGTTTGGTTCGTATTCAATTCGGGATGGTTTTGGCTCGGTTCGGTATTATCCCTTATCGGTTTAGCTTTTCAAAAAAATCGAACTGAACCGAACCGTTTACACCTCTACTTGACACCACCTCGGTTTCTAGTCGAGTCCGTGACCACAATACGAGACTGACAATGGGCAGAGAGTCTTCCACTGATCTTGCAAAATGCATGGCAGAAGTAATGAAGTTCGACCGTTGAAGCATTCAATTGGACTCACATGGGTGATGCTGCCTTGCGCTTTACTGTACCTCTTTTTCCTTCTTTTGGAAAACGATGAAATTTAAACTAAGGATACAAAACCTCTTCATCATGCATTGTAACTCACCAAACCCTTTCTTTCAAATGCATACATGAACGTGAACTCCTAACGAGTTCTGAAGAAATGGTGGGAAATGGATATTTTGAGTCCGACACTCCACATTTCTTCAAGATTGTTCTTTCTGATGCCCTTCAAAATGGAAAACTAGTAATCTATCCCCTTCTCTTATAGGGACTTTGCATGGAATGATCTTTATTTCTCTAACCATCATACATTTTGAGAATGCAACATGGCTTAGTCACCCAATTTCAGTAAAATTATTTTGTCTTTTAGGATCAGCACTGATCACATGAATTTTGTGCTTCCATGTTTATTAGGGGTGTCAAAAACCAAACCAAACCAAACAAAAATTTTGTGCATTTTTGATTCGATTCGGTTAACCGAAAAATAACCATTAACTTTTCAGTTCGATTCGATTAATCGAACCCAACCGGAATTCTTAATTAAAAGTGAACAATCTCTCTTCATCATCATCTTTTCTTCATTTAGGTCCTAATAAGTAAAATGAAAATAGAGAAACCAAAAAACCGTCTCGAACCGAATCGAACCGAACTGCATTTTTGGTTTGGTTCGGGACAGTTTCAATTCGGTATTATCCCTTATCGGTTTGGTTTTTCAAAAAAACCGAATTGAACTGAATCGTTTACACCCCCTACTTGACACTACCTCAGTTTCTAGTCGAGTCCGTGACCATGGTACGAGACTAACAATGGGCAGAGAGTCTTCCCCATATCCTGCAAAATGCAGGGTAGAAGTAATGAAGTTCGATTGTTGAAACATTCAATTGGACTCACATGGGCAATGCTGCCTTGCGCTTTACTGTACCTCTTTTTTCTTCTTTTGGAAAACGATGAAATTCAAACTAAGGATACAAACCTTTTCATCATGCATTGTAACTCATCAGACCCTTTCTTTCAAACACATACAAGGACGTGAACTCCTAATGAGTTCTAAAGAAATGATGGGAATGGGATATTTTGAGTCTTAAACTCCACATTTCTTTAAGATTGTTCTTTTTGATGCCCTTCAAAACGGAAGACTAGTAATCTCTCCCTCTCTTTCTCTTATAGGGACTTCGCATGAAATGATCTTTATTTCTCAAATCATCATACATTTTGAGAATGCAACCTTGCTTAGTCACCCAATTTTAGTAAATTTGTTGTCTTTTAGAATTAGCACCGATCACATGAATTTTGTGTTTCCATGTTCAAGGGGTGTCAAAAATCGAACCGAACTGAACCGAAATTTTTTGCGTTTTTGGTTCAATTTGGTTAACCGAACAATTACCATTAACTTTTCAGTTTGGTTTGGTTAACCGAACCCAATTGGAATTCTTAATTAAAAGTGAACAATCTCTCTTCATCATCATCTCTTCTTCATTTAGGCCTCAATAAGTAAAGCAAAATAAAGAAACTAAAAAATCGTCTCGAATCACATTTTTGGTTCAGTTCGTATTCGGTTCAGGATAGTTTCAATTCAATTCGGTGTTATCCTTTATCGTTTTGGTTTTTCAAAAAAACCGAACCGAACTGAACCGTTTACACCCCTACTTGACACCACCTCAATTTCTAGTCGAGTTCGTGACCATGGTACGAGACTAACAATGGGCAGAGAGTCTTCTCCAGATCCTACAAAATACAGGGCAAAAGTAATGAAGTTCAACTGTTGAAGCATTCAATTGGACTCACATGGGCGATACTGCCGTGCACTTTACTGTACCTCTTTTTTCTTCTTTTGGAAAACGACGAAATTTAAACTAAGGATACAAAACCTCTTCATCACGTATTGTAACTCACCCGACCCTTTCTTTCAAACGCATACACGGACATGAACTCCTAACGAGTTTTGAAGAAATGGTGGGAAGGGGATATTTTGAGTTCGAGACTCCACATTTCTTCAAGATTGTTTTTTCGAATGCCCTTCAAAATGGAAGACTAATAATCTCTCCCTCTCTCTTATAGGGACTTTGCATGGAATGATATTTATTTCTCAAACCATCATACATTTTGAGAATGCAACATGGCTTAGTCACCCAATTTCAATAAAATTGTTTTGTCTTTTAGGATTAGCACTTATCACATGAATTTTGTGCTTCCATGTTTATTAGGGGTGTCAAGAACAGAACCAAAAACCGAACCGAAATAGAAAATCGAACCGAACCGAACCAAAATTTTGTGCGTTTTTGGTTCGGTTCGGTTAACTGAACCAAACTGGAATTCTTAATTAAAAGTGAACAATCTCTCTTCATCATCATCTCTCATTCATTTAGGCCCCAATAAGTAAAATAAAAATAGAGAAATTGAAAAACCGTCCCAAACCGCATTTTCGGTTCGGTTCGTATTCGGTTCAGGATGGTTTCGGTTTGGTTCGGTATTATCCCTTATCGGTTCAGTTCGGTTCGTTTTTAAAAAAAAACGAACCGAACTGAACAGTTTACACCCCTACTCAACTTGGTCTAGCAAATCCGCAAATGCAATGCCACAAGTAGTGCTTGATCCCCATCGCCGTCCCCCTATCCTTTGCGTCCTCTCTCTCTCTATCTCTCTCTCTCTCTCATCTAGGGGTACAAGTCTAGTGCAAGTCAAGTTGTTAGAATATAATTAAATATTAAACCACATTTTCGTTTACCAGCTTAAGTTTTTAGAATAATTAACAATGATTCCACAAAATCTCACACGGTATCAAAACTAAAGGTCATGAGTTCGAATCTTTAAATACCCTTTTTTCCTCCCCAATTAAATATATCCATGATTAGTCTAGGCAAAAAGACCAAATTAACCATAAGGGGAAGTGTTATAATATAATTAAATATTAAACCATGTATTTGTCTACCAGTTTAAGCTTTTAGAACTGCCAAATATAATCCCCCAAAATCTCACACCAATGAAATGATAAAATACAAGCCTTTTGCCTATATGGGTAGCCCTAAACAAGAATAATTTGCATGCAAAAGGTAAGTTTTGCATAAGCTTTATACAATTCTAGAGTTGAAATTCTTTAGATGGCCCTATTTAAGACGTGCAGACCCTAAGAGTGCCAAAATTTAGCATTGGCATGAGGGAACGCTTAAGTAACAAAAGTTCAAAAATGTACTCATAAGTGTCAAGATTAGAGCAAAAAGGATCAGTTAAGTGTCAATGGCGAGAAAATCCGACCAAAATGTTGACATGGCATTTTTCTAGTGAGTTGAGGTCGAAACGATATTGTTTTAGGTGCTAACATGGCCAAATAAGGCCAAAACAACGTCGTTTTAAGCGTTGACGTGGCTATATCAGCCCAAAACGACACCATTTTGACATTAATTAGATTTTTTTATAAATATTAATTAAATAATATTTTTTTAAAATAAAAAAATAAAAAGGCAGAGGATAGGCGGGAGGGGCTCCCTTGCCTGTGGCCACCACCCCATTGCCGGTGGGACGGCAACGTTGGCCATGAGGGTCGCCAGGGCCTGGACAAGGGCCTCTCCCAAATTTAGACAAGGGCCAACTACCATTGCCTTGGCTTGGGCAACCCTCACCCAGGCCAAGGCGAGGGTGGGTGACCCTTGCCTAAATTTGAGAGAGGGCCACTATCCTCTCTTGGCATTTGGCGAGAACTGACCGGTCCTCGCCTATGGTCAACGAGGGTTGTTGACCCGCACCTAGGAATCGACAACCCTTGTTGTCCATTGCTTACAGGCGGAGTCTCCCATGCCTGTGCTACTACTGCTTTTTTTTAATTTTAATTTTTAATATTTATATTAAAAATCAAATTTTGTCCAAAACGGCGTCGTTTTTGGTGAATGTGAGCTAACGTGAAATTCCGGTGAGTCACGTAGATGTTAGAAATTACTAAAATAAGTCTTGCCGGATTTCCGACGGCCTTCATTATAGTTGGTATTTAAATAATCCAATTTATATAAAAAAAAAATAGCATTTAAGTATATTTTTGGAACTTTTGACATTTAAATATCCCATCGTGCTAAATTTTAGCACTTAGGCTGTTCCTTTCCTCCCTATTTAAGAATGCCGATTCCCCCTTCTCTTTCATTAGCATAATTAAGCCACACAGACTTGCGTGAAGCAATGGAGACGTGGAGGTGGTGAGTGCTGACCCCTACGTGACTAGTTGCGGGTCGGTCGTTGCCTAAGGTCGGGGACCTTGTACAGCGCATTTGCTTTGAACGTACACGTACGCACAAACGGTGACAACAACAAAGCGGGTGACAATGAAGGCGACCACGTCGCATGGCTGAGATGGATGGGATAGCAAAAGGAGTGGGTGGCAATTTCGGAAGAAGGGCTGAGAAAAACGAAGAAAAGGAAAGAAGGTGCCGAGGGGGTAGGGGGGAGGGGGGCTTGAAATACAAAAACGGAAATTTACATAAATAATTCATGAATTTTTAATTTGTTTAATATGATATATGAATTTTTACTTAATGTACAATACGGTCCCTAAACTTTTAATTTGGTCAATATAATCTCTAAAATTTTTGTATATGTCTAATCCAATCTCTGAACTGTATCAAATTGTTCAATAATATAGTCATTTCTAATTATTCAAGACCATAAACTATATTAAACATTTTCATATAGTACTAAAAGTTTAAAGACTACACTAAATAAATTAAAAATTCATGGATCATATTGCACATTAGGTTAAGTTAGGGAATTAAATTGAATAAATTAAAAATTCAGGGATAAAATTGTATATTAGGTCAAATTTTAGAGACTGTTTGCATCATTATCCCTAAAAAATAGTTTAGTCATCTTATATGTCATTCTCAAGAAAGGGTAGGTACTTCGAAAGTGTAAAATATAGTTTACTCAATTCTTTTTGGCAAATAATGATTCGAGCTCATCTAGCTCCACGCAATGCACTAAAACAACTATCAGGACAGACAATCTGCATTTCCAAGGGACAAGATCGCGATTACCCTTTTTTCATCGAAAAGGGCTCCCTCCCAGCTGAACTTGGACGTCGTCTAAACTCACGTCGCGCTATTTCCAAGGCCATGATGATCGTGGGGGAACGAGACGTGTTCATCCATCTTGACATAGAATCTTGCTGCGTACAATGTCAAAGGAGTACGCATTCCGAAGCTTTGATTGAAGCAAGAGGGCGGTAGAAAAATGAGGAAACTTTAGTTCTTTGTAGTCCCGTAATGATCCTTTTGACCGACCGATCTTCAATTGGCTCGGAGAATGAAATTATGGACCACGTAAACTTCGAGAGCCCTTAATAACTTGGTACATAAATATATTTTGGGTAGACTAAGTCATCCACTTGATTAACCCATATGTTACTTTCGGATAGGGTTTGGTTATCGGGAATGCATCAATGGAAATAGAAGTAGGATTGTGGGTTTTTCTTTAGATTGTGGGTGCTGAATATGAGGTTGTTTATCATATAGAAAACAGTTTTTTCCTCATGCATGCGACATATCACGATATCTCCAAAATGACTTCGAGCGACACTTGAAGATTCACATTTCAAATTACATATACGACGTAAAAAAGACCTACTTTAAGGGGTCACGGTTCTTTCTCTTCTTACCCACGGTACATGCATTTCGTTATATTCTAAATATTCTAATAATGGATAAATATTTATGTTAGCAATTCCATTTTGTCTCTCTTGTACGCCAATTTTAAAATTTTTAACCTTATGGAAAGAAATTCAAATGTTGAAATATTTTATCACTTTTCAAATTTATAAGTATAATTTCTTCATGTTATGTCCATAGTTTATTTCCATCAATTTACAAATCAAATTGTTTTTTAAAATGTGATTTTGCTAAATATTTGTGATGTCTACTTTTTCTTATACATGTATGTGTTTAATTATGGAAGAATGTCAAGTGCCGTTCATATAATATTAGCACTAGCAAAATTAAATCTCAAATATTTTTGATTAGTTAATTGAAATTAGGAACCCCTATTACTCTTATACATGAATAACATAAACTAATTAATTCTGCTAGGTCTAGCTTATCTTAGAAATTGAAAGGTGTCCCCACGACAAGGTTGGAAGAAGTCAACACATATTATGTAAGACATTTGTTTCACACTTTAATAAAGTAGCGCAATTTCTTTTTCTTCGATTTTGTTCATATTGTGTCTTAAACTTTAACAATTATTTGCCATCACATGAGACTTCAATGTACTCAAACAGGATGAGACAAAACTTCAGATAAAATAAACCCGCCTCCATAGTCTTTAGGGCTAGTGACGAGTGTAAATTAAAATGAACATAAATTATAGGAAAAGGATCTAGAGAATGTCGATATGTATCCATCATATTGCAGGTCGTAGCTCATGAATCTTTAATAGTGACATACATGGATATCTCCGACAAAAGATTCTTGAAATCAACATAAAGAGAAATATTAATTGTATTGCGAAATTCATGACAGCATTGATTATATTAAAATGTAATTCTCTGCTCAGATCATTTTGATCACATCCATTCCATCGACATGAAATTAAACCCACAGAAGATTTCTCAATCTTACCTCAAACAACTATCTTATGAAACAAAGTTTCTTAGGCAAAAGGACGAAAATAGCATACAATCGAATACAAATCGAACTGAATCGATTGGCTCGGTACCTTGTATCGAGCATTTTGCAACAACTTACATCTTTCTGCATTTGGAACCATTCCCATACACGCTTCGAACTCCCAGCAAAATCTCAACCCCATCATCAATCGCCAATCAGTCCTTTCAAGCCCTCCCCTCAACGAGAATTTACCAAAGAGAGAGCATCAACACCAACCTTGAGGCCACCTATTCCGGGGGTCCCATCGAGGCAACCACCTCTTCTTCTTCGGATTACCGTTCTCCTTAGCATGACCATTCGATCCCAAGCGAATCTCGGCCTTCCGATCCAACCTCGGCCTGATCACAAGCTTCGACAAGAGCCCCCGGCGGGCCACCCGTCTCTCGGTGGACTGACCGGGTGTGCACTCTAGGGCCGCCACCGATCCAACAGGCCGAGGGAGATGGCTGAAGGCGTCACCATCCTCGTCACCGCCCGTGACCAGGAAGATCCCGTCGCACGAGCGGATGGAGGTGAGTTTCAAGTACTTCTGCTCGAGGGACTCCTTGGGCACGTTCCTTGCCAACAGCGGAGATGCGCCGCCCCAGTGGTTGGTGCCGAGCGATGGGTGCTGTGGTGTTCTGAAGTCTCGCAGTTCCAATTGGTGATGCCTCATCTCTCCGTCTCTCTCTCTCTCTCGGATGCTATTAGGGAAATGGCTGGGTTGAATCTGTTTATGCAAAGTGGTTTCTACGTGGGATTGAGGGGTTGATGGATCGAGAATATAAAGATTGAAAAAGATTCATCGGGATTGGCTTCATATAGTTTGAGACTTTCGATTAAAATTAAATAATCATTTTGGTGGTTTCTCGGGAGTATCACGAGAATTAAATAACATATGATTAAAGAGGTGTAAAATGTGACCGATGTAGACGTAATTAATGATGAGTTTTGAACCACGACGCATCAACGTTCTCGGTTGGCGCCTTTCGTGTCGACCGCACATACGTTGGCCAACCAATCACCAAATGGAATTGCGAAAAAATTTAAAAGTGTCTGAATTGATCTTTGCATTGTAAATATTTATCTTAATATCATGAAAAATTATAAATTAATATATTCAAGATAAATTTATCTTAGATTAATTTTTTTACTACCAAAAATCCTAAATTGATACACGTGACAAATTTATAAAAATCCCTAATTTGATATATTTGTGAAAATTTTACTTTTCGTCACTTTCTGTTAAATTATATTAATATCATAAAAAATCAAAAATCAATATTCATATCACAAACAGAGAATAAATTATGCCTGTCAATTGCCACGTATCATCTAACTTCTCAATATGACGGTAAAATTTTGACATGGAATAAATTGTCAAGAATGTACTAGTTAGGATTTTTCATGATAAAAAAATTAGTTTTGGATAAATTTGTCATAGGCATACTGATTTTGAGTTTTTCATAGTATTAACTCTAATTTTTTCCATAATCAAAATTCTACGACCGAAACTTTCTTCCTAAATATCAAAAGAATACAACAAGGTGGTCTGCTCGTATGATCTCATTGAATTGCTCGAAAGGAAAGTATTTAACTTTCTCATTCTGTGGAAGGACAAGTATCAATAAGAAAAAAAGCAAATTCATTAAATATTTGCGCCATAAGAGTAGATCGAAACGATCACAAATGCCTCAAGATTGTCATAAGATTCTGACTATTCAAGGAAAATCAGGAGGATTCTTTAGAAAGAGAGGGAAATCAATTTCTACCGTGATTCAATGATTAGTATAGACTCTGCACTGATTCAAGATAATGGTTAAAAGCTATAATCGCTGATCAGTAGAACATTATGCTCCTGATGGATTTAAGCGAGGAAATACAAGAAATTATTCGGTTGACTTGTTGACTTTTAAATCATACTTAAATGGAATAGAAATCATTGTACAACAGCCAAATATCTGGTCACATTAAAGCAGTAAATTACCTTGAAACTTTATAGTGATATACAAGATTAAAAAAAAAAAATAGTTCGGGATATATATGGATAAATAAAATTTTCCTTAGAATTACGTTCAAAAATTTTGGTGTTATTTTAAAAGCATCGTGAGATAATGTGATTATAGTCTTGCATCAGTTGCCTTATAACTAAAAAAGCTTATGTGGTATAATAGGCCTATTTTAGTTACAAGTTTTTATAGGAAAATCGTATCTAGTAATTATTAATAAGAGAGACAAGGAAATTATCTTTATTTATGTGTATAAAATAAAATAATCATATCTTGAAAATACAAATAATATTTAATAGGTTACATTAACAAATGACTAAAGCAAAAGACATAAAATAAGTCTAGAGTTGTAGTATTTTTACCCGAAGATAATATATCATGTCTTTTACAAACAAACAAAGAAGTTCCATGAAAGAAAAAGAAGATGACTTTTTGGAAAAATTTTCACAAGTGGGAACAAAACCATAAAATGAAGAATTCCAAACTCAAATTTCTACTCTCCAATTCAAGATCAATTACTTAGGCGCTTGGATCAACTTTCTTTCCATTTCTATAGAAAAAAAAATTAGGGGATTCATCTTTTTCCTAGCAACAAAAATTGAAATTAAATATTATGCTATTAAATTATGTTTCAAGTTTAAATGTGTGACTAAAACCCAATCCGACACCTAGCCATAAGATTTTAATTAGGAAAACCATGACTGGACTTTCGGGAGCCATTTGGTAACGTTTTTGTTTCTTCACCCTTCTCACATGGGAAGGAGAAGGTGGAGGATTCGAATCCTCATTTTCTCGGGAGGTTAAGGTGGGGATGATATAGCTTTAGGTGTAGGTTTCGACTCCGACATCTTTTAAAAACATAGGGCAAAAGTATGAAAATAAGAGTTAGACTATGAGTGAAGTGTGACCGACAAAAAAAAAACATTTATGCTTTTTGCTCTTTTGTTCCCCAGAATAGAAAAAATATATAAATCCATTTGATAACATTAGCTAATTTTTCTATTCTCCAAACATATCAATGGCCAAGGAATATACTTGGAATAGAAACAAGAAGTAAAAAACCACTTACTTATTTGTTTCTAGAAATAATTTCTAAAACAGGTCATTGCCTTCTTCTTCTTTTTCTAGCCAATCACTAGGCCTTGGTGATGGCTAGTGACTAGCTAGAGATGAAATTCAGCAATGGCCAACAACTAGTTGAAGACAAGGTCCAGCAAGGTCACCAACTCTCATATTTGGTTTGTCACCAGCTATTGCTAAGACCTGTGTGACTAACTAGAGGAGGAAGAAGAAAAGACGAAAAAAAGAAAGAAAAAGAAAAGTTCAAAAAGAATTTCAGAAAATTATTTAAAAACTAAAATAATTTTTGCATCATAAAAAAGTTTAAGGTTGTACTAAATGTATTCATATTCTTTTTCTATTCCAAGAATAGAAATTTTGCATAGTTATTAAATGCATTCGAATGCTTAGAAACTCGTCCAAAAAATAGAAATAATTTTTTTTTTAATTCTAAACAAAAATTGTTCTCAAATAAAAATGTTACCAAATGCACCATTGTTGGACCCAACATGTGAAAAAGCAATAAATCCTTGTTGGAGTTGAAAACCTAATTTAAGTCATCTAAAAGGGGTTCATGTTTTGGCTACAAATATGTATAAGATGTGGATTGTGGTTTTAGCCTACTAGAGTAAGGGATAATTGTCAAAAAAGGTTGTGTTGTGCGATTAATGATTCAACTCTAAATCTTTCAATTTTGTTGATAATTTTTATAAAAAAAAATCATAATATTTTTTAAAATGCAAAAAATGTCTACTATCCTAAACCACGTCAACAATTTGCTAGCCAAAATTGGTTGCAATGACTACATTGACAAATCGTCAAAAGATTTAAAACTAAATTTGACTAAATAGAAATATTTAGGACTGGATTTCTAGTTAGGATAGAACCAAATAGGTTAGAATATGAAATCTTGTAATTTTGTTATATCATATATATTGCTTGGTGAATCACAACAATAAAACCATATATTTTCATATCAAATCACATCCATTGTTTGCTAAGAACAATATATTGATATAAATGAACTCGAAATTGCAAAACGGAGATGATAAGAATTTATCATGACTCATTGCTAAAGAGATCACAAATGCACTAATGGAGATGACCTTCATTAATCAATTCATATTTATTATATGATCACAAGTTAAACAGGTTCAACAATGACAAAAAAACGTAAATGAGCTACACCAACATCGATAAGGTAGATAGGCAATGAACTCCAAATTTAGCATAAGACAGAACACGCATAATTATTCACCTTAATGATTTGGAAAGTATAATGCTTTTACTCTCTCACTATTTTCGTGACACTTTAACATGATCCACGGAGCTATGGAAATAAGGAATTTTGACTTTCTTGCAACTTTCGTGAACATGAACTAAATAGCTAAGAGTTGAAGTTCCCTCAATTCGTGGAGTTTTGAGTTGAAAAAAGAACTATGACAGAGTCACAAAACTTTAATATGGACCAAAGATATGAAGATGAAAGAGACGAAGTGAATTAGAAAGATCCACTCCCAATTTGAATTTGTTCATTTAAAAAGCAGGTTTCTTTTGCTTCATTTTTATTTACTGATTTTCTAATTATTTTTTTATTTTTTATTTGTCTTTTATTCCCTTCCATCATTCCCTAATAAATTTTTTTCTTTAAATAATATGAATAAAATCATTGTTTTTCTATTGTTTTGAATTTTCTTTTAATTAAATACTATTGTTTTGAATTTTCTTTTCATATCATGGATATAAGATATCTTATCTTCATTTTCCCATCTTTCCTATGAGATACTTTTATCAGCATTATTTTCCCATTATATGTGATTTTATCTTGGCTACTAGTTGTAAATGTCCTTGAGCATTTCTCGTTAATTTCTCATGTGATTTCTTTACTTGAATTACAAGATTCATTAGCTTCCACGTTATTTCACAACATGCACCCATTTATTTACGAAATTTTATATAATTTGACACCATTTTTCATATCTAGTTTATGCTTGAAATTTGATTGGGTATTGATGTATCTCGAGATGACTTTGCACCGCAAAAAAAACAGCCCTAGTTTTATAATTTCTAGTCCCAATCCAAAGGTAGCCCGAATGAGAACACGAAGCAACCAAGTCGAGCCTTTTCGTTTCGAAGTTGCCCGCTTTCCTTTTCGGCAGAATGTAGAATGATCCAGCTGAGACCATTTGCACCTGCCTATTTGAGGCTCACCTATACCATGGAGGTGGCCTCTTAATAAAAGCACTTATGCACAATTACTTTTGCCTAAAAAGTAGGATAAGTACCATGAAAAATCTCAAATTAATATATTTATAATAAATTTACATCAAATTAATTTTTTAATTGCCAAAGACCCAAAGTAATATACCTATGACAAATTTATCCTTCACTAATTTTTTTTAGATTTTACCATCAAATTGCCGAGATATATGACATGTGTTGGTTGACAAGTGCCGATTATGATTTAACAATCATTTTGTCATAAGTATACTGGTTTGTGATTTTTCATAGTTTAATTTAATTTAACAAAAATTAACATAAGGTAAAATTGTTACAAATGTATAAATTTGGAGTTTTTTATAGTCAAAAAATTAGTTTGACATAAATTTTTTACAAATATATTAATTTGGGGTTTTTCATAATATTAGCCCAAAAATGTAATTGCAATTAAATATATACATTATATATGTTTGTAATAGCGAAATCCAGATTCGCTGAAATGCAGGGATTTATGAATTGCAATTTATGAATTGCAAATCAAGAATTGAATCAAAGGGAATTGTTAGATTCACTTAAATGCATAAATTTAGTATTCTTTGTCATACATTTATTTAAATTAAGTAAGAAATTTTACAAAGTGCAAAGTCCTGAGTGAGATCTATTGTCTATGGCAAGAATATCTTCCGAATAGCATATTATTAGGACATGAGTATTACAAATCTTTTTGTGTCAATTTATTTATGATCGAACCTTACAAAACAAAAAATGAGTTTATATTATTTCTGTAACTTCCAAAAATATCACCAGCACCATAAATCACGGAATTTGCTAGGGAAAAATATGATAGTTGATGAATATGAGGAGATTGTTATTATATCAAGCAATCTTTGGTGATTAAATTGATTCTTTTGCAATTACCAAGTTGTAGATACATTCACGTAATAGATACATATCTTTCTAGTCATAATCAAATTGAATCTTTAGATTCAAATGGGGAACCGACCGATTTTAATAAGTATTGGTACATTTCTGAACTAGCCCACAAACTTTTGACTTAGCACGAATAGAAGTTGAAGCTTTAAGAGTTTGTTTTTGTAGAAATGTTCTTGTAGATGAGGTGAAATTATCATTAACTTCTAGTCAATTTTATGTCATTGAATTTGATTAGTCGAAAACATGTTACAACTGTAATTATAACATAACATGATATAAAAATAGAAAAGCGATAAAAGTTATGCCACCAGAAGTCAGAAGATGATTGCTTGTTATTTTAGCAAGAGTGTGTTTTTTTTGTAAAATAAATAAATTCTTTCCTAAAAACAATTGCTTGTATCATTTATAAAATGAATGAACAAAAAATATTTAAACATAAGTTACTATCTATAAAGAAAATATTTTTCATAAGTAATTAGTTTGAGAGGTATAAGCGATCGCTTTTAAGAAAATATTTTCCTCAATATTTCATTTTTTCGCGAAACAAATGTATCCTAAATCTATCAATTTTTTCATACATCAATATTACACCACTATCCATTCTTAATACAGAATGAATTGGATCCATAAAGATTTCTTTCTTAAACAAAAGCGTGATGCGAAATATTTATGCAATTTATAATATCTAAAAGTATCCGGTCAAAAAAAAAACTAATCGACCAAAAAAAATAATATTAAAAAAATAATCTACTTCTCTCTCTCTCTCTCTCTCTCTCTCTCTAAGTTGTGTAGTACGAGACGAAAGTTGGAAACGGGAAGCAAACGGAGGAACGACAGCAAAAGAGGTTTCCTTGTGACCCCATCTTCACGTTTACCTTCTTCAATTGAAAGACCCTCGCTTCCTAGAGAAGCAGGACATAGACAAAACAAACGGGAAGAGGAAACCTCAAACGTTGGAAAGATTAACAGGTGGAGAAAAAATAATTTAAAAAAATAAATATATAGAAACCCCCTCCTTCCTTTTGTTCCTCCGCTGTTTCGTCTTCATCTCTTTTCCGGTTTAATTTATTCGTCTGGAAAAATTCCGCTTCGTTCCACGCAACCAAGCCTCCCCCTCCCCCTTGCGCTTCCGTCCGTCTCGTCTTCCTCTTCTTCTTCAATCAATTCGATTCCGTTTCTTGCTTCGAACCCTCGAATCTGGTCTCAGTGTTTCTCCCTTTTGTCGGCGGTGATTCTTGATTGCTTTAGGCTTGGCGTTTTGCTGGTGTCCTTCGGTGGCGTTCGGCTCTTGGGCATTTGGTCGAATCCCAGCTGGAACCGGCTTCTGGGTTCGTCGACATCGGTGGAAAGGCCTAGCCTTTGGTGGGTTCGCAGGTGATTGTTTTCGTCTGTTGCCCTTCTTGTTTTTGCTTCGATTTCTGAAGCTATGTTCTGAATTATGGGAACCCTTTAGCTTTATTTCAATCTTTCTTAGTTAGATTGGCGGTCCTTGTCGGTTGTTTTCAGTATCTGATGTTTAGTCATGGGCGGCGTGTGCTGTATTTGACTCCTGTGTCGGCGAAGTTTACCTCTGTTGTTGAATGGTCTTGTGCGTGTGTGTACTCGGGGCGGTTACATGGGGATTTTGCTAAATTTGACTGAGACTAAAGTTGTGGTTTATGTGCTCGACTGATGTACCAATGCTTATGGATGAATCTCCGGAGTGGCATCTGTGCCAATTAATTGGTTTGATTCTGCTAATTTGAATGTGTGTTCTTAATGGTTGGACAGGATCTGATTGTGTTCCAGGGTCCTGCTGTTGGAGGATATTTTGATTTCTCGTTCCATCAAACCTCTATGCCATGTTGGCCAAGGTTAGCTTAAAAGAACCTTTTAGCATTGTATCGCTTCCTTGTTGAGTCAGCCATTCTTCTTCCCCCTTCGATTATCAAATAAGTGACAATTTCTTTTTGCTCTACATTGTTTTGTTCGGCTGGAAGTAGCTAATCCAATGTGCCTAAGTAAATTAATTGTGGCTCTGATCACTATTACTATAGTTACATTTTTTTTGTATGGCTTGGAGATGCCTCAGTATCATCTCTAATCCTTTGTTGTTTCTATGGCCTTTCGTAACATTTTCATTTGGGTGAGAACTTTGGTATTGTCGCTGCAATGCCAAAATATCATAATGCTATGAACTGTTAGGCACACGCCAATGAAGGTATGTAGGTAAGCAATATTATGCCTCACAAAATTAAGGATACCAAATCTTCCCGAAGCTAGCCAAAAGGTTTAATCTTTGTTTGTTTAACAAAATCATGGTTTAGACATTAGCCAAAAGGAGATCTTTTGGCAAAACGGAAATTTAAACTGTTGATTGACTTTAATTCAGGTATGGTTAGAAGTTCTTACATCAGGAATTAAAGATATATCACTCTCTAACTTTATTGATTCAAGAGAGATGAGGAGGGAGAAAATCACATGCCATTTTAACAGGAAGAAAAATAAAGAGGATTGGCAACCTAACAGATATTCAGGAGATGTTGTTCTGGGCTTCATGATGCTCTGCTAATTTTCAGTACTCATACTTGTTTGTTCTGGGCAAAATGAATATTCACTGTGCCTAGAAGCCTTCAAATTTTGTGATTTTACCTACAAAGATGAGAAATTTTGGTTAGTATAAAGGGATTGAACACTTTATAGACAACTTCTAACATGAGCACAATAGATTCTCTTTTGCTGAGACAATTCATTGCAGCTCATAGGCCAGTCAAGGGGTGATATGCTGATGTCTATCTGTTCTTATGCATTGGCAGCATAAAAGTCAAAAGTGAACTGCCTCTCATTGCAATGTATATGAGAAAGCTTTTTCTTTTCCCATGCTTGGACAGCCTTACGATCTTAGTCATTATAGAAACAGCCCCTTGGGAGCCTAAGGTGCTGTTGAATTAATTGTTCTATTGCAAAATATAAGTGCCAAAGCTTGATTTTTTCGTTTGCCACATTAATGTGGCAGGCATACCTTTTATAACTTCCTTTAAAGCTAAATTTTTAGAGTTGATCTCCCTGAGTAGGATCATTTTAAGGTCATAAAAAAGCGGTTTATAAGATCAGATCGAGGATTGTAAGTTCCTCCTGAAAAATTGAAATTTTTTCTTTGTTTTATCCTTCTGATGAGGAAAAAAAAATTCTCTTTCATCCAGTCACCTAGATATCCACTCTTAATTAATTGCTAATGAAAGCTTAAAGATAGAGGTCTTGTTTAAAAGAAGTCTAGGAGAGTACAGTAAAAAGAGGCATTCTAAAGCAGCACCAATGGAACACATACTCTAATTGTGCCTTTTAGAAATGGAAGAAAATTTAACTCACTTTCATAAAACACGATTTAGTTGGAGCATCAATGGCGGATTACACATGGTAACTCAGGGAACATTTAGTTCTAGCTGTGTTCAGCCATGTGCTGCATGTCAGGAAATCGTTATACTGTGCAATTTACATTACTGACGTATTTGCTTATGATTTGAGAAAAGTAGTTCTTTTTGTTGTTCATTTTTCATCCCAGGTTATCCATCTCGTGTCATCCATATAATTGCCCTAGTTTTTCTTTCTGTTGTTTTGATTGTTTACCCTTCTCTCATGTACGTTCTGTCATCCTTTCTCTCTTATACTTTCTATCAGCCTTTCTTTTAATTGTTGTCATCCTGCACTGATTGTTTGACCTCATGAAGGTTTTAGTGTAAGGGTTCTCAGTCTGTTTTAAGTTTGACTGACAATATGAGTTAATAATTGAACAACTGACATGTTTTTGTTTTTGTTTTTTACTTTTTGTTGTTTAGACCCCTATCTCAACCCTCTGATTCGTTTGGGGAATGGATTGGCTGTGTTTGCCTACTGGTAGTGCTTGTTAATAATGTTCGGTAGTCGAAAGGGCCGAAATGCTCTGGGCAGATTTAAATTGAAGTGGCAGCGTGAATCTTCTCTTACTACAGGCTTGCTTGGGGATGTGCCTCCTGAGATTGAATTGTCTGAATATGGAAGAGTGCCGAGCCCTGGCAGTGAGAGTCCATCAGCTCTTTTAAATGGAGAAAGTCTGAGTTTGGAACCAATAACTGATTTAGACTTGTTCTTTGAGAGACTTTACAGTTATTACTGCGAAAAAGGCCTCTGGTGCATCATCATAAAATGGATAGTCGAGCTCTTGAGCTTGGGGTTTACCATATGTTTCTCAGGATTTTTCCTATTATATGTCGATTGGAATGGACTTCGGAATGCCAAGTGTGGGATGGATGCTGTGGAATCTGGAATTAAGCCCTGTGATCTATCTAAGGAAGCTCTGCGTGAACACCCGTTAACTCCATTAACGGTTTCTAAAGCTGTAATTGTTGGATATCTAGGAATATTTTCCATTTACTGGATTTTCTGCTTTTTACGGTTTTTTGCTCAACTTAAAGACACCCTTGCGATCCGCCATTTCTATTATGACAGGTAAGTTCAGATTTATCTGGTCCTATTCCTTTTCATTATGCATGGCATGGTGGTAGCACACAATAAGCAAGGTGTGACTGTCTCCATTCTGCAGCCTTCATGTCACGGACAATGAACTTCAGACCATCCCTTGGGCGACTATTCTTGAGAAAGTTGTCCAGTTGCAGAATTCACAACAACTGTGCATTGTTAAGTATCTTTCTGCTCATGATATTGTGATGCGACTAATGCGGAAGGAGAACTATTTGATTGGAATGCTCAATAAAGGGGTCCTTGCTTTCCCAATCTCTATTTGGGTCCCGGGTGCAGGTCCTGTTGTCAAAGTTGGCAGGGGCCTTGTACAACATCGTCTTATCCTCACTAAGACCCTTGAATGGACCTTAAATTGGTGTATTCTCCAGAGCATGTTTGACAGGTATTGTGTTCTCGCACAAAAATCTGATCAGATTATGGTTACTTATTTAATGTGTTTTAAGGGCCCGTTTATACATCTTAAATCCACCAAAATATAATATATTATCCAAATTTCAAAAAGTTATGAAAAGATTACATGTGAATCTATGTGCCAACATTTGTATATTCCGAAAATTTTAGGTTTTTTGGGCTATGAAAGTCAGTGTGTCCGTTACAAGATTTAGATTTAGTAAAATGTAACAGTCTATCTAGACACGCCCTAAAACTAGGCTGTCAATACTTTTGAAGCATCTCTTGAGACGAGTTTGTGGAGTCTTTGAAGTTTAACACCATGCGGTTGAATGCTTAGTATTTTTTGCTATTCTAAGATCGGTGGTTAGAATGTGACAGTTTTGGTGGTACTTGTCCTTGATTATTGCTCATTTTAACATCTGGTAATTTTCTTTGAAAATTGGATCACATTTGTTTTTGTAGTGATGTTTCAGCAATTGGATTTTGTTGCTCTATTTCTTGATTCATCTCTGCCATTTCTAGCTTGGAATCAACCTTTTAGCTATTTTTAAATGGTTGAAGCTGTCATGTGATTATCTTATTTTCACTATCTCACTATCTTTGGACAATGTACAGTTTTCTTCTGCTGTTGCAAGATTGCTGTGTCCCACTTGTTCTTCGCCAATAAGTTGGGCTTTGAATCTACTTATGTAAATATCTCGGGCTGGACTGATTTTGAGTTGGATAATCATGTTACTTTTCTTATGTCATTCTTATGCAAAGAATGCTTTCTAGCTTAGATCAAGGTGTTGCGATCAAGTGGAATTCTTAAGCATAGTAGAGTGGTCTTTTTGTAGTTCTTTTTTGGGTATTACAGTCCCCCTTTGTTTGCATTAGGTGGGGGATTCTGGCACTACTCGGTTATTCGTAGTTGGTTAATTGGACAATGGAATAAAAATTGTTTTAATGACAATGTGGAGCAATGTCAGCTGCCTACTGCCAGACTTGTGGTTTTCTGAGATGAAAGTCTTTTTTATGCAGAAACTTTTGTGTTAAAAGTGACTTTGTCTCTACCCCTAAGACACTAAAGAGGAGGCTGATGCTAGTTGGGCTTGTGATGCTCCTGCTTTCTCCTTTTCTTGTCATATTCATGCTGGTCTACCTGTTTCTGAGGCATGCTGAGCAGTTCTACAATCATCCAAGCACGGCATCATCACGGAGATGGTCGAATTTGTCTAAGTGGGTTTTTAGGGAGTACAATGAGGTATTGCTAAGACACTTGCACTATATGATTTATTTCAGCTGGAGTTTTGATGGAGAAAGAGATTTGTATAAGCTTGGATTGGTTTTGTCTTCTCTTAGTCTTTACTTAATTCCAAGCAATGTAAGTGGAAAACTGTTTAGGAGATGTTCTGAGCTAATACCTATGTAGGTAAAGACGGGTATTGCTACAATCTCTGATACTTGATGGCCTGCTTTTTCCCTTGACATCCTTTTACGTATTAAATAATAGAAGCTGACATTTTGTCCATGGCTGAGGTAATTATGCACCCTCTCCATATGCTTATAGCCCTTCACAAATGGATTCAGAATGACTAGGAATTTAGCTAAATCATGAGTTCCTAATGCAAATCTTTTTTTGCTAATTATCTTTGTAAAAGATCAAATGTCGTACATGAAGTCTGTCAGAATCATAATATCCAAATCCAAATTTTGTTGGATAATTCATGTTTCAGTTTGTTTCATTGAGATAATCAGTGCATACATAGAAATTTAGTATATAAAACTAGTGGCTAGGGGACTACGACCTTTCATTTGGGGGAAAAGGTTTTTCTTTCTCTTGTTTGTTGAATTAGCCATTTTTAGAGGTTACAGTAGATCTAATAGACATAAAATCGTGCAACACTTTAGTAAGATCCATATAGCTGAAACACCTTAGTGGGATAAGGTTGGTTTATGGGTATGTTGTACTATTTAGCCCCTTTTTTGCTTTGTAATCATGTACTCACCTAAATGCGAAGGCTTCACGGTATTACTGTTTGTGTGGCAGGTTGACCATTTGTTCAAGCATCGGATAAATAGCAGCGTAATACATGCTTCTGATTATCTAAGACAATTCCCATCTCCTATAATTTCGATCATCGCGAAATTTATTTCCTTTGTGTCTGGTGGCTTTGCTGCTGTTCTCCTGATAATTGCATTTCTCGAAGAGTCTCTTCTGGAGGGCCATGTGAGGCATCTTACTCTTTACTACTTTAGGGTTTTTATATTTTATTTTATCATAGTGTTATTTCCTATAAGCTTATTTTTCATCTTCACATGTGCAGATATTTGGACGCAATTTATTCTGGTATGCTGCTGTTTTTGGTACAATTACTGCCATTAGCCGTGCTGCAATTGCAGATGAGCTTCTGGTTCTTGACCCAGAGGGAACCATGTCTAGGGTGGTCCAGCATACTCATTACATGCCAAAAAGATGGCGTGGAAAAGAAAATACTGAGGCAGTTAGGTTACAGTTTGCGACCCTTTTCCAGGTAATCCTGAAAATGTCATTGAATTTGCTCCTTTGGTTACTTTATTGACAGCATCTGAACAGTGCTATGAGGAAAAGTGATAAATAATGAAGTGTTTTCTCTTATTTCATTATTTGGGGAATTGCCTCAATTAACGGCTTCTTCTTCTCTACAATTGTTTAGTCCCAAAATATCAGGAAGTTCCTTGTGTTCCTGATGCGGACCTTGTTTTTTTGTGCAGTATACTGGAATGATGTTACTGGAAGAGATGGCTTCGATATTCCTAACTCCATATTTACTCATGTTCATTGTCCCAAAGGTACTGGTTTCATTTTGGTTCCTCTCTTATGCTGTTGTATGATCTCACACTGGTAAACCTGTTTGAAATTTGGCAGCGCGTGGATGACATCTTGCAGTTCATTGCTGATTTCACGGTGGATGTTGAAGGTGTTGGTCATGTTTGCAGGTCTCTTTTCGCTTCTTCTTTAATGAAGCAATACTTAGCCAGCTTTTGCTTCTTCTTTTTTCATTAGAACTTTTACAGCAATAAATATTTTCATAAGTTTGGCCGTTGCAATCTGCAAATTGGTTTGTCCTTTCACTTTCTGCCTGCTTCTGCTTTATGTCCTGGCAGTTTTAGTGTGTTCGATTTTCAAAAGCATGGAAATATCAATTATGGCTCGCCAGACAACGCGCCCTGCACTAAGAGGAGCTCTCAGGGTAAAATGGAGAAATCATTTTTGAGGTACAATGCTGATTTTGTTGGTTGGGTCTCTTTTCACACCTATCTTGACCTTTTATTGTTTTCTTGATTGCCTTTTTGCCTAATATTCATTCTTAGCAATGAAAGTAGCCATCCTTTCCCGACTAACGTACTAAATATTTATTACGAATAGGCTGTATAATGTTTTCTTTTGGGTGATTCATCTGCAAGAAGGTGGAGCCTTTTATACGTGGAATCATGGAAGCATTCCACTCTAGATGAAGTAGTAAAGATACAATTATCAAGACGAATGTATCATTAAGGATGCTGCATCAAAATGAGATGATTTCCTATTGAATTACCTTAGAGATTGTAAGAATTGGGCATTGAGATATCATAATTTGCAGGAGATAGTCCTCCTGCAGATAAATTTTGGATTGAAATTAAGTAAAAAAAATGATGGGGCAGCATATCTTTGACGCAAGGGAAGACAATACTACTATTGGTTAAGTGGAAATTAAATATAATTTGGTGAGCACTAGATGGACATGGAAATTATTCTGATCAGCTGTATTCATTGTATCATAGGGCTATCTGTAGTGGTGGCTTCTCAGTTCTTGGGTTGACTCTATTACTTGTTTCAGCTTCCACAGCAGCTATCCTTCTTGGGAGCCTGATACCAAGGGGAAGCAGTTCATTTCAAATCTCAGAACCTTCAGGGATCGGATGTTGCGAGGAGAGGAGGCCCGACATGCTAATTCACCTCACGGGGCGTGGCGAGCGAACCCCAACATTGGAATACATGGAGGAGACAGGAACAGCTTTCTCTCCAGGGAAATGCCGTACACTATGACAGGTTATGGCTTCAATTTGGGCTCACACTGGTTGATTGACGAAGAGCAGAGGAGCCATCCATACATTCTTGATTGCTATTACATCCTCGGTCGCCGCAGCACGAGCTTTGCTGGGTTTGGTGAAGACGTCCCTGCTGTCACTTCCGAGGTGCGCTTGCAGATGCCGGAAGATATCTGGGCCCCGTTTAGCTTTGGGCGACATGAGGATAGACAGGAACACAGCTGGGAGCATCATGGTTACGGAGATCGATCAAATTCTCATCTCGGGGCTTCCACCTCCACTCCTCTATTTCGAGAAAGCGTGTTTAATCCTCACGACTCTGGTAACAACTCGGGGCACAACATTAGGAGTCACTGGTGGGCCAGGAGTGGGCCGCATGATACTCAGGTTCAGACGAGTTTCATTGATCCTCCTGATTTCCACCAGTATGTGCACGACAATAATCGGGATGGTTTCTCAGACTGTTTAGAAGAAGAGGAAGGCTTGGACTGGAGGATACCTCAGAGGTTGGATCGCACGACTTATGAGGACGACTTTGAGGAAGCCGGGGACGTCAGTCTTCATTTTGATGACATTTATAGCAGACCTCCTGATACTCCACGAGGGAACTTAGAGCGGACGAGTTTTATGTGAAGCTTGTCCATACCACGTGGGGCGTAATTCTGCAACTGTGAATAGACGTGGGTTTTCCGTGATGTATTATGACATTTACTTCGACGGCAGGAGTCTCTTATTCTTTACTGTACATAACATTCTGAATTGCCTCCACTCGATTTTAGGAGGAGGTGGATGACTGTCGGAGGAGAAGGGGAAAGCCCATCGCAATGAACTGTATGAATACTCAAAAGCTACTCATGACTTTTAGATTTGTTCATATGAATCTATATGATCATCTCTGGCACGTAGATAGCGTTGGAAGTGCTGTCAACATGCATCCTCTGCAACTAAACCTTAAAGATTTATATGGGCCATATGCGTCTTTAGCAAAATAATATCAGGTATTCAAGAGCAATGTTAGCTACCCTTTTCTCTGATTTTTTCAGAGCGTCTTGTTAAGTTTCCAGCGAGCTAATCGTGTTCCTAATGGTGTCAGATTCAAGTTACTCGCAGTATATTTGCGTCAGGTCTGAGTATAGTTTGCGTCGCCAGGAGTAATGCTTGTTAAGATGGATTCTTTGTGGGAGTAGGCATCAATCCATGATTCAAGAGTATTCCTATGGCCAGTGACAGGTTTTGAAGGCTTCAAATGTGGATCATGGCTCCAAACAACTTGCTGACCCGCTCAATTGAATTCTACATGCCTCCCTTTGTAGATGATCACTTAGACTTTGTTTCCTTTAATGAAAAATGTGAAGTTTTTAGAAAATATTTTCCAAGAAATCTTTACTACGAAGATGATAGTATTTTTTTATTATTTTCGACTGAAATCTGAAAATGAGATAAATAATATTTTCCGCCATTTGACCACAGGCATACGAGGCCTGAATTCACTCGATCGTCCTTGAGCAAGCTCGGGCCACCCTAGATCCAACAAGCTACGCGAGGCTCAAGCTCCCTCGAGGTTGCTAGAGGTTGATGAGACTTGGGCCTCGCCAAATTTGACAACTTGGGCGAGACTAGAGCCTTGCTTGAGGTTGCTAGATGTCGGCGAGGCTTGAGCCTTGCCTAGCTCATCAAATCTAGCAAGGCTTGAGCTCATCGAATTAGGCAAGGAAAAAGAAAGAAAAGGAACAAAGGAAAAGAAAAAATAATTAAAAACTCGATTTTAAAAAAAATAAAAAATGAAAAAGTGAAAAGAAAAAATTAAAATAAAAGGAAAATGTGTTTGGTAAAAGAAGATATGGAAAATGTTTTTTTCCCTTTCTTGAAAAGTGAAAAATATTTTCACCTATTTTAAAAGACTTTTTTTCTTGTTGATGGAAAATGTTTTTATCGACTAGTTCATTTTCGGTGAACCAAATGTCGAAAAATCTAGAAAATATTTTTTTATATGTTATTTTTTGTGAAACAAATAAAGTCTTAAATTATTTCTTTTTTGAGCATATATGTCAGTTCACCGAAACAGAATGCGGATAATCAGAGAGTTATATTAGCACATAATAGTCGATTTCCCTGAGAATCTGATGTTGTCCTTGTGCGCTTCTGCCTCCCACATTACGGCGCGTTTCAAAGATGGACCAACCGCACCTGCTATGTACGTCAAAAGTTGGGTCCACAGATCGTTACCTTCTCCATCTCATCATATTTCAAGTTGTTGAGTATAGGATAGAAAACACGTCATAGGCTAACTCTTTCGGCTTTTAGCGGAAATAATGCGGTAATCAACCTATTTTCATATCACAGCCAAAGATCTTGAGTTCGATTCTTGGCACTTCCCTTTTACTCATTTATGCAGGGGATTTTTCCTTTTATTAATGCATTGACAAGTTCTTCGCACAAGGATTTGATGTATTGGGCCATACTCTTCGCGATTTTCTTGTCATATAAGCCTTTGCGTGTCTTAAACTATAAAATATGTAACACGCACCGTACTCAAACTTGATTTTTAGAGAAAGTGCAACACTGATTCCTCTAACCACCGTTTGATGGGTTGATTACAGGTACAAGCTATGAACATCACCCATGCTTATCATGGCAATCCCAAGCCTCGGAATTCAGAGGAATAAAATGCTTTATGAACATGCCTTAATCACTTATGCTTTCTTTCAGGCTGCAGGTTGTGTTGCCTTCTCTGACAGGACGAAAAAAGAAAATGACCTCACTGATTACAATATTAGTTGGAAGAAATCACCTTGCAACTGTCACAAATCAAATGTAAATGGTACTGTTGATGAAGAATGTGGGAGAGTGATCTGTGATTGATAATGGGATTAGGGGTCAAGATTCTATGATCCTTGCAAAAGCTTCTGCGCTAAAAGAATTAGAATAGCATTGAAACAGGAAAAATTGTTCAATCAATTTCAATCCTATCATGCATATGTTAAATCAGTTTTAAATTTTTAAATTTTGTCAATTTAGTTTTAAATCTTTACGCAAAATTCTAGCCAAACCCATTTTCTCAAAAAATTGTTGATGCGGTAATGTGCCACATAGGATGGTTGGTGATGACTGAATTGTGTCTTTAATGATTTCAAGTGAAAATTGATCGAAATGACTACATTAAAAGTTTGCGTAAAGGTTTAGGGCAAATCGGTAAATTTAAAAATTTAGGATAAATAATCATTTGTACAATAGATTTATGATTAATTGGGTAATTTTCCCTATTGTAATATAAGTTTGCTTCAAATATAAAGTAACTCGATTGTGTTGACGTTTAATTTTTGCTAGCAAATTGAACATTAATTATGTAAAACAACAAAAGAAAATTGTTAGAAAGTCCAACCCAAAAGTTTAAATTAATAGATGGATGTAGACCATATAAATTTATAAAGTATTCAGGACCCATTATGAAGTGATGCGAGATAAAAATTCAACATCTCATGTTGGATTACAAGTGGCATGTGAAATTTTGACTACGCATATTCACGTGGAATTTGATCCTATAAATTCGTGAAAATGAATTAAACTAGTTTTGTTACTATATTAGAAAATTCAATTCAAAAGCTTAAACTAATAGATTGAGAGAAACCACATGAATATATAGGGTATTTGGGATCCATTGTTAACAGGTGAAATAATGTGAGACGATAATTCAAAAAAAAATAGTAAATAAAAAGAGATATGAACATAAAAAGGAAAAATGAAGAAAATAATATAATAAAAAGAAAGAAGAGAGGCATCATAAAAAGGGCCTGGTCCGACCTATTAGGCTTAGTCCAATTTGAGCAGCCCATTCCCCATGCCAAACCCATTCAAAAAATTCAACCCATGAGTCCGACCCATCTGAATCGATTTTGAGAAGCCCACGAGACGCTCGGCCCAGGACCCGTTGACCCGGTTCAAACACTTGGAGCCCCGCTCCTTTTCTGTGGCTCTATCTGGTTCCCTGAATAAATACTGACTATGATAAATCATTTCCCTTCGGCCCAAAGATCATGCACCAGCTATACAAAATAGATTATTAGTTGTGTATGATCATTTTCCTAGTTAATCCTTAAAGGCCATTTAGGTGGAAGAACGAATAAGCAAAAGAAGGAGAAAGGACAATAGACAGTCGCGCAAGAGAAATTCTCTACTCCGTTACACTCAGGAAATACAAAAAGAAGAAAAGAGAATATTGTTCCCAAGTTACAAGAGTAGGGGAGTCAATTTGTGAGTTATGTTTTATCTTAATGGGTCGAAAATGAGTCAGAATGTGTGACCCATTTTCGACCTAACTATAAAATGCGTGACCCATTTTTGACCCATGTTTAACTCAACTATAAAATGTGTTTTTTTTCTTTGAGTCATCCTCAAGCTCGGTAAATGGTGGTGACCTACCAATGACCGCGACACTCGCCGCTCGCCTCCATCCTATCTCAATTTATAGGTTTTTTACAAAAATATATTTAATTGGTGAAATTCTTTAAAAATTTTCAATTTTTAGGTTTTTTACATTTTTATTTTATTTACTATTTTTTTAATTTTTTTTAATTTGATTTGAAGTTTTATTCATTTAACATAGAGCTTAAAGTTAGTTTGTGTTTCTCTACAATAATAATGGTTTTTAGCAATACGGATTATGTCTAATATGTGTCGAGTATGGGTCGAATTTGTGTTGGGTCGAGTATGGGTCATTTGATATACATTACATGAATATGAGTTAAAACGAGTTAAATGAATTAATATAGATCGGACCATTTTCGATCTGATCCACCCATTTGACGGGTCTATACAAAAGACAAGACAAGTGTCCGTCTTGCTGTGGCCTGCATAATATCCGTAAGATCGAAGGTTTTCAGAATTGTTAGGTGAAGAGCAGAGTTTGCAGTGATATTATTATGGTCACTCCCCTCGTCTCTCTGTCCTAACACTTTCTCGATGCACTTTCACATCGTGGGTGATCATAACGTACGGCTTGGTGCAAACTTCGATCTTTCCATCATGTTTTGAGGACTTCAGGACAAGGATTAGGACGAGTCATTGAGGGACCGACCTCGCAAGGCAACTTTTTGTTATGAAAATCACGTACGAGTCCTGTTTTCCCTTTTCATTTCTTTCGTTTGTGTTTTCCTTAAAAGATTTTCAGCAATTTCGCCTTGCTCTACGAAAATGATTTTGGTGCAAAAGATAAAGTTGATCCTCTGAAAAGTTGACTCTCTTGATAATATTTCGCATCTCTCTCACATCTATAACTAATGAAAATGTTGATTAATGCCAGCAAAATTTACATGTTTTCCTGTTAATCCTTAAAAATATAGTAAGACTATGATAACCATTTCCCTCAAGTACAAAAATCAAGTTCTAGTTCTTCATAATAGATTTCCAGATTGCATATAATCATCTCTCTAGTTAATCCTTTGAAGTTACGCTTTGGTGTTTTGGATTTGAATCTAGATAAGATATGTACCGTCCTGTCTAATGTTTGATGACGTTATTTAGACCGGATAAACCTGCATATATCTAAATAAAATGCCATATAAGAAATCTATCGTGGAGGTTAGATTGCATATGATCCTCTTCTCTCTCCTGATCCTTCACTTTCGTGAAGCACTTTCACATTGTGGGTGATTACAATGTACAATTTGATGTAAACTCAAAATTTTCCAATGGGTTTCGAGGACTTCAGAGTAAGGACAAGACAAGTCATTGAGGAAGTAACCTAGGAAGGCAACTTTAGGCTATGAAATTCATGTGCGGCTGGTCCCTTCTCCTTTCCTTTGCGGAAAAGATAATGCAGCAAAATATAAGTTGATTCTTCTGAAAAGCTGTTTCTCTTAATAATGCCATGCCTCTCTCCCATTTATAACTAATTGAAAATGCGGATTAATGAAAGTAAAATTTACGTGGCTTCAATGTTAATCCTTAAATATAGGCTCGAATTTGGTTAAAATGGAAAAGGCCCGATCCAGTTTGCCCAACCCATATCTACCAATCGCGGAATGGTTTAATACGCGGGAGACCAGCCCCTCTTGTTCGGCCCAGAAGTTTGAAACTCTAGTTTCACACTCAAGCCAACGCCCATCGGACACAAGGCCCATGCCGATAGACGAGGCCCGGCCCATCTTTCTCCTCTTCTCTTTCTCTCTGGTGCCCGTAAACGCGAGCGAAGCACTATCTGGTGAGACTGAATTGACACAAACTCCTCTCATCGACCTTTCTCGCTTGCAGGTTTTCTTCATTGATTTCAGGCCACCAGTAGACCCCCTTCGCCATTCCTGAGCCACTCCCTATACTTCACTCTTCAGCTCTGTTTTCAGGCTGAGAAGTCTGTCCAAAGAGCTCGGATCTTGGCACCATGCCTCCGAGTCCTCCGTTCTTCGACCAATCGCCATTCATAGCCAAAGATGGCATCTCCAAGGTATGTTCATCCTTGCTCTGTTTTTCTAAGTTGTATCTGGATTGAGATTTGGGTTTGAACTGATCACTAAGCGTTTGTGCAAATGTTTGAATGAAATTGCTTACACAAATTAATAGATGTTTGTTGCTTGATCAAATCATGATGTACCTATTTGTTTCATCCAATCTATCTCCAGTCTCTATGAATTAGACTATAGTTGATATTTTTCTAAAAATGATCGCTCTTGAAATAATTAACCATTTGAAAATGTTTTATAATCAATAATAGTTTATTCTTAATATTTTCATGAATGATGAAAATATTTTTTATTCATTTATTTTTATAAGCGATACTTATCATCATTTTTGAGAAAATATTTTCCAAATTATTCATTTTTCGCATAACAAACGGAGCCCTAATCTCTGAGCCTAAATAGATCAATATTTAAAGCACGAATCACTGTCATGAGTAATGTTGTGTAACGAGTGGACCTTTGAGGTAATTTTGCTAGATTAAAATTTGGGATTGTTGTTTGCATCTCCAAGAAAGACTTGAGAAGAGTAGTTACTAAGAGTATCACTGAACGTATATGTTTCTTACGTTTTGTGATACGCACGTATTTGTGGCGACCGGGGGATGGTTCCCGGCTAGAAAAATTGGAGAACTGGAGTTATCTCCGGAGGAATCTATGGAAAAGCGGAGTGCATATGCTACATGAATATCGATGGGTTGAAGATAAAGAAAGGGATGGCTGGCTGGCAATGGTTCAAATGAAATCATTGCAATGTCAATTAGATATGTTTGGATGTTGTTCAATGCTTTCATGGAGGAATTCAGTGGAGGAAAGCATAAGGGACGTTAGAGAATTGAGAGAGCTCGTAGATTCAGGGAAAGAAGGACCGAAGAAGTAAAAATTAAAATTAAAATAATAAAAAATGAAATTCAGAAAATAAAAAAAGATAAAAAAAAAAAATAGGTTAGGTCTTAGGAATATATTTAGTTGAATGTCATTCGGTTTATGATCATATAGTTTAGGAGATTACATTATATGAATTTTAGGAAAAAATGAATTTTAACTAGTTTTTTTTCAGATGAGATAACTGCCAAGATAAGAAAAATAAATATTAAAAAGTTAATAAAAATTAGAAAACACAAAAGAAATCTAATTGACATTTATTTTAGGATTGCTGTTAGGGTTTACTTTCATGGTCTTTTTCGCTCTAATAGCGTTTAGTGGCAATCCTATTTAATTGAAATCAGACTTAAGTCTTTTATTTTTGAAATTAACTCATAGGGTTCATGTCCTAGGGCTTAATTATAAAGCAGTGTATATTTTTTCCCAACTTATATTGGGTTACTTTAGCACTTTACTTTTAGCCATTCTTTCATTGCTTAAGGTTTCATTTTTAGCTCATGGATCATGTCTCAGGGCTTTATAGTAAGGCCATTTAATATTTTTATCCCGACTCATATCGGGTTTACTTTTCCGTACTCTTCTTTGTAGTTTTTTTTTATTACTTTGTTTGTTTGTGATATGATTGATCTTTACGTGTGTTTGATGCCTTTGATTTCCTTTATTTTTGTTTGATGACCATGTCACACTTTAGAAATAATCTCAATCAATCCAAATAACCGTGCATGAGCACTTGACGGAAAGAACTTTAGGACTCCATAAGCTTTAATAAGACCACACCAATCACTCCATAGGCAAAGAAATCGAGTTTAGGTCCCAAAAAAGCACTAATTAGATAATTAGTGTAATAAAGTCCTCGAATTTAGAATTTATGGTTCATGAAAAGTAAAATGTTTTCCATGTTCTACTTGGTTCTTGACAAGCCCTTATAGGCCAATGACAGCACCCTTATAGGAGAGAGTCTCTTCTTTTGATCAATCAAACTTGAAGTTCTCGACTTTGAAGTTCTCAATGTTGTGCTTAGTAAGGGTTTGGGAGAACCTATACCAATTGAGCCAAAGAAGAGGCAACGCTCATTCTTGCTTAACAATATGCTAAACTCACTCCCCTTAAGGAAACCCCTTAGGAAGGGGTTGTGACAACTATGTAATTTCCATTCCATTATATCGATATATCTCGTTCACTTATAATTGTGTTCGTTCTGATTTTAAAAGAACTTCACACAGTTTTGAGTGCAAGTTAAGGCCGTAATTCATTTTAAAAGAAGTTACTTCAATAACCAAAACAGCTTGGCAACAATTGATAGCAAAGTTTGATCTTGTGAGATTTAGAGCTTTGAATCCGTGTTCATTTTGATTATGAAAAAAAACCTCACAAAATTTGGAGCACAAATTGAGGGAAGAAAAGTAGGCAACCTTCACCTCATAAAAGAGAGAAATCCACTTACTTTTTTTATGATCAATGTAGCAAATGCACTTTTGAGTCTCGGAAAAGAACTACCTTGGCTATCACTGTAGTTAATAACAACAGTTGACTGTACTTCTTTCTTCGATGACCAACTTAGTCTGAGATTTTTCCCGACACAAGGAGAATTCAAAGTCAAGAGAAGGACGTTTCGATATACATCATAAAAAATTACAAGATCATCAAATGCATCTATTGCCTATTGGCTTGCTTTTGTTTTTGCGGCAGATTCCTTCCCCCTTCGGAAGCAGAAACGACAATGATAGGAGAGAGAATATGAATTAGGACACTCGAAATGCTAAAATAATTCTTGATTCTTCAATCCACACTTTAAAAAGATTGCGCTTCATTCCGGCCGCTGACGTCACCTCATCTATTTTTGAATTCTTTATTTTGTGGCCTATTGAGCGGGATGTGACAAGTATGTATGCATCACGTGTTTTAACTAGGGTTATATTAATGACTAGATAATGACCTTGAAAATCACTTTTCACCAAATTAAATATAGTCTAAGATCGCCCAATCATCATCACCATTCGTCACCAAATAATCTCTCTCTCTAAAACCCAATCTTCTCTCAAGGATTTACGTTGGAGAAGTGACGGTAGGACTTGCATCACGATGAGGATCGTTCCTAGGTCTTATAGTGTTTAGTAGCAAAGGATGATGTAGGATCTCCACCAAACATATATAATTGGACGTGGATGTCTGACTTTGAGAATAATTTATGGGTGAGCCAGAAAATCACCACATAAATTGGACACGGCACTTAAAAAAGAAGACTTTTCCCCTAGATTGAATTCCCATGTGATTAGCCAGAAAAAAGAAAGGCCTCTTCTACAAATCCCCTTAATTTGTCCTCATCGAATATGATATGGGGGGATTTTTTTGGCCCACCCTAATTGGGACCACACTGGTTCATGCATCTCAGATCCATCTTGGCTAATCCCATTCATTCACTCCTTGAGACTATACTAGCTAAACCTTTGCTTGGGTCTTTCAACCAACTGTCAGTTCGACTTTTCATCACCATTTTGGGGAGAATCATTAGGTATGAATTTGTTGGGTACTCGTGACTCAAATGGTAAACTAATATCTCTCCAAAAGGGCGTATGTGCACAAAGAAAATCATATAGAGAATTGATGTGATTTTAGCTCCATTCATTTTGCTTATGCCACACTAACTTGGATTCACTAACAATGTGGTGAGTTTTTGAGAAATAAAATTAATCTCCGGCTTTGACAAGAGGAAAAAGAATTTAACACTCTCTTTTGGCAAGAAAATTACCAAAAAAGTTTTACACCTATTGTAATTGTGTCAATTTATTTTTAAACCTTTTGCATTTGTAAACATTTAGTCTATTTAGTCAATTTTAACCAGTTAGTGTTGATGTGGACGTCAACCATCTAGCCAACATCAACGTGGCAATTTTTTTAATAGTTTTGAAACTTTTGTTTCTTTTTTTCCTTTTCCTTTTCTTCCTTTTTTTTTTTTTTTTCTTTTCCATAGTGGCTGACAAGGCTCCGACGATGCTCACTGGCCATTGGGCAAGGGCTTTATGGCCCTTGCTCGACCTTGCCTAGAATTAGGCAAGGGTAGCCTCACCGACTGCAGGTGCAACCAATTGTGAACCTACGTGGCTTGCAAATCTCCCAAGGGTCCTCTCTCTCTCTCTCTCTGTAGAGAATCACAAAAGTGAATGGAATGGGTCAGGACATTTTGTCGAGCAACTAGAAGGATCAAGGTGATGCCAAGTTCGGATGTGGCTCTACCGTCCATCTCGAGGCATTATGAGCAAAGATGTAACACCCTTGATTCCAACCTCGTGAGGAACGACTATAAGGTTCTAAATAGATCAACCATGGACTAGTGGTCATGGGATCAATTGGTTTGATTAGTAAGGAATCAAGGATTGGTCATGAATTGGTCGATGTGTTGGCAATGAATTGTCTATTGACCATACCGATGGGATCGGATCACCAGCTTATAAAATGACTTTTGGATCACAAGAATTGATCATGTGATGGCTTTGGATTGGTGGATGGTCATGTGTTGATCCAACTGGTCATATGCTTGGTTGCGGGTTATTTTGTCCAGCTATGCATCAATATATGGACGATTCGATTTGACCAAAAGTGATTGTCTTCCAACCAAAAATGCATCATTCCCTATTTAAATTTTAGTGATTGGAAGGGAATCTTGAATTGGTGAAGTCTGATCTTGGATCAGTGAAACACTTGCCATGAACCATACGGATGGATTGGGTGCCAATTGGAATGAGCCCTAGGATAGACCCAGCTATTCCATCACTAATTCTAAGGTCCATGAGTGTCTTGGCTTAGTACTTTGCCATCGGTGGCTTTAGGATTGACCTTGAAACAATCGGAGGACCAATGACTAAAACATGAGGAAAGCTCACGACAAGTCTAGTGATAGGCTAGGGATTGGCTTGAGGGCCACCTTTGGACTCGATTAGGGCCAATTGTGTTGACCCTAAGGCCAGCCATGAGCCAACTAGAGGGCTGACCCTTTAGGCTAACCGACTACCAAAGAGACGGTTTGGGCGAGTTATGGAGGCGTGAGGCTTGAACCTCGGACACACATGATTCAATTTTTCGAGGTATACCTAATGATCCATTTTCTAGCTACATAATCAATTTAGACAAAATAATTCTCTAGACTGCCTTCTTGAGGAAGGAAGAGACAAACTAAAGAAGGCTCTAGAACCACCCTCAATTAATGAAGAGGATAAGGTGTCTTCAACTTTTCAAAGGCTATGACTATGGTAAAAAATATCTTTGGTAGCTATGATAGGGACGACTGACATATGGCTCAATCAGAATGCAACACTTGAACCTTTCATTATGAGCCCAAGGGATTTAGATGCCGAGTTGGCAAAATTAGATGTCATCATCCTTGAATTTCATTAAATCTCCATAAATGTGAGAATCCAAATGGTTCAATAGAGAGCGAAAGGCGGGCCATTGTCAATGATGTCTATGCACTAGACTACCAAGCAAGACCTTTTAGCCATGCAACTCATCCTTTAGGAAAAATTATTGGTCAAGTAGGCTTACCACTTAAGAATTATAGGCAGGCTACTTAGAAAACTTGGAATGGACCGCTTGGATCGGTAATGATGACATTGAGTACTATAAATAGGAGGATCTCTCCTCATTTCTCACCTTTGCCATCCATTCCCTCCTTCTTCTGTCCTCTTGGTTGCCCCCCCTCCTCCTCACACCTCTCTCTCTTTTCAGCCAAGCAAAGCCACCCCTCTCCCTCAAGTTAGTTTCCCTAGTTTTGTGAGGTTTGTCAAAGTATAATCTCTTACTTCTCCCTAGTATTGCCATTTCAATCATGAAGTCTAGATAGTCCTTTCTTGATGAACCTTGATTTGTATGGGAGATTATGTCTATGTTGGCTTGTACATGAATCTTATGCATGTGCTTAGAATCTTTCACGATCAAGATGATGCCAAGGTTCATGGCATGTGTTCATCGTAAGTCAAGAATGCCTAGAGCCATAAGACTTGAGTCGGTAATGAGATATCAAAACTCAAATCTTGTGTGGTGAGAGGATCGCCCAAGACCACAAGGTCTTAGACCAGCATCAAGGTGTGACAAATCATAGTCTCGTTTGGCATGGGGATTGCTCAAGTCCACAAGGTTTTGGTTGGCATCAAAGTGTACCGAGCTCATGTCTTGAATTGGTGTGGGATCCTTGATACTTGACGGTTAAGCTAAACCTCGGATTTAGAGTCATTCATAGCATCATTAGAATTGGTCGTAGAAAACATGGCACACATGATTATGAATGACCAAGTTGTTGTTGAGCCATGAATGGGTCGGCTAGAGGAAAATACAAGAATCGGCATAAGTGATGCATTTGTGTGATCAACCCATGAAAGATGAGATGATGATACCCTCGCAACAAAATGCCCGAGTTACACCTGAAAGCCTTGAGAAGCTAGCCCGAGAAGCCTCGATATGAGCCGAGATGCCCTAGTTGAGCCAAAAAGCCCAACAAGAAGTTGGAAGCCTCAATTGGGCTGAGAGAGCCTAACTGAACTAGGACAATGTAAAGTGATCTACATGAATGCTGGTTATGCTCAAGTTGGAGTTGTAAGTGTTTATGTGTTAGATGATGGGTGAGTAAGTGAAATCCTTATTTTAGTCATGGCAACGCATATGAATTTGCAATTGATTGGCCATTGATACTATTTGCATGAGTTGTTTTAGCTAGTCTTGATGAAGAGATGTCTTACTAGTTCTGAATTAGGGGTTTTACTTATTGAGTTTCCCCAAAACTCACCACTTTACCTTTATAGGTTTGTAAGCATGGTTGACCCACCTTCTATACATTTTGGCCTATCTATAAGGATGGAAGGGTCGATTATAGATGTTATACATGTTGAAGTTGGAATAACAAACCAAAGATACATCACCACCATGTGGGTCGTCTAGTCCGACGAGTCAAGTAGGTCCCTCACCATTACAAGGCTTGGTACGTCTGGTCAAACGAAGAATTTATAGGATCCCTTTGTGGTTTTAGAGGGCCGATGAACCTAAGTGGCAGGACAACGTCTAACGGGATGGACTCTAGTCAGTAGTACTAGTCCATCATAAGAAGGGTTCCCAATTTTGGTAGCCGCAATGATAGTAGAGATAGGGATACCTTGGCCTTTTGCAACATGTAAAAAGGAAGTTGTTTGTATGTAAAACTATTAATGAGAAATAGTAGTGTGTTGTATACTTACATCACATGCTTTTCCAGTGATGTTTGTCAGAGTTTTTGTTGTGTTTACACTTATGCATGTGCATATAAACAAGATAAGACAAATTAGGTTGGGGACAAGCCTCGGATGTCACAAAATAACCCATAGCTTAGACCTTGGAAGAAGGTCGTGACAGTTTTGGTATCAAAGTGGTGTTATTATTATTGAGAGTCATATGGAGCACGGGGAGTCATGGGATAGTTAATTAGTAAGAATATTTATACATGTGATTGCTTGTTTGATTGTTCTTTCTTTAGTGGTAGTCGTGAGCACTAACTTTTGGTTGTGTTTGTAAAATAATCTTTCCTTAGGATACCATAGTTGTATCCATTAGCAGCCAATATGAGTACTCAGGACTAGGTGACCACGAGAGGAAAATTGACTCAAGACTAGTTGAGTTCGAAAGAAAAGTCGAAAGATGACCCTTGACCGAATAGGATTCTGCAAGCTTTGATGACCATTGGAAGCTTGATGCAACAACAGGCTCAATAGTAGTTAGGCTCTGCTTTTGCAAATGCCTTAGTAGTTGGTATTGGGAATGGAAATAGTGATTGTCCAAAGAATGGATTGGTTGAGCAATTTCTGAAATTGAAACCTCCAAGGTTTGCTGGAATTGGAAATCTCGAGGAGGCTGAATCTTAGATTGAGAGGATCGAAAAGATTTTTGATCTCTTGAGGTGTACATATGAAAACAAGGTAACATTAGTAGAGTATCAACTTCGAGGTAATGTCAATTATTGGTGGAAGGCTACTAAAAGGATTGTATTTCTTAAGGGTACTCTCATAACTTGGGACCTTTTCATCCAAGCCTTTAATGGCAAATATTTTTGAAGTGTGCCCAAGAGAAGAAGATAATAGAATTTCTACAACTATAGCAAAGGAATATGACAGTCGACCAATATGAAGAAAAATTTGCTGAGTTGTAAAAATATGCTCCTTGATTGATCAAAAATTAGGTCGATCAAGCCAAAAGGTTCCAAGATGATTTGAAACATGAGATTCGAAGTTAATTGGTACCATTAAATCTTAAGGATTACAATGAATTGTATGAACGAGCCCAGCTAATAAAGAAAGATTTTCTGGAATGAGCTAATGCGGTAACTTATTAAGGGACATTTCCTTATTCAATTTCTCAAGATAATTGACATCGTAACAAGAGGCCAATACAGGAATGAGAACACCCTTACAAGAATAATAAGAAACAAAGACTACAATTCTCCTCAAATGAGATATGTCACCGCTGCGGGAAATGGCATGGCAATGCCCTATGCTTGGCTTGAATTTGTGCTTGTTATAGCTGTGGTCAGCAATGCCACATACTAAGAAATTGTCCACAAAAGCAGCAACTGATACCACCCCAATAACCACAAGTGATGCTGCAAAATGGAGCTTTACTGCAAGATAACTATCCTCTAGCTTAAGGAAAAGTGTATGCTTTTGCTCATGAGGAAGCGGGAAATTCCAAGACTGCCATTACATAATGAAGTACTAGCTACCATAGAGTGCAAGGAACATAAGATTGTATGAGTAAATCGAAATGATAGAGCTAGTTGTGTTGGTCATATATGATTTTGACATCATAATAAAAGAATTGTAATTATCAGAGTGCGCAGTGGAAACGTGATCAAGTCAAAATGGCCACAAAAAACTTGAGCATTACCATAAACAGAAGGTCAAACAGGAAGAACTATTCAAAGCATTGGATGACCTACTACGAGCTTACGTGACAAATTTTAGTGAAAGTTGGAAATGGCACTTTTATCTCGTCAGATCTGCTCATAACAACAATTATTGGCAAAGCGAATGGTATGGATTTATATGAGGTAAGGCATGGATAAAGCTTGTAGAAACTCCATTCGAATGGAGTGGGGTCAAGGAAAGGAAGGTCACTGGTCCCAACTTAGCTCAATCTACATTAAACACTGTTCAAGTAAGTAAGAATAAAATCTAAAATTGCCTAAGGTAGGCAAAAGAGTTATGCAGACAAGAGATGGAAGCCTCTAGAATTCTAAGTAGGAGACTATGTGTTCCTCAATGTGTCTCCATTGAAAGTATGTCTCGTTTTGGTAAAAAAGGTAAGTTAAGTCTAGGTACATAGGACCCTTCGAAATCATAGAAAGGATAGAGAATATGGTCTATCGGTTGGCATTGCCGCCAAAACTTGCTTAGGTACATGATGTATTTTATGTGTCCATGTTAAGAAAGTATAAGCTAGATCCGGCAAATGTGCTCAACTTCAAAGAGATTGAGATAGATGACCACAGGTTGTATGTTGTGGAGCCAGTGTAGATCATGGACAAACATGAGCAAATAATAGAAATAGGGCAATTTCCTTAGTCAAGGTTCTATGGAAATACCATGGAACATAAGAGGCTACTTGGGAAAGTAAAAAAATCATGAGGCGTAAGTACTCACATTTATTTTGAGTGCCTAGGTATGTTATGAAATTTCGAGAATGAAATTTTTTAAGGGGGGAGAATTATAACACCCTCGATTATGACCTTGTGAGGAACAACAATAAGGTCTTGAATAGATCAATCGTGGACTAGTGGTCATGGGATCGATCGGTTCGATTGGTAAGGAATCAAGGATCGGTCATGGTCTGATCGACCAACCGATCATGGTCTGACCGACTAACCGGTCATGAACTAGTCGAGGTGTCGGTTGAGGATTGTCTACCAACCATATTGATGGGATTAGATCACCGGCTTATAAGATGACTTTTGGATCACGAGAATTGGTTATGGGATGACTTTGGATCGGTAGATGGTCATGAATTGATCTGACCGGTCATAGTACTCGGCCGCGAGTGATTTTGCCTAGTTATACACTAATACACGGACAACCTGATTCGACCAAAATAACCCACAACTTGGACCTTGAAAGGGGGTCTTGATAAAGGAAATCCTTGCCATGGCCTTGTCGGTTGTGGGTGAAGGCCATGACCTTTGTCGATAGTTGACGAGGGCTTCATGGCCCTTGCTTAATGACTAGTGAGCCTCCCTAGAGTTTTGTCGGCCATTGTGGGGAAAAGAAAAAGAAAAGAAGGATAGAAGGAAAAAGAAAAGAATAAAGAATAAAATATTCAAAAAAACATTAAAAATTGTCATGTCAATGCCAACCGGCCTTTGACTAAAAAAGAAGAAGCTAACTAGCCAAAAGAGGCTGGATGTATTGAATTGGCATAAATGCAAAAGGTTTATGACTAAATTAGGCATAAAAAATATTTAGGACCGAACTGATACAATTACAATATGTTAATGATTTTTTTGGTAATTTTCCCATTTTTTGGCTTAAGTTCCACAGACTTCAAGATACCATGTACAGCTTAATAAAAAATATATTACATAATATTGTGATAACTCTGTTTTATAAACAGATTCAGCCTTCAGCATAAAAAGATTAATGCGTTACATAATATGAAATAGACTGCATCTTCATGCCTATCAGTAACATAACCCTAAGACATGATAGCATCGAATAAAAAGTATAATATGTGGCTTCCTCCCATCCTTTCACACACTCAAATGCGTAAATTTTGTAAAGAAAGAGAAAATTGAAATTAAAATGCATATGCATATTTGTTTAAATTTTATACAGCACATCATGTATCTTATATCATTCTACAAAGTGCCCTACATAGGGTACAATATATGGGGTATAAGGTGGATACGACCCAAAATTCCAGAGCCTATCCCGTACACATTGGTGCCAAAGTTTGGAAAACTGGACTTTGACCAGTGAATAATTACAAATGCCCACTTTGACCAGTGAATAATTCAACAGATTCTCTTGCATACGCCTGATAAGATAGGAGAGCATGCAGATGAGATTTCCAACTACATATAACAGTGAAGTGGAGCAGGTAATTTCATGGCCTTGTATCATTCTGGGAAATTGTATAATATCCCTATTTTGTTAGGTAAAGTAAATTGCATGTCAAATAAAGAAAGTTATGCCAAAAGGTTTTTTTTTTTTTTGAGGGGGGGAATTGCAATTTTTCATACAATTCTCGCATGATGACAAGTTTTTACCGCCATACTACTTTTTAGAACAGTTCAGATCCGCACTAATTTTTTGGGGAAGATATTCAACTTTCATCGATGGACCCAGTACTTTTACTGATACCGTCGATTGCACGCACGCACTCGAAAGAGTCACTACGACATAATTTCATTTGCATCTCGAAAAGGGAGACGCGTTTGTGCTGATTTAGGCGTCTTTATGAGAAAATCAAACGTTGACCCGTAACTTTTGATAAATGGAGAAAGGTCACATACATATATAAAGCATAAAAAATCCGTTATCAAGCGATATGATATAATATTTCAACACTCTAAATTGAACCCCATGTGATTAGCCGGAACAAGAAAATACCTCTTCCACAAATCTCCTTAATTGGTCTTCATTGAGCATGACATCCCAGGAATTTTTGTCATACTCTAGAATCTACCGATATGAACTGATGTTAAATTGTGGAACCTGATCCGTTAAATTAGTCTCTTAAAACAAGCCTTGAATCTCGAAGTCGTCAGTTCCACATATTTCAAAGTACCATTCGCTACGCCTCTGTAAACTCTAAATAACATGATTGCATAACATAATAAGTAGTAAAGTACATCTCCATGTCTATTGGTGACATAATCTTAAGATCTAATAACATCGAATATAAAAGTACAACATATTGCATCCTCCCATCCTTTCACACTTGTGAATGAGAAAAATGAAACGTATATTTGCATAATTATTATGCCAAGCATCTTGTACCTTGTGTGATTTTACTAGGGGCCCCACACAAGGTACAATATAAGGGTGAGTATGATCCGGGTTGGATTGGTTCAACACCTAACTCATGCACCGGCCCACACGGTGTTATTCCTCAATTTTTGGGACTGAGAACTGATTCTATTGAGCTTGGACTAAGGATCAGACTGACCTTATGGGTCTAGTTTGGTTCCAGAGTCAACTCGAGACCAATCAATTTTTTTTATTTAATTTTTTGTATTCCTTAAAAGGACAAACATACTATTTCAAATTATATATCCATCAATAATGTAGTATCAAATAATTAAACTATGAACACCAATACATATCAAACGTACATATAAAATAAGGTAACAACAAAAATTTTATGCTGGCTAAAAGTAACAAATCATAAAAACAAACACATGAGGTAAGGGAATAGAGGCGAGCGGCGAGGCGAGTGATGAGGCGAGTGACAAGGTGAGTGAAGAGAGGCGAGTCAAAAGGCAAGCAAGACGGAGGCAAGCGAAGAGGGTTTCTTCTTCTTCTGTTTTTTTTAGTCGAATTAGACTTGAGTTTCTTTCTACTTTCTTATTTATATGGCAAACTAAACTAGGAAGAAAATAGAGGAGGAGGTGCTAGGATTTAGAGTAGACAAAAGTATATACTATATAATCTATTAGATATATAATATATAATATATCTAATATAATTATATTATATATAATGCATAATATGTTCAAGGTTAGTCCGAATTGGATCAATCCTAAACTTCTAAGATCAAGGACCAACTTGTACGGCGTAGGATCCAAGGGTCCAAAGACCAAGGATTGACCCAATCACCCTAAGAACTAGACTAGAACCGGTCAAGTTGGGCCAATCTAGGGTAGGTCTAGTGTCAACCTTGGACCGTGCTCACCCCTAGAATAAAATATTGGGTATAAGGTGGATACAAGCCCAAACTTGGAACCTACCCCCAAATCATCATTGCAATTTTTTTGGAAATTCAGACTTTAACCACTGAATTATTATGTATACATGCTTTGGAACCTATCTAGTCATGCCAATTCCACAAGTTTAACAAATTTGCATACACACACTTGATATGATTAGAGAGAATGTGAATGAGGTTTCCAACGAGATGTATCATGTAATAGGAAAATGACATTCAAAGTGTCATAATTTTATACAACACTCATATTAAACCTTTTCACTGGATCACTTAAGTAATACATTTATAAAAAAAAAAAAATGATCACTTAAGTATAATTGCTAATTTGAGACACTAAAAGTCTGATGTAAAAAAACTTCATCAATTTTTGTGATCAACATGGCTCATTAACACTCCAAGTCAACATTGGGAAAATTGTCCAAAAACTCTCAAACTTATTACACTTTTATCGATTTAGTTATAAACCCTTTTAGTTTTACCAATTGAGCACGAAATTTTTTGTTAATTTGCCAATTGAGTCTATCCGATCAATGTTGATCGGAATTCAATAATATAGACATCAACTATCATACGCGGCATAGCCTGACCTGGCATGGATAATTTTAAATAATATTCAATTTTTTTGTCGATTTTTTATTTCTTTCTTTCTTTTTTTTTCCCTCCTTTTGCTGATGACTACCACCAGCCATAGGCGATGGTCAACCAATGGCCATGGCGGGTGGGTTGGCCTTGTCTCCGCAAGGGTGAGGCGCCCCTCACCAAATCTGGTGAAGCCGACCCTCACATGGGCTAAATCTAAGCATCAATGATTTGTAGATGATGTTCTTGTATGGAGTATAGAGAGAGGAGAATCTTTGATGATTTGCTTAGTTATCTCTCTCTCTCACCGTGTTGTGCGTGTGTAGAGAGAGGAGGATCGATGGAGAAGTTGAGAGGATTAGGGCATTTGTTCACGACGGTGTTCTTGTATGGACTAGCCAACTTCATGGTAGCCTTGGCTATCATCGACGTCACCATGTTTTCCCTCGCCCAAGTGAGGTTGGCATTGCTTAGGCTAGGTTTGGTGAGTGGAGCCCTTGCTAGGGCTCACCTCGCTTGGCCAAGCCTTGCCTATGTCAAGTGACGACGACCCTTACACAGGCAAGGCTGAGATCAACAAAAGGAGGAAGGAGAATGGGAAAAAAGAGAAAAAATAATAAAATAATTTTAAAAATTATTCAGGTTAGCGCAAGTGTCCACGTTAATGAATTCTAGCCAAAATTGACCAGATTGAATCAATTGGCAAAAGATTTACAGCTCAATTAACAAAATTGAAAAATTTATAATTGAATTGGCAAAAGTGAAATAAATTTATTACTTTTCGGATAATTTTTCTTGTTAGCATTAATAGCCCTAAATGACATTGCTCAATATTTTTGCCCCAAATAGAAACTCTAAATCAGATGAAGCAAGCCATTTCCCCCTCCAAACCCTAGTTCCACTTGGGTTCAAATACAGATTACACTGGCTATTCCACTCATTCCCACGGTTCGTGTTTGATAAACCATGTATCGCACCTGTCCTATTTTCCAACCTAAACCTCGTGCTCTTCTTTATTGAAATATGACCAAAATTCTCAGAATTCCCCAAACAAACAGGACAATACGTGAACCGGAACATGAAATACTCGAACACATTCAACTGAACTTGACTCAAAGAGCCCTTAACTGACTCCTCCTTGACTCTTACCTCTAAGCAAAGAGCACATTCAACCAGCTCGCGGTCATCCCTGGCATTGGCGAGCATGAACTGGACCCACTCCGGCAATTGCTTTCGAGAACACGAACGTCATGAGGCCGAGCGAATTGACAATGAAAATTGACCTCATGAGGGCACCATTGGGGGCAAAGGAGCTGAAAGGCCCAGAGGCGAGGATGGGGTCATTGGAGTCGAGGACGTTGTTGATCCAGCAGCTATGGCAGGGAAGGAAGTGAGTTCGTAACTAAAGCTATTAAAAAATTATGTTCGTACTTGGGTAAAACAATGAAGTCAATATAAATTCGAATTATTAGAACAATTAAATTGGACTTTGAGATATGATATCACTTTTTTTAAGGATTTATTTACTTCACCATGTTGCTAATGGTTACAGGCAAATATCTTCTAGGATACAAGAAAGTCTTAAATGATAATACTAGATAGCAATTCTAGTATTTGAAATCAATTGAAAAGATGGCTGCAGTTTTAGAAAGGGGACTTGAAAAATGATTTTATACTCATTTTTCCAAAACTGACTTATAAAACAACAAAACAACTCTTTATGAAAGGTTGTAAAGTTAGAAAACATATCCCTTTGGAAGAAGTTGCAAAATGAACAAATGTAATCTTTAGAAAGAAGTTGTAAAATGAGTCAATGTAACCCTTTAGGAAATGTTACAAACTGAAATAGTATAATAACCAAAAGTTATCTTGAAATAACACATAAAAAACTCGGAATAATAAAAAATACTAGAAAATTAATTTTATAATAAATAAAATTCTAAATTTTCATAATTTCCAAAATGCTAAAAAAAAAAAAGGCAACCTTTTGATTAACAAAATAACCATATAGAATAAAATTAAAAGATAGGGGATTAGCGCTAATTAAACCACCGGTGCGCAAATGTGCAAAGTGCTAAATGTGCCTAATAATTATGTCAAAATCATGCAATTATTATTCGCACACTTGCACACAGGTATAGTGGAGTCTAGCCCCCACTCCAGTTTTTCCTTTTAACCAATTGGAAAAGCTAACACTTATATAGTGGCTTTAATCTTCCAAACTTTCTTACGTGGGATAAGGAAAAAGCATACTTTGTTTGTTTTATAAACTTTCAACAGAAGCATGTCGAAAATTTTTTTGCACTAAAATAAGTATCATCATATGAAAGTTTCGACACTGAATCATTTCATAGCTTGCTTTTTGTAACATGTTGGGAAGTTATCTAACATACTTATTTTGTCATACCAAGGAAATTACATGTCAAAAAAAAAATCATGCGAACATCAGTTTTCCCAAGACTTTGCAAGTTTTCATACAATTGTCGCACTATCCATATGTTTGGACCACTATGCTACCATTTCAAGTACTAAATTCAGGACGTCATCAAGTGACATGATCTGCGGACCTTTGTGCGAATCAATCGCTGCCAAAGATACACAGCATAGGTAATCAGGGGCAACAAAAAGATTGAACCCTATTGATGACGTAAGCAATCATGACGCCCGCGAGACATTTTAATCACATGCGTAATTGTCTCCATTTTTTAAACCTAGTCCGAATCGTCCTACGATCTTTTAGCCTCTTAAAGAATCGAACCGCTTTCGTTGCCTCATAAGGCAACGTAAGACCAACGCAATCGCATGACGTCACCCGAAATCTTGCAATAATCTATATAACCCAAGTCGAATATGTCAAACTTATCATAAGACTTTCCCCTAAAATATGCAAAAATTACTTTAAAACTCCAAGATGCGCAAAGCTAGCGACAGCGCTAGCAAGATGAGAGGGCGACCACGTAAGCCCGGATGACGTCACTCCTCCTACCGAAGATTTTCAAGAACGAATTTCGGAAGTATAATTGAAGTAAACTAACTCTGTGGGCCTGAAAAGCGAGAGCCATCGAACCAGATCATTGTCCATGCATGCACTGGCAACTCTTTCGATTGCATCACCCTGAACAGTCTCTCGGCACGTTGAAAATCTCCCGAAAAGCGCAAGAATTATTAACAACTCTTCGATTAACTTTTGTGGATGTTGAACTTCGGATCGGCCCATGGGTTCCAAGCTCTGCCTAAGCTCGCTATAAATCTGGGGCGAGCGGTGCAGAGGTGGGTCGCCGAGAATGGACGAAGACCCCAAAGGCAAGGCGAAAGAGAAAATGGCAGGAGAAGGCGGGAGCGAGGTGAAGTACAGGGGCGTGAGGCGGAGGCCGTGGGGCAAGTACGCCGCCGAGATCCGCGACTCAACGAGGCAGGGGGCCCGCATCTGGCTCGGCACCTTCCAGACAGCAGAGGAGGCCGCGAGGGCATACGACCGGGCCGCCTATGCCATGAGGGGACCGCTCGCCATCCTCAATTTCCCCGGTGAGTATCCCTCGGCGGTCGGTGGGGGCCATTCTTCGGCTGCTGCGACATCATTGGCCACGTCGTCAGGATCGGCGCCGTCTGCCACCCTTGGCCGCGGCGGGGACAGGCTGGGGCAAGGGAGGGAAGTCTTCGAGATCGAGTGCCTAGGCGATGAGGTGTTGGAAGCTCTGCTTGATTTCTCCGACAAATCGAAAGATAAGTGAAATTCGAGTGAATTGAATAGTTTACCGAATGCGATCAATGTAAATAAACCATCATGTCAGAAGTCGGATTATTCTGGGGCCCTGAAATTGGGTTATGGAAAGCGATCTGAGTGAGTTGGGAAGCAGGCTCTGTTTTTCCATTTCCTTCTGCAACTCCGATGCTCTGTTTTTTCTTCCTTTCTTCTTCCCTCCTCCTTTCTTCCGCGGTGAACGATTCCTTACGCCGAGTTGGCCTTCGACTTTGATGATTTGGCAAATCAGCGGTCGCACCGAAAGAGAGGCTGCTGGTTATTTTTTACTTTCCTAACTTTTGACGGTCATTTACCAGTTTGGGTAGCTGATCTCTTTTGAATGATCGAGATTAAACGTCAATGGCCCGACTCGTTTTGACACGGAACTGAATAAGGATTCTACACCAAACTATATCTCAAAAGGCTTCGTCCTAAGATCGAGTTTCTCCATCTATCACTGCCGTTAATTCTGGGAATTTGTTGCAAAGCGCCCCATGAAAGAGATTATTAAAGCAGGTTGGGCCGGGACATTTGACCTTATTTAAATAGGAAGAAAAAGGAGAAGACGGGTCACGGTCAAGGCCGACACCTAATTGTCAAGGAGGAGGACCGAAACCGCCTCCTTGAAAGAGTGGCGAATTCAGGTCTACATCATGAACAATTTTTCAAAGTTGTTGGCTGTCTTTTTCATCATGTCCTATCCACAAAAAGGAACCCCAATGATTTGAAATAATACTAAAGTTTTGTTTCAGCTTCAAAGCACCCAAATCACTGAAAATTAACTTTGAAGAAAAACTGCAAAACCCTAGCTCAGCCTGGTTTTACATCGATCTGTCCTCAAATACAGAGCTCTTCCAGAATAGATTATTATGAAACGATTTTGGGAACTGTATCTAGGTATTTAACGTCAGAAAACCTAAGATAAACCGCAATAGTTTATTGAAATGAGATATCCCAGAAGTCTGTGTATGCATGAATGCTGCAGCTTAAATTGAGTGCAAGTACCCAAAGAAGTACGTTAGAAAGATAAAGGTATGACACGAGCCATTTGCTCCGCTGATTTTGATCGAAGTCACCGTGCAGATTGCAATATTGCCTTGTCATGTCAAGCTCCTGCTGTGAAAATGCAGTCCTGAAGATTGCCAAATGTGATTTATTGAAGCAATTACATTTAAGGTAAGTATTTATAAGATTTCCAACCAAAACAAGCTGTACAAAGGAGAGATACATGGCACCATCTTGCACTCAACAGACAACTGTCACTCAAGTGAAAGGGAGCCAAGTATACAACAAGGGGAAACTAGATAAAATTACAACAAAAGGACCCTGCCCGGGCCGACAGAAACAACACTAAGGGGGAAAGGCAGCTAGAAGCTGATAGGCTGCAGCCTGCATCCTGCATGAAGCAATTACATTTGGCAACGAAGACAACCGAGAAACAAGAAACTAAAGAACTACTTGGCATGAAACTTCGGAAACCCTAAATATGCACTCGCCTACCCAGAGTCACCTTATTTGTCGCTGTGCGACTTCAGTAATTCCTCCAACAACTTATCGTCCAGACACTCGAACTCGATCACACCTCTGGACGGCTCGACAGGAGCTGACACAGTGGATGATGACGAACCGGCTGAAGAGGACGATGGCGATGAGGACAGTGACAGGGACGTGGAGAAAGAACTGTGGTGGCCGGGGGCACCGTGGTCAATCTGAGCATCGTGTCGTTGCTCGTTGGGGAAGTTGAGGACGGCCAAATGGCCTCGGAAGGTAAAGGCAGCCCGATCATAGGCTCGGGCGGCCTCCTCCGCTGTCTCAAAGGTCCCAAGCCAGAGGCGGGCACCATTCCTTGAAGGGTCCCGGATCTCGGCCGCAAACTTGCCCCAAGGACGCCGCCGGATCCCTCGGTACCGGGGCAGATCGCATTCTGACCTCGATCCCCTCTTGTTCCTGGCCTCTTCGTCGTTCTCATTGCTCTGGTTCCCTCTTGAAGAAGACCCTTCCATGGCAAGATGAGTTATACCAAATGAGGAAGCGAAAACTATGATGATCTGCGTGCAAGCATCTTTGGCAAACATGAAGAAAGTAGATTTTAAATTCGATGGCAACAAACCAATAATGGAGGTTGGCGGGTACAATTAGGGTTCGGGCAGATGAGACTGGAGGCGTTGAAAAAGTTTGGGTAGGTCGTATCTGACGGTGGAGAGTTTGTGTTATTTTACATCTTTCTCTGGAAAAGTTCGAGAGAGAGAGAGAACGAATTTGAGCAACTTGTGGCCCAAGGTTGTCTTTTGGAATTCAGATTTGACTATAAGTATGGTTTCAGGGTAGAACTTAAAACTTAAGAACTTGACCAATGAAAACTTGCTAAGTTTTAAGTTTCAAAATATACAAGGTAGATTCTAGATTCTAAAAATTGAAAAGCCTATTTCAATGGATAGGTTTCAAATTTTAAATTAGCAGAACCTAAAACGCGGAATCTATAATTTCAAACTTGGAACAAGTTTTTATATATGGCATTCAATGATGAATATATAATTTGAAACTACTAGTTTGACTTTCTATTTTATAATTAAGACTTTTATTTTGTTAATATTTCATTTCGTGCGTGTCTAATTATAAATTATAATAATTGAATTGTAGTAACGAATGATGGTCATTAAAAATGATAATTTACTGCAATCGTCCAATTAATAATACAGATAAAAACTAATAGACCCTAGAATCGACCTTAAAACCTATGATACCGACCTTAAAATCTATGATAGGGTAGGTTCTAGGTTTCAGAGTATGCAAAATAGATTCTACGTTTTAAAAAATGAGGAATTTATTATAACAAATATGTTATTTATATAGAATCCTGAACTACTCATCCATAGATTTGACGAACTGCAAGCGCTAATGCCTGTTTCTGTCTTGTGGGCCAGGGTAAGGGAAAACTTGATGCGTGTGCATGTGCGTGAATCGCGTCGCATGACACACGGGATGAGGTGGCAATGTTAAAAGCAAATTCCAGCATGAACCTAATTTTTCTTTTTCTATTTTTGAGTGGTAATGGTAAAGATTCATCTAACTACTGATGAATTAGGCATGCTTCATAGATACATGTGAGACTCATTAGCGCAAGTTGACCTGGAGTTGTCATCTGTTATCCTCTTGTACCGTACTCCATACGCATAGGGTACAAATAATCCGTCATGCTCTTAAATTTGTGCTTGTGTTGCAATATCGACGATGTCAGCATTTTCTTTACTTAATTGTGATGTTTGAAAGTCACCCATACATGTGACTATTGTAAATTACAAATTCTATAAGATCTCTTATACCGGTAACGCGGTAGACATAATCAATCACTATACAAGATAATTGTTAGAATATATTTTAAGTTTGAGCCAAAACGAAAATTTTCTTAATTCATGTAGGTTTCTTATTTTGAATAGGTTTAGTTTGAGCCTGGAAAGAAAAGTTTCCTAATTCAAGTAGATTTCCTACTTTGAATAAGTTTCCTAATTGAATGGTTTGCTAGCCAGAGAAGTTTTCCTAAAAAGAGATTTTCCTACTTTGGATTTGATTTTTGCTTATATATCAGAAGTTGAGACAGAAAGAGTCTAAGCTTTTGAAAGCCACCTTTTGTAATATTGACTATAGTGGATTTTGCTTCTCATCTCTCCGTGGTTTTTTCTCGCAAGGGTTTCCGCATAAACTTGTATTCTTTTATTCTTCCTAGTTGTAATTTCATATTAACTTCCACATCTGTCATAACAATCTAGTATCAAAGCTTGTGGTTTTTCTTGATCTTTGGGTTATGGCTTCAAGTTAAATTTGATATTGAGAAGTCTGATAAGAGTGGTAGTTTCAACCTATGGCAGGTTGTATGTTGGCCATTCTTATGTAGCAAGGTTTGAAGAAAACTCTATTTGAGAAAGGGAAGAAGCCAGAAAGCACGTCAAAAGAAAACCTAGGAAGAATTGGATGAAAAAGCACTGTTTGCTATCCATTTGTGCCTCATGAATGAAGTTCTACAAGAGGTATTAGATCAAAAAACAGCGGCAAGTTTAGAATAAATTGGAGAGGATTTTTTTGACAAAATCTCTCACCAATCGCTTAAAGCTCAAGCAGCACCTCTTCACTTTTCGTATGGTTGAAGCTAAAAGTGGAGTTACGAAAATTATGAGAGGTTCACGTTTGTTGATGAAAGGGCTAAAAATGGGCACTTTGTGTTAATTGCTAGGGTTAATGGTTTAGCTGCAGTCTCATCCACTATGATAGAATCAGATAACACTAAATTATGGCATATGATATTATGCCATATGAGTATTAGAGGGATGGAGCTAAGTAAGAGAGGTCTTTTGTGTGTTAGAAAATTAGAAAATTGGATATATTAATAGGCTCAAACTTAGGCTCCCTCTTTATAGTCTCCCCGGGCGAAAGGTATCGGGCATCTATTATGCACTCCTAATGAATTGGTATTAGACATTCGATGGTTTATTCCAATGTTTGGTGGATGAAGTTATGCATAATTTCCGAGCTAGGGGTTGTGATGTAATAATGCAAACCTGGTGGCAAAAGGTGTAATGTTTGGGTAGTGGACATTATGGTGTAACAATGCAGGCCCGATGGCAGACTTCATATCTGGATACAAAAGAATATCTAAATAAAGTGGGAGCTCACACATAGGGAGAATATTGTTTGTTGCTTATATAGAATCCAAGCCAAATGATTATAACTTCACTTAAATGTTGAGCCAAGGTAGAGATTGTTTGAATATGTCCAAAGTTAAAGTTTGAAAAGGAAAGTTTCCTAATTCAAGTAGGTTTCTTATCTTGAATAGGTTTAGTTTGAGCCCAAAAAGGAAAGTTTCATAATACAAGTAGGTTTCCTAATTAAATGACATTCCTATTTGGAGAAGGTTTCATAATACAAGTAGGTTTCCTAATTGAATGACTTTCCTATTTGGAGAAGATTTCCTAAAAAGAGGTTTCCTTACTTTGGATTTGATTTTTGCCTATATATAAGAAGTTGAGACAAAAAGTATTTGAGCTTTTAAGAGCCACCTTTCGTAATCCTTGATTCTATAGTAGATTTTGCCTCTCCTCTCCCCGTGAGTTTTCTCACAAGGGTCCCACGTAAATATTGTGTTCTTTTATTCTTCTCAGCTTTAATTTCGTTTGGCTTCCCCATCTGTCATAACAATAATCATATGTGATAAATAAGTGATTGCTTAATATGAAAATGCGTATGTGTTTTGATCCCCAAGCTGTTCATGTAAGAAAACAACAATATTGATGGTGTTTGGTGAAAGTTTGTAGGTATGGATAGTATTACGGACAGTTTTTGAGCGAGAACTTTGTTCTAGTGAGGGAAACAGAGAAAAGGTAAAGTACAAATTGTTAAAAAGGAAATTTTACCTATGATCCCAAAGTTCCATAACTTTTGCAACTTGTCCCTCCATTAATGAAAAGTGAAATTTTTAGCCCTCAAATTATTAGTTATGTTTGATCTGATCCTGACCCTCATTCACATCAAACATGGATTACATCTCCTCACTTTATCTGACGATTGGAGATGGTAGGCATAAGAAAAGTGCAACGATGTTCCCACGATCCTTCATAGGATCTTTAAAAAATGACCCACAAAATGGTTATGTTTCTCTTTTTGATCATTACTTTTTTGTCTTCTTTAACTATAAAAAATGTTTCAAAAACGAATGAACAATGTCTTTTTTATCATTTCATCCTAAAACAATATGAATTAACAAATATTTTTCAAGAAATATTTTTATGTATTTATCTTCTAATTTAAATGAAAAGGATATAAAAATTGGTAAATGGGAAATTAAAGGTAAAGTTTTATAGATTAATGTGGGTAGTGCAGCAAAACAATGCTATATGTCTTGTCATGTGGCATTCGCAGGGAGCAAGCAAACTGCCATGTTTTGAGCACGAGTAAAGTTCTCTTAGAGACGACTTCAACTTTATATAGTAGAATTCAATCCATACTATTGAAAAGGGGTGGGTTCCACGTGATTCTTATGCTGATTCCATTGGATCTGGCTGTCCATAATTAATTTGGTACATGTACTAGATTTATTAGGCATGAGTACAGCCTAAGTCCCAAAACTTTGTACGAGGGGATAATTAAGTACCAAAAGTACTTAAGTGCCATTTTTTTTTTTAAATTGGATCACTTAAGTGCCAACTACGGCGAAAGTTGCCAGAAATCCGACATGACTTATTTTAATAATATAAATTGCTTATGCGGCTCGTCGGAAAATGAGTCGGCGAAAAATCAGCCAAAACGACATCGTTTTGCGCCGACGTGAATTTTTAAAATTATTAATTAAATAAGATTAAATAATTTAAAATATATTACTATAAATTTGATTAATTTAAAAGAAAAAAGAAGAGGAAGGGGGATCCGGCGAGCGCTGCACAGCCCTTGCCACCGCTGCCGTTATTACCCCACCATCGTCGGGAAGGGTCAGCTAGGGTCGCTAGGCCTTGGCCAGTGGCCAGCAACCCCAACCAACCTGTGGCAAGGACCTACGGGCCCTCGCCCAGCTGAGCCAAGGGCCGTCGGTCTAGGCTGCCGGTAGCCCTTGGCTTTGCTAGGCGATGGCTAGCAACCCTTGCTAGATCAGGGGGAGGGTTGTGACCGTCACTGCAAGTCAGCCAGGGTCATCGGCCACTGGCCAGGGCCTGGCGACCCGGGCCGACCCTCACCCACCGTCGCTGGCCCTTCCCGGTGATGGTGGGTCGGTGACGGTAGTGGCAGCGAGAGCTGCACAGCCCCCATTCCTCTCCTTTTTTTAAAAAAATAAAATAAAATTGATTTAAATTATTTTTTAGTTTGACATGGACATTTTTTTTTTGTTAAAATTGCCACATGGGTTTTTCATTTAAAAAAAAATGCTCCATCAGCAAATAAAGTCGCCGAAAAATGGACAAGTGGCAATTTGGCTGGATTTTTTAGACGTTGGTACTTAATTGATCCTTTTTATTCTGATTTTGGCACTTAAGTGTACTTTTTGTAATTTTTGGCACTTAAGTGTCTCCCGTGCCAAGTTTTGGCACTCCAGGAGTTCATACGTTAGATTTACTATATGATTTCTTGATGAAAAGAGAGATAAATACTGACACATCTCAATTGCGTCAATATTTGAAGTAAGGTTTGGCTCGTGAGAACATTGTTTTAAGATAAATTATTGTCGAAGTGTGGCCTATGATACTTAATGATTTGCATGCTTGATTCTGGATACTGGATGGGACTCACATATCTGCCTATTAGTATCACTCGGTCCATAATATACTGAGAAATTGACATCTTACTCAAATCTTATGATCCATAACGAGTTGAGGCTAGCAATGTACTTCAAGGTTTTTATGTCCCTACTTTGTTTGCTCTCCCTCTATCTTTTGGAGTAATAACATGATCTATTTTTTAACTTTTGCCCGATCCTTTAGTTCAGTTAGATCTGCAGCATTTTGAATTAATTCATGGTGGTTCCCCTTTGTATAAAACTAGATGTCGTGCAGCTTTTGAAGTTGTAGAATACCAACTCAATCATTATCTAACCAAATAAAATAAAAAGGGTGAATGGCAATGTAAATTTCAACATTTAGTAGCGGGTACGAGATCCTTGTAACACCGTTCTAGAATGTAGTCGTTGCTAAATCTCTCGTCCTGCCATTTTTCACTATTCTAGAAAAGGTGAGTGGTGTTAAAATTAGGTGAAAATTGTCCTAATAATCTTAAATCCATTACACTTTACCAATTCAATTTTAAACAGTTTAATTGTGCATATTGAGTTCAAAACGTTTTCACATTTTATCAATTGATTCTATTTAACTAATTTTGACTGATAATCGCCGACATGGATACCAACCTTCTACGTAACATGACCGATACTAATGTGGACATATTTTAGCGATTTTTTTTGTTTTTTAATTTTAAACTCTTTTGTTTTCTTTCTTTTCTCTCTTTTTTTCTTTCCTTCTTGCTCTAGCTGGATCTTTGGGCCTTGATGATGGCTGACAACCATTTGGTGGCAAGGGCCGGCAAGGTCGACCTCACCCAGTAACAACGATAAGTGCAAGGTCGAGTTTCGCCAGTAGCTGGACGAGGCTTGCTGTCATCAGGATTGGCAAGGCCATCACATTATATCTACTGTGAGTGAGGGACCCTCACTAGAAATCTACCAATTGTGACTAGGAACCTACCTGACTCATCCAAATTTACAATGAGGTTGCTATGAGCGACGGAACTTCATTGTAAATCTGTCATTAGTGTTGGCCTTGAGAAAGGAAGAGGAAATGAGGAAATATAAGAGAAACGTTCCAAACTTTCTCAAGTGCAACCGCAATTGGCACGTCTCTCACCACGAGAACTCCATGTCGCAAAGCACTAGTTAGCAAGGGCAAGCCTCACATAACTAGGAGCGAGGCTTGACCTCACTAGATTTGGCAAGGTTGGCCTTGCTAGTCATTGCCAAGGCCCTCGATTGGCTAAAGGAAGAAGAAAAAAAAAAAGAAAAAACCAAAAAATATAAAAAAAAATTCAAACTATTATTAAACTATATTTACGTCAGCGCCAGGTTATGTCATGTATGATGGTTGGAATCTACGTTAGGATTTTTAGCCAAAATTGATTGGATAGATTTAATTGACAAAATGTGGAAAAGTTTATGATTCAATTTGCACAATTAAAAGGTTTAGAATATTAACCCAAAATCTCTTCCTTCGTCCCTCTTTCTCTCGCTGCAGCATCCCGCCCTTTTGCTTAGTTAAAACAACCATCACCATCGCTGTCCTTTGTGACCACCAACAATTGACTTCTATGTGCGTTGAGGATTCTGAAAATAGGATTTTTTTTTTTAATGTAATAGCTACCTTTTTATGTACGGGGTGAGATATCGTTTCTTCGAAAATTTAGAACAGAGAACTATCGGAAAAGAGAGGGAAAAAGGACGAACAGAACCGCCACCGAAGGTGCCCCTTTGTCGTCAGCGATGTCGCACGATGGCCAGTCATGTCCCGGCATCGCTAGCCACAACAACAGTCTCGCAGCAAAAACAGCAGGCTCGATCTATCCATATCGTGCTCTCTCTCTCTCTCTCTCATCCAAGGTATCTAGCCGATATCTAGGTATCGCTACGACAACGGAGCTGCTTATCAATAAAGACCAAATCTGATCGTCATTTCTGGTCATCTACTCCCTTCCCGATTTCCAGGTTAATTGTGCAACGTAGCTTCGAATCACGTTTGTTTATGCAATAGTTGGGCCAAATATGAAAATGATAGCCCAAAGCCCAAGCGATTTCATAAGGGCCTCAAGCTCACTTGTATTCTTTACTCTGCAGAGGGCTCCAACGACAAAAACAACAAAACAAAAGAACAAAAAGAAGAGAGGAGAGGACGGCACGAGCAAACGGGGGTGTCGTTGCTTGCAAGTTCCAATCCTGACGAGCCAAATCTGAATGAATTGTAAAGTTTTGTGTTCAAGCTCCTCCTAGCGTGATGCGGTTGTAAGGGTGGATGAAAGATGTTTTGATTGATGTCAATGGAAATATGTATAGGTCAAAGTGTATGAAATGGAAATCAATGACTAAATGTAGTTGTAGGATAGATTATGATCACCACTAAGGCATAAAGGATGACCCACTAGCAAAAGTAGAAGATCGAGATCAACAGAGTTCACCACTAAGATTTAAAGGATGACCCACTTACCAAGGATAAAATATTTTGGGACAGGAGTAGCTCAACATCAAGGCCTAAAAGACAAATCACCAATCCAAGAAGTAATCCACTCTCCAAAGATAAACAAATCAGGAAAGGAGTAATCCATTCTTTAAAGATATTTGATTACATGGACACATAATCTCATATATCCTTAATATTCAAGTGTTTTGCTTTTACAATAAGATTACATCTCATTTTATGGAAATATGCTAAACAAAATAGAAGACTCTTCAAATTCTTGAAACTGAATAGACTCTCGGGGGAATTCACCTAATTATGAAATAGTTGGGCCAAATATGAAAATGATAGCCCAAAGCCCAAGTGATTTCATAAGGGCCTCAAGCCCACTTCTATTTTTACTCTGCAGAGGACTCCAACGACAAAAACAACAAGACAAAAGAACAAAAAGAAGAGGAGAGGACGGCACGAGCAAATGGGGGTTTCGTTGCTTGCAAGTTCCAAATATCCTGATGAGCCAAATCGGAATGAATTTCTAAATTTTGTGTTCAAGCTCCTAGCGGGATGCGGTTGCGAGGGCGGACAGGAGATGTTCCGATTGATGTCAATGGAAGTATATATAGGTCAAACTGTATCAAATGGAAATCAATGACCAAATGTAGTTGCAGGATAGATTACGATCACCACTAAGGCATAAAAGATGAACCACAGCAAAAGTAGAAGACCGAGATCAACAAAGTTCATCACTAAAATTTAAAGGATAGCCCACTTGCCAAGGATAAAGTATTTCATGATAGGATTAGCTCACCATGAGGGCCTAAAAGATTAACCACCAATCCAAAGAGTGATCTACTTTCCAAGGATAAAGAAATCGGAATAGAAGTAATTCACTCTCCAAAGATATTTGATCACACAGAGACAAAAAATCTCATATATCCTCAATATTCAAGTGTTCTACTTTTACAATAAGATTACATCTAAATTTATAGAGATATGCTAAACAAAAGAGAAGACTCTTTGAGTTCTTGAAATTGAATAGACTCTTGAGGAATTCACCTAATTATGACTCTTAAAACCAACACCAAAATAAAAACTCACAAAAAAACGATGAATAAGTAGACTTAGATGCATGCAATTGATTATCAGATGTATTGAAACTTGATAAGACTCTAAATTCATGCACTAATCTTGGAAGTTGTCTACATAGCAAGTCTTCAAATAGTGGTAGAAATCAATCAAAACAACCTCTAATTATTAGGTTGTAGATGGAGAGTCTTGAAATCAACAACAAGGATTGTTAATTGACAACTTTGTCATATAATCAGCAACTTCATCCTTAAATCCACATAATTAAATTGCAACAGATATTGGCTTTTGCTTGTAGGCAAAGCAAATGAATTGGTTCAATTGGCAAAATATGAGTGGAGCTTGGGGGTTAATCGATAGAGTCTAATGCTCCTGCATCAAACTCGTATGCACTCTCGCTGATTCTCTCGAGAACTTTAAAGGGACCATTAGCTTTAGGCATAAGTTTGTTCTTTTGGCGTGATAGAAATTTCTCTTTTCTCAAGTGTAATCGCACTAGATCACTGGGTTAAAATTGAGTCTTCTTCCGATACTTATTTGCTTTTGTTTGTGAGACTCATTCGCATTCTTGCTTTTGGATCATATTTGTTCATAGCTTTTTCATAACCGCGGCTCTCTTTTCAGCATCATAGTTAACTTGCGAGTTGGATGGAATGGGTATTATGCCAATAGGTGTAAGAAGATTGATTCCATACACAACTTCATTAGGCGATCAACTAGTGGCATAATTTTATGATCAATTATAAGCAAATTTAGCATGTGCAAGTTTTAAATCTTAGACTTCGTTTGTTTCACAAAAAATAACTTCCAAGAAAATGCTTTCCAGATTTTCCAACATTCGTTTAACGGAAAATAAATTAATTAGGGAAAATATTTTCAATGAAGGAAAAAAAGTCTTCTAAAGTGAGGGAAATGTTTTCCACTTTTCAAGTTGGGGAAAACATTTTCTACACTCACTCTCTCCTATCTCACACCCACTATTAGTCCTTACTTCTTTCTTTTATTTTTTAAAATCAATTTTTTATTTTATTTTTCATAAATTCGAATTTTTTGTTATTTTTTAATAAAATCGATTTTTTATTACTTTTTCTTTTTCTTTATGTCTTTTTGCTATTTTACTGTTTTTCTTTTTGGCTAATCACTAGCCACAACAACGGTGACGACCGGCAACCCGAGCTCGCCAATCGGCCTTGCCGGATGGCGATGAGGCTTTGGCCTCACCAGATTGGCAACACTCAAGCCTCGCAAATCGACGATGCTTGAGCGTCACCAAACTGCGGCAAGGCTTGGGCGTCGCCGATCTGCGAGGTCCGAGCCTCACCATCGTCTAGTGACATCGAGCGTTGCCGATCTGGCAAGTCCGAGCCTCGCCACCTCGAGCTTGCCTCGTCGGTGAGTTGATTAGGCGAGCTCAAGGTGTGGCCAACCGTCGACCGAAGACTAGCCAAAGAAGGAAAGAACAAAAAAAAAAAAAAAAAAAAACAATTAATTAACAATAAATTTTAAAAAATAATAAATAATGATTTAAAAAAACAAAAAAAATATTGAAAATAGTTTATAAAGTAAAATATTTTTCCAAGTGAACAACGGAAAATACTTTCCACTTCAAAATCAAGTTTCACTCGAATACTGGAAAATAGCTTCCTGAAAAATATTTTCCAGAAAAGTAACATTTTCCGTGAAACAAACGAAGCCTTAATTCTTAAAATTTTTACTCATCATGCTTCAAAGAATAGTAGTAATGGTGTAGTTGGTTATTGCAATATGACCATCAGTTTGAGGATGACAAGTTATGTTGATTAAGAGTTTAGTACCAAGCTTCCTCTATAAGGTCCTCCAAAAATAACTCAAGAACTTGGAATCATCATAAGACACAATGATATTAGGGACCTCATGCAGATGAATAATTTCCTTGAAATATAAATTAGAAACGTGAGAAGTATCATCTGTCTTGTGATAGGGAATAAAATGTGCCATCTTCAAAATCTATCAACAACTACCATAACAGCATATTTACTAGTAACCCTTTTGAGTTATTGTGAGTGCCACCATAAAATCCATGCTTACATCTTCCCAAGGTTGTGTTAGTACTGAAAGGGGAGTATAGAGACCTTCATAGAAATGGCTTTTCACCATATGACAATTCGCACATCAAGAAATGAGGGAATGTCATTGACACCTAAATTTTGGTGTCCCATTTAGTAATTTGTTGCATAGAAAATTAGGGATCGACCTAGCCCCTAGCAAAAAACATTAAGTTAAACTGCATATAGATTTTAGGAGCATTTCATAAAGCCCATACACTTCCATATTCATCGGACTGATAGTAGACGGACTTAAGTGGATGGTCTTGAATCTAAGCCCATATAAACAACAACTTGGTTAAGCCCACATTGCCCTTTAGATAGACCGAAATTATGTGAGCCAGGTTAGAAAAATTAGTTTTCATATTATTCCAAAGATTTGGTCACATAATTAATACTCGGCAATAATCTTTGGGCTATATGAGCGTACATGAATTTTGAAAAATTCCGTCAAGATTATGGAATGTGCAAGAAGGAACTTGACTACCACTAAAGAGGAAAGAATTGGCATAGGGGTTGCATCTCTGTCACATTCACGTGACATTGGCAATATAGCAAAAAGGAGAAGAACTAAAAACAATCTCACTTGATTGGGAGGAAATCAAAGGATATGTTTCTTTTCCTTGTCCCAAAATTTGATTTCCTGGTACTGAGAAAGGCACAGCAATACAAGAAAAGGAGGAGGCTACACAATAGCCGTGCTGAATTCTTAAAAAGTGCGGGGAAGAGAGAGGAAGAGAAGGCTACGAAAGGGGACGGCCATCCTGTCATAAAGAGGGAGAGAATAGAGAAGGAAGGAGGGCAGACGTCTCCACTATTGGGCAACACATAGGGAGGAAGCCATGTATTAAAGGAACGACCAGCGAATTCCTCTCTGGGCAGCCTACGTTCGAGCTCCATCACCGCCTGCATCCACGTCAGCCTGTCACTCCGCGCGATGCTATCCAAGCCTCATCATCGCTGTCGTGACATCTCCAGTCGATCCTAAGGATCCAAGTAGCAACCCAGCAAACTTCACGCAGATCCCGGCATCCTTGCAAAGTGTAGCCACGACGGTAGCCTCCGCTACGATCAGTAACTCTATAGTGTCGATCTTGCAGTCCAGCTGCCGGCTTTCCGGACGTTGTGAGCAGCTCCCAACGAGGTCCCAATAATCCTAGGCGATCATCTAGATCCGGTAGCATCCAGCATCGCCACCTATGGGGTCCTTCCTTTTGAAGTCTGGTCACCTATGGCCTCCTTGCTGAGCTTCTCATCGCTCTTACTCGTATTTTTGCAGCTCTAGCCGTGCTGAATCCATCGTGCGTATTAAGTCCTCAGGAAGCCACCAGGCACTAAACTCAAACGCACCTTATTTTTTTCCCCACAGATGACCTCATAGTTCTCATAGACGACTTTGTTGTGACATTTTCACATTTGAATTTTTTAGCCAAAAAAAACAGGAATTGTTATTTTTTTAATAAAATTATTTACAAGATATCTTTACATTGTTGTCAAAATATAAGTTAAAAAAGTTATGCAAAGAAATTGCTAGACTTGCTTGGTGGTGAAATCTTTTTCGAGAAATTTTTGAAGTTCATCAGCAATATGAGGTTCAGGGTAATAAGTTCCTTCTTTGAAGCGCATGCCAATGAATTCAATTTTCTTTTGGACAAGAATCATTTTTTTTCTAGGAAAGCATAATTCCATGCTTTTGATGATATCAGCAAATTATGTCAAAAGTCGACAGTAAGATTCTTCATTAGGGCTGAAGAGAAGGATATCATCAATATAAATCTGGGAATTAGAAAGAATGGGCTCAAAAATTTTACACATAACCTTTTGGAAAACGGAATGTGCAATTTTAAGGCCAAAAGGAACAATTGTCCATTGTAAATATTGATTTGGGATACAAAAACCTATTTTGGGTCTGTCTGTTGGGTTAATACCCAATTGCCAAAATCTTGCCTTGAAGTCAAACTTTGAATAGATTTTTGCTTGGGCAAGGCTAAAAAAGAGAGAGTTTCAATGGGGCAACGAGAATTTATTATCCTAGAGGAATTAATTTAGAGGTTGATAGTTGATTATTAACCTCATTTTTTCATGATTTTGTTCGACTCACTTGTTGATATAAAATGCTTCACATGCCCATTGAGAATCAGATGGTTCAATCAAACCTTGTGACAATGATTCTGCACATTCCTGTTGAGCGAGTGCAAGGTGTTCATGATTCATTCTTGAATGGCTGGCCTTCGTAGGATTTATGTCTTCATTCCTCTTGAAAGAAAGTTTGACATAAAATAGAGAATTTTTCCACAAGGGTTGGGTACAAGTTTGGGAGGATTGAGAGTGTGACTTAGCATAGGAGGAGAGTAAACTTTAGATGATTGGATCCAGCATGCCTGGTTGAAGAACATAGAATCTCTTAATATCTACAAACTCATGAAATTGATTTTATTAAAAAGAATTCTAAGCTTGGGGAGTTGGGTCAAGATGTCCCAACTAATGATAATATCTTTGTCTGGAGATCTGGAACCAAGGACTTTGGTGGCGATGAAACACTAGGGAAAAAATTGGATGGTGATAGCAAAAGTGTCGCCAAAAACAAAATTGAAATACCTGGTATATGGTTTTCAGAATTCTTCTGGGAGAATCTTTGTGTCCAGCATGGAGGAGCTAGCTCTAGTATCTCTAAGTGCCATAAGAGATATTGGTTTGTGGTATTTGAACAAGAGAATATGGATGGGAATATATGGGTAATAGACTAGTTCGGTGACCCGAACTTCATCATGTACCAAAGGGGAATCAGGGAAGAAGGATGAAGACGTCATTCTTAGAGTCTGAGGCTGGATTTGAACTACATCTGGATGGCAAATGAGTGTTCTCAGAAGGTTGATCATCTAGGGAGAAAACAGACTCGATGTCAGAGTCGTTGAGCTAAATCACAGTGCTTTTGGCAATTTTATCAACTAGATGGCTTTTGTGCTTCTTTGCCTTCGGATAATTTTTGGCAAAATGTCCTTTTTTTTTATAAACATAACACTTGTCTTTTCTATGCTTCTTAGAAGAGTGATGACAGCTCTTACGCAAAAAATTCCATTTACCTTTACTTTTCCCTTTGCGTGTCTTTTTAAAAGAGAATCATTTAAAATATCTCTTCTTTTTGCAGCCTGTGTAGGAAGGATTTAAACAATCCTTGGGACATTTGATCTTCAATTCTGGCTTTAGGCATGCTTTGTCTAGATGCCTATTCTCTTTAAGATAGTTTCGAAAAGCTTCTCGTCGAAGGCAAAGTTCTCTATAGCAATATGAATGGCTTGCTGAATTTCGCCAAGAGTAGCTTCAATCAGGCTTTTCTACCTTTGTTGGAGGGTTTTTTCTGCAACTTGTCTGACTTCTTTTGGGATGGATGCCAAGAAAATTGGTTTGAGATTCTAATCTACTTCAAGCAAATAGAATAGCTTGATCATAGCTTGGAAATGTCGGTCTAGATCTTTACGTATTAATAAGCAGCATTTCCATTTGAAGAACTCCTTTTGTTTGAGCTCTTTCGAATATTTCAGCTTTCTTATGAAGTACATGTGGATAATCTGGATGACATTATCCAGAGGCTGTGTTAATAGATACAGTTGGTCTTGTTCTGAGGCAATATGCCACAAGTCTTTGAGTTCTCTTGTGAAATAGCTAGTGAATTCCAAGAGGATATCATAAGTGTTTAGTTCAGAAATATGCCTAGTGGTGAGACAGGTATGGAATTCTTGAAACCTTTCAGGCCATTTATAGTATGGGATATCATCCAGAGTAAAGTAAACTTTAGATGATGATGATGCAGTAAAGGTCTAAGTTGCATCCGGCTAGTCATGGTGGGGTGCTTCGGGTTTGGAAAACATTTCTTCCTCTTTAGGAATACTATTTGCCATGAACAAGGTTTCTTCCATCGAGAAGGATTCGATGAGAGTGTCGGGCTCAAAGTCGAAGGATGTGTCAATATGCCATGTCTTGGATGGCTTAATGGCAATAATTGAAGGGATCTATCGTCGGAGGAAGTTTCCAAGCAGATTAGAAATAGTCAAAGTGCTTGGGGGTTGGTCGCTAGGGGGGTGTTCTAGCATACCAAGAGGTGACACCGAAGACTTAATAGGAGTCAATGATTTCTTCTGTTTCCATTTAAGCTTGTGAAGCTTCTCTTGAAGAATCACGAAATTATTCTGAGGGGGAGGGGCGGCTGAGCTTAATACAGTAGCGAAAGAGAAGGATGAGTTGAGGGGAGAAGATTTAGGTTTTGGATGTAAGGAATGAGAGGGGAAAAAGGTTTGGTCTGCAAGAGGAAATGACTGTTGGCTTTTAAGAATCTAGATCTGGCACTTGAGCTTTTCGATCTCCAGTTTTTGGTCTTCTAAATAATGGCTAGGGTGTCTGCTTGGTTTCCAGTAGATGAAGCCTCTTTTGGAAGTCTTTCAGCATTTTGTAGGATAATTCAGTATTCTGATCTACACGTTCAAGACGTGTCGCAACAGATCCAAGAATCTCATTTTGAGCCAAAGCATTCTCAGTTTGTCAATTCAAGGTAGTCTCAATAGCAGAGGCCTGCTTGCGCTATCCCTGTGCATCAAGGCCAATAGGGTTGGGTATCTTAGGAGAGTGCCGGTACCATTGATGTGGGTTAGAGAATTTTTCCAATGGAGAGAACTTCCATGTACTAGATTCAGGTTCATTTGGCTTCAAGTGGAGGAAAATCATCGAGAGAAAACATGCATATGCTAGGTAGGGCAGAAGGAGGTTCGGGCTTTGGTACACAAATACTGGATCTAGGTAAATTTATGGGACAAGAGGGATTTTTCTTTACCTATTTTTGGATGGGCATATAAAATGAGGAAGTGGTCAAAAGTTTGACTGGCGATAGTACTGGAGGGTTTTCTGGCTTGCATGGGGATGGAGAGGATAAAATCTTGGGAGGTTTAAGTGGTCTGTAAGAGATAATGAACTAGTATTTTCACCATTTTCTCCAAGAGTTCGACAGTTAGATCTCCATAAAGATACCATTGGTAAATGGTATCTTTCCTTTTCTTCTTTTTGGAAGAAGGGCGGTCATCTTCATCTTCAAATTTTGTGCAGGACTAGCATGCACAGTCGGGATCCCAAAAACAATGTCTAGTGGGATCTTTGAAGAAGTGGATCGGCTATCCTTGTGAACCAAAAGATTGGCCAAACTGTTTATTGTCTGGTTCGCATGAAACGAGATCAATATGACAGGGTGTGAAATGAAGAATAGTAGGGAAAATAGAGGAGGGTTCCTCTTTGGCTTTACTAAACTTGATGGCAACAGTACCATCTTTCTTCCGGGTGAACTGAGGTTCACTCGATTGGACCAATTTGCAACTCTGGTGAAGTTTTTCATAGTTGATTACCTAACTATTAGAGAGGAGCTTGACAAGCTCATTTCATGGAATCTGGTGGGGGACATGGATACCGAAGGTCTGGTCATGATCAACTGAGATAACAAGGGCATCTTCTAAGTTTGGAATATTGAGATCAATGGTATGGTTTTGGACACAGTAGATCATTTGGTAGTGTAAGGTAGCAACAATTGATCCAAGAGTCTAATTGGCTCCAGTGATCTATAGCTGAATCTTAAGAGCAGTAAGCAGGTTGGGATTTGCAAGAGCAATGTTGAAATTTGGGAAGAGTATCACAAAAACAGTTCCCGCATTCATTATTGTCTGGATGGTGCCAACACAAGCTTGCTGGTATTCCAAAAATCCAGTGTCTAATATGGCAATTTTGGTAGCAACTAAGAGGTCATTTCAGCCATGGAAGGTTGAAGCAATGTGAATGGCTCCAAAATGGAGATGTGTATATTCCTGGTGGATCCATTGAGCAGGAAACTCAAGTGGTATTTGAAGAGTGACAAATTGTTCTTGTTCAGTTGCCTGAATGAGGTGTTGATCAAATCGAGAAGATTGGACATATTCCTTAACTGTGCGAGGAGTATGTTTGATCAGGTGTTTGATGGATCGAAGTGGAGATAAAGAGGGTGACTTGGCAAAAGCGGTGTAGGGATTCATCATAGGAAGCTGAGTTTCCGAGATCTTACTATCTTCAATGAGGTAAGCAACCTCATAGAGATAGTCTATTTTTTAACATGAAGACTTGCGAAGTTCTACAGGAGGTTGAAGCGAAAGATTTGAGGAAAGGGAAATAGGGAGAGGAGTGGGAGAGGTAATTTGCGGTGTATCCATGAGAAAAGAAGTTCTTTTCTAGTTTCAAATTGTGGTACCTAAACAAACAAATATGATTCAAAAAAATCCATGGCTCTGATACCATAAAAGGACTATGAAGCTAAATTCATAACTTGATTGCAAACTTATGAGGTATGCTATCCCACACACACGACTCTCTTAGTCATAATAAGGACTGTCTATTAGCCACCAAGTTCCTTCTCAAGTCATGAACTCAGATCATAGTAATCTCTTAAAATATTGGACATTTTGATGCATAGGATCCCAAGAAGGCACTTGCAAAGCATACCCTAGGATTTTTCTCAATTATAGGGTTTGTTTAGAACCGACATTCTAGACTAGAAGAGAATAAGAGTGTTTAGAAAATCATGTTGATAGTAGAGTACACAACACATTTCTTATTTCACTCTCTAGTTTTTACAATGGAGACTCATTACTTATATAGGCAAAGGAGGATATAAATGATAAGAGCAGGTAAGCTGGCCTTGCTCGAACATAATTATGGGAACATATTAGCCACTTATGAGCTACAAACATTGGGAATCATCAAGAAATCCCGTGACATACTATAAACGGTGATTTTACGCCTTGTGCTATACTGAGCAGTTGGCTAGGTGAACAATGAACAATGAATAGTGAACAGTGACCGGTACTATAGTGATTTCATAGCGGTTTCATTTGTCTTTTCCATCTCTAGCGTTGTAGTCATAGTCTAAATTATCAAAGCTATGAGCTAGCTATGCTTTGAGCATTATTGCATCTTCATCTATATCAGATGGACTGGAGCTTCCATTTTTTTCTCTTTTGAAAATGCAAATGAGATTCTCAATCTCTTCTGCCAATAGGTCGAGTTGGTGGGAGGAGCTAGCACTAAAAGGATTAGAAAAAGGGCTATGGAGAGGGCCATGATTTTGGGTGTCTCTCCAAGGATCTTATGAAAGTGGTCCCCTCCAAGGGTCATAGAGGGTTGATGAGTCTGGGTTGTTTTGTTTAAAAACATTGAGAGCCTCTTGGATTTCTTCTCTTATAGGATCCCAAGCTTCAAAGTGATCCTAGGACACGGGGCATGTGCGGGGGCAATGCTTTTGGTGCGATGACTTGATTTTCTTGATATAGGATCTTCTGGAATTCTTAAGATGCAAGCCTGCTAGTGGTGATGGAATATGAAAGTGTATAGTGAATTCGTGCAACTTCTTGGAAAACTTGGGGCTTGCAAGAGGTTTATCAAAAATCCATTTGGTGGGATGGCAAAATGTCCATGGGCAATGAAATAGGACAATAATGTGTCTTTCCAATTTAGGTCTTCCTTGATGATTCTAGATTTTGAAGAGTTCTTTCTAGTAACTGAGTGGTTTAAACCATGTGAGGACATCCATGAGATATTTATGGGCGATGTCTTGTCTGGCTAAGGCCTTTGTAAGAACCTGCAAGATTTTGTTAGTAGGAAATTCAATGGCTATTGTGTACAAGTTGAACATGTACCAAAATAACCATTTCAGGTCTTCTAGAAATTCATCATCATGAGACTATTGGAGTGGATGAATAAATGGATATCTAGGATGGAGTCCTTCAGGTTTGAATAATAATCCTCCATAATCACGAAAGATCCTGAGGTGATATTCTCACATGAATTCTTGAAGTTTCTCTATGCGAATATTGTCTCTGATTGTAAGTGGGACATCGAGAGGATACTTGAGACTTGGCCATGCACCATTTATGTTGGTAGTATGATATGTCTCTAGGAGAGGCTCCTTTTTGACATACATGTTGATTGTTTCCAAATGTTCTTTGGATCTGGACAGGAAGTCAGCAAGGGTGTTTTTAGTCCCTGCAATGTATTTGACTTCAAATGAGTATTTTGAAAACCATTTAGCTTATCGGAGTAACTATGGATGGGGAACCTGCTTTGTTAAAATTTCAACATCTAAGAGAAAGATGACATCCATTTAAATAAGGAAATAATGTCCAATGAGGTGGAATTCGAACTTTTTGATCCCATATTTGACTACAAGTATCTCCTTGAAAGTAGAATAATAATGAATTTCAGCTTGAGAGAATCGACCACTTTTGTAAGCACAAATATGCCTAGTTCCTTCAATTTCTTTGAAGAGAAGGCTGCCCAGTATTTGTCGCTGGCATTAGTTTGGAGAATCCGTTTTCTAGTAGAGGGGATTTTCAAAGGAGAAAGGTGTTGCCAGCGACAAATTAAAAAAATTAATCATCAAAATGGGCTTTTCAAATATGTTTTCTACCAAATAGCATTTCTCTCAAAATTACTTCTCAAAGCAGAAATTATCAAATAGTGTTTGCATTTCTCCAAAACCCTTTAAGCAAAATTACTTTGCATTTCTCTAATAGGCTTTTAAAATGCTGACCCAAACACTCCTTAATTGGACCTCTCTACGGGCTCGACCATTTTGAACCACCTTTTTCTAATATACAAGTATATCTTCCCCGGTGTCATCGAAATCATATTATATTTTAACCGATAAAGCCGTTGACTAATCACCCATCGCTCATGACGTGGCACTCGAGAGCGTGATGGAATCATTATCTCACTCTTTCACTGCATCGAGCTTAGCTGCTCCTCAGGCAAACAATTTTCGCTAGAAACGAAAGATGACCAAACACTATCCCTGGATTTGACATTTTGCTAATTTCCTATCTAAGGAAGGCCTAACCAAAGTATATCTCCCATTATATTTACTAAACTTTCCTAACTTTTGAGAGCAAGATTTTCCCAGTTAGTAGTCGACTTTTTGCATGAACGAGACAAAGGGTCCCAGTACAACTCATTCAACGCCAAACTACGTATCGAAAGAGCGTCCTATAGGCTCTTATCAATTTACTCCAGTTCATTACTCGATTTAATGCTAATTAGTGGACTGTCGGGACATAAAGAAATCAATTAAGGCGGTGGGCCCGGACATGCAACCTTGTTTAGATGGAAAAGAAAAAGGAAAGACGGGTCATGTTCTAGGCAGACCAAGTTGTAAAGGAGAAGGAGCGAAACTGCTTACTGGAAACCGGAGAGAAATCATCATGTCCTATTCGAGAAAAGGAAGCCCAGAAAATTTTGGAATATACGAGAGTTTTGTTTCAGCTTCAAAGCACCCAAATCACTTGAAATTAAACAAAAACTGAACCTTAAAACAGCAAAATCCAAGCTCAGCCTGGTTTTACATCAACCTGTCCTCAAATACAGAGAAGCTCCTTCAAAATGGTTTACTACGAACTGATTTCGGAAACTGTATCGTTGGTGTTTAACATTAGACACCTAAGATGCAACAGTTTATTGAGATGAAATAACTTTAGCATCCCAGAAATCTTTGTCTGTATGAATGCTACTGCTTGAAAATGCACTCACCTACCCTGGTTTACCCTACTTGTCGCTGTGCGACTTCAGTAGTTCCTCCAACAACTTATCGTCCAGATACTCAAACTCGATCACATCTCTGGACTGCTCGGCAGGTGCTGACACAGCAGACGACGATGAACCTGCTGAAGAGAACGATGATGACAGAGACAGGGGTGTGGAGAAAGAACTGTGGTGGCCAGGGGCATCGTGAACATTCTGAGTGTAGTAGTGTTGTTCGTTGGGGAAGTTAAGGATGGCCAAATGGCCCCGGAAGGCGAAGGCTGCCCGGTCATAGGCACGGGCGGCCTCCTCTGCCGTCTCAAAGGTCCCCAGCCAGACACGGGCGCCGTTCCTTGAAGGATCCCGGATCTCGGCTGCAAACTTGCCCCAAGGCCGCCGCCTGATCCCTCGGTACTGGGGCGGATCGCATTGGGACCTCGATGCCCTGTTGTTCCCAGGCTCTTCACTGTTCTCGCTGTTCTGATTCCCTCTTGAAGAAGACCCTTCCATGGCCGGTTGAGTTATATCAAACGAGGAAGTGAAGAATATGATGATCTGCCTGGAAGCTTTTTGGGTAAACTTTAAGAATTTGGAATTCAAATGGAGGTATATATAGGGTTTTGGTCTGATGTGATCGAAGGCGTTGAAAAGTCCAGTGGAGGAGGTCGTATCTGACCAGTCGCAGGTTTGCGGTTTCTTACTTCTTTTTCGGGTCAATTCCAATAAAAACCCCAAACTTTAGGTTTAGTCCCAAATATACCCTGAACTTTTTTTTGTCTCAAGAAAAACCCCAAACTTTAGGTTCAGTCCCAAATCTGCCCCGAACTTTTTTTTGTCTCAGAAAAAACCTCAAACTTTAGGTTTAGTTCCAAATCTGCCCCGAACTTTTCTTTAATCTCAGAAAAAACCCCAAACTCTTAATTTATTCCCAAATCTACCCCAATTTTTTTTTTTGTCAAAAAGAAAATCATCAAATTTTACTATAATCCTAAATTTGCCCTCATTAGCCTCTCGTTCAAAAGCCGTATTAGTAATCCCTAATTTTTTAAATCCTAAAATGGTTTTATTTTGAAAATAATTTTCTATAACATCTTGTTTATGTATATTTATTATCTATGTGGAAATGCCATATTAAGTTGGGACTAGACCATGGGGTATATTTGAGAACGAGATCAAAAATTGGTGATTTTTTTAGTACAAACGGAAGGCAAAACCCCAAATTAGTATACCCGTTAATTGCGGCGTGTTATTTAATTTAGAAATTTGACGGTAAAATTTAACGGAAAATAATATATGGTAATTTTTTTTGGTGGTCAAAAAAATAATTTTGGGTAAATTTGTCATATGTGTACCAATTTGAGATTTTTTTAGACAAAACAAAATTCGGGGTAGATTTGGGACTAAAATTAAAGTTTAGGGTTTTTGTTGAGACAAAAGAAAAGTTCGGGGTAGATTTGGGACTAAACCTAAAGTTTGGGGTTTTCTTGAGACAAAAAAGTTCGGGATATTTTGGAGGACTTAACCTAAAGTTTGGGTTTTTTTGGAATTGACCCCTTCTTTTTCTCAGAAAGTTCGGAGAGAGAGAGAGAGAGAGAGAGAGAGAGAACGGAACAAATTTGAGCAAGTAGAGGCCCAGGATGCCTATTGGAATTCCGATTTGACGAACCCAGGTGAAGGTGATGGCCTTGTCTTCAAATTGGATACCATTGCTATGGCTCTGACGCGTTTATGTATTGTCGGCCCGGGTAGGGCAAAGGTCAGATTACGTGTGCATGACCGTCACCTCCGCGGATGAGGTAGCAATGCGTAGCAGTAATTATAGCATGTATTTTATTTTTCGATCTATTATTAGATGGGTAGTAATAAGGATTTATATTACAAAAAAATCTCAAATTAATATATTTATAACAAATTTATCTATAAATTAATTTTTTGGTCGCGAAAAATCTCTTATTGAAATAATTGTGATAAATTATTTATTTTTGTACTTTTCCCACTTACACTATGACCGTGGGGTGGATTGGAATGCCATGGCGAGAGAGTTTGGGGCTTCTTCTTGGTCGTCTTTGTAGGAGGCGTGTTCGTGGCTCAAGTCTAGAAGAACGCATGTGTCGCTGAAGTCACTTTCGGAATTTCATGGCTGTATCTAAACGAGCTAATGGTGAGTGTTCAGAGAAATGGGCATTTGAAGCCCAAAAAACAGAGGATTTGTAACAATATAATCGTTGATTAATCGACTCATGGCATATATCGATGCTCTGTTTTTGAAACGATAACAGAGCCTCATTCACCTGTCAATGAAACCTCGCTAAACGAATTCGTAAGAATGATTTTTTCTGCCTCGAGGGCTCCGCTCGCAGCTCAGCCATGTCGATCTCGGGTTGGTGCCCATGAGACCCGCTCGTCCGACCCCTCCACCTTCCTCCTCCCCTGTTTCCTTCATCGACACAGCACAGCACTGCTTCTTGTGGCGTTTGCCACTTGTAGACCCGTCAAATGGATAAGTTGAGTCGGGTTTGGGTCGGGTTGAAAATGATGAGACCCATATTGACCCATTTAATCCATTTTGACTAATATTCATATAATGTAGATCTAGTGACCCATACCCGATCTGACCCGTATTGCTAAAAACTATTATTATTGTTGAGAAACCCAAACTCACTTTAAGCTCTATGCTAAATAAATAAAACTTCAAATCAAATTTAAAAAATTAGAAAATAGTAAATAAAATAAAAAATGTGAAAAACCTATAAATTGAAATATTTTTATAGAATTTCACCAATTAAATATATATTTGTAAAAAAGCTATAAATTAAGATGGGGTGGAGGCGAGTGGCGGAATGTCGCAACACTAGTAGATTATTATCACTCACTGATCTTAAGGATGACTTAAAGAAGAAAAACACATTTTATAATTGGGTTAAAAATGGATCGACAATGGGTCAAAATGGTTCGAAAATGACTCATACGTTTTACAGTTTGGTTGAAAATGAGTCATACATTTTGACCCATTTTCGACTTATTAAAATAGAACATGACTCACAAAATAGGTCCATGACCCATCTTGATGCTGCTAGTCACTTGGGGCGTCGCACCTTGTGCCACTGCGGAATACCCACACTTGTAATTTCGAGCAAAGGGTGAATTGAGTGAGTGATTGGAATTGGTTTACTCCGGAGATGGAAGAGGGATGCATGGGTGGCGTATGATTTACCAGGCAATGATGTCGGAGACGGAGGCGAAAGGAGAGAGAAACTTAGCCTTGCCGCCCAGATCTTAGCGAGGACGTCACCTCAATTATTATCTAAATCTGTGTGGTGGGCCAGATTTGCCGACCATGGTGGCAAAGGGGAGATGATGAACAGTAGAAGGAAAGAATAGGAACATAAAATAAATAAATAAAGATAAAAATTCAGAAATTGTTATTAAAATCACATAATGAGGCTGTTCAATTTTAGATCGTCCATGTCAATTGCTGACCATATCACGTAAGAAGATAATCAACACTAATTAAATAGTCACATTAATGATATTTGGCCTAAATTGATTGAATAGACTATATTGAAGAATTGTCAAAAGATTTAAGTTTACGTTGGCCAAATTGAAAATAGAACTGAATTGATAGCTGCATAATAGATTTAGAATTTTTGAACAATTTTTTCAGCTTCTCGATTAAAAAAAGGAGAGATCAAAAAGTGATAGTCTCAAATAGTTAAATAGTCACAGTATGATTGTGACTTGCAAGAGTGTTAGTGTAAGGTTAAATTCTTGTCTAAGCTTAGTCCATGATACTTATTGATTCGAATGCTTAGTCCACGATACTCACATATTTAGATTACTTGGTCCATAATGAATTGAGACTAGGCAACAAATCTATGTACTTCGAGACTTTTTATCTCCCTTCTTTGTTTGTCCTCCCATTTCCTCTAGATAGTAACATCGTCCATTTTGGAACTTTTGCACTATTCTCTAATTAGATCTAAAAAAAATTCAAATTATTCATTGTCGTTCCATTATATAGAACTAGATGCCATGTGGCTTTTGCTATTTATAATGTCAACCCAACCATTACCGAACCAATTCAATAAACCGGAAACACCAAATGCGCACTGAATCAAAAAGAACTTCAAATGTACCTTTGTTCCATCTAAATCACGAGTGATGCAAAATAACTATATGGGATCTTTATGATAGCATTTTGTGATGTAATTCTAGTTTCCCAGCCCCAACTTTTTCTTCCCAGCTGGAAAAAGAAAAGGTAGATAGTGCAAAGAGTAGAGAAATTAGAAAACCCATCCTTTGAAATATAGGCAATATGCCTACTAATCTTCATTAATTACAAATAAACTTAACGTCTCAAGTCAAATTTTCCTCCTTCCTCCCTCTCTATCGCGTCCCTTTCATTTTGCTTAGCCAAGCAGCTATCACCATCGCAAACCTGACTTTCGGCGGCCAACAGTAATTGATATAGATTTGTAAAGAGATTTTGAAAATGGGATTTTATTTTAATTTGAGAATATATAATAGCCACGTTTTTATTATTATTATTTTTTTATCTATAACACTCAGCAATGGGATACCAAGCACGAACGTCAGCACGAACGTCTCATTATCCGTATCGAATGACGATCCTATGACAATCAATAACATAAGCGCAGATGATGACGAAATCACGCGGGGCCAGTACGGACAACCTTTTTCTAATGCATAAGAATATGTTCCAACAAATCCATCGTGGTGTCAACGAAATCACAATCAAATCTTAAGTAGTGAAGTCCTCGACGTAATCGCTGATCATTATAATGTGGCACTCGGGAACGTGTTGGAATCGTTGTGTCACTCTTCCGCTGCATCGAACAATATTCACAATAAACGAAATTTGACCAAAGACTATAGATAGGAAAGGCTTAATATAATTTAATTTAAAGTGGCAATAATATGGGTCCATTTCCTATCTACTCAACGGCTTACCCGATTTGACCACAAAAAAGGGCTTAGCCTATCTCAGATTATATTTTGCGAGGTATTATCTCTGCAACTTGAGAAAAGAATTTCTTTTGCATATATTATTGGGGATAGGGAATGTCCTTTACTTTGAAATTCTTGATGTTTACTGAATGAAATTTGACTTTATTATATTAAACCTCCAATTAAATCTACATATAAGATGAGACACCCGGGGATATTACTACTTTTCACGGACGCAAACAATTTTTTGACATGTATTGAGGAAGGCTTCATGATAGCCAGATGCGATAGCTTGACGATGGATCTTGATTCCAAATATTATTTCGAACCTATTTGAATGCGGGTGATTTCAATTTAGAAAACTTCAAGTACATACCTAGTTTGATGTGGGTCAATGCGAGCTCAACTAATTTCAAGTTGTCTGATTTCCAAATGCAATGGATGTGATTCGGGTCATTGCCAATTTCAAATTGTGTTGGATTTAAAATAGTTTGGATAAGGATCAATTTCAATTTCAATGATTTTCAATCGATTATCATATACGCATTTTAGTTTGAACTGACTAGTCAATTCTTTCAAATAAATTTTGTGCATACTATGCCACGGTTTGGTTCGAGTTTGGAGGAACAACTTTGAGAAAATGCAAATATTTTTCGGCTAGTGAGGTTTTCCAAAATGCTATCACATTTGGCAAATTACAACTTTAAAGTGTATTGAAAAATAGTCTTGATTGAAATATCGTTTGGTAAAACCACATATACAAAGGGCTTTAATTATTATTTAAAAAAATAAAAAGAGCACTCTAGCGTAGCTCCACCTCCCACCAATGGCCAAATTTGGCCATTGGGCAGCCTTGCCTGAGGTTGGCAACCTCAAGCGAGGCGGCTTGAGGTTGCGCAACCCAGGCGATGCTCAAGGTCACATGACCTAGGCAATGACCGAGGTCACGCAACCTCGGGTGACAGTTGCTTGAGATCGCGTGACCCAAGTGTCAGTCGTCAACCTCCAGTACCTCTTTGATACATATGGAAAAGATGATGAATAGTAGGTTAACAGTATAACTTGCATTCTTAAAATGCTGAAAGCCCAAAGTACCATAAACCTACTTTGGACTTTCAGCATTAGGCCAAGGGAGTCCCAAAAAACTAACCAAATGCTTTATATTTTTCCAAAGAGACTTTAGATGCTCAAAGGTCCTTTAGAATATTGAACCAAACAAGGTCTATATCTCCTTTGAATGTCAAAGTTAGCTCTCAATGATTACGGCCAAACTTTTTACTTTACGATCCCTAAATTAGAATAATAAATTAGATGTAAAAGAGTGAAGCTTGAACTTTCAAGTACATCAAACACATGTGCGCCAAGAATACTATATGAGTTTTCGGACAATTTTCATGCTGGGCTCCCGACGGACTTCAATTTCGCTTTGCATGAGTTTTGGCCTCGTCGTATCAAGTTCACCTTAACATTTGGTTTCGAGTTTCGTCAAATTCATATGCTTTCAGGTTATTTGAATATCAGATAAGTCAATTATAACTTAAAATTAATATAATTAAAAAAACCTCAAATTAGTATTACGATAAATTTATCCCAAACTAATTTGTTAATTACAAAAAACTTCAAATTGATACACATGTCACAAATTGATCCTTTATTAGTTTTTATTTAATTTCACAGTCAAATTTTTGAGTTGAATGACATGTAGTAGTCGATGAGTATACTAGTTTAGGGTTTTATCCTCTATTTGTCACAAGTGTATCGGTTTGTAATTTTTCTTGGTATTAATCCAATTTAATAAAACTGATAGAGGATAAATTTGTCACAAATATACCGATTTAGGGTTTTTGTGGTAAAAAAATTAGTTTGAAGTAAATTTGTTACAAGTGTGTATCAATTTGGGATTTTTAGTAGCCAAAAAATTAGTTTGTAGTAAATTTATCACAAGTGTACCAATTTAAGTTTTTTTCGTGGTATTAACCTTATAAATTATGTATTTTTCTTAGTCAATTCAAGTTGGGTTAGACCTAGAAGATTTGGATGGGTATTTAAAATTAATTGGAAGAAATTCAAAACCCTTGTCATTTTTGCAAATATAAAATCCCCAAACTATATAGTCAAACTTTTTTATATAACTAAAAACCCTAAATTTGCATGTAGTGATACTATGCCCTAAACTTTTTTTGTTCATAAAAAAATTCGTGACAAATATACCCAATGTCATACAAATAAAAGTTTGAGCTTTTTCATGCAAAAAAAATTAGAATTTTTTTGATTGCGCTTCCGTGCATGCCGATAACACCCACAGCACATGCATCCAAATAGGAATTGAAATGGTAACCTTTCCTTCTTGGACCTCCAAAGAAAAAGCATTGATTCCCTGTCATATGGGCATAACCAAAATGACTCAAGTCAAACTTTTCTTGAATTCTTGGCAAGCGAAAAAGAAAGAGAAGACTTGTGCGTAAATATGCATGCAAATGCAGAAATAAAGGTCAATTGAAGAGGAAAAAGTAGGATTTGCTTCTTCTAAGCATTTGCTACTCGAGTAGGACACTAATGACAGATTCACGATGTGAAAATCCCGTACCTAATCATCATGGGGAAACTAGAAATTGAAAGAGATAGGGGAATTCGCACCCAAGTCAACGCATAACAGATAATGAAACCTGAGCAAGTGACATAAAACCATGTTACTCGGAAGGAGCAGGAAAAATTATTAGATGACTGCTAAATAGAATGTGCGTACAACAAACTGTGATTATAAGTGGGTCCCATCAAATTTGACCGTCCTGATTTAATTTGTTCCATGTGGTGGATTTACTTTCTTGGTGGAAAGAGAGTTAAAAAGCGATGCGTCTCAATCACGTGAATATTCTAAATAAGGCTGTAATTTGCAAGAATATTGTTCTATGATTAAATTATAGTCTAAGCTCAGTTCATGATATTTAATGATTTAAATGCATGACTCTAATAGATGCTAGATGAGAGTTGCACGTTTCTAACTATTTAGATTGTGCAATCCATAATATGTCGATAATTTGACATCTTTGACGATGCTAATCACTCGATCAATGGTGAATAGAGGCTGTGCAACATTTTATGTACTTCAAGGCTTCCTATCTTCCATTTGTTTGTTCTCCCTTTTCTTTTGGGGTAAAAACATCATCTATTTTTGAACTCTTGCAAAATATTTAATCTCCCTCATTTCTGGGTTCCCTTTAGTTCAATTACATCTCGAACTTTTGGAAATTGTTCACGATCCTTTCCCATTGCATAGAAAAGATTGATTAAGCAAGCGGGCCCGGACATTTAATCTTGTTTAAAATGGAAAGAAAAAGGGAAGACGGGTCACATTCTAGGCACACAAAATTGGAAAGGAGGAGCGAAACCGCTTATTGGAGACGGGTCACATTCAGGTCAACATGAAGAACAAATTTTCAAAGTTCTCGGTCGCCATTTTCGTCATGTCCTATTCAGGAAAAAAAAACCCTGTTGGAATATACTAAAGTTTTGTTGCAGCTTCAAAGCACCTGAACCGCTAAAATTTAAAAAATGTACTAAGAAAAGAATCAAAAGAATCTAACTACTTACTCATTAGTGGGAGGTGAATTTCCACTTCAGTGAAATTCTCTCTTTTTACGAAATTGTGGTTCCCCCGAACCAGATTAACTTTTACGTACACCTGTTGTCAAGTACAGAGAAGCCCTCCCAAAATAGATTGCTGAACCAATTTTGGAGATTGTACCTTGGTATTTAACATTAGAAACCTAAGATATGTTTCAAGAATTTGTTGAAATGAAATTGATTTTGCATCTCAGAAACGTGTGTTTGGATACATACTACTGCTTAAATTGAAAGCAAGTACGACAGAGAAGTATCTTAGAAGATATAGGCATATGCGTGCCACTGGCATTTATTCCACTATTATTGATTGAAGTTATCATACAACATTAACTTGTCTTATTAAGCCACTGCTGTGAAAATGCAATCTTGAAGATTGCCAAATGTAATTTACATGAGCAAACCCTGCAAAGGAAACACCACTGCGATCCCTTTCCCCGACTGAAAATTCTCAAGTACGAAGACATCTTGATCGAAACAAAAAATAACAAATTTCTTACCATGGAATTTCAAAAAACCTAAATGTGCACTAGACGACCTGCATTTTACCCTACATGTCGCTGTGTGACATCAGTAGTTCCTCCAACAACTTATCGTCCAGACACTCGAACTCAATCACATCTCTAAGTGGCTCTGCAGGTGCTAACACGGTGGATGAAGAAGAACCAGCTGAAGAATATGACGACGGCAGTGACAGGGGTGCTGAGAAAGAACTGTGGTGGCTGGAGACATACTGGTCATTCTGAGCGTAGTATTGTTGCTCGTTGGGGAAGTTGAGGATGGCTAAATGGCCTCGGAAGGCAAAGGCGGCCCGGTCATAGGCACGGGCTGCCTCCTCTGCCGTTTCAAAGGTCCCAAGCCAGAGGCGGGCGCCGTTCCTCGAGGGGTCCCGGATCTCAGCTGCGAACTTGCCCCAAGGGCGCCGCCGGATCCCCCGGTACTGGGCTGGATTGCAACGTGACCGCGGTGCCCTTTTCTTCCCCTTCTCTTCGTTGTTCTCATTGTTCTGATTCCCTCTTGAAGAAGACCCTTCCATGGCCAACTTAGCTAATATCAGATGAGGAAGTGAAGAGTGTGATGATCTGGCTGTAAGCTTTTTTGGTAAACTTTAAGAAATGGATTTCAAATTTGATGGCGACAAACAAATGATGGAGGGTAGCGGGTATATATAGGGTTAGGTCAGATAAGATCTAAGGCGTTGAAAAGGTCGGAGGTCTTATCTGACGGTGCGGAGTTCGTGTTTTTTTTGTCTTTTCCTGAGAAAGTTCGGAGAGAGACAGAACGAACTCGTGCAAGTTGAGACCCAAGATGCCTATTTGGATTGTGATTTGACGAACCCCAAATGATGTGATGGCCTTATTTTTAAATTGTATACAATAGTCTATAGCCACGTCTCTGATATGTTTATGTACCGTAGGCCCGGGTAGGGCAAAAGTTGGATACGTCTGGATGAGGTAGCCATGTCGAAAGCAATAATTATAGCATGGATCTGATTTTTTATTTTTAATCATTAGTTAGATGGGTACTAGTAAACATTAATCTACACTATTAAATTAGGCATACTTCATAGTAATAGCTACTGCTTTATGTAAAATATGTGTACAACTCACCGATGGGAAATGAAGCACAGTCCGGGAGTAGGGATTTTTGTGCAATATAATTGCTCAAGTAAAAAGAGCAATGTTGCATGTGCTAAGGTTTTGTTCCTTTGTTTTGTGTACTAACTAAAAGATAACAATATCGCTCTGGATATTCAAACAGATGGGACATATTCTCAATTCATCATACTATTGTTAATTCACTTGATAGACAAATTATAGTAACTATTTAGTGAGCAACATGTCACGTTTAATTTAAGAACCAAATCGAATCGAACTAGATTGATTAGTTGAAGGCTGATTCTTAAAAGAACCCGTTTGATTCTCAGTTTTGTGAACTTAAAACAGACTGACTAATATGATTCAGGTATCAAGGTCAGAACTGGATTTAAAGTCTATTATAATATATTTATTTATTTATTTATTTATTTTGTAACCATTGAGAATTGAATGGAATCATAACGGACACATGACTAACAAATGCTTTTGTAATGAAATGGTAAAACTTTTATATTTAGGCTAGTTGGTGACTAGAATAAGAAATTAGACCAAAACCCACGAGTTAGGATTCAAGGAGCAGTTGGTTGGATTCCCAATTCCAATTGTGGATCAAAAATCAGTTCCTAATCCTAGATCAGGAAACGAATAACGCTAGCACTGAATATCCTTGGTAATGAGTTCTTTTTCATGTCTCATTTAGTACGTGTGATGACGATTCTATGACCGTCAAAAACATAGGCACGAGGATGACACCAGTCGTGTCATGCTGACGTGGTCATCCGTGTCCAGCCATTTTGCAGTAGGACCTGACTAAAAGCACACGAATGGCCGACTGATTGGACCTTCTCTGTGGATCCCCAGGGCAGCATCTTGAACAGCCTTTTTCTAATATGCAAGAATATGTTCCAATGGTGGGTAGACCGTGAAAGTCATATTAAAAATTCTACTAATAAAGCCTCTGACACAATCGCTCATCACTTATGACCTGACACTCGAGAACGTGACGTAATCATTGTGTCACTCTTCCACTGCATCGAACGATATTCACTAAATACGAAAGTTGACCAAAGACTATATTTACATACATATGTAAGAATTAATATAATTTAATCTAAAGTGGCAATAATATGGGCTCATTTCCTATCTCCACGAGGGCTAACCCAAAGCACATCTCAGATTATATTTTGCCCGGTGTTACCTCCGCAACGTTGAGAAAAGAATTCATTTTGCAAATAATATGGTAATTTGCTTTTAACTATTGAGGATTTGGAATGTCCTTTACTTTCTAATTCCTGTTGTTTATCATATGAAATTTGACTTTTATGATATTAAACCACCAATGAATCTTTATACAGGATGATGGTAAAATTGTCCAAAAAGTCCTAAAGCTTTTGCATTTTTGATAATTCAGTCCTAAACATTTTAGTTTTGCCAATTAAGCCCTAAACATTTTCACATTTTGCTAATTGAATCCATTCGGCCAATTTCGGCCGGAATTCGCTGACATGGATGGCTGGTGTTGATGTGACAATTTTTAAAAAATGTTTTAATGATATTTTAATAAAATTTTGAATTTTTTAGGGTTTTTATTTTTTTTTCCTTTCCTTTTTTTTTAGGTTTTTGGAGAGAGGACCGATGAGGGAAAAAAGAAAAAAACATGAAAAGTATAAAATTTTATTAAAATATCATTAAAATATTATTAAATAGTGTCACGCTAGTAACGGCTATTTATGTTAGCAAATTCTAAGCCAAAATTGATCGAATGAACTTAATTGATAAAATGTAAAAAGGTTTAGGTCTCAATAAAAAAAGTTGAAAGGTTTAGGACTACATTAACAAATGTGCAATAGGTTTAGCACTTTTTTGATAATTTTTCCTAGGATAAGGCATTGGAAGATTGACTAATTTTCACGAACGTAAATTAATCTTTGACCTACATTGGAAAAAGCTTCATGGTAGCTAAATGCGGTGATTTTATGGGTTGGATGAATTTCAATTTTTTTTTTTTGTTATGATTTCGAATCTTTTGTGGATGTGGGTCGTTTCAATTAGAAAATTTTCAAGTGTAGGCCTAGTTTGATTTAGGTCAATGCAAACTTAGCTCATTTCAAATTGTTTTTTCATGTGTTAATACCCAAAAATACCCTCATTATCATTTGTTGATCACGAGGGCATAGAAAAGAACAATATGCCCCGTTTTGCTCATAAAAACCTAGAACCGTTGGTATTCTTGAAGGGTTTTGGAGCTGGGGGTTGACAAGAATCCATATGAATATATCTGAGTCGATGGTAACATGCTTAGTTCCCACATGTTAGGCTGTGACTATAATGAGTTGGATTTAGATTGTAAGTTAAATTGGCATTAAAGCCCAAGCAGAAATAACCATTGCGGATAAGATGTTAGAAAGTGGGAAAGCAGTTATTCACTTGGTGGTAGAGGTGTCAAAATGGGTCATAAACCCATATTATGACTCACTTTTAGTTAAATTGATCAAATATGGGTCAAATGAAAGTTAAATATGAGTCAAATATGGGTCAAGTGAAAATTAAATATAGGCCAAATATGGGTTTAGTAATTTATTAGGTAGATCCATCATCTCTTTCTTTTCATCCCTCTCTTCTATGCGTTCTCGACCTCCGTTACTAATCTCGCCATCACCCCACCATCACCATCGCCGATCTCGAGCTTGTCGTTATCGGCTGGAGCTCAATTTGGATTTGGGCAGGTGAGCCACAATAGAGCTTGAGCTAGCAACGCTTAGGGCTCGCTAGCTAAAGCTCGACCTAAATTTGGATAGGTGAGCTGCGAGGTCGTCGGCCTTGGCCAAGTTGCGGCTCGCCCGGATCTAGGTTGGCAAGCCCCGAACTCATTGGCCTCAACAGAGCTCATGGCTCGCCAGATTTGGGCGAGCCTGAGCTTGACCACTGCCAGCGACCTCGAGAGTTTAGATCAATCGAGCCTCGAGTTCATCGGCTTTGGTCGAGTTCGGGCTAGTTGGCCTACATCTTGGCTAATCCCTGTCGGGCAACACTAGTAGAGGAAAAGGGGGAAGAAGAAGGAAGAAGAAAGAAAAGAGAAAAGAAAGGGAAAATAAAAAAAAAAAAAAGAAAGAAAGAAAAAATAAAGTAAGATAAAAAATTATAAAAAATTCAATTTTTAAAATAATTAAAAAATCGATTTTTTAAAAATTATTTTCCAAAAACTATTTCAATTAGAGGTATCTACATTTTTTTATTTACTAATTTTTATTATTTAATGTACTTTATAAATTTGATGTGAAATTATTATTCAAATAATTTATATATGAAAAGTTTAAAATGGATTAAATAAGTGAGAGCAGATTTTCTTAAATTAAGTTAAATATTAATATGTGTTGGTAATATGGGTCGGGTATGGGTTAGGTCAGATATGGGTCATCAAATTTACATTGTATAAAAATGGGTTAAAAGGGTTAAATGAGTTGATGTGAGTCGGACCATTTTCAACACGACCCAAACTCGACCCGACCCACCCATTTGACACCCCTACTTAGTGGGCAAGTCATGCAAGTGTCATCGACAAGTCAAAAGGCAATCGGATATAGATTAGGTGGTTAATGAAAGAAGGAAAACATGAGAAAAATCAAGAGTGCTACTCAAGGAAAGCAACCAACCGAGCTACACTATAAATACCACAAGTCGCATAACTAAGAGGACCCCCCTCAAACATTACAACAAATATTTTTTTTTCATCTTTACTTTATCACATTTTAGCTTATAACTTTCCAGATTCTCGCCGTTGATTAGATTTTGATGTGTATCTTTATTCGGTTCAGCATCGTCAATTAAATTCCAATGTTCCACAAGCTCGGTGCCATTGATTAAATTCTGGTGTTGATTTTCCTATCTAGGAGTATTGTTGTTGATTAAATTCCAACTATATGCCTAAACAAGTTGTATTGTGATTAAATTTCGACATAGTTTGAGCTGGAAATATAAGGTTGTACATACAAGTTGAGAATAAACTTTGCATTCGCATTTGACATTCCCTATCTATACTCAGTGCCAAAACTTGGATTCCCTATAATAAAATTGAAATGCGTTGTTTGGTAAAAGATTTCTTGTGGGAACCTAAACTGGAGAAACATCTTCTTTGGCATGCCTAGTGGGACAATTGTGTTGAGTTGAGAGAATGCTATGCCACAAACCCAAAGTCGAGCCAACCTACATAGTGCTACCGATGAACATATATCATTGATGGATGAAGATAACATGTGCGGAGAAATTATCATCAACTCAACTTCCTTGTGATGAGGCCACAAACCACTTCTAAGAGGAAGCCGTCAATACTCCAAGGCAACACATGGAGGAGAGAAGGCAATAATCAAACGTCACACTAGTGATGATTGTTACTATGAGGCAAACAATTGAGGAGGCTCAAGACAAGTTTGCCAACCACATAGTGAGAAGGGTGATTGATGTGGTTAGACCCTTGATCATAATGCCTATCATGAATGTGCTCAAGGATAACATGGAACTTCAATAGAGCCAGCTCAACCACAAATAGGGCAAGTCCAATGACAACCAAGTACATTCCTACAGCACCTATATATCTAGTAACATCGAGTAAAGTAGGACAGAATTACTGGTTTGGTCCCCTGTTAGGATCTTACAAAGAGGAGAAGTCATTGCACCTGCACAGACTGATGGGTTAATCAATATGAATATACACATAAATGTTGATCAATTTCTTACAATGCCCATTCCACTCATGACCCGATAGCCCACAACACTCGAGAATGGCTTAGGAGTTGGGATGCCACCCTAGCCAAACTCTATTCCTATAGATGAATGTATTACTAGTCAACATGGAAGTTCCAGGAGTTGTAATAACTCCAGCTAGGGGGTAAAACCAAATGCAGTGGACAAACATTTATCCATAGGCAACGATGCTTAATGTACAACAATAGGTGCCTCTACTTGCTATGCAAAATGTGCAGCAACAATAGCAAGTGCCTTTACGTGCTATGCCTAATGTGCAGCAATAGCAATAGATTCCTCTACTTGCTATGTATAATGTTCAACCTCACACGACAATGCTTAACATCCAACAATAGATACCGTAGGTTCCAATTCCTAATATTCAGCTACAAATGAATATTCTTAACTCTCAAATAAATCAAGCACCTATGGTTCAACCACAACCACATCTCTAAGGGCCCCTACTCTATCAAAATCATCAACAGCATGTTAACCTAGCAATGCAACCCAATTATGATGTGCAACTTGCCCCAAGGTTGCCTCTTATAACCCCTATTTAGAACCAACTAGTGGTTGATCTAGCATTAAGGGAATATGGTCATGAGATGGCTTGCCTACCCAATATCTATAGAAAGCCATATCCAGAGATCGAATTGCATTAGTGTCTAGAATTTATTCTTCTTGGATGGATACTGTGCCATATCTTAGGGGATTTAAAATGGCTAAATTTACCTTGTTCACTAGAGAAGAAGATCAATCAACATTCGGGCATATTAATCGTTTTTGGCACAATGTACTGACACTACACATGCGGATCATTGGAAACTTAGGTTGTTTACTCTTTCATTGCCAAAGACTACTTTCACTTGGTATATGGCATTACCACCGAATTCAATTAATTCATGGGAGCAGATGAAAGATTGTTCCACAAGCAATTCAAAGGGTAGTCCCAGATTTGTTAGTAGCTAGGAATTAATACATAGTTCCAAGTTCAAGAGGGCTAGGAATAAATGCATAGTTCCATTACCTGAGAAAACCTTTGTGGATCTTGCCTTTAATAGATTGAAATTTGAGATTCATGAGAGGATGGCGGGACAAACTTACTCAGATTTGTTTCAGCTATCTACTGTAGCTACAAAAAATGAGAGCTTGTTCAAAGATAAGGACAAAAGACATAGCAAACGGGCAGATGTTAATTGGGCTGAGTTAGTAGAAGTTGATGAGGAACAAGAAGAGCTAAAAATGGCAAAGGTTGTCGTTGCTAAAATGATTATTGACAAACCTTATACGTGTCAAGTTTTGAAACCAGCCATGATGAAGGAGGAAATCGAACATCATGCCAAAAGCAAAAGAGCCTGTTTATTACTCTTCAATGTCAATAAAACTGAGGAAATATTTGATCTCTTATTGGCTGATGGACAAATAAGGCTAACCTAGGGAAAAAATATACATGCTAAAGATGAGCTGACAATAAAGAGGTATTGCAAATGGTATCACTCCTGGGCCATAATACTAATGATTGCCTAGTATTCAAGAGAAATATTCAAGAGGCTTGTGGATGACAAGAACAAGGCTCCTATAGAAGTTGATGTCGATCCTTTCCCTGTCATGATTGGTATGATATCTTGGAGAGCTAAGCCCCAGAGATACCATTAGCCACAATTTTGCACAAGATGCAAACAGATAATTGAATAAAGACAATACCATCCTAGTTTCTAGGATCATTAATTCAAAAAAAGAGTTGTTAGCCAAGGTTCGATACCTCAATCCCAAAAGAAATTTGCTTGGTATAAGCCAAGCCACCCTAAGAAATGTTATACATATAAGAAGGGAAGACTTCCTTTGTTAGACTCTAAATTTGAACACTATCATAGTTATCTATTGTGTTCAAGATGTAGGCAATTGATAAATCAGCAGATACGTTATCCTAGGGGGCAGAATGATAAATACGACACTATGGTTATAGGCAGAGTACAATAATAAAATGATCAGAGGAAGCTTTTTCCCCATTTAACGAAATAGTCTAAGAAGTATCGTGCCCGTCGAGAAATTTCTAAGTCATTAAGACAGAGATATGAAGAGGGTGATCCCATAATTGGAACTTTGGGAGAATATAGTGGAAAATATGATTATTATGCTAGTTATGCCCCACTTCCCATTTACCCTCAATTAATAAGCCCATTTAGATGGGGATTTGAGTTCAATTATGAGGATAACATTTTACCAACAAATGATCGCCATTGGTGAACTTTAAAAATATCTTATGATCCACTCATCGATAGGTGGTATAAGATTTACGACTTCAGGTCTACAAGGCAAAAATTGACACGAACACAAAAGAGAAGAGTGTAAAGAAAGAAAAATGTTTATATGCTCTAGAAATAGCTTGATCAAATTCATATTATACAAGTCAAGCCCACTTTGGTAACTGTACATGCACAAAGGATAGGAATCTAGTAGAAGAAAATTAGATAATGAAGGTGCCATTCCCAATCAAAATGGTAAATTAGACACAGAAACAGTTGCCTAATCGCCCGAACATATGAGAAGTCCATTGTTAAGGTTAGTTTGACTATTGAGCTCTTACATGCTATAGTTAAAGCTTCCTAAGGAATTATGTGGGGTATATTCTGATGCTAAATTATGTGAGGAGAATCTAACGTATGAGAAGGAAGGCAGATGAGAAGGAAGGGGTAGAATTCCATTTTAACAATGAGGAAGTTATAGAGTTTGAGAAACCCCATACATATAGTTCGAATCATTTAAGGGCATTAAACATTAATGCTAAAATTAATGATTGCTCTACATTCGCATGTTAGTCAATGGAGATTCTACTTTGAATCTCATTTCTTACCATTTTTACAAGAAAATAGGAAGGAAGGATGATGAGATTATCCCATCAAATATTTAGTTGTCAGACTTTATTGGAGATGTCTCAGGCGTCAAAGGAATATTTGTAGCTGATTTGACCATGGAATCCAATACCTCAAAGACTTCTTTCTATGTCGTTGATGTTGATGGATCCTATAATTTGTTACTCGGAATGGATTGGATTCATGGAAACCAATGCATTCCACTGACTTTGCATCAAATGTTGGCATTATGAAATAGTGATAAAGTAGAGTGTGTGAAGGCCAATGTGAGACCACATGTGGTTTGTTCATAAATGGTAAAGGGTTGTAGGGGGCAATATGTAACACCCTCAATTTTGACTCCATGAGGAATGGCCATACCTATTCACTTTTAGGTTAATTTATTGGTCAAGTAGGTTTGCCACTTAAGGATGGTAGGAGGCCACTTGGAATAATTAGAATGGATTGCTTGGATCGGTAATGATGACATCGAGTAGTATAAATGGGAGGACTCCTCTTCATTTCTCACCCTTTGCCATCCATTCTCTCATTCCTCCTCTTTTGATTGCCCTCCTCCTCCTCACGCCTCTTTACTCTTTCGGCCTTCAAGCAATTGCCCACTCTCTATCTTTCGTGTTCTTAGATCGAGGGCTATTCAGGTAAGTGTAGTTTCTTCCTTTTTCTAGTATCATTCACAATATCCTCGACCCTAGGAAACTCTCTCGAACAAGTCGAGGGTAGGTCGATTGATGTGTTAATGTATTCTATGCTTCATGTATTTGAATTCTTGAATGATCGGAATGAAGTCATGTTTCATTGCTTTGGTTTAGTACAAGTCGAAGTTCATCCATAGCCATAAGATATGATTCGGTGTTGAGGCATACCGAGTTCAAATCTTGGATTGGTACGGGGTTCCTCCATGCTTGTTACTCAACCATGGCCTTGGGCTTAGGCTCGTTCTTGGAATTATTGATGAGGAAATTCATGAATTCATGGTACATGCATCATGTTTAAGCATGAAATGTATGATTCATTGTACGTGCATGAGGCTTGAGTTCCACCCTTGAAAGGGGATAGGCGCTCGAGCAAAGATAACAAAAGATGAGAACGGGGTTTGAGTCTTCAAAAACCTGGCAAGAACGAGATTCGAGTCTTGAGCATAAGAACTAGGTTTGAGTCCAAAAAGCCGGCAAAAAGCCAAAAGCCTGAATTGAATTGGGTTCGAGTCCCCAGACAGCTTTGGGAAGACTTGGGTTCGAGTCCCAAGCAAAAGAGAAAGCTTAGCAAGCATGGCATGCATGAGTAAGAAAAAAAAAAGCTAGACTTACATCAGCTCATGGCATCCATCACATTCATGAACAATTGCTAGAAGCAAGATTGCATAATTGCAAATTGATTTGCCTTCAACACAGTTTGCATGAGATGCTTGACTGAAGTTGATGATTTAGTAATGTGCTAGTAGAAGATAAGGACTATACTTATTGAGTATTCCAAATACTCACCCTTGTTTTCTTACAAGTACTTAGAAAGAATGGCTATAATTTATTTTGGATGTCTTGTAAAAATTGATGCATCTTACACGAACATTATAGACGTAGACATGGATATAACATACCATAAAATCACATCCACAATTTATAAATGGTATAACATACCATACTTATTGAGGCATGGTATAAATGGTATGAGGGAACTTTGGTTGGACCATTTTGAGGCTTTGACATTCCCAACTGTGATGATGATCCATTCGAAGATCCGTACTAGACTTTTATGTACCCGCCCTAGATAAAATAGGGTTCCCAATTTTGGTTAATACCTCCATAGCAAAGTTAGGGAAACCCTGACTTTTGAGGTATGTAAAGCGGCCCAATTTTGATGTAAACATATATGGTGAAAATAGCCGTGTACTCATCACCGCTATGTAAAATATAGTTCATGTTGTGATATTGTATCTCATATTCCCATGCTTATATTTTGTCGGGGTTGTATGTTCATGTATTCCACTTGTGCATAATCATGAGACAAATGAATTCAGGATGGCAACAAAGCCTAATATGTTGCAAAATAACCCGCAGCTCAGCCTTGAGTAAAAGAGGGCGTGACACCATTAGTAAGAAGAATCAAGGTTCATGGCATGTACATGATGCTTGAGTATGTCCTCAAAAGGGGATGAGTGCTCGAGTAAGATAAGAAAATATGAGAACTGGGTTCAAGTCCCAAAGATCCTGGCAAGAACTAGGTTTGTGTCCTAGAGGCTGGCAAAAGACTTGGGTTCGAGTCTCGAGCATACAAATGGGTTTAAGTCCTAGAAGCCGGAAAAAGCCAAAAGCCCGGATTAAAGCCTAAGTTGAATTGGGTTCGAGTCTTGAGATAGCTTCGAAAAAGACTTGGGTTCGAGTCCCAAGCACAAGAGAAAATTTAATATGCATGGCATGCATGAGTAGGGAAGAAACGCTAGAAGTGCATAAGCTTATTGCATGTATCACATGGCATGGATGATTGCAAGAGTTGCCATTTATATGTGTAAGAGGCATAATATGTACATTTGCAATTGATCTACCTTCGACACAGTTTGCATGAGATGTCTTGATTAGAGTTGATGATGAAGTGATATGCTAGTCGAAGGTTAGAAGTTATACTTACTGATTATTCCAAGTACTTACCCTTACTTCTTTTACAGGTACTTAGAACATAGAGGCATCTTCTGCAGACGTAATAGAAATAGATACGGAAATTACTTATCGCAAAGTCATGTCTACCTTATGGGTCGAAAAGGGATTGGATGAGTAAGTCCCAATGTACTTTGAGGCTTGGTATAGGTGATACAAGGGTACTTGGATTGGACCTTTCCATGGGTTCAACAATCCAACCAATGTCAATGATGATGATCTGTCCGTAAACTCAAACTAAAATGGATAGTACCGGCCCAAAGTTAAGGAGGGTTCCCAATTTTGGTTGATGGTCATCGTAGCGAAGTTAGGGATACCCGAGCCTTTTGTTGTATGTAAGATAGCCCTTTTGATGTAAACAAAGTAGATGTGGCCGGATGAAACTATGTAGTAGTCACTACTTTTGTAATATAAGTAGTGTGTTTTATAATATATGCATCCCATGTTCCCAATTATATGTGTCGGGATTGTATGTTCACGTATTCCGCATGCGCATAAATACAAGACAAATGAATTCGGGATGGCAATAAAGCTTGGGTTGTCGCAAATAACCTGCAACTCAACCTTTGAGTCAAGGAGGCGTGACACAATAGAAGAAGATATTTGTATAAGCAAACCCCCAATGGTAGATTCTAGCAATATTACGTTCTGCCATTTTTATAAAGGGATTGTTGAATGAGTCCTAAATAGTCAACTGGTGGAGCAATTTGATAATGTTGTTTATGAAGAACCTTATATTGTCCAGAGACCTCATCAAGAGTTACTCGGCCTATAAAACCAAATTAGCAGAGCAAGACGCGGAGGCTATCGAAGGGATCTTGGACTTCGCTGATTCACCAATGAGTGATAATGATAAGGTCATTAAAACTCAAGATCCTTTGGTAGAAATTAACCTTGGCACAACTACTTATCGAAGCCCTATTTATGTAAGTTTCCTCCTTGATAATGAACTAAAAGCTTGATTAGTAGATTTGTGAAAGAAATACGGGATTGCTTTTCTTGGGATTATCATGAAATGCATCAACTAGGCAGAGATGTTGTAGAACATCAATCACTAATAAAGAAAGGATTTAAACCTCATAAGCAACCTCCAAGACTATTTTCACCAGAAGTCAAACAAAAAGTCAAAGAGGAAATTGAGAGGTTGTTGGGAGCAGGCTTTATAAGAACTATATGGTATGTTGAGTGGCTATCGAATATAATGTCAGTAAAAAAAAAGAATGAAACTTAAAGTTTATATAGATTTTCGCGACATAAATGCGGTTATACCTAAGGACAAGTATCAAATGCCCATGGCCGATGTGCTTGTTGACTCTACCTCAGGTAATGAGATTATGCCACTCATGGACGGTCATTTGGGCTATAATCAAATATTCATAGCTGAAGAAGTAGTCCATAAAACTGAGTTTAGATGCCCAAGCGCGATCGGTACCTTCAAATGGCTTGTCATGCCATTCGAATTGAAGAGTGCAGGTGCTACATATTAGAGGACGATGAATTTCTTTTTCCATGATATGATTGGAGATTTTATGAAAGTCTACGTTGATGACGTCATCGTCAAATCAGACTCGGTAAGTCATTTGGATTATCCAGAACAAGCCTTTATTAGGATGCTAATAAGGCAATAGAGCTGCTGGACCCGGCTAAAGGAAATCGCTTTGTCCTGTCCTGTGGCCAAATTGACCAACAACCCGCCAAAAAACAAATAAAAGAGTCAGTAAGGAGAATTTGCAGCACTTTCATTCGTTACCACCTGAGAATGTTAAGGCCAGCCAAGTGGGCCCGAGAGATGGTGGGAATGGCAAGCGACTGGTGATGGAAGGCAGAAGACCAGCAAGTCAACAGGGAGCCTCAGGGATGCTTGTGGAATACCGGGCACGTTGCGAGGCGTAGAGCCCGGCAAGAGCAGCTGCTTGAACTTGGACTGTTGAACAGCAAATCAGCAACACTTGCAAGTCCCGACCAGGAATGGCAGCAGGGAGAAAGGAACGCAACCGAGGAACGAGGGCGTGATTCGCTGCTGGGCGTTGATCATGGGCTGCAACAGGTTGGCTTGAGACAGCAAGCGGCAATAATTTCCAGCAGGTGGTTTCAGTACGGTGAGGCAAGCTCGGTGGCGCAGCAGCGTCACAGGCAGGCAACAACGTCTTCATGGACTGACGCCGTCTCAATCAGATGGTGCGGCAGTGAGTGGAAGGACAGCTATGAGGAAGCCCAAAAGCAGCAACCGTTTGCAGTTGAGTGGAGGAACTCACGGAATCACGACGGGCAGCCTCACTGGTGCAAGCTTGGTGATGGTGGTCAGCAGTGCTCGGCAACAGGGCGCTGGCAACGAGGGCACCGATGCAAAACTTGGAGCAAGAAAGCAGCGCTGGAATGGGGCACCTTGGTCGTGGTCGGCCGAAGAAGATGACTCTTTCGCGTCTTTCCTTTTTCTCTACGTATTGTCAGGCCAAAGAGAGCCCCCCACGATTTCTCCTCTCTCAATTCTGTGACCGTAAATTCACCATGTGCGGCCTCCTCTCGTCTGTAATGGGTCTTTTATAGGCAGGGACGGCTAGCGCTATCGAAAAGAGAGTCGATCTTCCCTCCTCTTAAGAATATTTTAAACAGGGTTTTGTTTTGCTACCATCTTAATTTTTCAACTGTTATAATAATAATGATTTATTGTATATCATAAATTTTTGAATGAATGGACTCTATAATAATTTATAATTATTTGTTATTTATCTTTTATGATTTAGAACATATTGTTATTCTTATAGTTATTTTTTAGTAGATTAAAAGGCTCCTCTATGAATGTCCAAAGATGGTCTCAAATATGTCCCCCACATTGACCGATTTGGCTTTCCCCTCTTGTATTCTTTATAATATTTTTTAAAGATATGAAAGGGACACAACCTGCCCATCTTCCTTCTTTCATTTTCTTGGTCCGCATGTTTTATAACTACCGACACTTAGGATGAGCATGATTTTAGAGTAAAACTTGAAATCTGAGAACCAAACCAGTGGGAATTTGTCCAATTCCAGATTCCAAATCATGCAAGGTAAGTTCCAAATTCCAAAAATTGGAGAACCTATTTTAACAAGTAGGTTCCAGGTTCTCGATTTGTATAAGTTGGAACTTGTAATCTAAAATTTGGAACAAGTTTTTGTGTTTTTTCTTGGTCCATATCTTTGTGCAATCATGAATGGTGATAAGTATATAATTTGAAACCACTAATCTGAACTTCCATTTCATTATTGAGACTTTTATTTTGTTAATATTTTATATTATTTCGTATGTCTAAACATACGTTATAGTCAATGAATTATAGTAGTAAGCGGTAGTCATTAAATATGATAATTCACTGCAATCATTTAATTAATAATACAGTGAAACTTGAATAGACCCTAAAATCGACCATTGATAGTATAAGTTCCAAGTTTTAGGATATGTAGAATAGGTTTTAGGTTTTAGAAAACAAGGAACCCGTTTCAATAGAAAGGTTTCAGATTCCAAGTAACCTATAAGGAACCTAAAACCGCTCACCCCCAACTAGGGCAATTCAAACCGCTTTCCTTAATTAATCGATTGCGCACAAATATCATGGGATTATGCTGATTGTCTCTAATTTTGATTCATAAATGCCCATTTTTCCAACCTTAGGTCATCTATGTGCAAGGCACGTGCAAATTTCAACCATGATGAAGATTTAGTGGGCTCAATCTAATTTTTCACTATTAAATTAAACTGAAGACCATTCACCTAAGTCAATCCGCTGCCAATCCAATGCAATTGCAATAGATTGAAATATACTCCTTACAACCACATGGAATTTAACTTAAAATCATTGCTAGGGGACAAGATCGAGCCCTAATTTTCTATTCAATGAATTATTAAATAGGACGTCAAAATTTAGGTGCCAACAATTAAGTCTTCATTAACCTCAATTTCACTTTGCATGGGTATTTTGCCTTGTCAGATTCAAGTTCACTTAGGATTTCATCTCGAGTTTTGTCAAATTCAGATGCTCGAATAAACTGGATTTTTTTTGGGTTATTCGTTTATTAAACAAGTTGGTTATAAATTACTGACTTTTTCTTAGTCAATTCGAGTTGGGTCAGACAAACTTTTAGATGGGTTAGAAGCGTATTTCAGATTGATTGGGAGAAATTTAAGACCCTCTCACTTTTGCACATAAAAATCAAACATTTTCCTTTTCTTTTCTTTTTTTCCCCCTTCAGCACCAACCGAAATCATCCTAACTTTTGAGATCCCTTCGATGTTGCACCCATGCCCCTAAAGTCGGCCCCACCTCCTGGGCTCCCCACGACCGCCGCAATGTCACACTCGGACACCACAAGCCGAGCCAGCCCTCGTCGCAAGACATCTACCCCTGGTCGAGTTCGTCTGACAACCTCTTCTACTTGGACCTCCAAAGGAAAAGCATTGATCTCCCGTCACATGGGCATTTACGTTTTGTGCGATGGTTATACCTGTCAAAATGGGTGTATAACCCAAATGGATCAGACTTTCTTTTTAAATGGGTCATAATGGGTTTAAAATTAAAAAAACTAAAATACATGGATCGTTACTGGATCAAAGTTTAAACCAACTTAGAACCTAACTACTCATCAGTCTTTTGAGAGGACTCATCTCCTATCTCAAATCAAAATAACGAAACATTCATCATCGCATGACAACGCGTCGTCTCGCTCCCACCGCTCGCATAGCAACTCCTCCTCTTGTTCGCACGGCGACGTTGTCACACACGATCAGCACCATTGTCGAACCTCTCTCGATCTCCAACTATCGCTCATGCTCACACAACCCTAGCCGCCCCGCCTTGCTAGCTTAATTGGCCGTCAAAACCCAGGTGAGTCTTGTTCCCCCTATATGTGCATGATTTTTAAAAAATAAAAATAATTTACAAAATTTAAAATAAAAATTATTAAGAATTCGATTTTTTTAAAAATAAACAATATTAAAAAATTAAACAATATTAAAGAATTCGATTTTTTAAAGATTATAATAATAAGTTTTATAAGTTTAGTTAGATTGGGAAGTGTTTTAATAATATAGGTTGTGTCAGGTATGAGTCGGGTATGGGTTGGGTTAGATATGGGTCAAAATTTTTATAATATGCTTAAATGGGTCATAAACGAGTTAATGGGTCAATTTGGGTCAGATCATTTATGACTTGACCCAAACCCGACCCGACCCACCCGTTTAACAAGTCTAGCTGTGGCTAACCTAAGTTCCTATATATTTGTTCCTTGAAGATATAAACTAGATTTTGCAATGTTTATGTTACTGTTTTGCCATAATTTAATCGATGAAATATCTTTTTTTAAAAAGTCATTTTTCGGCTTTTGATGAAATGAGATAAGTTTTGTGGCAATTCTCAATAAGAAATATCTAGACGGACAAGAAATAATTGTAAACATTTATTTCGAACTTTAAACCAAATTATACATACAAATCATGCTGGAAATCAATCAACAACAAAGCTTGAAGATACAGTCACTTTCACAGTAACACGCGTACACGAATTGTGTCAGAATTTAATCGATGACAAAAGTTTGAAAATGTGGAAAGATATGACACTGGAATTTTATTTACGACATGACACCCATGATAGAGATGCACATCGGAATTTTATTGATGACAAAATATTGAAATAAAGATACACGTTGGAATTTAATAGACGACGCAAATTGAAAAGCTTTAAGTAAGGAAAAATAAAATGAAGGAAATTAAAGATAATAAAATATTACATTTTGATTGTCAACGGGCCTTTCCAGCTAATGAGAACTTAGTGTTTATAGACTTTTTATTATAACCGTTTGGAAGCAGTTTCTTCGTGGTTGTAATCGTGCTTCCACAACTCCAAAAATTCAGTCCCATATTCCAACGTTGGCCTGTCTTCTTCTTCAAAGTAGCTGTCTTTCAAAACAGCAGCCTCAATCTTCCCATGTTCACTTCCCATTGCAACTGCTCTCCACGATCTCCACTATGGATGTACACGTGCGAGAGCCTTGATGCAATCCTCTTAATCAATCACCTTCCTCCTTAGTTAACACGATCAACAACTTTATTAAAATAATTCACAATCATTTGCCACTTGTCAATATGTTCAACAAGTACGCCCAAGTCATCAACAACATGTAATATTGACCAATCTTCAATCCATTCAATTGGCTTCCTCTACGGATGACCAAATATGTCTAGATAGTATATTATTCACTCTTTTTCCCTTTTTATCACTACTTTTAACGGTTGCATATGAGATTATCGAGTCCACTTTTGTCGCTTGTGAACAATTATCACATGTCGATAATAGCTACAAATCATATTTTTTAGTGCAAACAGTTATAATGAGATATTCCAAGTTGATGGTTAAACACCATGTCTAATAATCATCTTCCGAGTAAAGTCTCTTCTAAAAGTGGTGACGTGCAGAGCCATTTCTCCATCAGAAATGATTAAGTGACTATTCTTAATCCATCCTGAGATTAAAGGTATGTTCTAAATAACAAATAATAAATAATTGGAAATTAAGGACCCATTTTTCAAGAACTTGTGACCCTCAAGCCATTATTCTCATAATGTCTAAAGACTCTTAAGCAAGCAGGACTCTCTCCGTTAACAATAAATAAATAAATAAAAAGGAAAATTCTTGTCTGTATTTGTTGATATAACTAGTATAAACACCTAAAGGGAGGGTAAATAGGTGTAGAGAGATTATTCACGCAAATATATATAACTTTTGCAATCAACGAACTGAAATCAAGTAGAGAGAGTTAGAGAAGATTGCAAACACTGTTTATAGTGGTTCGGCTTTTGATAAGCCTACGTCCACTCTCCGGGCGATCAGCCAATAGGCTGGATTTCACTATATGATCAAAGGTGATTACACACTCTTGAGTGTTAACACTTGATAATGATATGTCTCATAAAGTCACTCTTCTTGATAATTCACTAGGATCACTCGGTTTCGCTCTTTTTCAAAACAACTAGTGAAGAATTGAATCAGCCTTGGAATATATTTATACACCCTAGTCTCCTAGGTCTCATCCTATCCTTATATACTCTCCAAGCCACACTCAACCGTTGGCTCTTTCCTTGAGAGTTTCGTCTTCCCTTTCCTGGACAGACTTTATAAGGCAAGTCTTTTTGACCGTTGGAGGTAGATTGGATCCCCTTGGATTCTGTTCGCCCATACAATCAGAATTCGGGCTTCCATAAGTGTTCTATTCTTCTTTGGAAGTTATCTGTTGATTGATCCTACCAATCAGTTTGATACAACAGAATCAATATAAATAAAGTTATTGAAATACTTGACCGTTGGTGATCTTATTCTGTAGTTTCATTCTAAGTCTGCTTAAGTTTTCCGTCTGGTACGGTTAGACTCAAATTTGCGTCTGGTACGGACAGACTCAAATTTGCGTCCCGGTAGGGCATGGACTCGAGAATCTGCCGGGCGAAGTTCTGCGTCTCGCTTCATCCAGACTCAAAAGCATACGTTAGTAGCCTTTGATTTATTTTGTTATCTTCAAAATATCATAAGGGATTTTCCTAACAATCTCCCCATTTTTTATGATGACAAAACAATCTCTAATATGCAATTATGCTTTTAAATATATTGATAAATCAAAGCATCATAAGCACATAATGCAATCTCCAAAATTGAGCAAAAAAATATATAGAAATAATTGCAGCTCAATATTATGCACTAAAAAATATAAATCAATTAGCACATATGCATATACATATTTTCTCCCCCTTTTTTGTCATAATCAAAAGGCGATAATAATTAAAAAGGGTGTCACGTGGAAAATAAATTCATATAATATCTTTAAAAATATATTAGGCATGAAACACAAACTTTAAAAATATCATGTTGATATGAACATAAAAAATATTCAATATAGCTCATATATATCAACAAAAATCTACTAAGGAAAGAAATGGATGATATACTTACCAAATTATGTAGAACACAATTTACCTTTTCTTTCTATAGTAATCAGGATCAAGATCAATTCATAAAATCTGCCATAATTAATCAATACTCTCCCTCAATTTGTTGCCTTTTCGAAATGATCACGATTCTTCATTTCTTTTTATATTCACTTTCTCCCCCTGTCCTCATGACAGTATTTGCAATAATACTTATCGCAGCTTGTGCACGTTGAATAGAATGTTGTCCCTTCATTTCCTTTGTAGTAGCAACATTCCTAGCATTCATTTGCTTTTGAAGTTTGAGGTAGAAGTTTGTTTTCATCAATCAAGCTCGCCTCAAATTTAATCTGCATAAACTTAACAAACTTTCTGTGCAAATGCATTGTTATAATATTTCATGTAATATAGAATGCTTTTTCTTGCGAATTGAATAACATATATGACAATATAAAAAAATTTCAATTCAAAGCTATTCAACCTTACATATGACACATTAGTGGCCTACTCAATAAATTCTGAAAATTTTGTGCAATGAATAGAATTTCTGAGCCTTAAAAAATCTCCATAATTTCGGATTAAGTTTTCCCAACCTCATATGGAAATATATTTTGTCACCTGCAAATCCTTGTAAAATAGATAATAATCTTTGCAAAAAAATATCATGCACATACCTTCTTTTAATTTGTAGATCAAACTTGCATAATATAAAATATCTTTTAAGATTATAGCAAGTAAATCCCAAAATACAACAATATCTTTCAAGATTAAAGGGATTTCCCTAAGCATAAATTTCAAAAAGATATTATTGATGCAATATGAAAAAATGAAGTAGATATTTTTATCACATGCCAAATTAAGTAATAAAAATGTGCAATATCTGACAAGAGAATTTTTGCAATATATATTACACGTGAGTCATAAAAATCATCCAAAATCATAAAGATTTGTGTATAATTTTGTAAGGTAGGATGACAAAGATGGAATATTTTATTTCCTTACCCAAGGTATATATTTAAAATACACCATTGATTTAGAAAAGATCATCGTCAATCATCGCTTGAGATATTCTTCTGATTGCCCAATAATTTGCATAGATTTTTGCAATCATTTTTCTTTTGTAAAATTTCCTGCAGTAACCTCCTTTTCTTTTGGTATCTATGAATTTGGATCCTTCTTTCACGTTAGAGCACAAATAGGAAATTTTCATAAAAACTCAACGATACTTTCCTATCTTGTATAATATCTCATAAGACAAATTTTTTGCTTTGTAAAAATATAACAGAATAAGAGAGCATAAAATCCAATCAAATAATCATGATTATTTCTAAACAGGATATCAAATCAATCACACATATCAAATTCCAACTCACGAAACTACCAAAAATATAGCACACGATTTTTCTTTCAATATAATCAATTATAGAATATAGTCATTATAAATTCTAAATCAATCGAGACATAAAAATGATATATCGAATATCAAGTGTAATGAAAATATTTAAAACATGCACGCAAAACAAATTGAGAATTTAAATATATATTTCTTACCATATTCTCTTTCTCATTTGCTTGCAATCAAAACACATACTCAAGTTTTCTTTGGTACCCACACTTTCTTGGGTCCATTGAGGTTAGTGGTATATGCTTTGTCTATCCATTTCTTTTGAACAGGTCTCCAGACTTTAGGATATTTGTTTTCAAAATGTTCTCTTTCTCCACATTTAGAACACTTGAGATTTTTTCTACCAATAAGTCTTACAAAATTATTTTTGAAATGATTTCTATAAGCTTGTCGATGAGATCTTTGTCTTATTCTTTCCTTGACTTTAGGAAAATCAATCAGGGAATCATTTTCCTTATAAAAACCAAGTCCAGACTTATCATAATAAGGAATTTAAATGGAAAGTATATGCTATAGGGTTTTTGATCCTTTAGAAAATTTTGCAGTAATATCTAAAAATTCCTTTTTGAGAGACTCATTCTCATTCTATAAAAAATATCAATTTTCCTTTATTTCCAAAAGTTTCTTCTTGAGAGATTCATTCTCATTTAGTAAAAGATCTCGATTTTCCTTGGTTTCCAAAAATTTATTTTTCAGATCATCAAACTTTCCTTTCGAAAAGAATTCGTTGATTCAACTTGAAATTTTCCTTTTTCAGTCCAAAGAGTCTTTTGAGAGTAGATTTCAAATTTGAACAAAGCTCATTTATATAATCTGAAACTTCAATAGGAATATCTGAATGACTAACCTCAATCTCTTTGTCTAAATCTGAGTCTGATTTTGAATCTGTTCCAGAGTCTGAGTCTGAATATGCCATTAGACAGATGTTGCCATATTCATCTTTACTATCCTCAACCTCAGTGTCACTCCTTGTTTATGCTTTCAGGGCCTTCTAATATTTTTCACATTTCCCTTTGTTTTTCTGGAGCTTGGGACAATTTTGTTTTATATGACCTTCTTTTTGCATTCGAAACAAACGACATCTTTGACATATTCCTTCTCATCCTCCGTTTTTCGTTGTCCAGACTGTCTATTTTGTTTCTTGCCGTTGAACCTTCTGCCTTTCTTGTTCAACTTTTTTACCTTTCTAATTAGCAGTTCAAGTTTTTCGTCATCCAGCTCGTCCTCAGAGTCTGTATTATCAGAATCAATATTAGACTTAAGAGCAATGGATTTCTTACCTCTAGATTCCACTTCCTCGTTCATTTGTTTTGCTTCATAGGACTGCAAGGTACCAACAAGCTCATCGACCGTTAGAGGTGAGATTCGCAGAGTTTCTCTAATGGAGGTCTTCACATTGTTCCACTCTTTTGACAATCCTCTTAGAAGCTTGTTGACTTTCATTGGTCTAGGAACAGGCTGACCTTGATATGCTAGTCCATTTACAATTTTTGTAAATCGACTAAACATGTCTCCTATGGACTCCCCCTGTTTCATTTTGAAGGATTCATATTGACCAAGTAAAATATTTACTTTGGTCTCTTTTACACGATCAGTCCCTTCGTAGGTAACGTGCAGCCTATCCCATACCTCCTTCGTTGTTTCACAAGAGGAAATTCGATTATACTCATTAGGAGATAATGCGCAATAAAGAGAGTAGATGGCCTTAGCGTCTAAAGTTTCTCTTCTCGTCAACTCTTCTTTTGAAATGGTAGTTGATGCCTCTGTTGCTTTTCCATCATCTTTTGATGTGGTTTTTCCGGCTTCAAAGACTTTGGGATTAACTCCTTTCTCGACTACATCCCATTCTTGTGGATTCTTTGATCTGAGAAAAGCTTTCATTTTGTTCTTCCATATGTTGTACTCTTTTCCATCAAAGTAAGGTGATCTGGTGTTACTCTGTCCCTCGATCAAACCTGGTGCAAGAATACTAGCCATAGAGAATCTTTAACTCTAAAGTAATAAACACTTCAAAATTCTGAGCACAAGGCTCTGATACCAATTGATATAACTAGTATAAACACCTAGAGGGGGAGTGAATAGGTGTAGAGAGATTATTCACGCAAATATATATAACTTTTGCGATCAACGAACTGAAATCAAGTAGAGAGAGTTAGAGAAGATTGCAAACACTGTTTATAGTGGTTCGGTTTTTGATAAGCCTACGTCCACTCTTCGCGCGATCAGCCAATAGGCTGGATTTCACTATATGATCAAAGGTGATTACACACTCTTGAGTGTTAGCACTTGATGATGATATGTCTCACAAAGTCACTCTTCTTGGTAATTCACTAGGATCACTCGGTTTCGCTCTTTTTCAAAACAACTAGTGAAGAATTGAATCAGCCTTGGAATATATTTATCCACCCTAGTCTCCTAGGTCTCATCCTATCCTTATATACTCTCCAAGCCACACTCGACCGTTGGCTCTTTCCTTGAGAGTTTCGTCTTTCCTTTCCCGACAGACTTTATAAGGCAAGTCTTTTTGATCGTTGGAGGTAGATTGGATCCCCTTGGATTCTGTTCGCCCATACAATCAGAATCTGGGCTTCCATAAGTGTTCTATTCTTCTTTGGAAGTTGTCCGTTAATTGATCCTGCCAATCAGTTTGATACAACAGAATCAATATAAATAAAGTAAGTGAAATACATGACCGTTGGTGATCTTATCCTGTAGTTTCATTCTGAGTCTGCTTAAGTTTTCTGTCTAGTACGGTCAGACTCAAATTTGCGTCTAGTACGGACAGACTCGAGAACCGCCGGGATCGAAGTTCTTGCGTCTGCTTCATCCAGACTCAAAAACATACATTAGTAGCCTTTGATTTATTTTGTCATCTTCAAAATATCATAAGGGATTTTCCTAACATTTGTAAATTCAATGTAATCGCAGTTGGCTCCCATGATCAATGCCATGATATGACGGTCCATGCTATAGGTATAAAAAGTTAGGTGTTTAGAATGAAAATGTGCATGTGTCTTGATCCTGATAATGTTTATATAAGATAAATGGATATGTATTATGGACACTTTTTAAGCGACAACTTTGTGCTAGTGAGGGAAACAAAGAAAATGCGAAATACATATTTTGCAAAGAATAATTATAACTATGATCCAAAAGTTGGATAATAGTTGCAATTTGTCCCTCGATTATTAAAATGGAAATTTTAGTCCTCATACTTTTATTTTCATTTGATTTGGTCTGTGCTTCTCTTTCGTTAAGAGTGAGCAATTTCAAAGTAATTAATTTCTAGACTTGAAACACACTTACCTTGTCAAGATTTGTTCCTAGCTTTTTGAACCTGGAATCTACCCTTTAAACCTTAGAACTAACCCTGTTGGTCCAGTTTGGCTCCAAGGTCTACTTGCTAATCAACCAATTCTTCTTCTTTTCTTTTGTTTCATCTTTTTTTATTCCATAGAAGGACAAACTTTAGTTAAACCTTTCCTATTTGCAAGAAGCAGAGGCGGTGATAGCAAGCATTCAAGTGCAAGGTAAAATGAAAAGAAGAAAATTAGGATTTCTTAATTGGGTTCCCTGGTTCGGTTCGATTCTGCACCAAGAATCAGGAGCGAGACTTGTAATAGCAAGTTCTAAATTTTGGAATCAAATCAGAATTGGCTAGATTTGACTCTAGAGTTTACATTGAACCAGTGCTCACCCCTATCTTTTTAGGTCGAACATGGATCGTTACTTAAATTTGAGAAAGTCAACTATGAGATAAGCTCGTCTCTCTATATTATTAAGCAAACCAATGCACCCTTCAACTTGAAATTTTTGCCAAAGAACCCTATGAAGTGCATGCCAATATTTAGATGAATAACAATAGTATATTATAAAGAATAGACGAAATGTTATAAGAGTGAATAAAGAAGTCATCGTGTCCCGTAAATCTCTTATATATTCTACATTAATATTATATTTTCCTCATTCAGCAATAATTTTAAATTCAACTTTCAAAAAATGACTTAAGTCAAACTTTTCTTGAATCCTTTGCAAGAAAAAAAAAAAAAAAGGCATGCACGTCAATATGCATGCAAATGTTAAAAAAAAAAAAGGTCAATTAAGGAGGAAAACTATGATTTGTTTCTTTTAATCATTTACAAGTCGAGTAGACTGATAGTTTGGATTTTTCATTGCAATTAATTTGGATTGTTAATTTTTATAAATATGCTTTTTAAAGAATTTAGTGGGGGCAGACTTTAAGAAGTAAGGGATCAAAATCGTACATAGGTACTAGGAAAATATCGTTGGCTTTTTTTTGTTGTAAATATTAGGACAATTTACCCTTTTCAGAACATTAATAATAGTAGAAAAACAAATTCATCCACAATAAATATCTCAGATTTGGCAGGAATGGAGGACACTCATAAGAGATTCCTGATCAGAAAAATCTCGTACCTCATTCTTATGAGGTTAAGCACACAAGCGTTGACCTGCTCGACAATTCAAGAAAGACAAGCAAATCACGTCAAAACATGTTACTTCATAAGAGGAGAAAATTTTATTAAATGAGTGCAGTACATGTTCTAAATAGAATGTGTGCTATTAAAAATTGTGGGTCTACGTGGATTTCCATCAGATTCAACCGTTCCAATTTGTAGGATAATCCTAACATTATATGCTTGACTCCGATAGATGCTAAATGAGAATTGCACAAATCTCACCATTCTATTTCGATCAATTGGGAAAGTCAAGGTTTGAGACGATTTGCCACAACCTTGATATCATCTTGTACCCAAAGTTGCAGAGGCTAATAAATCTATATTGGCTGAGATTCTCTGGATTAGGAACTTTGGGTAGAAGAGAAATCAGAGTTCTATTAGTAGATGGGTCCAACACTCACTACTCATGAAATCTCTCACCATCCTCGGTATATCAGCATGAATATCCTCCCAATGTTGTTGATAAAACTGTCCATTAAGTCCATTAGGGCCCAACGCTTTTGTTGCTTTCATTTGGAAAACAGCATCCTTAACTTCTTGTAGAGTTATTTCTGCTATCAATGTTTCGTTAATATCTTCCCAAACAAGAAAAGGACACTACTTTAAGAATGGGTTGAAAATCATGAGGGCCTACTGATTTGTACAGGTCCTTGAAAAAAAATCTGCTGGTGGGGCACCAAACTAGATCCAAGAAGTGTTGTCACGGACGCCTATACAGTGAATAACAAGATTATTTATTGGAGCTGGAAAAAACCAGAAAAAGGAAAAGGAAGGAGAACTAACAGATTTCTTGGATCCCATCGCGCTTGGGATCTCTGAAACTAAATGTAGATGGAGCGTCTCTGGAGAGAGAAGCTGCTGGAGCAGTGTCGCAGTGTGCTGAGACTCCTCCAAGATGCTTGATTGACGGATTCGCGAGCTCTATGCACCCTCCATGCCAAACCCTAGCTTTGTTGGAAGCCTTGAAGTGGCTGAACTCACATGGCCTCAAAGAGAGAGAGAGTGAAAAGAGATGTGAGTTGGAGTCAGACGATCTTTTTTAGTCAGAACGCTTCAAGGCACAGATCAAGCTTCTTGGGAAGTCAATGCGCTGATCACAGGGTGTAAAAAATTGCTAATCAGAGTAAAAGGCCTCTGGTTGGCCCATTGTGCACGGGCTTAAAGCAAGGTTGTGGACTGGATTCCAAAAGCTCAAGTGCATAATACCCTTCTACTCAACTGGGTTTTCGATCCATCATAAGCCCTTTGAAATTTGTTATGCTTAGAAGCCAACTTAGGGTATTTATTGACTTTTTAGAACGAACGAAATGGCTTCTTTTTCTGACAAAAAAAAATTCTGACTATTTAGATCATGCAGTCCATGATCTTTGACGATTGTAATTACTCAATCAATGGTGAATATAGGCTTGACAACATTTTATGTACATCAAGGCTTCCTATCTTCCTTCTTTGTTTGTTTTCCCCTTTCTTTTGGGGTAATAACAGCAATCTATTATTAAACTTCTTCACAATAAATAGTCTCCCTCCTTTCTGGCTTACCTTCAGTTCAATTACATCCCGAACTCTTGGAAATTGTTCATGATATTTTCCCATTACATAGAACTAAATTTAGTGTGGCTTTTGCTCCTGTGGGATGTGCCAACTCTGGTCAAAACCTAACCAATTGAATAAAACGGAAATGCCAAATTGGCTTTGAATTGAAGTCCACCTCAAATGCCCTTTGTTCTCTATCAATCAAGAGTGGTGTTAAGTTGACTTTCTCTATGTATTCCTTAAATCCCAATATTTCATAGCTAATATGGGATATATAGTGGAGTCGTGAGGTGTAGTCACGCTATTTCCCCATTCCCCGCCTTTCTTTACTAGCAAAAAATGGTGTGTGGTTTGAAAAGATTTGAAATTAGCCAATCCATCGTTCAAAACATTGGCATATGCCTAATAATCTTTTTTTTTTTTTTTTTTTTTGTAACCGAGGTGTCCGGGCCAGCTTGCGCGCACCTCGACTATTCCTCGGGGGAGACTAGCACAACAACCCACCGCCATGGCCCCCCCACTTAAATCACAGGCGCTTCCCTAGGGAATCGAACCCAAAATCTCAAAGAAGTCCAAGTTCGCCCTAACCAGCTGGGCTACTCATGGGTGGGTAACATATGCCTAATAATGTCTTCATGACTTACAAATTCAAAATAGTATCTCAGTATGATTGTTGTTACTGTTATCTCTAGCAAGCACCAACAATTGATCTTGCTATGTAATGAGGATTCTGAAAATAGGAAATTGTTTTTGGTATACATGGGAACCACCATTTTAGCTTTGTTTGTTTCATAAAATATAAATTTTTTAATATTTTTTAAAAAATGATCACATGTATCGTGTTGAAATAATTAATTAACAAAAAATATTTTTATCATCGATAACAATTTACGTTTAAATATTTTTATGAATGATTAAAATATTATTTATCTATTAATTCTTATAAACGATATAAATGATTATTTTTAAAAATTATTTTTCAGATCATTCATTTTTGTAAAATTGATGGACCTTTTATGTAAAATTTTCACTAGTAACTTAGCCAATGGGAGCTCTTTATCTGTGATCAAGCACAAATGCGAGCTCTTGCGCGGGAGTGGGATTTATCGTGCAATAAAAATTGCTAAATTAAAAAGAATATCGTTGCATGTGCTAAGATTTTGTTTATATTATTTTACTAAATCTCGACAAAATCACTTTGGATATTCAGACAGACAGGACCCACTCAAGAGTCAATGAAATATTGGCAATTCACTTGATAGACAAAAACTATTGTGAATTCTTTTCCATCGTGTCTAATCTGCTGATGTGGCCGTCCTTGTCCAGCCATTTTGCTGGAGGACTTTGACTTTCAAATTCCAGTTGTTTTGGATTACGGTTTTCTCTCTTTAAAATTGAAGCGACCGTCTCTTTACAGTGCTCTCTCTTATGGGTCCCTCCCTCCCCACTCTTCCTTCGTGTTGGTCTCTTCCCTCTTTTAAAGCTTTATATATTTCTTTCCTCTCCCATTCTGTTCCAAGAGTTTTTGTGTGAATAAATTATTTCTATAATTAATCTTGGGTGAATGTAGAGACTAGTTGAACATCCTCAATTCCGATCCCATAAGGAACAACCCTAAGGTCCAAAATTGATCGACCATGGATCATTAGTCATGAATTCGATTAGTTCCATTGATAAAGAATTAATGATCAGTCACGATCCGACCACCCGACTGACTATGAACTGGCCATAAGATCGACCATGAATTGGCCATTAACCATACAAGTGAGATCAAATCACTAGTTCATGAGATGACTTTTGGATCATGAAAATTATTTATGGGATGATCATGAATCGGTGGACGGTCGTGAATCGATCGGTCATGATGGTATGGGTGATTCCGCCGACCATGCTCCTATACACGGATGATCTGACTTGATCCCAATCAAAAATGCATTATTTCATATTTAATTCTTAGCAATCGAAAGGAAATCTCAAATTGGTGATATTCAATTATGGATCGGTCACACACCGATCATGGACCACCAATCATGGACCCATGCGATGGATCAAGAACCAATTGGAATGAGTCTCAAGATGGACCCGACAATTCCATCACTACATCTAAGATCCATGAGTGGCTTGCTTTAGTGTTAGGCCATGCATAATCCTAGAAAACCTTGAACTGATCAATGAACCAAGGATTGTGAACAAGGGATCAATCATGTACATGCCTTACGACAAGCCCAAGGACCGGCCCAAGGGCCAATCTTGGACCTTGAATAGACTAGTTGTGCCAATCCTAGAACCGACCAATGGGCCAACCATTGTGTTGACCCTCTGGTTGACCGACAGACCGATGATCCGCTAGAATGAATGGTTTTGGCTCGTGAAGGGCATGATGGCATGAACCTAGGGTGCGTGAGAATCGGTTATTTAGAATGTACCTTATGGTCCCTTTCTCGGCCTTGGAAAAATTTGAATGATTGGTTTCTTTTGTTGGCTTGAAGAATAGAATTCTCTAGAAATCATCATTAAATGAAGGTGATGAGTCATGGCATGTTGTCCAAGCCAAGATTTGGTCATGATAGCCTTAGATTTTCCTTGGGAAACAAGTTAAGGAATTATGACATGTGCTTCTTTATTCTTGAGGAAATGGACAAAAGGATGGAACTCTCTAGAGCATCTTCATTTAATGAATGAGGATGAGTTGTCCAAAGGAAAGATTTGACCATGTTGCATGAAGATTTGCTTGGGAATCATGAGGATGAGTCGCCACCCTCATGGACCAATTGGAAATGGACATGAGAAACTTTCATCATGAACCTAAAGGGAGTAGATGCTAAGTTGGCAATATAGGTGCCACCTCCTTAATAATTGCTTTAAATGCTCTTTAACGCTAAGTTGGCAATATGGTCAGATGAAAAAATGACAAGTGAGCTTCCAATAGGGATATTTAAGCCCTAGGTTGCCACATGAGACAAATAAGTATGCCACCTCATTTCCTTAGACAAGATATTTTGTAAAATAGACTTGCCACCTAAACAACTTAGATGTGCCACTTGGAAAAAAATGATTGGACCATTTGGCTAGCTAATCATAAGGCCGGAAACTATAAATAGGAGGAGCCTTTTCTCATTTCTTATCACTTTGGCCTTCTCTCCTTTCCTTTTCTCTCCTCCTTCCTCTCCTTAAGCATCCTCTCCGCCCTTCCTCTTCCATGAAGTGATTTTTTTAATTTTTTTAATTTTGTCCAAGTAAGTAGAGCTTCCTACTTCTCCCTGGTATTTCCATTTTCATCATTAAGCCTAGGCGGCACTCTCTTGACAAGCCATGATTAGTGTGGGAGACTATATGTATGTCTGCTTGTATGCAAGTCTAATGCATGTGCTCGAGTCTTTCACAATCAAAATGATGCCACAGTTCGTTGGTTGTGTCAATGCAAGTTGAGATTCACCTAAAGCCATAAGATGTGATTCGGTACATGATGTTCAAACCCAAGTCTTTTGCAGCACGTAGATCGCTCAAAGCTATAAGGTCTTGGATCGTCATTGAGGTGTGCTGAATCCTAGTCTCATTTGGTACGGGAATCACTCAAGCCAATAAGATCTTGGTTGGTATCAAAGTATGCAGAGATCATGTTTTGGATTGGTGTAGGGTCCTTGATACTTGATGATTGGGTTAAGCTTTGGGCATAGGGTCATTTATGACATCATCATAATTGGGTCATAGAAAGCATGACACACTTGATTATGTATAAACACACCCTAATTGGGCCATAAAAGTGTCGACTATATGAAAAGACAAGAACCAGCATGTACAATATACGTGTGATCACTTAATGGAAGATGAGAACCGTTGCCACTTGAAGTGAATGATGATGACCCTACGTCAACGGGATGCCTTACTAATGAGAACGAGATGCTTCCACGCCAATGAGATACCCGAGTTAAGCCTGGAAGTCTTGAGAAGCTAGCTCCAAGAAGCCTCACTTAAGGCGAAATACTCTAGTTGAGCCAAGAAGTCCAGCATGAAGCCGGAAGCCTCAATTGAGCCAAGAGGGCTTGGTTGAGCTAGGATAATGTTAAGTGGCTACATGATTGCCAATCGTGTTAAGCTTAGCTTGCATATGTGCTTGCCTTAGTCGAAGATTGAGAAATTAAGGTTCTTGCATATAATCGGGGCATAGCTTGTGAAATTGCTATTGATTTGCCATCGACACTATTTGCATGAGTTGATCTAGCTAGTCTTTAATGAAAAAAATGTTTTACTAACCAAGAGTTAAAAAGTTTTACTTATTAAGTTCCCAAGACTTGCCCATTGTTTTACAGGTGAATAAGTATGGCTATCAAATATTTTGGCTATCTAGTAAAAATAGTAGATTCTACTATAGATGTGATAGATGTGGATATGGATATTGCATATCGGGATAGTAGCAAAACTAAGGGAACCTAGCCTTTTGTACATATTAACCAAGAAAGAAAGATCAAGGTTGTAATGTAAACTTGATATAATATAAGTAGTGGGTTTGAAAGTCTCACATCCCACATTCCCCTCTTTTATACGAACTAAGGTTGATGAGTTAGGTCAACGACAAGCTTGGAATATTGCAAAAATAACTTGCAGCTGACCCTTGATTAGGGGTTGTGACACTAGTTTAGCCGTTCGTCCAATTAACAACCATTGAGGAGGATCTTTTTTTAACATGGCTCCATAACCTCTTTGAGATTGGGCCGCTCCCTTTTTTAAATTTAGGTCAAGTTTTGAGAGCTTTACTCTTTCAAACTAGATTTAAATATAAATCTGGGAGCTTGTTACAAGAATTTGATAAGTGATTTTTCAATATATTGATGTTGATGTTTTGCACGTGAATGGTAATAAGGACATTAAACCTATACGCGCATCGCAAGCCATTGCAAATGAAGTGAGAGATTTTGACATGTGCTCATTATCGGATTTGTTGATCAACTACCAATCATTTATGGTGCTAGATTTGTTATTTAGGGATGAGTGTACTTCTAGCTGTGAATTATATTTTGTTATTGCTTTCTAGGTTTTGTTTCGTTTTGTAGTTCATTGGGATTTGCTAGGCTTGAAAGACCTCTAAGTACCTCTCAAGTATCATTTTGATATATGAATGGCATATTTGTTTCAACCAAAAAAAATTCCTTTGTTTATCCCCTGAAATTTGACTTATATTATTAAAAAATTCTGATTAACTCTTTATGTACCGGAGGTTCGGCTAATTAATAGGGAAACAAATAATTCCTTGTGTTTATTTGATTATCAGGATCTTGACTTTCAAATTCCTATTGTTTTTATTCCATGAAATTTGACTTATATTATTAAATCCCTCCGATTAAATCTTTATATACTAGAGATTCAGCTAATTTTAGGAGTGAACATGGCTCAAGTTGAGCCGGTCCAATGCTTGACCCAAAGACCAACCTATATAGCGTAGATCCCCAATTTTTGGATAGAGGACCGACTTAGTTGAGTCTAAGACCAAGGACCAAATCAGCCCTAAGGTTTTGGTCCGATTCTAGGGTCAAATTGGACCAATCAATTTACTCGATGATGAGTGAGGCCAAGGAAGAGGCAAGCAACGCAAGCATTGAGTAGTAAGTGGTGAGAGCATTGAGCCACGAGCCACGAGCCACGAGCCATGAGCCGAGTGAGCATTGAGCGTCAAGCAGTGACCGACAAATAAGGCAAGGTTGCTCACAAGCGAAATTGTTTCTCTCAATTTTACTTGGCAAATTGAAGAGGATAAAAAAGAAAGAAGAAAACAATGGTATTGGAAGTGGAGGAGGAGGATGCCGTTTAGCACCGTTTAAGTTAGATTTTGCTCTTAATAATAGATAAAAGAATATTGTATATAATATAGTAAACATATAATGTCGGTCTAGGGATTTTAGGATCAAGGACCGATCCGATCTCCCTAAGAATCAGACTAGGACTATAGGGTTGGGCGATCTAGGATCTATCTAGAATTGACTCTGGATCGATACTCACCCCTAGCTAATTTGTACGAACACAAACATTGTCATATATTGAAGGCTTCATGATGGCTAGAGGTGATGATTTGACCGGTCAAATCAATTTTGACTCAGGTTTATTTCGATTTCGACTTATTTGGATATGGTTATTTCGATTAGAAAAATTTTGAAGTACTGGCTTAGGTCAACCCTGTTTACAGCGAGTTCAGCTCATCCCACGCTCTCTCTCTCTCTCTCACGTCATGACATGAACGGATTAATTAAGCGGGCGAGGGAAACCGCTTACTTTCTCTCTCTCTGACACGTCATGACATGAACGGATTAATTATGCAGGCGGGCGAGCGAAACCGCTTACTGAAGACCGGAGAATTCAGGTCAACATGAAGAACAATAATTTTTCAAAGTTCTCGGTCGCCATTTTCATCATGTCCTGTTCAAAAACCGGAACCCCAATAAAGTACTAAAGTTTTGTTTCAGCTTCAATGCGCCCAAATCACTACCCCAAAAAGAAAAAAACGTTGCACCTTGAAACTGCAAAATCCTAGCTCAGACTGGTTTGCTGTCCTCAAACACAGAAAAGCTCTTCCAGAATAGATTACTTCCAAACGATTTCAAAAACCGTATGTTATTTAACGTTAGAAACCTGAGATATACTGCAAAAGTTTATCGAAATGATATAACTTTAGCATCCCAGAAATCTGTGTTTGTATGAATACTACCGCTTAAATTGAATGCAAAACCCACAGAAGTACTTTAGAAAGATATAGGCATGATAGGAGCCATCAGTTCCAAGTAATATTGGTCGAAGTCATCATACAAATTATAATATTGCCTAGTTATATTAAGCCCCTGCTGTGAAAAAGCAGTCTTGAAGATTTGCCTAATGGAATTTTTTCAAGTAAAAAATGTATAAACCCAGAAAGGAAACGGCATGCGATCTCTTTCTGCAAGTGAAAACTCTCACCAACGAAGATGATTGCAACAAGACGCATACAAATTTCTTATCATGGAATTTTGGAAGCCCTAAATATGCACTCGCCTATCTGCATCTGCCCTACATGTCACTGTGCAACATCAGTAGTTCCTCCAACATCTTATCATCCAGATACTCGAACTCGATCACATCTCTGGATGGCTCGGTGGGAGCTGACACAGCAGATGATGACAAACCTGCTGAAGAGGATGACGACGATGACAGGGACGGGGACGCTGAGAAAGAACTGTGGTGGCTGGAGACATTGCAGTCATTCCGAGTGTAGTCTTGTTGCTCGTTGGGGAAGTTGAGGATGGCCAAATGGCCTCGGAAGGCAAAGGCGGCCCGGTCATAGGCACGGGCAGCCTCCTCCGCTGTCTCAAAGGTCCCGAGCCAGAGGCGGGCACCGTTCTTCGAGGGGTCCCGGATCTCAGCCGCAAACTTGCCCCAAGGGCGCCGCCGGATCCCTCGGTACCGGTTTTGATCACATTGCAACCGTGATGCCCTCTTTTTCCCCATCTCCTCTTTGTTCTCAATGTTCTGATTCCCTCTTGAAGAAGAACCTTCCATGGAAAAGTGAGTTATCTTCAAATGAGGAAGTGACGAGTAAGATAATCTGCGTAGCAGCTTTTTCGGTAAGCTTGCAGAAGATAGAATTCAAATTTGGTGGCGACAAACAAAGGATGGGAGGTTGGCGGGTATTTATAGGGTCTGGTCGGATAAGACCTTTCTTTTATCGGATGGAGGCTTTGAAAAGTTGGTGGGGGAGGTCAGATCTGACGGTGGGGTTTTGTGTTTTTTAATGTCCTCTTGTAGAAAGTTCGAAGAGAGAGACAAAATGGATCTGAGCAACTTGACGCCCAGGATGCCTTTGGGAATTCTGATTGGAGGATGGCTTTATTTTCACATTATATATGTCTCAGAGATGCATGAATGTTTGACTCAGCATAGGAAAACATTACCAAAAAAATTTATACATTTAATGAAATTATATCATTTCAATTAATTTTTTTATCAATTAAGCTTTAATTTTTTTATATTTATGTCAATTCAATATATCCCATCAAATTTAACTGACTAGAATTAACATAGTATGATTGACATTAACGTAGATAATTTTTATTAATATTTGAATATTTTCAAAAAATTTTATATTTTTTCTTTTTCTTTTATTTTCCTCTTCCTTCTTTTCTTTTCAAATTTTTAATAGTGTTTTAATATTCTTCATGAAGGAAGAGGGAAAAAATAATTAAAATTTTTGAAAAAATTCAAATATTATTAAAAATTATCCACATCAAGACTAGTCATGCCATGTTAGCATCAATTGGTTAAATTTGGTTAAATGACTAAATTGGCACAAATGCAAAATATTATGACTCAATTGGAAAAAAAAAAAAAAAAGGCTAGAGTTGAGTTGATACAAATGCAATAGGTTGAGAATTTTTTTGGTAATTTTCCCCATGATAATATGGCAAAGTTTAGAAGCAAATTATTGCATGAATCTGATTTTCTTTTTTCTTTTAGTTAGAGGGGTGATGGTTAATACGCATCTACATTAGGCATACTTCTTACATACATTTGGTAGACTATATAAAAGGCTCGTTAGCACAGTTGGCCTTAATTTGTTAAGTGTCATCCTCTTATAATGTGTCCCTTATGCACGGGGTGCAAATCATTTATCTTCAAGATAATGATATCTATATAAATAGCTGGTTATTTCATATGAAAATGTGTATGTGTCTTGATCCCAAACTTGTATGTATATGAAAACAGTAATATTGATAGTGTTTCGTAAAAGTTTGTAGGTAAGGATATGTATTATGGAAATTTTTTCAGCAGAACTTTGTGCTAGTGAGGGGAAAGAGAGATAAAAGTGGGATAAATGAAGATTTACTATATAATTTCTTGTGAGTGACATGTCTCAATAGCGTCAATATTCAAAGTAATGTCATGACTTGCGAGAATAATGTTGTATGGTTAAATTCTTGTATAAATCCATGATATTTAATAATTTGAATGCTTAATTCCCATGGATTCCAAATAAGACCGACATATTGATTATGTAGATCACTTGTTCTTAAAAAGGGTTCAAAATGATCATAATTTCAAATAAGAGTCTTTAGTCTTGAATAAGGATCCCAACTTAAAATCCTATTTACAGACCCCAGCATTTTTGTCAAAAAAACATTTTTTTCTTAATGTTTCTTTTTCTTTCCTTTTTTTTCTTTTTTTTTTTCTTTCTTCTTTCTCCTTTTTTCATCTTTCTCACGCCTCCTTCTTCGCTCTACATCTCCTCCACCTTTGACGCAATCATCAATGCCTCTCTCTCTCACCGTGTCATCTCATCGAATGATCAGGACCGACTTTTCTTCAACTCAAGCCATTACAACACAAGCAAACTCATTGAATATTTTAAATTTCGCTCCTTGAAATGTTTTTTAGACAATTTCACAAAGCCAAAACAAGCGACAAGCTTACAAGAATAGGTTCTCTTTATATTGACATTCATCGCAAATTCTTGTTTGATTTGAGCATCTTCCTACGAGGCACCCATGCCTCAAAGATGTTCGGTGATATGCCTGAATGGGTCTATATTGTTTTTATGATGGATAATTACGAACTTTTGCCTTTCTAATGTGACGATATAATTTGTCCAGAGCTTTAGTATGTGGAATCACTTGACGCCGAGATGACTCCTCCTAAGCCCCTTGCCAGTATTACCCCCATTGTCACCATTATTCCCATATGATTCCTCTTAAGCCTTTGGCTAATATTACCAATTGGGTTAATCTTCCTTAGCAACATGTCTCTGCTTTTGCCAAGACTCCCAACTCTCAAGCAATACAACTAATCCCTTTAGCGACATTTGTTCTCTCACCTTGAGAGTGCATCAAACTCCCCAGTATGGGGACACCCACTTGCATCCTTGCCATTCTCATCGACACGACACTTCTCCTCAATGGATAACCCATCCTTATTGTGATGCCCCAAATGTGTCACCCGATACAAGAGTCGTATTTAATTTCTTTCTTATCAATTTATTCGCAAGGGGAAGAAGCACAACAAATAATTAAAACGTGCCATATCATTGATTCACATGCTTAATATACATACACATCACAACACCACATTATAAATACCTCGGAAGGGTTTGGTAACTACTATCTTCACTATTATAGTCCTTCTCTCAAAAGCCTGCCTGTACAACATCAATCCAACATCTAAGGATTGATAACCACCCCCAACACTAGCTCCTCAGCAACATAATTAGGACAACCATTAAAGTCTTTAAGTGATCACAGCCAATCACCATTAAAGATTGCGTACAAAGCTACATACCGATGGGGAATCCACTCAACAAGTCCTACATTGACTCATACCATAGTAGTACACTTAGTATACATAAACACCGCATGAGGTAGTATAATCTCTTCATACTCATATTCTAAGTGAGTTGGGGCTCCAAAAAGTGATGGCAACGGGAGAACTATCCTACATGTTTGAAAAATAAAGGAATGAGCGAAGTTAACAAGTGAAATCTCTAAGTCTAAAGTAGGAGTTCACTTTCGTATTTGCCTTGACATAACAATCACAAGCATTCATGCAATATAACCAATGCATGAACACATGACTTACCTTCTTTGTAAGTGCCTCACACAAATGCATGGTATTATATACTCAATGCACATGCATGGCATAAAATTTCTTGATGCTTCACTATCATTTGGTGCATTATCAACATACATATATGTATGTTCATAAGCATGCATCACCTTATTTACTCCACCTCCCGAACTCTCTCAAGGCATCTTGCACATTAGGCATCTCAACTTTGAGGCATCTTGTCATTCTCATAAATAACTTTTTCCCCTTTACACGAGGCATCTTGACTCCCAAGGCATCTCGAAACACTACCCAAGACATCCCAACACACAAGGCATCTGAGCTCCGAGGCACCTGCAATGTACCCATAGGGCATCCCACCATTCTTATCTATAATCTTTTTTCTTTCTTTCTTTTACATGGGGCATCTCAACTCCCAAGGCATCCCGAAACACTCCACAGGGCATCCCAACATAGGAGGAAATGTTGCCACCCTCACGTGGATGATTGCACTTTGGTTTTCCAATTTTCAATATTATCATGCAATGTAATTGCACCTGAAGATGATCAACCTGTACATTCAATACACCATATTATTTCACTTAATCATCACCAATTGAACTTGTTTCACATCAACAATTTATGCATAGCATCATTTCACATGCTTATCATCAAATGAACATATACAACATCAACATTATATGCATACTTTTCAAATATAACATATATGCATTTATAAAAAAAAAATATATGTTTAAGAAAACACATGAAGGGCTAAGAGGTTCATAGAGTAGAAATCATGATAAAAGAAATTTTTTAATTTAAATTTTTTATAAAATATTTTTTTTATTATCGGTAATTGCCATTTTGATAATCACTAACTACTATATTTGGTAACCTGCCAAAATTGATACTTGGTACTACCATCTTCGGTAAGCTACTATATTCAGTAACTAATAACTATTATGTTCGGTAAGTTATTATAATCGATAATTATTCAGTAACTCGATAGAATCGGTAACTTTCTCATTTCTTATCCTTTTTACAGTCTCTTTTCACCAAAATACCAACAATCATCAAATAATTAACTTATCAAATTATCAATACACAATTCAACATACCATAATAAAAAAATCACACAAATGAGGAACCCAACATGCTATCACTAATTTTCTCACATATGTTCATAAATTTCACTTAAAGTAAACGTCCATCAAGCAACCAAGCCAAGTACTTATTAGACAACCTAACTTAGCATGTATAGTTTTCTCTTCTCTTGAAAATAGCTTGCAAAAAATCAAAGCTTTACTTTTCCTTCAAAGTAAAACAAAACCCAAATCAATGATTTTTGTCTTGAAAACGACAAACACATTTATGGAATTTAGATGAAAATTAATGAGTTTACCTCATTCAAACCCGTAAATGAACTCAAGATTTTTAGTAAAATGCATGTGGGATCCTTTGCTCAAACCCGTAAATGAACTCAAGATTTTTAGTAAAATGCATCCCCTCTCTCACATATGTTGAGCACTTACCCTTCAATAGAGTAAGTATTTAAGAGTGAACTGATGAAGTGTTCAATTAACCAAAGGTAAACCATGAGTTGTAAGAGTAGATAGGCTTGTTGTGTCAATTAAAAGAGTTCATGTCTTAAGCATGTGACACAATCTCATAAGCTAAGAGAAGAGATATTTAGGAGGGATTCATCTCCTCTTGCTAAGTAAAGAGGTGAGTCATGCCTTGCATTAATGAAGTAGAAATTAATATAGATAAAACAGGCATATGACATCAACAAGGGTTAAGTTCAATGTTTCAACTTTCCGATAGAAGGAAAGCTAGAATGCAAGGTTCAAAGCCTCACTTACTGAAGGATGAAAGATGGAAATGAGAAGTTCAAAATCACTCTTACCAATGGAAGAGAGAGTTAAAAGAACAACCACCAAAATAACCTCTTTGGTTGAAATGCTAAGGAAATCAATTTGTAAACATGAAAATTAGTATCCATTCTAAATATTGATAACCCTGAAAATACCTGGAACTTATCAAAATATTTAGCAAAAATTTCAACAAAATTTTCCGAACATATGTAAATAATTAGCTTTTGAACTTGTCAAAACTTTCCAAATATAAGTAAATAATTAACTTAGTAAATCTCTAACCCATCGCTTCAACATATTGTTCTAAAATTGTATAACATCTCTTACACGTGACATCCATCGTTGCCAAATTCCTACACATTAATAAATTTAGGAATTTTCCGGATGTCACACATGTGGCCATCCAAAGAAGACCTAGGCACATCATAGAAAAATCTACTGCCATTAACTAGTTACAAATCACATGATCTCCTCCCAGTTCCACATTCTTCAACATATGTAAATAATTAGCTTTTGAACTTGTCAAAACTTTCCAAATATAAGTAAATAATTAACTTAGTAAATCTCTAACCCATCGCTTCAACATATTGGTCATAAATTCTAAAATTGTATAAAATCTCTTACACTTGACATCCATTGTTGCCAAATTCCTACACATTAATAAATGTAGGAATTTTCCAGATGTCACACATATGGCCATCCAAAGAAGACCTAGGCACATCATAGAAAAATATACCGCCATTAACTAGTTACAAATCACAAGATCTCCTCCCAATTCCACATTCTTCAACCTCAGCTCTCATATCTCTCCCTCGGATTGACCTTATCCTTATCTAGACCTTCCTCTCCAATTGCACATTGCTATTGATGACATGTCCTATTCGAGCCCTCAGCCTCGTCGGCTACAACCTCAACAAAAATTCCAACATCTTCGTCATCAAATGGAGGTCAATTTGAGCCCTATATCGAGCACAAGCAAGCCAAGATTTGGTGCGTCCTATGAAACTGAGGATTTCGTCGTTAGTGAAGGTAACCAATGGCAAATAACTTTAATTCAGTTTCTCGTCACCTCAACTGATGAGAGCCTACATGACGATGCGAAGCTCATGAGCTCACTGGTGGTGAGGTTGATGATGGGGTCGAAGATGAAGTGGAGAAAAGACCAAGGCGTTAAGAAGATGAAGAAAGAAAAAGAAAACAAAAGCAAACAAAAAAAAAGCAAAAAGTGAAAATGAAGAGAGAAAAAATGTCTTTAGATGAAAATGCCCCTATCTATGTGTAAGATTTGAAATTGGGATCATTATTTGAGACTAACTACTCCATGTCATTATTTGTGACAGCGTCCACTTTGAGTATTTTTTTAGCAAAACGGTTTTATTTCGAGCTCTTATTAGAAAATTTTCATATAATATGCATAGATCAATTTTAAAAATGAGATAGGAACATGGCCAATCACAATGTAAAAAATATTACATATTTGGCGGACTCGTGGATTTGAATGTTCCTTTATGCCATTAATAAGAACTTTTTAGAATAAAGTCCACCCAACAATTTCCGTGAGGAGTTGCTAGTATTTGTGGGTCAATATATTACTAACAAACGCAACAACTACCGACGAATGATCTCTGTGTGTCTCTCTCTGTGGGTGCTCTGCATTCTAACTCGAGGTTCATTGATCTCGTGTCATATTGGAACTTGACGTTGTATGCGGCGGCTAACTAAAGTCCGCCATTCATTTGAATATATCAAATTGCTAAATAATCTATTTAATTTCACAATAGAATTTGCGACGTTTACGTCGCAACAAGATATTCCAAGTTGACGATTACACGCAACATCAAACTATCGTTAATCAGTAAAAGTTGTTTTATAAAAATCATTATGTTGTTTCGCTTAAAATAATTAGTCAATAAAATACATTTTCATTATCAATAATAATTTATGTCTAAAAATTTTCATGGATAATGAAATATTTTTTATTTTTTATTATTTTCATAAGCTGTACAAATTATCATTTTTCAAAAAATATTTTTTAAATAATTCATTTTTCACGAAACAAACGGAACTTAAATAATGACATTCGAGACTAATTTCTATTAATGATAACGAGGGAGAATCCTTGCCTACATTAGTGTGCATGGATTAAATATAATTGCCATTGGTTCATAGGATTACTGCCATGATAGGCCCTATTTATGACATATGTATAATAAAGAGGTGGTTGTTTAGGATGAAATCATACCTTGCTCAACAATTCACGGAATTCTAGCAGGTGATGTGAAAACTTGTTACTTTTACATTGTATTATAAATTATAGATTGGTATATCCTTATTAAGTCTTTAGTAATTACAAGTTGCCTCAATCTCAAGGAAAAATTACCAAAAAATCCTAAACCTATTGCAGTTTTTCTTAATAAGTCCTAAACCTCTCTTTTTTGTCAATTCAGTTTTAAACCTTTTGCAGTCCATCTGGTCAATTTTAGCCAACCAGCATTGATGTGGGCACCAGTCGACAGTAACGTAGATAATTTTTAATAATTTTTTTAATTTTTTCTTTCTTTCTCTTCTTCCATCTTTTTTCTTTTTCCTCATAGTGGCTAGCAAGGCTTGCTAGCCACTGGGCAAGGCCTAGAGGCTACGGGCAAGGCAACTTCACCTAAATCTAGGTAAGGCCAACCTCACCATGGCCTTGTGAGGAAAGGGGGACTTGCCTACGACTGGAGAGGCTACCTTCACCAGTGGTGAAACAGCCTCGCTGTGGCCCTTAGGCCTCATTGAAGTCTTGCTAGCCAATATGGGGAAAAAAGGAAAAAGAAGAAAGAAGAGAGAGAGAGAGAGAAAGGAAAAATAAAAAATCCATAAAAAGATAAAATATTACTAAAAGTTATCTACTTTAGCATAAGTTGGACAACCAATGTCGACCGACATCCACATCAACTCTGGCTGGCCAAAAGTAACTACATTGACTGAATCGGTACAATTGCAATAGGTTTAGGATTGAATTAACAAAAAAAATAAAGTTTAGGGTCGATTTAGAAAAGTTGCAGTAGTTTTAGGATTTTTTTGATAATTTTCCCTCGATCTCAAATCACTCTTAGGATTTTCAAAAGAGGACCATTTTAAATATGTAATAGCTACCTCTCACAACCAATTTTCTTTTATCTATAATTCACCAACGAGAAATGTGTGAAGTATACTATCAGTGCCTTAACCTGTGTACAACACTTACTTTAATGCCATAACTTTTTGCCGGCTCATTTAAGTGACAAAATCAAAGAAAAATGATCACTTCAGTGCCTCTAGCAAGATATTCGGGCCAAAATTAATACATGGCCTTTTTAGTTAAATGTTTTAGCTAACGTGGCACTTAACATCATTTAACCAACTTTTCACGGATCACTTAAGTGCCAATTTTTTTTTAAAATGATTTTTTCATTGCCAAATTTTTTGAAAAATAATTTTTTTCAATGCCAAATTTTCGCTAACACTGAAAAAATTATTTTTCAAAAAAATTTTCAAAAAATTTGGCACTTAAGTAATATGTGAAAAATTGGTTAAACGACGTTATTCAACATCCACGTGTTTTGGCAAGCCATGTGAGCTAAAAATATTAATAAAAAAATCTAAGGATTTCTAGTCAAGCAGTTCAACGATGGCACTAAAAAAATCGTTTTTAAAAAAAATTTGCATTTAAGTGAGCTGCAAAAAAGTTACTACACTAAAATGAGCGCCGTACACAAGTTAAGGCACTAATTGTGTACCTCTTCCATGGGGAATCAAGCACAAGTGTGAGCTCTTGCGGAGCACCAAAAGTAGCTAAGTAAAAAGAATAATATTGCATGTAATAAATGTTTTTACTGAAACTTAGCTTACAAGCAAAATCATAAGGAGGGGACCCAGCACTATTCAACCTGACATTGTCAATATACTTGATGGACAAAGTTTAGCAAGTTTTTGAGGTAACACGACATTCATCCCCCCAATTATTTTCATAGTTTACTGTTATCCCTATTTATTTTTTTCATCATTTCATAGAAAATATGACAATTATGAAAAACATGTTTCAAGAAAACATTTATCAAGAAGATAATAATGTTTTTCGATGTTCAATTGAAATTTGATAATAAGCTAGAAAAATATTTTCCGCCTTTCAATAGGGACTCATTTGATTTTCATTTGCACTCTCCTTTTAACAATATTTTTCTATTTTATCGTTTCTTTTTTTATAAAAATTGAATTTCTTTTTTATTTTTTTTATTTTTCCCTTCTTTAGCTAATTGTCGGCCATGGCAATGAGCCTCCAGTGAGCTGAGCTCTACCAACCGAGTGAGACTCCATCTTGCTAGATTCGGTAAAGTAGAGCTCATCCAAGGGGCGAGCTCAAGTCATGCCCAAGGTTGATGAGGCTTCGGCTATTGACAATCACGTCTCCGTGGGACAAGACAAGGGACGAGACGAAGCGTGAGACAGCAGAGGAGGAGCGGCTCTAGAGACAAGGGACTAGACGAACAAGCTTTAGGTTGCGTGAGAAAGATAGGGAAAATGAGCAGCTCTAGAGAAAAGAGGGGAGAATGCGCGAGAAAAGGGGGAAAACGAAGAGAGAGACGAGGGCAACGTGAGGAAATGCAAGGGCAAGAGGGCGAGAAAGATTGAAAAATGATTTCCTTTCTCGAAGCTTTAGAAGGTTATTTTTTATTGACTAGAAAATATTTTCCTTGATCACTTAGGGTGCCTTTGGTAACATTTCTACTCCTGGGAATAGTTTCTTTTAAGAAATAGTTCTTTTCTATTTCTACTCCCTAAAATAATTTCTGAGTAAAATAGGAGATTTGGTAACTACCAAAATTTCTTGTTCTCGAAATAGAAAAATAATAGAAATGCGTTTGGTATCGACAACAATTTTTTATTTATTTCTTCCTTGATGGCGGCGGCGACCAGCAAGCGGGGGTCATGACCGGCGGCGGTGGGGTGCGGATGGCGGCGGGGGCGACGATCGACGACCGGCAGCCGATGGGGGGGTCGCAAGTGACTGAAGAACCGACGATCGCCAATCGACGTTTGGTGGCCTCCGGCTGCCGCCCGCCACCGGCCTCCGGCCGCCGAACGTCAATTGGCAGCCGTCGGTCATCGGTCACTGGCAGCCCCCGCCCACCAGCCGCCGATCGCCGGTCGCCGCCCCCGGTCGCCGTCCACACCCCACCGCCGCCGGCCACGGCCCTCGCCGCTGGGCCACGGTCGCTACCGCCACCGCCGCCGCCGCCGGCCACGGTGGCAAAGGATGGCACCGGCGCCGATCGGCCGGTGGCAAGCGGGTGGCGGCGACCGGCGGGGGTGGAGATCGGCGATGTGCAACGGTGGAGATCGGCAACCGGCGGCGGCGACGGCCGATCGGCGGTGACCGGCGCCAATGGCCGACGACCGGCGGCGGCGGGTGGTGACCGGCGGGCAGCGGGTGGCGACCGGCGGGCGGTGAGTGGTGACTAGCGGGTGGTGAGAGCGACCGGCGGGCGGCAGGCAATGACCGACGGTGGTGACAGCAGGCGGCGAGCAACGGTGGGTAGGTGGCCGCATGTTATAAGCGGTGAAAAGTCCCTAAGAAATAGTTTCTAAAAATTGTTCCCAGGAGTAAGAAGCTACTTTTTTCTACTTCTCATTTCTACTCCAAATTTATTCCTAGGAACAACTTTCTATTCCCGGGAATAGAAAAAATCAGTTTGCATTACCAAACGCATTTCTGTTCTTTTTCTATTCTAGGGAACAAAAGAACAGAAAAATACAGGAAGAGAAATGTTGCCAAATGGAGCCTTATTCTGCACCCCCAAACATTAGAAATTTGAGAAAAATATTTTTCGCAAAACGAACGGAATCTTAATTTAATTCTGAATTTTTCAAAATTGATTTAATGCGGCATTTCCGTGAGATTAAGCGCACTGTCACATATGCGAAGAATGGACAAAAATATGGACGTGGATTGTCCCCTCAATTCTTTTTTTTCTTTTCCAATGGTTTGGTAACCGTAGAAATCATATTAAATTGTTACTGCTAAAGCCTTGGATATAATGGCTCATCACTCATGATGTGGCACACCAGAACGAGACGGCATTAGTGTCACTCTTCCACTGCATCGGGCACAGCCATGTTTAAAATCGGTACACATGCACCAGGCTAAGCGATTCTGAACTTTCTGATTAAGACGAATTTATCATCATTGAATGAACTCACTGCGGTCTAGACGATAAATGAAAGTGTATGATGCATGTGGATACGGGGATATTCATAGCAATGCAAGAGAAACTTATAGCATGTGGAATTAGACCCGTAGTTTTTGGGATGGGATCGAGGTTCGTAATTGGGCCTGCGACTTTTGCCGTGGGCTTGCGCCCTGCCTTGCGCTTTGCCATCATTCAGGTCGACTTTAATTTATTTTGTTTATCCACTAATAATAAACAACTATCTTAATTTCACCAAACATGTTTTAATTTCATAATATATTTCTTATTTAATTTCTCAATTACTACTTTCTTTTATATAGGGGGCAGTTCTACAGACCATCGCTTCCTTTGTGTTCGCAAATGAATATGGATTGCATATGAAAGTCCTCGGCATTGAGTGAGAACTACATCTCAAATTTTCAAATTAACCATGTCGTTCTATAGTTACTTTTTTCTTGTTTAAAAGACTATGTGCTGAGTTAAATTGCTTAGAGTTTATAATGAATGATGAACTACTGCTAATTGTCAACTCTCTTTCAAATTTCTACAAGGTGGTGTTTGGAACGGTGATTTGCCTCCCATTGTTGATCGGCTATTTCGTTGCATCGGAAGCAGTCTGAGAGTGGAGATAGTTGATCATCTACTAATATCTTCATGGTCGTTGAATGTGTCGAAGTCTGGAGGATCTTATAAATAGTGGCGTGTTAGCTTGAACTTCAAACAATTTTTACGTTTGAGCTCTTGTAAATTGTATGAATATAACCTATGCATGCTTATTTTAGATTTGCAGGTAGATATTATTGACATGGTCGCTGAATTTGTTAAAATCTCGAGGACCTTATAGATGGTTGTTGTTAGCTTGAACTTCAAACAAGTTTATCTATGAGCTCTTGTAATTGTGTGAATATAACCTATGCATGCCTATTTTAAATTTTGTATGTACATATTGTTGACATGGTTGCTAAAATTTTTGAAGTCTGGAGGACCTTACAGATGGTGGTGCGGTAGCTTGAACTTCAACAATTTTACATATGAATAGAAAAAAGATCGAAAGGAAAAAGGAAAGGAAAAAAATTATAGAAAAATCATTTTAAAATTATCAAAATTGTCTAAGTTAGCACAGCCGGAATGGCTGGCAAATAAGTCAAATTAAAAGGTTTAGGATAACATTGACATCCGTTCAGTAAGTTCATGGCCGATGGTGAATACGAAGTCAAAGAGGGGGAGGATGAAGAGGGAGATGAACTGATTGAAATTTCTCATTTAGATTTATGAATTCCACTTCAAAATTCATATTCATAGGCATAATCAATGCACAAAAGCTGCACGAATCATTAATGGGTCAATTTTAGAAGCGGATGATGTCTTTATTTAGTAATTGATTAACAACCTCCACTCTGAAATTACATTCTATGGCCTCCTCGCCGACAGTGCGTCAAAGCTCGCGTCCCCTTGATCCTTGCCCTTTGAGAGAGGTTCGACAACCAAGCAAGCTGCGACTACTATGTCACGGCATGCCAGTGATACAGGCCATGTACAGTTTGGATCCCTTCACTTCTCCTGTTGAAGGAGTTCAGAAAGATGAGGATAGTGGATTTGGCCAGTTCTCCTCCTCCTCCATGATGATTAATTATACTTATTTGGCGATTTCTCAAATTATAACGAAAAATTAGAGGCAAGAAAAATAAGGCTTGGACTTTCATGTATATGACGCACGCTTGCACCATTGCACTAGTATTTTTTAAGGAGACTATCTGAGTTTTCCGACAATTCCGGGTCTGGTTCTTCACGATTGGGATTACTTTGGTTTCACCTTGCATTGCATTATGGCCTAGTCGGATTCGAGTTCACTTAGGATTGGATTTTGAGTTTTGTCAAATTCAGATGGTTTCTTTTTCATTTTGGTCGGAAATTCAGATGGTTGAACAAGTTGGATCCTTACTTTTCAACACTTACAATAATCATCCTGACTAAAAGCAGTTGGGCCCTGACATGCAACCTTGTTTATATGGAAAAAAAAAAACAGGAAAGACGAGTCATAGTCAAGGCGCACACAATTGTAAAGGTAAAGGAGCGAAACCGCCTACCGGCGACTGAAGAATAAAGGTCAACATCAACAACAATTTTCAACATTCTCGGTCGCCTTTCATGTCCTACTCAATACAAGGAACCCCAGTAATTCTGGAATACACTGAAGTTTTGTTTCGGCTTAAGATCACCCAGATCACTAAAAAAAAATTTAAAAATATATTAATTGCACCTTACACTGTAAAATCCTTGCTCAGCCTGGATTTACATCAACCTGTCCTCAAATACAGAGACGCTCTTCCAGAATAGATTACGATGAAACGATTTTGGAAACTGCATCTAGGTATTTAACATTAGACACCTATGTTATATTGCAACAGTTTGTTGAAATGAAATAACTTTAGCATCCCAGAAATCTGTCTTTGTTTGAATATTACTGCTTAAATTGAATGCAAGTACCCACAGAAGCACTTTGGAAAGATATAGGTATGACGAACCATTTGTTCCATTAATATTGGTCAAAATTATCATACAAATCACAATATTTTCTAGTCATATCCACGTTGTCAAAATGCAATCTTGATGATTGCCAAATGTTATTATTCAAGCAGAATATGAAATGCCATGCGATCTATCTCCTCTAGGGAAAACTCTCACCGAAGAAGTCGATCGAAACAAGAAACAGAGATTTCTCACCAAAAAATTTTGGAAACCCTAAATATGGACTTGCCTACCCACATTTACCCTACATGTTCAGCAGTTCCTCCAACAACTTATCGTCTAGATACTCGAATTCGATCACATCTCTGGACGTATCAGCGGATGTTGACACAGTGGATGATGATGAACCTACTGAAGAGAATGACGACAACGACAGTGACCAGGACGCCAAGAAAGAGCTGTGGTGGCCGGAGACATTGTAGTTAGTATTGTTGCTCGTTGGGGAAGTTGAGGATGGCCAAATGGCCTCGAAAGGCGAAGGCAGCCTGGTCATAGGCACGGGCGGCCTCATCTACTGTCTCAAAGGTCCCGAGCTAGAGGCTGGCACCACTCCTCGAGGGGTCCGGATCTCAGCCACAAACTCGCCCCAAGGGCGCCGTCGGATCCCACGGTACCAGTTTTGATCACACCGCGATCATGATCCCTCTTCTTCCCCATCTCATCTTTGTTCCCAATGTTCTGATTCCCTCTTGAAGAAGATCCTTCCATGGCTAAGTGATTGATATCAAATGAGGAAGTGAAGAGTAGGGTAATTTGTGGCAGCTTTTCCCATAAACTTTAAGAAGACGGATTTCAAATTTAGTGACAACGAACAAATGATGGAAGGTGCGACCCTAGGGTTTACTCCCCTAGCTGTCGGCGAGGTGCGAGGTTCCCTAGGTCATCAAAAAAATAAATAATAAATGATGGAAGGTTGGCACTTACATATAAAATTGAAAAATGATTATATGATAATCTTTAATATATTATAAGAATAACAATTTTTTTGAATAATAAAAAATCAAATAATAAATATGATTCATTTATCTAAGAATTTATGATTTATAATTATTATTTTCATAATAATTCAAAAATAGTTATATTAGTAAAGCCCTATAAGTTTGGTCAAACAAGATTGGATGCGTTGAAAAGTTCGGGGTCGGGCAGGTGGAGGTCGTATCTGACGGTAGGGGGTTTCGTGTCCTTTTGTGAGAAAGTTCGGAGAAAGAGGGACAAAGAAATTTGAGCAACTTGACGCCCGGGTTGCCTTTTGAAATTTTGATCGGACAATGTCTTTATTTTCAACTTATCTATCATTGTCATGTCTCTCACACATTTATGCATTGTGGGCCAGGTTGGGGGCAAAACTCAGATTCGGGTGCGTGAACGTGCATGACTTGCATGGACCTGATTTTTTATTTTTTATTTTTTATTTTAGTTAGAGGGGTGATGGTAAATATGCATCTGTAATATTAAACTAAGCACACTCTATACATACATTTGCTAAATGCTTTGGGTGACTCTTTAGGCTATATTTGGTTGTTCGAATTTTTAACTAGGATAAAACTAGATAAAATAATATAAGAAATCCATAAAAATTTGTTATATCATATTTACTGTTTGGTGATTGTAATAATAAAATCACATATATTCATATCATTATATGTATTATTTGGTATAAATGACATATCAATATAAATGAATCATAAATTTTACAAATAGAGATAGTAAAAATCTCTTACAACACTCTTGTCTAATTTATTTTTATTTTATTTTTATTTTATTTGACTCTCTTTTTCAATTAATTTCTTTTTTATTTCTTTCTTCCCATTCAATCATGTAGTAACAAAATTTTATGAAATTGAAAATTGTACTTTTATACCTAAAATACCGAAACACCTATGATATGTAATAATTATATTTATATATTGAATTTATATTATAAGATATAATTAAATTCGAAATATATATATAAAATGGAAATGAAATTAAAAACCAAATTTTTATTTTTTGTTATTTTGAATTTCTTGTATTAGAATTCAAATATTATTTGTATTGAATTATAATTTTAGATTTCTTAATGTGATAAGTTTTTATTTAAGAAAAATAAAATTTTCAATTAAAAATTAGAAATCCTATCTACCTTTATCCCACCTTCTCCCATAGGATAATTTTATCCGACATATATCCCCCTTAGATTCGACTTTATTTTGTTTTAAGCAAGCACCAAATGCAAGAAATGATAAATTTTATCATATCCTAGATTTTCCTTATCGCCAATTGCAGCCTTAAGATTATTTGGCCTTGATTTATCATCTGTTGTCCTCTTATATTGTATCCCTTATTTAAGAGGTAAAAAATCACATGTCATCCCATGATATTATGTTGAAATACTGAATATGTCCACATATTATCCAACTTAATTGGACATGTTGACGCTCTTGGATTTCAAGCTCTCTTTTTGCGATCTCTTTAATTAAAAGTATCAAGCTTTTGTTGCACATGGTATTAGAGTCGAGTTCTACTACTTATCTATTAGATTGGGATTTATATGTTATTTATATACATATGGTCTCTTTCTATTTATTGGCTCAAGTTTCTAGATTGAGCTTTCTAACATGATATTAGAGTCGGGTTTTACTTTGGTTTATTTTACATTGTGTGTGCACCCTCCCTCAATTGCCAAATTTTAAGAGGGTCTTGAAATATTCCATAATACTTGACAAGGTTTATATGCTCTTAATATATATGTGATCTCTCTTCACTTATGATTTAAGTTTTAAGTGGGACTTTCTAAACATAGTATGTATACATCACTCTTTGTGGTCATTTTTTGGCACGCCTACATATCAATTTTCTCCAACACTACCATAAGTGTCTATCTAGTATAGTTTTCTTGTAACAGTCTTAACTTATAATAGGGATGCTTCAACACTTATAGGAAGTTTGGCAAGCATTTCGCAATTCCAACACCTCCATAGCTAAGGCAAGTGTCACTTAATTAGGCACTGCAAGCTTAAAATATGTATCATTAAAAACACAGATCAAACTATTTCATGGCATGGCCACATCATAGCATTAGCACAGCCACAAGACTACCATATCGAGCGCAGTTGCGAGGGTTTCCTATCCTTCTTTCACATCTTGTGTAAATCTAATGTCTACAATGAAGCGGTCTAAATAACACTGGTAAGATAAAAATGAAAGTTTTTATCCATTGATTAGGGAAGTATAAATTGTAATTTACCCGTTTAATTCTTACCACCAACGAGCAAACTAATATGAGTCAAGTTTACCTACAAAGCTACAGGCCTGGAATCAATCAATTTGTGGGCTTCCATAGTATTTCATGTGCCTTTTAAATAGTCATATCTCTACATTCATGCTCCTGAATTTCAGGGCTAGGAATGGCGATTTAACTAGTCAGATCTTGACGATTCAAATCATTTTACCCGTAGCAAATTGAGGCTAGGCGGCAATTTTGGCATTTCAAGGGTTTCTATCTCCCTCCTTTTTCATTCTCCCTTTTCTTTTAGGGTAATGACATCATCTATTTTCGAACTATTCATGATCCTTTATTTCAATAAGATGTAGAACATTTTAAAATTATTCATGGTGTATCCCCATCATATAGAACTAGATGTCATGGGACTTTTACTACCGTAGAATGCCAACTAAATTGTTATCGCACCAATACCATAAACTGGAAATGGCAAATCCGCATTGAATAAATGCACCTTTGCTCCCTCTAAATTACGAGTGATGCTAAGTATCTTTGCCTTTAAGTAACTTTTGCATCCTTTACATCCCAACATTTCAGATCGCGGATCATATCTTTACAATAGCATTATGAGATATACTCGTGCTAGCCTCCCAAAACCCCCGTATTTTTTCCAGCAAAATAAGAGGATAGATGGGGCAAAGGGCAGAGAAATTAGAAAGTCCATCCTAAGAAATATTGGAGAACGACTAAAGACTATATTCATAGATATGAACGACTCATTATATTTAATTTTGAAATTGGCGATAATATTGGCACATGTTTTTAACTATCTAGTGAAGGACAGCTCTATGACGGTCGAGAACGTAAGAGCGGAAAAGTGGGGAAAATTATCAAGTATATTTTCCAATATTGTGGGACCGTAGAAAGGCAATGACATTTTAACTGGTCAAGCCCTTTGACATAATCGCTGGTCACAAAGGACGTGGCACTCGGGAACAGGATGGAATCATTATTTTAGTCTTTTGCTCGTCAAACCTGAGAAAATTATCTAAACAATCATAAATATATTTTTTTTTATCAATTCAATCATAAAATTTCTAATTTTTACATTTGTCTTAAATTTAGTCAAATTTTGCTCATTAGGTCCATTCGAACAATTTTAACCAAAATTCATTTTTTTTTTCTGTTTTTCCTTTTGTCGATGGCCGAACTGCCTGCCCTCATTTGGGCGAGGGTTGACCTTGCCTGCACAAGCAAGGCTCGGTTGGGGAGCCTCAGCCTGGCAAAAGTAAGAAGAAAAGGAAAAATAGAAAGAAAAAAGTTAGAAAAATATTAAAATATTATAAAAAATTGTCCATGTTAGCATTAGTTATGTCACATAAGACTACCAATATCCATGTTAGCGAATTCAAGCTAAAATTTGCCTAATGGATTTAACTGTCAAGATTTAAAAATGTTTAAAATCGAATTAGAAAAAGTGCAATAAATTTAAAACTTTTTGGACAATTTTTCTTAACAAACAAACTAGCCCTAGGGCATACAATGTTCACTAAAATTAAAAGATGACTAAAGACTATATTCATAGATATGAACGACTCATTATATTTAATTGAAATTGGCAATAATATTGGCACATTTCCTATCTATTGAAGGGCTAACCAAAGTGGGGAAAATTATCAAAAAAGTCATAAACCTATTGCAATTGTGCCAATTTAGTCCATCTAGCCAAATTTTGCCGACCGATGTTGATATAGACACCGGCTGGCATCAACAACAATATTTTAATAATATATTTTATTATTTTTCGATTTTTTATTAATTTTTTATTTTTATTTTTTTCCTTTTATTTTTTGTCTCCTTCCTCCCTTGCCCTCCCCCTCCCAACGGCGGGGCCAGCCAGCTCCGACGAGGCTTGCCAACCACTACACGCAAGGGTGCGAAGGCCTCACCTGACCGGGGCGAGGCTAAGGGAGGCCATGGTGAGGGTTTTTGCCTAGATTTGGTCGAGGTCAGCCTCGCCATGGCCTAGCCACGAGCGAAGGTGGCCTCCCTCGTAGCTAGTGAGGCAATGGCAATCTTCGCCTAGGCCGCCATGGCCTTGCCAACCATGAGTGAAGCCACCTTCACCCACGCCCATGGTGAGGCCGGCTTTGCCCGGATCTAGGCAAAGCCACCTCGCCACAACACCCAAGCCTCCCCCAGGTTTGGGCAAGGCCGCCAGCAAGGGTCGAGGCCCCCATCAAACTGACCACCCTCGCCGATAGCCTCGCCATGGCCTGACCATGGGCAAAAGTGGCCTCGTCAGCCGTGGGCGAGGCCACCTTCGCCAACGGCAAGGCCATGGCAAGGTCAGCCTCACCCAAATCTGGGCAAAGCCACCTCACTGCGACCCCAAGCCTCGCCTTAGTCTAGGTGGGCCGCCGGCAAAGGGTGGGGGTCGATGAGGACCACAACCCTCGTGGGCCATCAACGAGGGCTTTGCAGCCCTCGTGCAGTGGTTGACAAGCCTTGTCGAAGCTAGCTAGCCACTATTGCCCGAGGGGGAGGACAAGGGAGGAAGGAGACAAAAAAGAAAGGGAAAAACAACAGAAAAATAATAAAATATTATCACTAGGGCCTACCAACATCCACATTAGCACCAGCCTACCAAATTTGGTCAGATAGACTAAATTGGCACTTTACAACTGAATCAGTAAAAAAAATAAGTTTATAATTGAATTGGCACAATTGCAATATATTTAGGACTTTTTGGTAATTTTTCCAACCAAAGTGTATCTCTTATTATATTTTATTCAGCTTAATCTCTATAGCACATAAAAAATAATCCCTTCTGCAAAATTATGGTAGCTTTTGGTTATTGAGGATTTGGAACGTCCTTTACTTTCAATTCTTGTCGTTTATCAAAATAAAAACTTCGATTAACTTTTTGTATAAAATGTGCATCCAAAGATTTGACTAATTATTATCGGATGCAAACAATCAGTTGACGTGCATTGGGTAAAGCTTCATGGTAGTAACAGATAATCATCTTGCAAGTGGGATCAATTTCGATTCGACTTTTTTTTCGATTATAATCCTATTTGGATATGGGTCATTACGATTTGAAAATTTCAAAGCATGGAAATTTGGGTCCCCACGAGCTCAGTTCATTTCAGGTTGTCTGGTTTTCATATACAACCGGTATAATTTGGAATTGTCAGTTTTGAAGTGTGTCGGATTTTGAATAGCTCGGGATCAATTTCGATTCCGATTTCTTCAATTCAATTATCATATATGTTTGAAAGGGCGTATCAATTTTTCAATTTAATTTTGTGTACTTAATCTCATTCGAGTACCGAAGATTGCTCCAATCGATTATTAATTATTCTTGTTTTTTTGGCGATTCATATACTGGAATAATAAATTAGTTGTGAGATATAGGAACTTGGACTTCCACGTGTATGAAACACAGGTGCACCCTTAATCTAGTATTTTTCAAGGACACTACCCGAGTTATTGGACAATTTCAGAGCCTCCTCACTTCTGAGATTTCCTTTCGAGTTGTCTATCCTATTTTCTAAGATGAAATTTTCCTTTTAAATTTATCCCCTCTCACCATGGCCGACTCGTGGAGAAGCTAAGATAGAGGCATGGAGGCTAGCGTCCTGATAGAGACATTCGTTGGGGGAGACGGCTTCAATCAGTCCAAGGTGGTCGGTGACTAATCAAAAACCGAAGAACATTGGTCGGGGGAGACGGAATCAAAATTCTTAATAAAAATTGAACAATCTATCTTCTTTATCATCTTTTTTTTACTTAAATTCCAATAAGTAAAGTAAAAATCGAAAAACCATCTCAAACCGTGGTCGGTGGCGAACGTTTACACCCCTAGTAGAGACAACTGAATGAATCTATGTCCATGTGTGTGAACTGTCAAATCAGGAGGAAGGAGGAATGAGATTAGAGTTCAGATTAGGAGAAGAATTTTGTTCTTTTAGTGGGGTCTCTGTTTTTTAAAGATGCAAATTACAAATTTTCAAACTTTATTATGGCATTTGACACGGGTGTCAAAATTGGAGAGAATTTTTTGAAATTATCTCAAAAAAGGAAAATAATTTTTTTTTTAATAGAAAAAGATGGAGAAATCAATTTTTATAAATGAGATGGAAACAAAGCCAATCACTGTATAAAACGTATAATAATATAGTTTTTTTAGGGAATCTAATGTTGCCTAGCATGCGATTAATATAATCTTTTTAGAAGTCCACCCAACAATTTCCGTGCACGCTGACGTCACCCACAGCAAATGCGCACCCAAATTGGCGTTGAAATGACGACCCTTTCTTCTTGGACCACCGAAGAAAAGAATTGATCACGTGTTATATCGGCACCTGACGTCGCGTGAGGCGGCTAGTCAAAGTTTCCCATTCATTTAATGATATCAAATTAAATTCCTAATTTTTTTCGTTCAATTTAATCCCTAAATATTTTTAAATCGATTTGATGCGATCTTTCCATTAAATTAAGCTGCCTTGTCACATGCTTTTTGGCATACTAGAAGAAGCACACTGTTGGGATGAATGGACAAAAATAAAGATGTAGACAGTCAACTTGTTTTTATCCGTTTTCCATCTAAAGTGTTTTTATTTTATTACTAGAATTCTCAAAACTTATCAAGAAAATGTAATTAAGTCATAAAACTTACAAAAAGTGCAATCAAATTATAAAATTTGTCATGAAAGTGAAATCGAGCTCTAAAACTTTAAAAAAATACAATTAAATCCTAAAATTTTTCATGAAGGTACAATCAAATCATTAAACATTCAAATAGTACAATCAAGTCCTAAATTTTCAAAAAGTGCAATTAATGGAATGATTAAATTGAATCAATATGATAAATTTTATAACTTGATTGCACTTTTTGAAAGTTGTAAGATTCAATTATATTTTTGTAATAGATCTTAAGATTTATAAAACTATAAAAAATATAAATTAGACTTTTGTAAGGATTTAATTATTCGAGATATTTTAAAACAATCAGAAAACCAACTAGAAAAAAATTTACATTCCCAAAATTTTTTCAATTAATTATAAATATTAAATCTTTGGATATTTTATTATAAACAATATTTTCAAAGATGAAAAAAATTTAAAACAACTAATTTTTCCAATATATATATATAAATCATTTTTAAGAAAATATTTTTCAACATATTATTATTTCATGGAACCAACATATTCTGAACTTATGGACAATTTTGTGTTGGAGTATTCACGAACTTCAATTTCACTTTTGATGGGTTTTTCCCTAGTCGAATTCAAGTTCACTCAGGATTTGCTCTCGAGTTTCAACAAATTCAGATGCTTGAATAAATTAGATTCTTTTCGGGTTACTCTTTTACTAAAGTTGGTCATAAATTATTGATTTTTCTTAGTCAATTCAAGTTGGAAGAGACAAACTTTTAGATGGGTTGAAAGGATACTTCGGATTAGCCGGGAGAAATTTAAAACTGTGATCACTTTTACACATAACAATCAAACATTCTTTTTGAGAATCAAAAACTTTAAATTAATACATTCGTAATAAATTTATTTCAAACTAATTTTTGAATCACAAAAGACCCTCAAACCAATATGCTTTGACAAATTTACTCAAAATGACCACAAAAAACCCTAAACCAGTATACTTATGACAAATTTACTCTTGAACTAATTTTTTAACCGCAAAAAACCCCAAATTAGTATATTTATGACCTATATACCCTTCATTAAATTATGTTCAACCATAAAACTAGTCTAACTGTGACAAACAGAAAGTAAAATCCTAAATTGGTATACCATTCAACTCCCATGTGTCATCCAATTTATCAATTTGATAGTAAAATTTAACGAAAACTTATAAATGGTAATTTTGTCATAAGCATACTAGTTTGTGGTCAATTTGTCAAAGATGTACCAATTTATGATTTTTTGCTTGTCAAAAATTAATTTGAGATAAATTTGTCAAAAATGTGCCAGTTTTAGATTTTTCGTGCTATTGACCCCATTCTTTTTTTTTAATCTAAACCTACATAAATCATATTGACTTTTGAGGTCCATTTGATGTTGCATTTCCTATTTACTAACGTGCCCCTAAGCAAACCCAAGTCAGCGCCTCTTCCTGGGCCGCCCACAGCCACCACAATGTCGTTGTCGGACACCACAAGCCGAGCTTAGCCGTCCTCGTGGACATCCATCCTTAAACGAGTGCGTCTCTTCCTTCATCCTGACCTTTTTTTGGTTAAATCCAATGTTCATTCTTTTTTCATAACTCATTCTCTTCTTTTAAATTTGTAACATCCTAAAATTTAGTGTAATTAGTTATGTTTTTTTGTCTTAAACATGTGAAGTGGATGCTTGATTTCTTTAGAAAAGGTATACGTTACTCACTAAATTATGGTTATTCACTTCTTTCTTTCTCGATCTTTTCAGGTTTCTTGGTTAACGGCCAAGATGAGAGCACTATTGCAAGAACTTTTGAAAGTTGGATTTTGGATATGGTTTGAGACTGTCTTTTACATGGAAGGATAACCTTGTCATTACCTTTATTCCTATGAGATTCGAAGTGTGACATCACGATATGTGGGTTCTCCAAGAAATTTCAAGCCTGCTTTTCTTGTGGTGGCTTCTTGGCATATTCTCATCCCCAGCTTGTTTTTGGTAAGTCACTGTTTCAAGTAAAGGTCCGGCTACTAATGGTGGCTGGAAGTTGGCGGCAGTGTTTGGAAGCGGCTGCTGGAAAGGAAGGTCGGGAGTTGATATCGCATTCTTGTGAGTCGTGGGCGGTGGTTGTGTGGTAGTGTCCGGCGAACCGCGATGGTGATAGTATTAGCCAATACGGAAGGTTTGAACGTTTAAAAATGTCTGGCGATGAAATATGTTGTTCTTGGTTTAAGATGAGACGGTATGGGCTGAGATAGGCTTTCGGCTAAATTTGGGTTTTACAGTTTCGGCTAAATTAGGTTTTGATGGGTGTGGGTTTTCCTTGGGCTTTAGAGGATTTGGACTTGCTTGATCCACGTTATTTTGGGGATGAGATTTGTTTTAGGCGAAATTGGGCTTGCTTCGTTTTGCAGATTGGACTTTATTTCAGTTTCTTTCAAACAGGCTTAAGATAAAGAGCCCAATCGCTTGCAGGGCCCTGACCCATAAGGCTTAAGTGTTACCCATATTCGGATGGGGTCAACAGCCAGCGCGAGGTCCCCATTTTCGGAACATAATTTGTTTTTCAAAATAAAATAATTTAAAATAGCTTAGAAATAGTTCATTCCCTAGTTGCGTGGGTTTAGCATCAGATTAAACTTAGTTTATTTTTTATTAGTACATATGTTAGTTTGGATATTACGATGAGTACATTTGAGATGAATTTAGTCTTAGTAGATTAATCCATTTAGGTAAGAAATTGAACTTGATTTGAACTTAGCACATGGGAGTTGCTATCTCGGAACATAGAATAAAGCCAAGTATAATATTCTTTGTGCGATGAGTATCAAATTTTGCTTTTCGTACTTTAAGCATTTTCAATACTTGGTTGTGTACTGCCTACACTTTCAATACATTGATTGATCTTTTTGGCATAGTTAGGGAAAGCTTTAAAATCATAATGACCTCCTAAAAGAATATTGCATTAACATGTAGCGAATTGAAAGACCTTAAGGATTCATAATTGGTAAAAAGGAATGTTTGATCACTTAGATGAACATATTGACCAAGTTAGAGGCATGAAAGTGCGCTAATTAGACCATTAGCGTAATCAAATTCCCAATCCAAGATAATCTATGGTTGCATAAGAAGTGAGACAATCTCCCATGTCACATTTAGTTTTCTAGCCGATCACAACAAGCTAGTAGCTACTCCCCTCCCACATATAAAGTTATAGGCTAAATCGAACTTAGAAATTTAATTTTACATCATGAGATGTAAGGGCTTGAGAGAGCTTGCGCCTAATTATTCCTTTGAGTATTACCTCTAAACCTATTATTCTTTTTTCAGCCCGACGGAAAAAGAGGGTCACAACAGTTGGTTTCCACTTTGGAATTGAACTAGAAGGATTGGTTCCCAATTTATGGAATCAACAACCAGCCCACCTAGTCCAGAAACTGAACTAGACCAATCGGTCCAGTTCTTGGGATCGCCCTAGAACCGATGGTAGATCTTTCTCTTCCAGTATTAGAAGAAGCTTTGATGATTTATGTGGACAATAACCTAATTGAAATCGCTACATGACTGCAACTATTGCATAACCTAAACTACTAAACTATTCCATGAGATGTTAATAGAACTAATGGATATCACCATTGGTTCTATTCCAGGAGCTTTACTAATAGGAAGGGAGTGATGGAGGGTGAGTTCAGTGAGAGGCAAGAGGAGAGAGCGTCAACTGAGTGATGAGAATGAGAGAGTGAGATGATCTGCGAGAGAGTTTCCAAGCTAAGAGATGGCAACAAGCAAGAGGGAGGTGTTGACTTCGAGTGAAAGGGACGGAAGAGGCATCGAGCAAGATGGATCATGGAGGGAGGTGTGACTCAAGCCGAGTAAGTTAAGAGAGATGAGAAGTGTGAGAGTGAGATTGAGCAATTAGAGTTTGAGAACGGGCAATTAGGATTTTGTAATAATAAGAATTATTGAAAAAATTATCGACCCGATCTAGGTGGTCTAGGCAGTTTGGTTCATTGCATGAATCGGGAATTGGGAACCAAATCGGTTATCATCAATTCCAGCGGAGCTGCACAAAATTGGCCATTTTGATCCAATTTCAGTGCTCACCTCTAGTTTAGTGTAGTATTAAAACCACTCGACCTTTATTTTATCTCCCGATGCTTACCATTTCAATTGAGCAGGCCTTGACAAATTAAAAATGGTTAAAATTTGCCTAGATGAAGGCCAACACACCGTCCACTATATTGTCTTCAATGTGTTGGAGCTAGGGTGGTGTTAAGCCCATCTCGAGTCCGACCAAAAAAAAGGCCATCCAGGGTCACTTCAGCCGATGGGTGTAGATCACAGGCTAAGGTCTTGTTGGGCTTATTACTATTTGCATCACTCAATTTGAGATCAATGGAGGAAGAATTGAGACCCTTTCAAATTGTCAACTAAGGTAGAAGTACTTCTCCAGAGACAAACCCTTTTAGTGTTAGAATATTTCAAAAATAAATCACACTTTCATCCAATAATTTAAACTTTAAAGCAATTGATAATGATCGCACAATAATCTCATATAATATCAAATTTGGAGGTCTTGAATTCAAATCTTCCAGATAACACATGTGTCTCTTTGATCAAATATTTTACCTTTAGGCTCAAACCAAAATTCAGCCTAATGTGCAAAGGAGTTGTCTTGCAAAATCTTACATATGATAATATTGAGTGTAATTGCACCAATAAGCCGATTAATGCCCTTATCATCTCTCATCATCACTTTATTTATCAAATAATAAGTTCATAGCCCATTGCCAAAGGGTGAAGTTTATGAAATACGTGCATCAGCGTGTGACCGACCGAGGAGAATCGAAGTCCCACAACAAGTGAGCATGGATCTCGTATGTTGCTTATAACTTAGGTTTCTCAATTTAAAAAATGAGTTAATATCATGAAAAAACTCAAATTTGTATAATTGTAATAAATTTACCTCAAATTAATAGTTTGACCACCAAAAGCTCTAAATTGGTATACTCGTGACAAATTTGCTCTAAACTAATTTTTTAACTATTAAAAACTCAAAACTGATACATTTGTGATAAATTTACCATTCGTTAATTTTTGTTAATTTTGATTAATATGACAAAAAATCACAAAATAGAGGATAAATCCCAAACTGGTATACTAATTAATTGCCATGTATTATCGAACTTAGCAAATTTACAGTAAAATTGAATAGAAATTAATTTAGGGTAATTTTTTTCCATATATTTACTAGTTTAAGGTTTTTTGTGGTCAAAAGTTTATTTTGAAGTAACTTTATTATGAATTTATTAGTTTGGCATTTTTCGTAATATTAACCCTTTTAGAATTGTCCCCATTGAAATTAGCATATCCGGCACGTCCATCTTGTGTTGCTTGAGCGGGTTCTACCAATATGTCCACTTATTCTCTCATTTTCACCTACTGAAAAACGCTGTGATGACACAACCAAGCCACATGACATCCTTATATAGTCTGCAACTCTATTACTATTCAGGTAAAAGTTAATCTCCGCGTGGCACGTTGCGTGGCTAGCAATATCAATTTGTGCTACTGTTGATGACCCGGTCATTAATCCACGTAGTTCAACTTATATGTATCGGGAGCAACTAAAAAAAAATTTTATTTTTTTTTTATTATTGGTAGCTTACCATTGAATCTACTTAGCTGAGTTGTGCGTCATTCTAATAAAAAATGTTATTAAAAAGTTCTAAATATATTATACAAATGTTAATTCAATCATAAACATTTTAATTTAACTAATTTAATCATAAATCTTTTGATATGTCAATTTAGTCATTCTAGACAATCTTGGTTGAAAACCAATGATATAAATACCAGCCTTCCTACATGACATGGTCGACATTGATATGAATAATTTGTGCAATTTCTAAATTATTTTTTTTTACTTTCTTTTCAATGGCCACTGGGTGAGGGCCATTGGTGAAGGTTGCAGCCCTCGCCAACCAAGCTAGGCAAGGGTTGTTAGCCCCAATGGTGGCGACCCTCACCAGCCACAATAAAGATAATAAAAAAATTTCTAAAAAAATTGTTTTCAATTGGTTCTCCATAACCTTTGCAATAATTTTATATCTGAAATTACAAAGGCTGATTGGCCTATATTCAGAAATGTTCTCCGAGAATGGTACTTTGGGGATGAGGGTAATATGTGTTTGATTTAGGATCAAAAAAATTTCTATTACAACGTTGCTATGCTCCCCCATTATTCAGCCATGCATGTTCTACCACTGCTTTAAAATCTGGATTTGTAAGCCAGTACGCCTCAGATTTGAATGTTCTCTGTCTTTTTACTCTTGTCAATTCTGTACATAGCATAAGTGGGCTGTGATCAGACCCTATAGTTGGAAAAGCAAAAACCTTAGAGTGAGGGTGCCCTATAGGACAACCATGGTCCACAACATCAATTTTTTGTCAAAATTGAACAAAATGGCTTAATTGGCCAAATTAAAATATTTAAGACTATATTGGTATTTGTATAATAAATTTATGACTTTTATGATAATTTTCGTAATAGTAATAAAAATGAAGTCAATTGTTGCCTTTAGAATATCGATTCCAACCAAGTGCAACTATTGAATGATGTTTGGAGTATCCTATTTTCACGCAATTCATAGGGTTGAACAAGCAATCAATATTTCACGATCAAGGGTGTAGTACTATTTGTAGTAGCGGTCCTTATATATCGTATTAACAATCGAAATATGGTCGAAAGAAAAAATCTTTATTTGATAGGGCTTCTTCCTATACCTATGAACTCCATTGGACCCAGAAATGATACATTAGAAGAATCTTTTGGGTCTTTCAATATCAATAGGTTGATTGTTTCACTCCTCTATCTTTCAAAAATGAAGAAAGATCTCTAAGAGCTGTTTCCAGGATCCGAAAGAGAGTACTTGGGTTCTCCCAATAACGAAAAAGTGTATCATGCCTGAATCTAACTGGGGTTCGCGGTGGTGGAGGAACTGGATCGGAAAAAAGAGGGATTCGAGTTGTAAGATATCTAATGAAACCGTCGCTGGAATTGAGATCTCATTCAAAGAGAAAGATATCAAATATCTGGAGTTTCTTTTTTTATATTATATGGATAAGGTATAGCGATGTCCGCACTGAGTATATGATAGAGATAAATATCAAGTCAAAGGTGCATAGAGTCATTGGTCCCAAAAGAGGAAAAGAAAAAGAGCGAGGTCATTCAGCAATTCAGGGACATAAGCAATACAATAACATTAGTTTTGATTTTGATGTGCTGTGGCTTGAATATTGCATGTAAATTTCTGCACCCAAGCACCACGGCGTGTCTTCCGGTCAAGGCAAAAGAAATTGGAAGAACTGTCTAAACCTGAAAAGGACAACTTGATTCTTAACATTCGTTCGTTTCATGGAAATTCTGAATCTTCCGATGTTCATTTCACGGAAATGAATTAGGTAGGGAAAACATTTTCCATCAAACACAAAAAGCCTTCTAAAATAAGGAGAAATATTTTCCACTTTTGAAAAAGAGGAAAACATTTTCCACACATTCTTTCACCAAACTATTTTCTTTTTACTAAACTTTTTTTCTTTTCCTTTTTTTTTTTAAAAAATCTATATTTTGATTATTTTTTAATCTTTTTATTTTTATTTTTTTCATTTTCTCTTTTTTATTTTTTTATCTTCTTCATTTGGCCAATCGCTAGCCGTGATCGCCGTAGGCAAGCTGGAACCTCGCCACAAGCCGGCAAGGCTCTAGCTCGCCAAATCTTGGTGAGGTCGAGCCTGCCGCTTGGGCCTCGCCAAAATCCGGCAACCTGGGCAAGGCCCGAGCCTCGCTCGAGGTCACCAAAGGTTAGTGAACCTTCGGCGACCTCGGGCGAGGCTCAAGTGCCATTCGGTTCACCGACTGGCCTCAAGCGAGCTCAAGCCTCACCAAATCCAATGACCTAGGTGGGGCTCGAGCCTTGCCCGAGGTCGCCGGAGGTTCGTCGGATATGGCGAGGCTCGAGCTCGCCAACGTTGGGCAAGCTCAGCCTTGCATGATCGGGCAAGGCAGAGCTTTGCTAGCCTGTGGCGAGGCTCCAACTCGCTCGTGGCTAGTCATCGGTCGCCATCGTGTGATGGCGACCGACCAAGGGTGAAGGAGATGAACAAAAATTAAAAACGATTTTTTAAAAATAAAAATAAATAAAAATCGATTTAAAAATAAGATTCTCAAAAAATAGTGTAAGAAGGAAGATGAAGGAAAATATTTTCCTAACCGAACAGCAGTACTTCACTTGAAAAGAAAATGTTCCATACTAATGGATTCGGGTCCATAACCATGGGTTCCAATGTACGAGATCTTGTAGCACTTACCAATGAGGCCCTATCGATTAGTATTACACAGAAGAAATCAATTCTAGACACTAATACAATTAGATCTGCTCTTCATAGACAAACTTGGGATTTGCGATCCCAGGTAAGATCGGTTCAGGATCATGGGATCCTTTTCTTTTTTATTTTTAAAAAAAAAGAATAGGATAAATCGTTAAGTTAAGGAGTCAAAGGGTCCTTTTTTGGGGATAGAGGGACTTGAACCCTCACGATTTTTAAAATCGACGGATTTTCCTCTTACTATAAATTTCATTGTTGTCGGTATTGACATGTAGAATGGGACTCTATCTTTATTCTCGTCCGATTAATCAGTTCTTCAAAAGATTTATCAGACCATTTTTAGGTGTTGCGACCTCACCTCGGTGCATCACCTAGGGTTTGGCTAAACTTAGTTCGGGCTCTCCCAAGCCCATACCTATTCGCGACTTAATGTCTTTTTAGTACATTTTCTCTTTTATTTGAAAAAAAATGATTTGCAGGCAATTTGTATTGATTTTAATTTAATTCCTAACATGCAATGTGATCATGCGAGTGCGCAATCATTATTTAACAATCAATAAAGCAAAGCAATAAATAAATTGCAAGCACAGGGATGAGATACTAACCTCGAAGCAACGAAAGCATATGCAATGTTAGTTTTAAAAAAATCACACCACTAATCCTAGATATGATTTCTAATTAACATGCAACCATTCAATTTTTTTAAGGTTTTAAATTATTTAATGAGGCCTAAAAATTAAGTGCAATGCATGCGATGACGTGCAAAAGTATTTAACTATAATAACATGCAACATGCAACCTAATATGCAAATTATATGTCATGTAACATTAATTGTTTAACGTTATGACTAGATGACACATGGAAGATGACATAATTTTACATGACATGAGCATGGCAGTTTATAAGTTAAGAAACAACCTATATGCTAACTATCCTAAAAGAAAATATCCTAACAAGAATCACATCCAACTCAACAATATTTTTTTGGGTTTTTTTTATAAGCAAAATCAATTTGAGTAAATGCATCAAGAAAGCATGGCAACAAATCAGGTAAGATATTATCCATGTTCGTCTAATTTTGGAAATAAATTGACAAATCATATCTCAGGCATGAAATCGGATTGGTCAATTTTTTAAAAGAAATCACGAATCGTATCTCGGGCATGAGATCGGATCGACGATTTTTCCACGCAATTGCGAATCGTATCTTGGGCGTGAGATCGGATTGACGATTATAACACGTTAAGAAATTATGAAATAATTCCCAATTTAAAAGACTACTCGAGGAACAACATTGGATAAGATTACCTCGTTCAGGAATTCAATCAAGCATGCAATACTTCAAACGAAGAAACAAAATATTCAAGAATTAATTTAGATAGTATTAAATTGATTAACTGTTTCCAAGTTCGGACGAGTAATAGTTGAAGGCGGATGACAAGGGGACTGGCGAGGTGATGGCGCTCACTGCCCGTGGTGGATCGCAAATAGTGCTCGAATGGTGGTGGGTCACGGCACGAAAGGTGGCTTACGGCTAGTGCTCGACTGGATCGATCGCCAAACAAACCTCAAAAGACTGGAGGATAGCGAGCAAAGGCGTGATGGTGCAGCAGGGACAGCAGCTGATCGTCGTTGATTTAGGGCAGCAACCATGCACCGCGGAGTTGGACACGGCATCAGTAACGTTTTCACGGACGGACGTCTCAGCCAGGTGGGGCAGTTCAGGCTCTCGCTGGAGTATGTGATAGCAGCTGACTTCGCTAGTGGCTTCGCTAAAGATTCGCAAGGGACGTGTCTCTTTACTGGTTGTGTCGGCCTCCAGGGAGTGATGGTCAGATCATGGGATAATCCATGCAACCATCTAATTTGAATATTGCACGGATATTGCTTCCCAATTCGAACTGGCCAGATTGGACTGTGCTCGTGGGAATCGGGATTAACGATACTTCAAGGCGACAGGCTTGCGGACGGTATTCTTCAAATATTAAACTCTGACTTTCAGGGCCTCACAATCAAATTGTCTACCCTTTATGGCCCGTGTATATCAAGCAAAGAACCTGCAACAAAACTCAATGATCCGTCAGCGTCATGGGTGGTGGATCATTGCAATTGGGAGCCCCGCGGATAACAATTCACCATGGGCAAGGAATCTGGGCGAAGCAGGAGAACGCCATCGGCACGGGTCACGAGGCGGCAGCGTCGGCTTGGTGGGATCTCGAAGATTTCCCCCACAAAGAAAACCCCTATTTTCTTTCTTTTTTTGCGCTTTTTCTCCCTCTCCACCGGGACACCCTCACAATTTTGCTCTCACTTTTGCCGCTGTGTTTTTTGTGTCCCCCTTCAATGTGTGTAGCCCATTTTTATAGGTGAGATAACTATGTTATTTAAGAAAAGATGATAAATTTACACATTGTCTATTTAGCTCTTGTATCCCACATGCAATATTTTTTAATATTTCATCCGACACCTTCCTTGAATATTGAAATAATAATGTGAATATTCTCGGAACATTCTCATATTCCAACTCGTCATCCCTTAACGAAAATATTTCATCCAATAATTTCCCTGAATATTGAAAGAATGAGAATATTCTCAGGAACATTCTCATATTCCTGGGAATATTCTTAACGGACCTAGCCAAATTCTTTTTCACCCTGGGCTTAGTCCGACTCATTAAATTAAAGCTTAGAACCACCAATTGAAGCCCATCTGCCACAAGTCCAATACAAATGCGATAATAAATGCTCCTAAAACTATATACTATGCAATTTAATCTTAATATTTTCTTTTAGGGGTTAAAATTAATCCGTAAATTTTTGTGCATTAAATTATGAATGATCAATCAAAATTTAGGTGTCAACATTAGGTTTTAGAAGAACACTAGAAAGTTATTATATTTTCCTAAAAAATGACTTCTTGGAAAATATTTTTTAGAAGCACTATATTTTTCGTGAAACGAACGGAGTCTTATTTATAAATCAATTTAAAACATATAATTTCATTAGAAAAATATTAATTAGCACAATCTTATTGATTTACCCAATTGTTCATGTACATACCTTACATGCATAGAGAGGAGAAACTCGCATACCCGTGCAAGATTGGCTTACTAATTAACGACTCGACCTATGTGTGTGAATTGATGTAAGAGTCTTACAGTAAGACTCAAACCCAATTTATCAGGGCAAAAAACTCTTCATGTGGACTGCTCGTTCATATTTCGGCTTGCATCTTACTGGCTCGTCATATCCCAAGTATATTTATGAACCCTACTTTATTTATCAAGATCGACGGAAAGGAAAAGCATATCTTAGGGGAAAATTACAACAACAACAAAAAAAAATTTTAAATCTATTGTTTTAAAATTTTCAAGTAAGCCAATTAAGTCCTAATCTTTCTAATGATTTGCCAAATTAGTCATAAACATTTCAGTTGTGCAAATTGAGTCCTAACCAGCTAATTTTCACTAGAATTATCTAATGTTGTGGTGCAATTTGCAATGGTTGTCTTATGTACTATCGGTGCTGATGTGGATACTTTTTGTAATTTTTCAAAATTTTCTGAAATTTTCTTTTCTTTTCCTTACTCCGTTTTCCTTATTTCCCTTAGCCAACCGCCGGTCGCCGATGAGGGTGAGGGTCAAGACGCCCTCCTCAGCCTCAAAGGTCAATGAGGGGACCTTCACCCAATCAGGGCCCTTGCTAGTGGCTAACAACCTCTATTGGATGACCATAGGCAAAAAAGGGCAAAAAAAAAAAAGGAAAATTTTAGATAATTAAAAAAATTGTGAAAAACTTTCACATCAACTGCCACTCAAGACAATCGATGCTGGCTGAACTATTATGTGATTAATTTCTGACGAAAATTAACTAGAATGACTAGTTAGCAAATCATTATAAGGTTTAGGACTAAATTGACAAATTGTCAAAATGTTTATGATTTAATTGGTATAATGGAAATATTTATAATGAAATTGACATAAGTGTAATGGGTTCATGACTAAATTAATTAAATTAAAATGTTTATGACTGATTTCGTACAAGTATAATGATTTTCCTGGTATATAAGCAGTCCATGACGATGCTATGGTGGTAGTGGATTCGTTTTGGTTTAGTCGCATGAAGCACTTTGATTGTGGCTCTCCCCACTATCAACGGAAATGTCAATTTGAACTTTTTCACCAAGTGAAGCTTCGCGTAAGGATCCTAGGATCGAGTGGTTAGGAATATATTAAGATATGGTCGGGTCTTTCCTAGCTTTCACATCATTACAATCAGCACATACGTTCACATGAAAAAAAAATATTCCAAATAGTCATAATCACTGAAAATTTCCACATTCTTTATTGAAGTGCATCAGCTTTATGGGTTTGGTTGTTCTTGACTCGTCCGTGTCAAGAATCAAAACGCTCCTTGCTTTCTTCGCACTTTGTCTAGAGAATACCGAGTCTACGAACGTGGAAATGTTTTGACTACCAATGTTGACTTTGACGATGAGAAAGAATTTGGAGTTGTATGGATTGCTACCATTTCAATTAAAGCAATCCAAGGTCGGATTTCTCAAGGCAGTTTTTTAGCATTAGTCATAGATTAGTCTTTGGACTTGTGCGCACTTTGTCTCTTGGGTTAATGCAGATAAGTCTAGTCGTTCCCATCTCTCTTGTGACGACAATGCATATGAACTGTAACATAAGTTCTAGATGAAGTGAAAAATAAATCTAACTAGACATTCCAAAACGAAATAGATTGTGAATTGTGAATTGTGATTCACGGTTAAATACAGGCTTTCTCTGTGATAATATAAATGTTGCTTCTCTTGTTGACCTTACAAGCTTGCTTTGGTCTAAGCAAGACAATGGTTGCATTTGAAGCTGCAGGAGACTAGGTCTACCATGAGCCCTTATAAATAGAAATCAATCATAGTTTTTATCTAAGTTCGTTCAAATTTAATTTTTCGGAAATTATACTAGTATTCTTATCTAAATCAAATATTGCATGAATATAGCTAATTCTGAATATTTCGTATTAAACATAGGATAATGCCCATAAAGGGTCACTATCAATGATCGTGCGTCTCACCCTTCTGCTCATCAGAATGAAAAGCAAATTCCACATGGATTAGACGGCACTGAACTAGCTGACCTTTTCCTGCATTTCGTGCTCCACAAGGCAGAAAAAGAGGAGAGTGCAATGTCCTTGGACATCAAACAACGTAATCGAATTCTTCATTTGGTTCATTCGATATCAAGAAATTAGTGACCAAAATAAAATCGATACCAATCATTCTAGACTTGATTTTGGTCCAACAACCAGCCGCCATGCTTACATTTGACTCACGTGCTCAACTACTATGTCGCCCTCAAGAGGTGGCCATCCAAATATAAAATTCCCTAGGTGACTATTCTGATTGTCCAATGCTATGTATTATAGTCCTCTCTCCCCATCGACAATAATGCAGTCCAGAATATATTTATCTCCAACATCCCACCATATTTGAATCTTCCCATATTCAATTAATCTCCCATCAAATCAAATCCCCACTCTCTTCTGTATATAAGAGTCATCTTCTCTGACACTAATCCACGGAATCTATTGCCAACTATCTTCTCACACTGTTCCCTTTTTCACCTTGGAAAATGGAATCTCATTTCTCCCATGACCAGAAACCAGAACTCCCATCACCACCAAATTCCTTCAACGCCCCCCAGTCTTCTTCTTGGGAAGAGCTTCTCGCCAGCCACGACTCACTCCCGTTCAATCCCAACGACTCTCAAGATAGGCTTCTACTGGAAGTCATAGCACAAGGAACCATGAAAGAATCGTGTGAATCCGAGTCCGCATCCTCAACCGGAGTCGGTGAGGAGGAGGTCAGTTCGAGCCGCGCAACAGAGAAGCTCCAGTCGAGCAGGAAGTCCTACCGAGGCGTGAGGAGGCGGCCATGGGGGAAATTCGCAGCGGAGATCCGAGACTCAACACGGAATGGGAACCGGGTCTGGCTCGGGACGTTCGACACGGCGGAGGCTGCTGCTCTCGCCTACGACCAAGCCGCATTCTCACTGCGGGGGCCCTTGGCCGTGCTCAATTTCCCGCTAGAAATGGTTAGGGAGTCGCTTAAGGGGATGGAGCATACTTGTGTGGGCGGTTGCTCTCCTGTGGAGGCACTAAAGAGGAGGCATTCTATGAGGAAGAGGCCGTTCGTCAAAAAAGATCAAGAGAAAGATGAAGAAATGAGGAAGCAGAATCTAGTGGTGTTAGAGGATCTAGGGCCCGAATATCTGGAGCAGCTCTTGAGTTCTTCCAAAAGCAGTGACAACATTTGGTGAATTTAAGGAAATGCTTTGTCACCAATTGTCGAGAAAAGTAGACGAAGGTCTTAAACTATATGTATGAATTATAATTGGGTTCGTGAGTATTCAAATGTTGAAATCTTTTGATGAAAATGCATTAGTTAGTTGTTCCGACGGTCAGCTCAATCTAGTTGCTCCTATGGTCAGCTCTAATTGCAATATCACCCATATGGCAATCGCCAGAGCATGCCTCATTTTCTGTTAACGCGTAGGCGATTTCTGATAATTGAATGCATCAATTAAAAGGTTTAGAATTCTATTGCACTACTTAACTAACATTGGGATTTCTTGAAGATTTCTTCCCATAAATTCTAATTGTTCATTTACCCATTTAGGGAAATGAGCTGTAGCACAAAGAAGGCACTTGTAAGGTGAACGATATTCAATTGGTCTTCATTAAAGTTCAAGCTCCGTCGTTTGCCAAGTTTAAATTTCAAGTCAAATAAATGTCAACATTTGACCGTGTGTTCTGGGCTCATGCTATTCTTAATTTAATCAGTGTGTGTTCACAAGATAACATGTACTTTTTTTTCTCTTGTTTGAGCATATCCACGGAATAGTTGACGGTATCTTAGAAAAGTCCTGTATCGGACAAAGTGGCCTCCGCCAGAAATTGCATGGAAATTATGGACTGATATAGAGGACACTAAGATTTAAAAGAACTCATTGCCCGTTTAAATAAGAAGTCTAGGACTACTAATTTGGGACACAATTTATCTATACAACACACGTGACTTGTAATTAAGAGTTCTCCAAGTAAGAAAACATTAGACATCTCATCCTCTGAAACCAACACACCTTTGATGTTTTTGGCGTACATGCTCAGATGAGTGTGACCATAATCGTGCATGAATAGGTTGACCCGTTTATAAATGAATAGCTGACGTATCTTGCGAGTTAACTATTTCACTATGTTTAGACATATTTATTGGATAGGCTAATATAATACTCATTTATATAACATATCTTGGTACTTATTTAGACATGTTAATATCTTGAACATTTCAAAATTGTATGGTGTCACTTAATTCATTTAGTAGACATGTGTTTAGATTGTGTTGAAATATCTCACATCTCTTGACAATAAGGTTTATATGTTCTTTATGTATATTGGCCTCCTTCCACTAATCAATTTAAGCTATTGGGTTTGATTTTTTAATATGGTATTAGAGCTAGAATTTGACCCTTTTGCATGTGGTCTACCCATGTTAGTCATAGAATTTTTCAATATGGCCATCTTAATTATAAACCTTTTGACAGTTTGTCAACGTAGTTATTCTTCCCAAAATTGGCTAGAAATTGCTAAGATGGTTACTAATTATTCAATGTGGCACACCCGACACTGACATTGATGACTTTTACTATAATTTTAAAATAAAATTTCTTTTTTTTTCACTGTTTATCTTCTCATAAAGGTTTGCAAGGGGTTATCAGGGTCTCAGTGATGCTTGGCGACCCTCGAATGGCCACTAGGTGAGAGCCTACAAGCCTTTGCCAACCGCAACTAAGGTCAAATAAAAGAACAAAAAGAAAAATGTTATTAAAAAAATAAAAAAAAAAATTGTAAAAATCATCCACATTACTACAAACCGTGTTACGTTGAACAACGATAGGCCACGTTAGTAATTTCTAATAAATTTTGTTCGGAAGGAAAATATTAATTAATTGTCAAAATGTTTAGAACCAAACTAGCTAAATTGAAAAAGTTCTTAAATGAATTAGCCACCATATCATAGGTTTGGGATTTTTCGGACAATTATACACAAGATTAATAGGAGTGTGAAGTATTCGAATTATCGCTATAGTTGACACCACTTGATTATGAAACAAATGCATGAATAGTCAAACCCTAGTTTGACTCATCCCCCAAGATGACTCGCATCCGGACGCAATTGTCCAAACTCCAAAGGTGTGATTAGGTCCGCCCACGGTTATCCCAGGTGTAATCCTCTTCATTCATTTGGACTCTTTGGGGATCTAGATGGATTTAAGGGTTGCCTTTTCCTTAATATTAATGATTGCAAATTGCAATCGCTCTTGGAATAATGACAAATTGACTCTAATAAATTAGCAGATTAGGCTGTCAAAGCTCATAGAATTTCTAATCCCCACTAGCCCCATGAGACTTATTATGTTCCGAAACCCTTTTACCTTGTTATAATGTTTTTCTTTAAAGAAATGAAATAGACGCTTTTATTTGACAGGAAAAAAAGAAGAAGAATAAGACGCTTTTTCTGAAAAATAAAGAAAATCGATGTTGACGGCAATTTCAGCCGCCATGAAGATAGAGATCGGTGGTGGTGGTGGTGGTGGTGGTGGGGGTGCTCATGTAGATGAAGGATCACATGAGAGAGAGAGAGAGAGAAGTGAAAGACAAAGGGTTTTGTGGACAAGGATATTGAAAAGAAAATTGTAAGTTTGCAAAACAGAAGAAGAAGCTACGTAATCGACGCAAAATTTGTGTCTATTGAAGAGCTGAAGATCCGTTGTAGTTACAAAAATTAGGTTAGATTTATTTTTGTTGGTGAAAACTTTTTTTATAAGGAAAAAGTCTATCAAAGATAAAATTGTCCAAAAAATTTATAAGCTTATTATATGACTGTTAATTCGATTATAAACTTTTCAATTTAGTTAGTATAATGCTAAAAAATTTGATAAATTTTCAATATAATTCATCCAATCAATTTTGATTGAAAATTATTAATATGATAGTTTAGTGAGTGTCAACCCTCCTATATAATACAATGATTGGTATAAACAATATTATTTTATAATTTTTTTATATTCTTCGAACTTTTTCTTTTCGTTATATTTTTTGTCTTTTCCTTTTCTTTTCCTCTCCACTACTCATTTCCTTTCTTAGGTTCATCCGAGCGTGCAGGCCCTCGCCCGTGACCCGATGAGCCCTACTTCGAAACTTTATCATGACTTCCCGTTGAAGCTTTCTCTTTCCATTAGTTTAATCCCCGAAATCCCAACAAAAAAAGGGAAAGAAATCACAGCCGAAGCAATCATTCCTCCTGCAGATACAAATATGCAGTCCACCATAACAAAAGAAACAACCCACAAATTCAAATTTGTTTTTCGTTCCTTTCCCTTTTGTTTTCTTTTGTTAAGGATAAATAGAAGCAACAAAATACAGAGGGGTTTCGTGCTCAAAACCTTGTGCTTCGCCATGGAAAAATTCCCACTCCAATCCACCCCTCTCCACGCAATCAACCAGATCGGGGTTTGAAGTTGAAGATGAACAGTAAAAGGAAAAGAAAGAAAAAAATTGTAAATTTAAAAAAAAAAAAAATCAAACGACATTGTTTTGATCAATAGGGATCTATGTTATATCGCTGACTATGACACGTAAACTATTCTAGTGATAACTGGGCCAAGATATCAACAGTTTTTGGTAAATTTGGATTGAATGGATTACGTTGGAAAATCATGAAAAAATTCATTAGTATTAACCAACTTGGAAAAATTTAGGAGAGCACTTGTAGTCGTATAAAAGTTTTGGAACTTCTCGACAACTTTTTTTACCTACCAAAGCGTGCAAATCCAAGACCGACAGAAATAACTGCACAACCTCACGAATCAACTAAACATAAGTCAAAATCATAGTGCACATTCATGGCGCACATAATAGTGTACACCTGACCTATACTCATGTTTGTAAGCATGAGTTGTGGAATTAAACCATTTCATACACTTAATTTTTTTTTATTGGTCTGGGTCATACACTTAATTTAACAAGAGTGTCGAAAAAGTCCTAAATCTATTACATTGCCTTTTGATTTAATGCCAATTCAGTCCATTTGACTAATATTGACTGGATATTTTTGATGTAGATGATGGCCAACTTATGTTGTACTAACGGCGTTAATGTGGCTAAATTTTAATAATATTTTATATATTTTTTCAAATGCTTTTTCTGTTTTTTTTGTCCTTCTTCTCTTGGCCAGTGACTAGCCGCTAACCATGGTTGAACTGGCCTCGCCTAGACAAGGCTCGCCATCACCCGCCACATGCAAGGCTTGGCCAGGCAAGAGCTTTCCTTTGCCAAACCAAGGCTAACTCTTGTGGGCAAGGGTTGGGCTTTCTAGATTTGGCCTAGCCAAGTTGAACCTTGCCAGGGCTTGCCCTTACCCGACTAGGGTCACTATGGTGATTGACGGTTAGCCTCGCCCAGACGACACTAGTGGCTAGTCATGGGCAAAAGGGAGAAGAAGGAAAAAGAAAGTAAAAAAAAATCAGAAAAATATTACAAAATTTGAAAAATATTAAAATATAATAAAAATTGTTTACGTCAACGCTGGTAGTGTCAAGTAGATTGGTCGGTGTCCGCGTCAATAATATTCAACCAAAATTAGTTGAAATGATTGAATTGGCACTAAATCAAGATATTTATGACTAAATTAACATAAATGTAATAGGTTTATGACTTTTTTGACAATTTTTCCCACTTAATTTACACGCACGCTAGAGACTTAATATAGTCAAGTCTATATATATTGCAAAAATGAAGAATCTCAAAAAATGATCATTCATATTACTTATAAAAATTAGTCAATAATTTTTTTTATCATGAACAACAATTTATTTTTAGAGAATGTCATTGGTAATTAAAGTATTTTTTATTCATTCATTTTCATCGTCGTTAATTTTTCTGTGAAATGAATGCATCTAGTCATCCAATTGACAATCATGGAACCATTTTTTCTTTTCCTGGATAATCGAAGAGAAAAATAACAGAAGACGATCGTTTCGAACAAATGGATCGGAATGGTATGATTAATACTCTAGAACGGAGAACCTTAGCCTATCATATCCTGGACAGTTGCTACATCTTGTCGTGTTTTGCACCTTCCCTTCTTTGCAAGAAACAAGACCCTACTTAACTTGGGCTAATTGTAAAACTCCTTTATATGAAACAGGCTTGAGACGATCGAAGTCTTGCATGTGTCCAGTTCACATGGGTCCGCTCTATCTCAGCCATCTAATGATGTGGATCCTATTTGAAGCTGCACGATCTAACGGTTGGGATTTGTTATATGTCCACTTATAATTCGTGATAATGTATAACGAGAGATTTCTTGCATGCAGTTTCCTACATTTTATATTATGCTGTTGAGATCATATTAAGAGACTGACCAAATTTGCTCAATAGTTGCAAAAGTAAATTGTCCATGTATTCTTAATTTCTAGGTATAACTTATAAATTATGGAAAGTATGGAAGAAAAATATCTCCCCTAATTCCATTTATGACATTTCATCCTTTCAAGGGATCAAAGACAACATATTGTAAGATAGAAAATTCTCGGTAGAGAGAAAACTTATTCACTGAATTGGTATTTATCATATCTGAGTTTACAATCTCGAAGTTAGTACTGAACTCCAATGTTATAGCCGCATTTTTGCATGACATGGTACAAAATGGCTCCTATGCAAAAGGGGCAATCGTCACCCGTCAGGATCCCATTACAAGCTGCATGGCCATAACAAGGTGCACCATTGTTTACGGATTAAGTGTAATAATTAGAACCCTTATCCACTGTATTGTCGTATAAGTCCTTCACAACTTTCTCGACATTATAACCATAAGGACTAAAAGCTTCATACTTTTCTCCGTTGCATTTTCTTTCCAGAAGAGTCATGTTCGGATCGCATTTTGTGTTATCGCAACTACAAAACAGATGAGTGCAACAAACATAATGGACACGATGTTGGAAATTTCTTATAATGGGACTTACATTAATTAATTAATTTTTTATTTAAAATAATGGAGTTAATGGATATTTTAATATATGTTAAACCCATAAGTGATCTTATTGAATTGGGTTATGACATCTATTAATAACGGGCCTAGTTGAGTAGCAAAGTGTAGATAGTTGTGTTTAATTGAAACCCATAATGGGAGGGGCTCAGTTAACACACTATTGATTAGGGTTTGCTAGGTCTACTCTCTAGTCTATAAAATGGTATGTTATACCTATTAGTCACTTAATCTCATTAAAAGCTGTTATACCGAAATAAGTCATAGAAAGGAAGATCCGACATTCCTGCTGACACCGTCAGTTTGATCTGTTTTTCATCAGGTGAGGTTATGGCTGGCTCAAACAGGTACGTTTTAATTCCACTATATAAGTTTTGTTGTTTTACAATCATGTATGGTTCAAATTCATTCTTAATTTATTGATTATTCATATTAAGAAATTCTACAATAGATAGTCCCTTATCTTCTTCTCCTTCTTCTGCTTGCTTCTGAAAGGCGCAAGTCGATACGTTATGTTGAAAAGATTGGTCCCCCCGGGTTTCTTGATTTCTCTGCTTCATTAAATATGCTTCTCGGGTTTGGAAGAGGTTCTCTTCTAGCAGTTTTCTAGTTAGGTTATTACTTCTTATATTATTATTTTTTTCTTCTCCTTGTGATTGTCAATCATCACTATGTTGATAGAAAGCGAAACACTTGCTCCACCTCAATTGGACTTTCATCCATCAAAATTGATTGGTGATCGACTAGTTGTTCGCTTACATGGATTTTACCCACTATTGCATTCCACAGCCATGATGCATACTCTGTTCAGGACAAATCTCATTCCTCTCTTTTATCGAACTTATCTTTAACATTTCGTTGTCAAAGACTACACTACATCATTACCCACCTACCATACCGAGCATATAAATAGTAAACAACCTTCTGAGCTAACATAGGAATCGATGATTTCCATAAAGAAACAACAAAATAGTTGCCAAATCGAAATCTTAAATTCAGGTACTGAGAATCAAATTGAATCTGACATAAGATTTATTAAAACACCCAAGTTGTCTAAAAATTTATACATGAATATTTTCATTAATCGGAAAGTGCTTTGGGTTGACTAGCCATTTTTTGGGAACCAAATGGGTGAAAGTCCAGCAAATTAATTCCCGGAAAACACTTCCCCCAAAACAAATACACCCTTTATTATGAAAATTAAGAGAGGAAACTAATTAGTCTAGCATTAACAAACATTTAGTTGCTAAAACTGAGTGGCAAATTGTAGATCTAATTCCCTTAGAAAACATCAACTTCAACTTTAGATTGGGTCCATTATGGCCCAAACTTTTCTTCGTGTCATAAAAGAGCACCAATTTTAGTTTGTGCCCCAATTCTAGTCTAATTTTTTTTTTTTTTAATTTCATAAAAGAGCTTGGACTTTACCTCGAATCTCAATTTTGGTCCAATCTTTTTGTTGTCTCATTAAAAAGCACAAACTTTTAGCCAATACCTAAATTCGGCTCCTATCAAGTTTTTGTCACGTGTACTCAGTGAAAACCTTACAAAAACTTGATGAGGGCCAAATTTGAGTATTGGCTGAGGGTTAGAATCATGACTCAATATAAAGTTGTAGTTTTTTTATGAGACAAAAAGGTTTAGGCCATAATTGGAACTCAAATTTACGTCGGTGCTTATTAAAGGAGATAGGTTCCCAAGTTTATCATTTTGTCGCTGAAGGTTAGATTGTTTTGCTGCTAAAGTCACAACCTTTTAAGCAAACAAATTCATTTCATTCTAGCCAAAAAAAAAAAAAAAAATTATTGTGTCGCTAAAGGTTGCATTTGGGCTCGTCAGAAGCAGATTTTGTTGCAAAAAAATTAGGCGCATTATTATATGTGGGCGCATCGCTGGAGGATGCATACCTGAGTGAAGGTGAAAATGGCGTCCATAAGCGATGGCGATGAGGGAGTAAATGAAGGTGAACAATTCTTGTTTTTATTTTTTAAAAGAAAATTCACTCCTGCTTCACAAAGAATCATCCCATCTCAATTTTAAACGAAAAGAACTTTTAAGGAAAAAATCGAGCTCTGCTTCCATGTTGTTCGTGTTGTTTTTTCTTTCAATATTTTTCGTATCTGGTAAGGGCCTCCGACCGGGCCTAGAAAGTCCAGGCCCGATGTGTTGGGCCGGGCCAATCTTTTGATGAAAGACCTGTTGGCCCGGCCTGTTTGCACCCCTAGCCAGAAGTAGCTTCAAATCCCTTTTAACGTTCTCTAAACTTTTTCGTCGGCCTAAAAATCACCCTTTCAGCTACACCTAAGTAGTTTCAACCACGACAAAGATGGAGCACCACCACCATTTGCACCTAAATCTGCAAAGCCGGTGGTCACAAGTGGAGCGCTCGTGAATTAGGTGGTTGTTGTGGTGCCAAAGGTCTCGAACTCGGTGATTGGAGGCTTGAGGTTTGCTCATGCTTATTAAGGGAAAATTATCCAAAAAATTTTAAACTTGTTATACGATAGCCAATTCAGTTCTAAACTTTTCAATTATGTTAATTTAGTTATAGATATTTTGACAATTTGTCAATTTAGTTTTAAATCTTTCAATTTTCAATTTTGCCAAAATCTTATGATGATTTTAATTCTAAACATTTTAAAAATTTGTTTATGTAGTTCTTTTGGCTAATTATCCAAATAATAAGTTGATGACTAGATTGACAAATTTTCAAAAGGTTTAGCATCAAATTGACATAAATTGAAATGTTTATGACTAAATTTGTACAATTGAAAGGTTTAGGACTGAATTAACCATTGTATAATAGATTTATGAACTTTTGGACAATTACCCCCGCTTACTAATGAGAGATTCCGGTATTTGAAAAAATTAGTGAGTTTTCTTATAATCATAAAATCTGTTTGCAAAGATCTGTTCATGATTACTTGTCAACTTACTCATGTTATAGTTACTTGTGTAAAGGTTTTATTGCCTAATTTCACTTATAATAATCGTGATCTAATGAACTAATGATGAATAGCGGTCGCAAAATTTATAATCTGCATAAAAATGTTCATTTTGTGTTAACTAGCTTAAATGCCCTGGCTATGCACGTACGCAAATATTGTTGTGTGGACTTAAGATGCAAACGATGAAATGTACACATTTCTGTTTAAACAATAGACTGGCCAAAATGATCTTGAATGAATTCTCTAGACAGAGTATGAGAAAACACTGTGGGATCGTGACAATTCGCTCATTCATCTCGCTTAATAAAAGAAAAGGATGACGCTCGGAGCAAATAAATTATTTTAAGTAAAATATTCCTGTAGGTATCACAAAAATTTTAGTGATGTGCATAGAGACTTTCCAAGTGATATAATAATATAAGGTTGGAAAATCTTTTTCAAATTGTTGATTTTCTACCCCAATCTCTTTTCTTCTCTCCGGACTGCCCGAAGCAGTGACATTTGTTTATCGGTCCGCACTATTTTATGCTTATATGATATTCATAGTATAGTCTCTCTTAGTCCTCTGATCCAAAATTTGTTATAATGGATGTGTTTCGAACAGTTTCATTTGATTTTTGTTTGTTGATCTTTTTTTTCTCTGTTATCCGATATTCTACTGCACAGAAACTATTTTATTTTGGGTAAGAAAGGAGGGCAAAAGCTCTTGTTTAAATAACAGTTCTTCTAATCACAGTGATTTCAATCTAATCTCAAGCTCTGATTTACGTAACAGTTCTTCCCTTATTTTTCCTACCATTATGAATCCACTTTTATGTGACCAATTGTTATTGCTGGATCGCAGAAATAAGTTGTTGATCCAACTGGGTAGACCGAATATACTCTTTTAACTTCCGTTGGAGTATGCTGTATGAGCTGTTTTAACAGATTTAAAGGAGAGAACAAAGCAGGTTCGTAGAAAAACTAGCAGAGTCGGATTACAAGGGGGAGAGAAGTGTTAAGACTTCTAATCGCAGTTGAGATAAGAAACCTCGTATAGATAATCTATAGATGCATATGATTTGTCAAAGGGAGTAGGACAATCTAAGGAAATAGGAGCAGATATACTGGCTGTTTCGGTTGAACCTGTCGTCAGAGAGAGAGAGAGAGAGAGAGAGAGAGAGAGAGAGAGGATTAAGACGGAAACCAATGGAGATATAAGACATGTATTCTATCCCAACAAGAAAGCCTTTCTCTTGACCATTCAAACATGACTGACGGTTAGTCTCCGCACAGTCTCAAAGCGCTTAGCTCTCAAAATCTTTCTATTCCCCAGGATCCACAAGGAATGGTAAGTGGAGAGCATACTTGCCAATTCAGCTTATCCCATAAGTCCAACACTGCAATCCTAGACGGGCTTTGAGGAGAGAGTAGGATAATATTTAGAAGAGCACTGGGAGAGGATAGTATATTTTAACTCTTAGCCCATTCTTATTCAACTTCAAACCGAGTCTCGCTTTGTATAGAATAGGATGGTGGCATTACAGACCACTTTATTACAGACTCGGATGCAAAGCAAATAACACAGGCTCAGTGGACTCAATGATTTAGCGTACTGCCAAACGACTTTATCAAAATGGTGCGTCCGTCTTTACTGAGATTCCGTCGCTTCTGTTGGATCCTGGGTCTGTTCCATAACTAATTTGTGGTTGGCCCGTGTTTTCCACTTCTTCAGGATAAAGCTCACTGTAGTCTCACGGGTCCTGAGAACTATCCATTGATTCTAAAATGCTTTGTCCTTATTTTATGAGCACTTGCCGAATGGAACCCCTGGTTAACTACAACTGGTATGCCTGAGAATAATCCCATGGCATCACTTCCTGATATGTACTAGGCCATTTGAACCTTAGAATAGTTTGATACACAGAAACACTCTTCGAATCTCTTTGTATACTTCAGGGAGTTTTTTGCACAAGTGGTGAGTACATTTGAAGGACTGATATTCCTCAACAACAAAATAGATACAATTGTTGTGCTGGTTCCAAAGTATACAGGCACCACGGTCTGTAGGAAAGGATGGTTGTATCACGTGAGCTCAACGGTTGATAGGTCCTTCCAAAATACCAAAGGATGGAATCACTCAAGAACTTCAGCTAAGGTGTTTGAGGTGGTGCTGCTAAATTGAAATGTTTAAGACTGAATTGGCAAATTGTCAAAATGTTTAGAACTAAAGTGGGACAATTGAGATGTTTAGACTTAAATTGGTACAATAGATTTAGGATTTTTTGGACAATTTTCCTTAGTTTTAGTATTTGTGATTTGTTCTTCAAAGATTACATTTTGCAGTCAATTCCTCCATCTTAATTCACTTGTGCAATCAAATACTTATGCTCATGAGATGATTTAACTAATCTTCATTGGTCGAACTTGTGATTTGTACTTCAAAGACTACATTTTGCTATCAATTCCTCCATCTTAATTCATTTGTGCAATCAAATACTTATGCTCATGAGATGATTTAACTAATCTTCATTGGTCGAACGACATGAAAACGAATATCCTTGACTCGATACTAAAAGTAGTTTATTTTGACTCTTAGTCACAACAGTTCTCATGGCAGTTTGACATTCCGCTTAGATGTACTACTCATATATTAATATCATAAGTCATCATATTCCTTCATTAATTTTCACGAGCTGTCACTCCTTCATGGCAACACTAGACTTGGGACTCACACTTTCCCTCATCCAGTCATACAATACTAGCTTGCTTTATACTCGTTGAAAACAAAGCAAAGTAGGGACTCCATATATCTACACGGCCAGTTCACCGGGCCTCCGTCTCAAGCTAGATTTTGACAGCTCCTCGCCTCAGCGATGCTGACTCCTAGCCTTGCCACTGTACAGACATAACTGTAAGCCTTTTAAAAGTAAGGATGAATACTATTATGCTAAAATATTCTACACACTTGAGTAGCCAACCAACTCTATACATGTAGTTAGTCATTTGCAGGTTAAATTACGTAGAATCAAGTTGACAGAGCATGGCGGTAATGGAGAATTATGAATAGCAATAGACACAGTGAGAATGGACAGTATGTGTTGCCTATTGCATTATAGTTAAGCAATGACAATGGATATTATGTGTGACTTGTTGTGTCATGCGAAGATAATGACACCATCTCATCTTTCCAAAAAATTGTGAGAATAGGTTGAGTCCGATTCATACAAATACACGCATTTCTAACCTGACAATTTCTACACACAAGCATGCAAATTTGAGATTTCGTGCTCATGAAGTCTCAAGCCTTTTGGGATTTGCTTTACTCTGAAACTAGAGCATGCATTCTCAACCTTTATCTAATTAAATGAAAATCTTTCTTTTCGGACAAATTAAGGAAAAAAAAAAAGGTGTCCCAAATCCAAAAAGAGAAGCTCCATTACAATGCAGCTGCATATGCTTGGCAGTAGTCACCTTATTCTTAATTCCTTCAAGACCCACAAATCTGTTCTTCACAACTAATTGAATAGCTGAAATGATGCTACCAATGGATGAAGACCTTCGAGAACGTAACTTCTCTGGCTCTCCATATATAATACAAGCAAGCACTCCATCCAAGCTTAATGAAAAGTTTCTGCCAGGGAACCACGGTGAGCAAGCAACAAGGAGCAGGTAGCAAACATGGGGGACATGCATCAAGTCTTCACCACTGGACTTCTAGATACTATCAGAGAAGCTAATTCTGCCTTCCACTGAATCTTCGGGAGATTTCTCGCATTGCCAATAGTTGTCAAACGACTTACTATGAGCAAGATAGACATAACAAAATACACAAAATAGGACTCTATTCTGTTGAGAAAACTCATAGTTTTGATGTTAACAAAACTTTCTAAGTTTTATCACGGAATAGATTTTGGAACAAAAAGAGACTTCTATATGGATATTGTGCAAGATTCTCAGCAAAGTCTATTAGTACCAGAAGATTTCGTATCAATTTAGAAGCAGGCATAGTATGTCATTCTGTCAAAAGACCATAACATATTTCGTCCAAAATAACAAGAGGATCAAAATGAAGAATGGATCCACAACGGCTATGGATATCACTTACCAGATATATATTGATTTTGCTAATCAACTGATTGACAAAATCTATCTTGGAGTCAATTTCCAAAAGAGGATGGAAAACTTATGGAAACCAAGATTATGCTTGTATGGATGACAAGAATCTATAGGAATTCAATCTCTGTCTTCAATGGCTAGAAAATCTTCCTTAAATCAATCTATCCAAGAAGTATATATCAAGTCATCCACAAAAACTTATTATTGGCAAAATTGAAAAAGGGATCCCAACTAGATCAAAGGGTAAGGAAGAAACAAATGTTTTGGCACTTAAATCTGATATTGAACCTAAAGCAATAGAAGAAGCTTTGAAAAATGAAAGTTGGATAGAAGCAGTACAAGAAGAGATTCAACAATTTAGATTAATGATGTATGAGAATTAGTGCCCAAACCAAAAGTAAGATCTATGATTGGAATAAAATGGGTGTTCAGGAACAAAATAGATGATTAAGGAAAGGTAACTAGGAATAAAGCAAGACTTGTGGCAAAAGGATATTCCCAAGATGAAAGAATAAACTATGATGAGACATAAGCCCCTATGGCCAGGTTAGAAGCTATTAGGCTCTTGCTTGCTTATGCATGTTTTCATAACTTCAAATTGTTCCAAATAGACATCAAAAGTGCTTTCCTAAATGGATTCATTCAAGATGAAATCTACATAGAACAACCCCTAGGATTTGAAAAGCCTAGAAAGCTAGATCATGTTTACAAGTTGAAGAAGGCTTTGTGCAGTTTGAAACAAGCACCACATGCTTAGTATGAAAAACTGAGTAATTTTCTAGTAAACAACGGCTTTAAGAAAGGTATGGTTGATATTACTTTTCTTTTGACATGCGGACCTCTAGAGTGCCAAAAGTTGGCACAAGGGGACACTTAAGTGCCAAAAGTTACAAAAGGTACACTTAAGTGCCAAAATCGGAGCAAAATGGATCACTTAAGTGCTAACGGCGAAAAATTCCGGCCAAATTGCCACGTGTCAATTTTCCGGCGACTTCATTTGCTGACGAAGCATTTTTTTTCAAAATAAAAAATCCACGTGGTAATTTTTTTTAAAAAAATTATCCACGTCAGATTTTTGAAAAATTAAAATCGATTTTATTAAAAAAAAAAAAAAAAAAAAAAGGAAGAGGGATCGGCGAGGGCTATGGGCTACACAGCCCTCGCCGATCTCTCTTCCTCTTTTTTTTTTTTTTTTTTTTTTTTTTTTTAAAAATAAAATCGATTTTATAATAATATATTTTTAATTATTTAATATTATTTAATTAATAATTTTTAAATCCACGTCAGCCAAAACGACGTCGTTTTGGCTGATTTTTGGCCGATTCGTTTCTCGGCAAGCCACATAGGCAAGAAAATTAATAAAAAAATGCCACGTAGGATTTACGGCGAGGTTCCGGCGACTTGGCACTTAAGTGATCCAATTTTTTTTAAAAGTGGCACTTAAGTGTACCTTTTGTAACTTTTGGCACTTAAGTGTCCCTTTGTGCTAAGTTTTGGCACTTGCGCTGTACTTTCCCCCTTTTCTTTTTTTTAAAAGGTAAAAATATTTTACTTGTTCAAACCTATGTAGATGATATAATTTTTTGTTCTTCTAATGAATTTTTGTGCAAGAAATTTTCTAAGTGATACGGGAAGAATTTGAAATGAGCATGATCGAAGAATTAACATTCTTCTTGGGTCTGCAAGTCAAGCAAATCAAAGAAGGGACTCTCATTTTTCAAGAGAAATATGCAAAGGACATAATCAAGAAGTTTGGTATGAAAAACTACAAGAAAAATGAAACTCCGATATCTAGTTCAACCAAGCTAGACAAAGATGAAAGTGGAAAGAAAGTAGGCCAGAAGACTTACAAAAGCATGATCGATTCTTACTTTATCTCATTGCTTCTTGTCCTGATAGTTTATTTAGTGTATACATGTGCACCAGATTTCAAGTAGACCCTAGAGAATCTCATCTTACTTTTGTCAGATGTATTATTAAGTATATTTTCACTAACCCAAAGCTAGGTCTATGATATCTTAAAGGAATAGACTTTACTTTAATTAGATACTTAGACTCTGACTTGGCTAGATGCAAAGTTGACAAAAAAAGCACCTCTGGGACTTGCTAACTTCTAGAACAAATGTTATTGTCCCAATTCTCGAAGACACAGAACATTGTAGCACTCTCAATCGCAAAAGTAAAATATGTTGCTCTTGAAAGTTATTGTTCACAAATCCTCTGGATTAGACAACAATTGAAAGATTATGGAGAAGAAAAGGCTTGTACAAAGATTTGGTGTGACAATACAAGTGCCATCAACCTTACATGAAATCTTATTCTCCATTCAAGAGCAAAGTATATAGAGATTCGACACCATTTCATAAGAGATCACATGCAAAATGGTGAAATAAATGTTTAATTCATTGATTTAAAAAATCAATTGGCAGATATCTTCACCAAACCTCTGGAAAATGTACATTTGAGTTTATTCATAATAAATTGTATATCATTTACTCCTTTGCATAAAGTCTATATGAGATAGGTAAGAAAGCTTCTAGGAGAAACAATCTTCTGGAACGTTCTCAAACTCTAATACTCATCTATTTGCAACTCAAATTTTGGCATGTAAGTTATTTTCTTTTATGATAAGATAGGTAAATAAAAACTTTGGAATCAATAACTGCCATTTATGGTTTTTCATTTCCAAAAATCATGACTTTTCGTTCACCTTGTTTCAAATTTCATAAAACCCTTTAAAACTATTTTCTCTCACCTTTAATTTCTTTCTCGCTCTAACTCCCTTCACCAGAAATCCTAAAAGGCTCTCTCTTTCCCTTTTCTTTCTAGATTTCTCGAACACATTTCACCATTTCAAAATGTCGTCCAAATTGTCCAAATCTACATCAGTTACTTCTCAAAGGAGATCCTTATGCATTACAAGCAAAGGTCACCGACCTATTGTAGGAGGGCAAATTCATTTCGATCTCATAAAATTGTCTAGTGAAGCATCTCTAAGGAACTCTGGGTAGCAATCCGAGTTTTAAGAGGTTTCTAAAGGTGTGTCCCTTGTCACCATTACTCCTATTAAAGTAGGAGATCCTAAAGTTATTTTTCGATGGTATGAGTTTCCAAAGATAGGAGGAGTCGGAGAAGATTTTATTTTGGATTTTCTAAAAGATCATGGTTATGGAAATGAGGCTAGATTGATGGAAGCAATTTTGGCTATAAGAAATCTAGACTAAGAAAGGGAGAAAGAAAAAGGAACTATAGAATATGTTGGACAAATCCGAAAAGTGGGACTAAAAGTCTGTGGAAAGGAAAGAGAGAAGATGATGATGAGAGACTATTCAAAAACTTTCAAATTAAGATTGGAGTTGTTGCTGTAGTCGATAAGCCCAAGGGGAATTTGTTTCAAATGAAGGAACACAATGAGTGTTATGCCTCTATGCTAAATAGGGGGGCAATGAATCACAGAATAGTGGACTTTGATTTTCTGGATGCAATAGGAGTTAAGTTGAGAAGGAAGTTTGAGAAGTTGCAAATGGAAGACTTTTGCTTATAAACTTCTAAGGTTTATCTAGAACTTACTATATATTTTTATTTAAACCCGTCTGTCTTGTCTCCAAATAAAATGCAATTTACTGTTCATGATGATGTCTATGATGTAGATGTGGATGTTTTGGTTGATATTATGAAGATAGAAATAGGAGGTTTTAGGCCTATAGAAGTTTCTTATGAAATTGCATGCAAGTATTTAACCATTGAAAAGACTTCGAAGGCAAATATCTTCTATTCAAGTTTATCTTCTACCAACATAATCCTGCACAAAATTGTGGACAATTGTATAAGACCCAAGGCATCCTCCAAGACAGACATTGCTAAGTTTGAAGTAAAGATGATGTGGGTCATAGAAAATGGAGTAATGTTCTCTCTTCCTTATACTATTTTATTACACATGTATAGAACAATACTTACGAAAGAAAGGCAACTTCCATATGGAGCTCTTGTAACCAGAATTTTCCAGCAATTCCAAATTCAACTACCTTTGAAATTTTGTACAAGGACTCTCCCTGTTATGGCAATTAGAGAAAGAATGATCACCAAAATGAGATTGAAGGATGTCGTGGAGGTATGAAAAAATAAAAAGAAAGGGACACCAAGTCCTACAACTCAAATAACTACTACAGAAAAGAAAAGGAAAGGAAAGGAGGATGCTTCCACTCAAACTTCAAAGAGAAAGAGGTTAACAATTCTTCTACAAAATGAAGATGAAGAAGAAACTCTCTCATATATCATTGCTTCTACAGTGCAAATGGTTTCTGCAATAATAAGTTATGTAGAAGAAGAAAAATCTGATGCAACGGAAGGAGATGAAGAAGAAAAGGAGGACAATGAAAAAGAAGCAGAAGATGATGAACAGGAGATGAGAACGAAGTAGAAGAAGACAATGGAAACGATGAAGAAGGAGGACAACCAGAAGATATGGATGCTAAAGAAGTATTAGAAGGAGAAAAAGAAGGAGGGCGACCAGAAAAGATTGAAAAAGAACTTGCATAATAAGAAGAACAAATTCAAAATAGAGTTGAGGAATAGCAAGAAGGTGGACAACAAGAAGGAGATACCATCATCGCAAGGGGAGAAATTGAGAAAACTCCAGAATAAATCAAACTTGATGATCAAATGAGTAAGTCTCCATTTGATGCTTAAGATATATTTGATGCACAGCACCTAGAAGGTTCTGTTGGAGAGTAGGAAGAAGCAAACTTTTAAGGGGAGCATTTATCTGAAAAAGTACCTTCTGAAGTAGAAACACCTCACTCTGTTTGCCAAAGCAAGTGCACAGATTGAACTAGATCCAAATTATGCAAGAATTGTTGAGTTGCTTCTACATATCAAGACTCAACCATATGCATTGGAAATGGACATTCAAAGGATGAAATCCTCTCTACACAACAAGCCGGAGAACCTCAACAAGCAAACTGAGCAGAATATGGCAAAGATGGAAACAACATTTGCTCAATGCATGACCAAGATTGAGGAATCAATGCAGAATATGGAGGATTTTCAACTTGTTTATGTCCCTCGCAAAACCTAATTTCACCCTTTTCAAAACAACTTTTATATGTGTGGTTTGATATTTTGTTTGGACTTTAGTTTGTTGGTTAGTTTTTTTTATTGTGTGATTTTGCAAACTCTTTGAATCCTCTTGATGCTGACAAAAAAGGGGAGACTTTGCAAATATGCTAATATATTATGGTGTGGCTTGTTTAAATCTTGCATATTATTTATGCTATGCCTAACTCTGTTTTGCATGAATAAAACCTACATATCTACATGAAAGTTTTGTCACTATAGAAAAAGGGAGATTGTTGAGAAAACTTATAGTTTTGATATTAACAAAACTTTCAATGTTTTATCGCAGAACAGACTCTGGAACAAAAAGAAACTTATGTATGGATATTATGCAATATTCTCAGCAAAATCTATTAGTACCAGAAGATTCCATATCAATCTAAAAGTAGACACAATATCTCATTATGTCAAAAGATCATAACATACTTCATCCAGAATAATAGGAGGACCGGAACGAAGAATGGATTCACAATGACTATGGATTTCACTTACCAAATATATAATGATTTTGCTAATTAATTAATTGACAAAATCTATCTTGGAGACAATTTCCAAAAGAGGATGATAAACTTATGGAAACCAAGATTCCGCTTATATGAGCGACCATAATCTATAGGAATCCAATCTCTATCTTTAACGGCTAGAAAATCTTCCTTAAATCAATCTGTCCAAGAAGGGAATTTGGAAGATAATCCTTCATATGGATGGCTAACGGCTAGTTTGGCTCGAAGGAGTATTTAAGGAGGATATGCGGCTCATAAAAATAGAGCACAAATTGAAATTCCAAAGTCCGAATCCATTGTCACATACAAATGTCTCTTTAGTGCAAAAACGACATGCGGACCTCTGGAGTGCCAAAAGTTGGCACAAAGGGACACTTAAGTGCCAAAAGTTACAAAAGGTACACTTAAGTGCCAAAATCGGAGCAAAATGGATCACTTAAGTGCCAACGGCGAAAATTCCGGCCAAATTGCCACGTGTTCATTTTCCGGCGACTTCATTTACGACGTGGCATTTTTTTCAAAATAAAAAATCCACGTGGCATTTTTTTCAAAAAAAAAATCCACGTGGCAATTTTTGAAAAATTAAAATCGAATTTATTAAAAAAAAAAAGAAGAAGAAGAAAAGGGAGAGGGATCGGCGAGGGCTGCACAGCCCTCACCGATCCCTCTCCCTTTTTTTTTAAAAATAAATTCGATTTTATAATAATATATTTTTAATTATTTAATATTATTTAATTAATAATTTTTAAATCCACGTCAGCCAAAACGACGTCGTTTTAGCTGATTTTTAGCCGATTCAGTTTCCGGCGAGCCACGTAGGCAAGAAAAGTAATAAAAAATTGCCACGTCGGATTTCCGACAGGGTTCCGGCGACTTGGCACTTAAGTGATCCAATTTTTTTTAAAAGTGGCACTTAAGTGTACCTTTTGTAACTTTTGGCACTTAAGTGTCCCTTTGTGCCAAGTTTTGGCACTTGCGCTGTACTTTCCCCGTGCAAAAACCGAGTGATTAAGAGTAAATTACACAAAAGGGTAACTTAGTGTGGGAGTACACCACTGAGTATTTACACTCAAAGCTTTGTAATCATTTGTTGATCTCATAGTGAAATCTAGTTTATTGGCTAACAATGTAGGAGAGTGGACGTAGGCTTAACCAAAGCCGAACCACTATAATTCTATTTGCAATTTTCTCTTCTCTCATCTTTTCATTCTGATTGCATATTATAGAAGTCTACTTAATCTTAGTCAGACTTTAAATTTGTGTTTCTACATGTATATATAATCTTAGTCAGACTATATATATATGTATATCATTCAGATTTTACTTTGTTCCATTGTCTATAAAAATTGTATTCACATCTATTCACCCCCCTCTAGGCATCTATACTGTCTTCCTCATATTCAGCTATTCTCAAGACAGCCTAGGGGTGGATGCTCATGACTGCGTTACCAAAATGATAAATCAAACCGAATTATTTCTAAAAGGCATTAGTCAAATATTCGCAGAATTGATTCAAAACTAGTAATGATACAAGCAGGAAACATAAAATACGTAATTCAGAACGACAGCAAGTTCATTGGCCAGACTCATCAAGCAGCACATTGTCCAATTCGCACCAAGAAACCTTGTAGAGCATGGAACCCCAAACTAATGGTCAATAACACAGAATTCGAAATATAACGCATGCATATCTGTTGGTCGCAGCTCCAAAAATAATGCTAAGTCACGACATTTAGCATGGCAGTGACCTCCCAATCACAAGCCACAAGGTTTTTTGAAGCTTCCCTTTCCATTCAATAGCCATTTCCATTGCAGTATCCCTGTCGTGGGGCATCTGCCGAAGGTCGTACAAAGTTCTCCAAGAGGAAGATACAGCTCCTTCTAATCACCCTAATACTTTGTTGGTAGTTTGTCTCTAAAACAAACTGAGAGGTGCAGTTTCCCACATTGAAAAAATGTGAGTGCGCACGTGGACAAGATTTGGCACTAACTAATGATCATTAATTTTTATTTATTAAAAAAATTAGGATTTATTTTTATAAAAATTAACCATAATGTTATATTGAAACAGTGCGACTGTTCATGAAGAAGTTATGATTATTTATTATTTTTTATTTATTTATTTCGAATTTTCTATACGTGTCTTTTTAAAACGACTTTTGGAAACTATACTGGTTCAGTTTGCAACTTTCCCGAAGGGTTATATTGATTCATTTTGTAACTTCTTTTGAAAAGTCACGTCTGTTCGTTATGTAACTTCTTTTGAAGAGGTGCCTTTGTTTCTATATATGTATGTCAGTTTTGAAAAAACCACCGATTACATTTTTTCAAGTCCTCTTTCGAAACTGCAGTCAAAATTTTCAATTGTTTCCTAGAGAGACCCTGGAGAAATACTAGAATTGCTATCTAGTATTCTCATTTGAGATTTTGTTGTATCTTGGAGGAAATTTGCCGATGACCATTAGCAACTTTGTGGGGCAAATAAATCCTTAAAGAAAATGATATCACGTCTCAAAATCCGTTACGATTGCTCTATTAATTCGAACACACATTGACTTCATTATTCTACCCAAGTGCGAAGACGATATTTTCCAACATACTTAGTAACCCATCCCTGTTTCTGAATCCTGGGAGTAAATTCCTTCCACGGCATCTACCACCAACTTTGCAGCCTCAGCAAATTTAAATAATTTCCTGCATCGCACACCCTACCGCACTCCTGAAAATGTCAATACACCAACACCTTATATCCGTTTTTCTTTATTTGCCACCGAGAGAAAAACTCTCCCTCTCTCTCTCCTAATCATTCTCTTCATCAAAATCTGTATTTCCTCAATGCTGGCTTAGCTCTCGCACCAATCACCAGGTTCGTCCTCAATCTTCATCATGTGCTATGTTACGCTCCTAACTCTGGTCTATAAATGGGGTTTTCCTTTGCAGGTGGCTTTTGGTGTTGGTGCTCCGATAGAGAAAATCTCCTGTGAGCTGAAGCAGGCGGAGTTGAAGAAGGAGAACCCTCCTCAAGGCATATGAGCAAGTGCAGTCGCTGGACATTGATGGCATCCGAAGGTCACTTGAGTGCCACTCAACGAGGGTGAGAGGTCACCTGTGAACTCTCATTGCTGGAGGATAGGCTACACTTGGCACAACGGAGTGTCGAGGAGGGTGAGGAGGAGGTTAAGAGGAAGACAAATAATCTGAGGTCGGTGGAGAAGCAGCTTAAGAAATGCACGGATGAACATAGGAAATAGGAGAGTCAATTGGTTCTCATGCGCGATGCGCTTAATGCGTCTCACTTATCAAGGACAAGGAGAAGGAGCCAAGTTCTCCGATGCAGTCGACTGAGGAATGTCGTGGGATTATGATTCAAAGGAGGAGGTGGAGATGCTGCAACAGGAATTGGACTCCAAGGAGAAAGCCGAGTTGATGCAGAGTTTGCTCGATGAAAATGCTCGGGAACTTGATTCAAAAGTGCAGAAGCTGGGTTTGGCAAATTGTTCTCTTGATGAGAGCTCTAAGGCAGTTGAATTGACCCTGGAAGAATTGAGTATGGTGCTAGAGTATGCTTGATGATATATTCAAGAAACTTGACGAGAGTGAAAGAGGTTGAGCGTTAGGGAGCACGCAAGCAAATAGTGGGATGAGGAGTTCGTGGCCGGAAAATCGCAGTCCCTCGAAGAAAAGATAAGGACATCAAGTCAAACTCAAAGTGAAGGAGGAACTTTGGGGAATCCATAATCCATTACCGAGTGGCCCAAGGAGCTTAAATCTAAAAGAGAGTCAACTTGATTCCATCAATATATCGATCGAGGAGCTTAAATCCAAGAAAAAGGAGTTTAAGGAAATCAAAAGTTTGATCTACGAGTGATTGACGGCACTAATTTTGAAAGATAGGGAATGGGATCTATTGAAATATTTATCAGAAAGCTTTCGAAGGAGCTTAAATCCAGAGAAGGTAAACTAGAAAATTAGAGTCGAAGTAAATTGTTGCTTCAGTCCAAGCAAAACTAGAAGAGGTTGCCATTTCTTGACTTGAAAAGTACGGAATTCAATGTTGTCTAAGCATTTATCGAAGAACTTAATAAGGAACTCAGCAAAAAAAAAGAGACGATTAGGGCGTGCATGGTGTGCCTAGAAAATTTTAAAAAAAAAATTAAAAAAAATTGTGTACGTTAGTGTCAACGAAACTATGTAGGATAATCAATGTTTATATCGGATTATCCAACAAGCCAAATTGCCGATGGCACTCAAGTGACCAATTTTTCAAATTTGTGCCACTCAAGTGAACGAAAAAAAGGTTATGGTACTCAAGTGAGTACCATACGAAACTTATGACACTTGTGCTATTCTTACTTGCTATTTGGGTATTAAAGTTAAAAGAAAAAAAATTAGCAGAGGTTATTCTTTGAGCTAAAAGGGGTTACATTGAAAAAAGGTTGTCAAACAAATTCAAACATCTTGATTTCAAATAAGTAGATACTCCATTTGATTCCAGTATTAAATTAAATTATAATACTAGTAGAGCAGTAGCAACAACTTGAATATAAGGTCTTTAACGTATGAAATGCATTGTGCTAGACTTGATATTACATTTCCTGTGTGTAAGTTGAGTAGATAACTAGTAATCTAAGTATAGAACATTGTAATACTATTACCAAAATTCTTTGTTATCTTAAAAGAACTAAAAATGGAATTGTTCAATAATGATTATTAAGCTGTATTAGAATGATGCACCAATGCTAGTTAGATTATAAGTGTGAGAGATAATTGATCTATTTTTTTTATGGATTTTCACATTAGGTGAATGTGTTGTATCTTACACAAACAAGAGACAAGCGTGCATAACTCACTTAACTATGGAAAACATACTTTAGCAGCAATTGGAAAAGAGGCTAAATGGATTAAAAATTTATTGTTGGACATCAAATTATGGTTAAGTCCTATACACCTCCTATTTCTATCCATTGTAATAGTCAAGTATTTAGGCAAAAGCTTATAGTAACACTTATAATGGCAAATCTAGACAGATTAGTCTAAAACATGAGTATGTGAGATAAATGATTCGGGAGGTTACCATAACAATTGTCAATATGAGTGTCACGCCCCAAACCCCGAGCACGCAACAATCCCTTCCCTCGGTCAATTAAATGCGACGTCTCAAGACGCGTCACCGACCACTCATTTTATTCTTTCATTATGCGCAAGCAGAAAACAAACTATCCCCCAATCAACCAATCAATCAATCAATCAAAAAGGAACAAAGGGATGAACAACAGAGCAACAACAAACTACTCATTTATTTATTTACTGGATTAACCAACAAAGGAACGTTTCCGATTTACGCAGCTATGTCAAGGGTTTTCCCCCAAGATGGCATTCCCGAAAGAACATGGGCCTAGTCTCTACCATGACTCAGCATCCGAACTCCCGTCAAGATTTCCGACGAGTCGAACTTTGTCCCCTAAACTCCCGCTAGGGTGACAAGTTCAATTTAGTAACCACATAAGCATATCACCACAACTCATTTTTATCTTGAACATTAGCCCAATGCATATATGATACGTGCTTGCAGAAATAGTCAATTAAACACATGCAGTCACATTTCCATCTCAAAAACTCAGCCAATTCCCATGTCTCACAAACAAAGCATGTCCCCTTTCAATTTCAAGACAACGTGGGATAAAAACATACACCCGACACCTTGGGTTTCCCCCTTTTAATAAACCCACGCAATCTATAAAAATGTCCATGCATTCAACAACTAGCAATGTATATCATACAATCAAAAACATGTTCATTTAGGCAAAATTTCGTTTCTACATGAACAGTACAACTTGAACAATGTGCGTGAACAGTACATTATGAACAGTGAAATTCCAAATTTAATAATTAATAAAATAAATTCAGAATTCAATAAAACAATAATTTATTAAAAGAAATCAATTCATTTTAATAAACTAAGACTAAACATGTTTAACCCCTTAATCTAGAATCAAGTCACTAAACCTCAATTAGTGAGCACTAAGCAAGATTAATTTAAGCTAATCATAGGCATCTAACTAACCAGCTATCTTAGTTCTAACACAACTTAATTAATCCACTAACTAAGATTAACTCTAATTAAACCATCCCTAAGCAAGTTTATGCACTAATCAACGGATTATGACGAAAATTCACCCATTAAGCAAGCCGGAGACACGACCGCGGCAACAAAGGCTACGCACGGGAACCTCAACTACGACGATCCAAGGTGGCCCCAAGACAAAAACAGCAGTAACTAGGTATGTCTCTCTCTACAAGGCTGGAAACCAAACTTCACTAGGAGAATGGTTGTTGGCCGGACCAACCAGCACTCCGACAACCTGCTGGCTGGCATCCAACAGCTTCAGGAGGTCTAGGGGAACAAGCTGGTTGCTGGTCTAGGTGGTGGCAAGGTCGAAACAAAGGTGGGAAAACTTTTCCAGCAAGGGAATAAGCTAGAATAGTGGGCGGCTTGAAGAAATAGGGGAAACTCCTGGCCGATGAGCTAATCGGTGACCAAGATCGGCGAGCAGTGGTGATGGGAGGTGCGAATGGAGGCTTCCGGTCACAGCTACAAGCGGTGCGGATAGTAAAGGCTGGACAAACAATGACAAAGCAAGGAAATGAAGGAAAGGAAGAAGAAGAGGAAGAGGGGAGATAGGCTACGGTTTTGGGGGGGGGGGGAGAGAGAGAGAGATGGAAATCGGGGTTGTCTACTCCTCATCAAAGCTCATCAATGCATGCCCCTTCCCCATGCAAATGACCTCATCTTCTCTCTCTTCTTTTGTCTTCTTCTCAATAATATCTAGAGGGGTAAATTGGTCTTTTCCACCTTTGCACAATTACCACTTTGTCCATGGGCTGAAATGATGAACTAAGCTGGCCTAAGAAATGGATTAGGAAATGATTAGGAACGAGCTCGAGAATTGGTTGAGCTCAAAATGGCTCAAGGCTTAGCAATGGGCTAGAAAGGGTCAAGTGGGCTAATTGGGTCCAATAGGCTCAATGGCTGCCTTTGGGCTTACCATGGTGGCCGCCCCTCCTTGGGTGTGAGGCCCACTTAGGTCTTGCTTGGCCCACTTCCTCGTGGGCTCAATTTCTCGGCCTGTCAATTCTTTTTCCAACAATTCGAGCTCATCAGCAATATCGAAGGTCAAAGAAGCATTGTCCAAAAGTTCGTCTGGGACATTCCTGAAAATTCGTTGTCCAATATTGGATTTTCATGCATCGTCAATTTTGATCGAACGCCATTTTGGTATGTCTCAAACTAACAGGTGGCTCCGAGGATTTACATGTAATCAACTCGTACTTGACTCAGTATCAAACAACGTTCAAGCTTTCTTGACACATGAACGTCCTTAACTAACATAAAATTGCGAATGATCGATTCTTATTTCAAAGTACACGATTATTGAGAATTGACATAGGGACGATCACAATCTCGACAATAGTAAACGAATTCACCTTATTATACCCTGTCGCGAATTGACTTCTAGTCATCCCTAAAACCAGCTTGTATAACCATAGGATCATCCTTATGCAAGTCTCACAAACGAGTCGTTTTCTCAGATCAAGTTCTTTAGTCGCACAAGTTCTGTCCTCTGTAACCTTTCCCCTCAAGGTTAGCATCTCGGGAGTGATCAATTCCGAGTGAGATTAACCAACAATGCATTGACGAAATCATGTTCATACATTGCTCAAAGAGCTCGAATTTCAAGACGTCACAATGAGGTTAAGCATGAATCTGGTCAATCCCTCTACAAAGACTCTATCAAGAGAGGTTGTAAAGTTGACCTCAAAATGGGGCTAACTAAAATCATCAGTATTGGTAACCCAACCAAATACTATTATATCACTCATTATAACATTTAACGGGTAAAGACAAGTTACTAAAAATGACTATTTGATACTAACATTAGCCCGAGTATTGTTTGTTACGTTTTGTAAGTTGAATCAGATTCTTTTTTAAATATAATACAAATTAGTATTGTATATATTAGTAACAAAAACTTATGGTAGTTCACCTTTATGAGCTTAAAAGTGATACCTCTTCCTACGAAAATTAAAGTAACTTTCTAGAGAGTTCATGGAATAGGAACATACGCAATGCCATAATAATGCTGAGTAATTTATAAAACTTCTTGTTGAAATAAGATATTGGTATATCCAATTCTATTATGAAAGTAGCAAGTTTAAAGTTACAACTACTTGTAACTTTTATAGAATTTTGAGGGGGAAAGAATATTAGGAGTACCATAATTTTTGTACAACACTCACTTTGGTGTCAAAACTTTTTTTTCGCTTACTTGAATGCCACAAGTTTTAAAAAAAAATGTTCATTTGAGTGCTACTTCCGAAATGACCGTTAGAAAAGCTGATGTGGCCACCGGAAAAGCTGACGTGGCTGCTAATGAACAATATTTTAATATATTTTAATGTATTTATTAAAAAAAAAAAATTGTATTTTTTTTTATTTAGTGCAGGCGAGGGTCACTATCTTTAGTGCCGGCTAGGGTCAGTGACCCTCGCTGGCACTAAAGAAAAAAAACAAAAAAAGCAAAAAAAAATCGAAAAAATTCCAAAAAGAGGAGAAACGGTGTCATTTTGCACAAAGAATTCACATTGGCCGACGAGGGTCACCACTGGAAACCATGTCGGCGTCAAAAATTATTAAAAAAAATGAAAAATCATTAAAAAAATCCACGTATGCATTTTGACCAAAAGTGGCACTTAACTAAATGATTTCACTCCAATTTACACTCAAGTAAGCGCAAAAAAAAGTTTTGGCACCAAAGTGAGCACTATATGAAAGTTATGGTACTCCTAGTGTTCTTTTCCCGAATTTTGAGATACTTGCACTAAGTAGATATTTAACTTGAAAAATACCTTTACGTATGTATATTAATTTTATGGAAATTTTGGTTGTATTCTTTTGAAGCTTATTTTTAATTTTGTTTTACAAACAAAGTGGGGAATTATTGGTAGTTTTTTAACAAACCAACTAAGTGGTACTTTGTCTCACATTGAAAAGATATGAGTGTATATATGGACCAAATTTGGCTCTAATCAACAATTATTATTTTTTATCTATTAAAATTGGCATTTATGATTATAAAATAATTGTTGTGTCTATTGAAACACCATAACCATTCATAATAGACTTTCGAAACCTTAGGTATATTATCATAAGTGGCCCCTCCTCCTCTTCCCCTGTTCTCTCTCTCTCTCTAGGGGCAATCTCTTCGTCTTCTCTCTACTCATTTGAACTTAATGATTGATTCTTTCTATAATTCATGTTTTATGTATTTATTTTGAATTTTTTATTGTTTAGAGATTTTTGTTGTTGCCTTATTTCAAATTCTATTTGATTTATACCGGCATTCATTGTTTGGTTGCTCAATATAGCATTGTCAATATATATGTAATTTCAAAAAGTACATTTATCTTTTCAATGAATTAAAAAAATGAAACAAATAAAGAATATCGGTTAGTTTCAAGTTGACCCTGAAATTGGAACGAACCATAGAGTCGGTCCAATCCTTAGTCCTTAGCTCATAGGGTCAATTTTTTATCCCAAAGATCAATGACTATGTGCGAGTTAATCCCTAGATCAAGTGGTGGGCTGACTCAATTTGGACCATGCTCATCCCTAAATTAGAATATGCGTGAGTACCCTTAGTAAATTTTCGATTAATTGAAAAGGATAATATTCACATGGGACGCATCGTCCATTACATGACGTTGTATTTCAGTCGCTGACATAATCATCAAGATAGTCCTCAACATTCGAGTCACCCTCGACGTCCATATACTCGCCTGTTGCTCCATAATTATAGCTAAAGTTGCAATCCATAACTAGGTCCATTATGGTTTTGCCACTTCAAAGATTGGGAAGAGACCCGAGAGCAGTCTGTCGCGAAAGCAACGACGACCAGAATAAAACCAACTGCCCGTCCTCTTCGAATGGGAATTTATTTTGCAATGCGGTCGCGTCCGCTTTGCAATTTCTTATATCCTCTAATAGGTTGCCTCAAAGGGTCGCGAGAAATACATATGTAGAAAAAAAGGAAATTGAGTATTTAATTTTACTTTGCATCACTTAGTGATGTTAATACATGAAGAAGCACCATATAATATAGAAATTGGTGTGTATTTATTTTTGTAGTAAAATCATGCATGTGTATGTGTCACGGGTCGATCATTTGAGATCGCGACCGTGCGAGAGCTTAGATTGCTAATGGTTGGATGATACAAATGAGGGGGGCACCCTTTTTATACTCGAGGCCCTCATATTACAACCATTGGTTTAGTTTCGATCCAGCGAACAAGATCGTATCTCCTCAACCGTCTTAATTACCGTATCTTCTGCCCCTAGGAATATTCTAGAAAACTCAAGAAAATCTCGCCCCTAAAAATGTTCCAGAAATGCTTGGATCCTTCGAGGGGCATTATGGTCGTTTTTCCTCGATTACGAATGCCCCCATTGACCACGGAAACCTCTGCTCCGCGACATATGTGTGCATTATATTGATTAACTAATAACTTGGAAATTGAGATTTTATTTTTTATTGCAAAAGTACAATTGAATTCTAAAATTTCCAAAAATGTAATTGGGTCCTAAAACTTGTCAAACTGATCCAATCAAGCCCTTTTATTGATTGCATTTTTTGAAAATTTTAGGATTCAATTATATTTTATGAAAGTTTTAGGACTCGGTTACACATTCAGGATAAGTTTAGGATTTCTAGTACACTTATCCCAAAAAGAATAAAGGGAATTTTTAAAAAACACTGCAAAAATTATCCACGTCAGCTCCGGTCATGCCACTAGAATGGTCAATGTCATTTTAACAATTATGGCTAAAATTGACCGAAATGACTAAAATGGCAAATCATCAAAAGATTTAGGACTACATAGTCCAATCTTTAAAAGATTTAGAACTAAATTTATACAAATGAAAAATTTTATGATTTAATTGGCAAAATTATTAAAAAGTTTCAAACTAAATTGGCTCAATTGAAAATTTTAAAACTAAATTGGAAACTATACAACAATTTTACACTTTTATGACAATTTTCCTTAATTTTAACCCGTGTCGCAACCATAAAAGATTATTCAATTTAAGAAAAAGTATGAACCTTTTTAGAGCAATGCCATCAATTAGGACCTTGTTCTCGAGACTGAAACTACAAAGTAAAATTAAATTTCCCACAACAACCTTGTTAACGTTCCTAATTTCCCCTTCATAACAAATCAATATCGGCCGAAATTCAACGCATTTAGGAGTCTAAAGCACGGAAGTCTGATCACCAAAAAGATATTGAAAATTGGTGTTTCCCCTCGTGTCCATCTAATCGAGCCATTACGTTGAATTTGACTTCAACATAATGATTGAAGACTCAGTTAGATTACAAAGAAATGAAATTCCATGCGAGACCATCCAATTTCTAACTGCTAATTCATTCTAAATCGAGTTTTGAGATTCACACTGATAAATCTTGACAATGTGTTCTTATTTCTCTTTGTGAAGATGCCCAACAAGCACTTTGGTCTTGGTCTAAGTACAAGCCATCCACAATTTGAGAGAGCAATCAACTCACCTTATTGAACCTTATTGAACCACTGACTCGCGAAAATAAATCCACTCGCGCCTTACAAAATCAATTGTCCTGAAATGGGTAAAACTCGTACCTAAGTCTACAGTCCGCAAGCTGGTACTGAGCCCCGTACCTCCACGGGCACTCTTTCTTCACGCGGTTAATCACGGCTATCAAGCAATTGACGCAATCGGACCTTGTAATTGCCCCGTTGCACGCTCCATGCCCGTAGAAGAAATTGGCGTTCTGATTGTCTACTGGGATCTGGCTGTAGTAACTGAAACCGGAATCCGGCGTATTAAGGTAGTAACTGAAACCGGAATCCGGCGTATTAAGCTTCACGTCTTGAAAGACTTCTTCCACGGTGGTCTCATAGCTTTGGTCGGTGAATGACGCATCGTTGCAAAATCCAGATACCAATTTGAGATTTGGATCGCCTCGGATATTAATGCACATATAGAGCAGCCCGAGCAAGATAAATGCAATGCTCTTGAAAGAGATCATTTTCTTTCCTTCTCTCTCGTCTCATGTTTCTTTCCAGAGAGGTTTCTTAAATAAACGTTGGTCTTATGAATTCTTTGCCTACTGGCATATGGTTGGTGTCTAGTTTTATTTTGGATATAGTAACATGATGGGTGATGTTTTCTATTCGATTAAAATAGAAATTTGATATGTTTCTAAGTTGAAACTATCGCCCACACGAGGAGGATAGAACACACACTACATAGTTTTTGTCGACAGCTCCGCATACCTTACTCATATGACTATCCATTCGGTGCGGATACCGACTTTGTATTTGTTGCAGGCAAGTCTCCTTGTATTGAATCTCCAAGAAAATGATCATATCATCATTTGGTTTCAACGTCTCCTTCCTATTACCCAGAACTATACAAAGGCTTAATTTTAATCGAAACACAGTTATCCAGTCTGCAAAATTGATATACCAAATGTTACGATAAACTTCAAATTGGAGTTTAAACAAGTCAGCTATATTCAAGTACACAAGAAAAAATCTATAGCATCAATATGCCTGAGGAATTTGGCAAGTGAAGAAAAGAGAGAAAGGAGACAACATACCAAAAAGCTAGATCTCTGTCTCCAAAGCTCCATCATCGTTGCAGAACTAAGAGCATTGGTGTCAGTCATAGTTAATCTACTTAAAAATGTAATGATAGATGTAATATGTAAGCGCTCCTGCATGGACTGGAATAAAAAATGATGTTCTCAATCTCATAGAATAACAAAATGCGTGTTTTACATATGTACAAAAGAATATACAAGACTGTTGGCCAAACTTGTGCCCGTAAAGAAATCACAATGACTCGATCTCAAACTTTTCATAGTGAAACAACAAGCATGCTACAGACAGCAACCCAAGAGTCGCTTCAAAAGAGAATAATATGCGCCACAATGAAAAAGATCTACAAGCACATTAACTTATATACAGATTGGCAGAAAACAAATACCAAAACCTCCTGAATGAATTTCTTGAAATAGAACAATCAACACGGAAATAATATCAAAAGCCGGACATTTCCTCATCTCAAGACTTCCCCTTGACCATGGCCCCTTCTCGCTGGTTTCGGAAGTGACCAAGTAGCTGCTGTGCCTGCAAAGGCAAAAAGTTAAACAACAATTGGTCTAGCTGTTCTTATTATCATGACAACAATTCTTCTTGTGCCATTGTCACATAATTTTGAATTAGTGAAGTTACAGGTATTGGAATTAGTTGGTTGATTGAAAAATCTTTGTTTATCATTCCCAGACTAAGAGCTAGAAACATCATCATATTCATTAAAATTGCTTTATGTCATCCATTAAGCCATAGAGTCCGGCTTTCTTGTGCTGAGACTTTAAACAATACAGCCCAACAGAAAAGGTTATCTAGACAACATGAGCAGCATCCCTTACTATATTGCACACCCTTCCGGCAGTGGCAGTTCAAGTGCAATTTCTTTTCACAATGTTCCATTTCCTAGGACGTACATAAATTGATCAGCTACTATTCAGATGATTTTGTTGGGAGTGGGGAAACCAAGTTTGCAACCTCCCAATGAATGAGATACAGCTTCTTAAATGATCAAGACAGTTTCACCTCCAATGAAAAGAAAATTTACCCTCCATAATGAACAAAAAGCATGAAACTTATTAAGAAGAGAATCTCAGAGCCTGTTTAATAACCTAATTAAGTGCTGAAAATTAAAAATTCAGCACTTACTGATATGAAATTTGTTTGATGACTTTAATTAAAACTGACTTAAAAGGTTCAAATTTAAGTAAAAAATTCACTTAATCTGGAAAAACGATGGGGTTACTTTATTCATCTAATAGAAAAACTAATCAATTGTATTCCAGATGTCGTACGAAATCAATTATCCCTCCCTCCCCCGGCACACAAATCCAGATGCACAATGCATGTACTTAAACAAGTATGCAGGTTCACGCCAGGGTACATGCATTGTGCTCCTGTACATCATTTCCTCTACCAGGCTTGGAAAAGATCAACTACAATGCCTTGATACTCATCAAACATGCGAATGCCAAATGCACAGAAAACAACTAAAAAGACAACGGATTAGGCAACAGAAGTCAAAGCAATATCAACTATATGACTAAGGAATACATATCAACACTAGTCACTTATATCAAGAATAAACCTAGTCGTTTCCAGGTTCAGAGGCTAACAACTATATAAGGACTCATCCAGTACGTAGTTTCTCTAGCAGTTCATCAATGGCTTGTGAATGCCCAATTTGCTAAGGTACTTGTAGATATACCAGGCATGCTGCAACTAGAAACTCAAGTAACATCTATTCCAGAAAACATACCTTTTCCTTTGCTCTTGGAGTGCCAGATTGAGACAAAGCAACCAAGGGGGGGACAGCTCCTTCTTGGAGAACTAGGGTGCAAAACTTGGGACTATTGAGACATAGTTGCAGCAATACTGAGGCTGCATTTTCCTTTCCCCTATGTGATCCAGACTCAATGACCTCAACTAGCAAGGGAATGCCTCCTTCCCTTACAATCGCCAAGCGCCCTTCTCCAGTTGTTGACAGGTTCGCTAGAAGAGCCACAGCCTTGTCCACCATTCCATTATCTGGGTCCATCAATTCAATGAGATGCTTTACTGCACCTGCTTGAACTATCCGAGCCTTATTTTCATGAAAGATAGACAAATTGAACAGAGCAGTAGCTGCATCTTTCTTCCCTCTAGGAGTCCCTGAACCGAGAAGATCCACCAGTGCTTTAACTGCACCAGAGCGGCCAATCTTCGCCTTGTATTCTTCTAGAAGAGAGATACTGAACAGTGTTGCTGCAGCATTCTCTCGAGCTCCTTCATTTCCAGATTTCAGAACATGGATAAGTGGTTCGATTGCTCCAGCTTCTGCAATCATGACCTTATTCTCCTCATTTATTGAGAGATTCAGAATTGCTGTTACAGCATGTTCTTGTGTGTATCTCACTCGTGAGTAGAGTAATGAAAGTAATGGTGTGATAGCTCCAGACTGTCCTATGATGATGCGATTTTCCATATTATGCTTTGCCAAAAACCGTAATTCTGCAGCAGCGTTAGTGTGTACCTCATTCGATTGGTTCTTTAAATTCTGTATCAATATCTTGACATGAGAATATGTAGTTAAATTATCATAGGCAGAATCAGAACACTGAGGAGACTCTGTTCCAGTTTGGTTGCAGCTATTAGTCCCACCCACCACCATTCTTGTATTGGAGCCAGATGACTGGTTTCTCAAAATATGCGGTGACAAAACTGAATCCTTATTTACACCACCATGTTGTGAGGACATTTTCTCAGATGACAGACTTAAATTTTTAAGCTCCAATCTCGTTGATTCAATTGAAGTTCGAGGAATATAATCAACACTAGATATGGCACTAGAAGTCGACTCACTCCTACTGTGAGTGCGTAACTGCTCAGCCAATTGTATATCAACCCTTTCAATCTCTCTGCAGAACCCTCCATTGGATTCTTCACCGCTTGATCTACAAGAATTATCACTCTTCTGCTTCTCAAATCTGTTACCAATGTCACTAGAAGACCTTGAACTGGAACTACTACTCTGAAGAAAGCGACTGAAACTATCTGTGCGGACTAAATTTTGAGGGGAGCCATGGTCAGACAAGTTGAGAGCTGGAACAGTACCATGACTCTCAAGGCTATTGAACAGCCTGATGTTATTATGTTTGCACCAACCTTCGACCATAGCTTTGACAGTGTAATTAGGAATAAGGTTAGTATGTGTAAGCAGCTGACGAGTCTTTGGGCAAACGGTCAAGCCATGGTCAAGCCACTTCTGTATAGAAGCCCTTTCATAAGTTTGACCAGAAGCCACAATCACAGGATCCATCATTAGCTCTAAGGATAAAGGACAACGGAAATAAGGTGGGATTGGGATGCCGTCATCTGCTTCCAAGAAGTCAGTTTCAATCATAAAGTCGCGTATATTTGACACAAGTCGAACAACTTGGTTAATTTCATCAAATTCTCCTCTCACTTCATTGACATCAGCCCTCATTCTCTCCTTTTCAACTGCCAGACTTTCTTTGAACAATTCCTGTTTTGATCTCATATGGAGCAACTCAATAATTTTGGAAACAGTATCAGCACAAGGAAGGATACCATCTCTTTGATTTATAAGCACCTCTTCTATGTATTCTGCTACTCCTTCCTGCTTCAGATGTTGAAGTTCCTGCAAAGAGTACTGAAGCTATTTCTGTTAGACTAGTTTGCAACAGCAAGAGTCATGTATTAAAGGATAATAACTCCGATTATACCTGAATGCGACCAAAGCTAGATGCAGCAGGGCCCGATTGTGATAATCTATATAATATTTGGCATATCTCAAGTGAAGAGTTTTGAATTTTCATCAAAGATGATTTGCTCTGCAGGACCTGAAAATTTTCAGTAGTTGATTAGTGAACATGGCAAATTGAGAGGTCTAAATGTCCATACTTTTCAGTTGGGTTAACAGAAACTTATAATTGCATATTCTAACTCCTTCAGAAATGCTCAAGAATTGGAATAGGCAATTTCCACTAACTTCTACCATATGCTCTACAAAGTTAAACTGAAACTGTCCTATTATGATGAGCTTGAAGATTATAATTGATAGTAAACAGAGTTAAGATGGATCCTATAAAAGCAATCTGGGCAACGAAGGCATCCCTTCAAACATGTCTATTGCATGGGAAGCTTGAAGAGTCAACTTGCTTGCTTAGCTCAAAAAAGATAGCTATTCAATGCATTCACATGATACAGGAGTTGCATGAGCGGATCACGGACAAAGAGTCACAGGATTCGGCAATCCATGTTGGCAGAATTCAACTTTACAAAGGATTTGTGGCTAAAGAGATAGTAAGGCCAAACAGATTGTGGTACCATGTGGATAATCTCTTCAAACTGACCGTCCTACTATTTTCTACAAAGCTCAAAAGAAGAAGTGGACCACTACAAAAAGCTAATGAAGATAAATATAAATGGATTGAACTTTGTAACCGGAACAACAATTTCTGGAAGTTGTAGTTAACATGTCATCTAGCAATCACTTTTATAAAGATAGACTGGCAGTCCTCAGTACCCATGGGTGAATCTAGTCAATTCCCTATTTGGAAGAAAAACACGGTCCTCTATTGCCACAAGGCACAAAAAAAAAGCAGCAAACAAAAGGAGAAAACAGAGCCCTAAGGGCATTGCAAGCAAACGAAAGCATGAATAGCTCGTGTTGTAAAAACATGTCCATATATATCCTCAACGAAGCTGAATTTCCTCTCCAAGATTCATATGCGAATTTTCTGTTAAAAAACAACTGGCTGTGCATAACCAAGAAGACAACACGAAACCATCCGACCAATCAATAAGTGTCTAAAAGTCGAATCCTCATTTTTGGTGCAATCTAGACCAGTTCAAGCATAAGGTGTCCAAGATTAAACTCCCCAGTTGAGTCAAGGGGTACATTTGGGAAATTCAAATGGTGCATGCTTATATTAATTTCAAATGTCAAAAGAGTAATGTTTAAACATGGTACAAGGAAAGACCAGAATGGTGGTCAGCAATACAATCCAGAATGCGTCGACCCCAACGCAACAAAATAATTAACTCGAAATAAGTAAAACCAGAACAGTGGTCAGCATGATTCTCCAGAATTTCTACGGAATGACACTAACTGAAAGGCCAAAATAAGTAACTCGAAACATTGTGTTGGAATTTTATCCTGTGAATAATGACCTCCAAAGCAGCTGAAGGGGGATGCAATAGCAAAAGGTATCAAATCAACAATTGTAGGCCACATTGTATATCTCTTGTGTAGTTTGAACTGAACATTTACTTAAAAAACTAAGTCATCTACGTGAGAATTTGCAAAGATATAAACAAAGATAGCTTACACTGCAAATCTTGCTCATCCTTGGTGACCAATTTTCCAAAAATTCCCTCGACATATTAACAGCCATGTCCAGCTCTTCAAACTCTTTATATAGGATTTCATCCAAGACCCGCGTTTTGCATTCAACCACATCATCAAGCAGGGGTTTTAGTAACTTTAATACATCAGTTGTTTTTCCATAAATCTGTTGAAGATGCTGGGACTTTTTTGTCTGACACATAACCAGATGAATAAAACGAGAAACGCTGTTAATGAGACAGCTTACAGATGTGTCCATTTGCCCTGTCAAAGCAAAACACAGAGAGAATATCATAATATATTACTTCATATACTATTGATTTGGTGCACTTATATGGAGCTTGGTATTGTGTATAATCCTTGCCTAACAAGAAAACCACTTGAGGAGGAGTTAACCCTGCTATAATTGTACATACTGAAAAGTAACGATAAAATCAGAGAAATTGTACAAGGTAGCAACGATCCTAGCAAAAGTTAGCACAAAATGGTCCAGCAAACTTTAGGCATCATACTTGCCAACATATCTACCAACTAGGTTTAAGAGCAGATAAGCCATGCAAATCTGAAAGATCTGAAGTAGAAAGTCTTACGTTAAACCATCATTATAGCATTTTCTGTTTTCAATAAACAAAAAAATCACTGGATTTTGGTAGAAAAAGATTGAATGTTCTATCATTCCAGGTCACCAAGTTGCTAATCGGTGTTGAAAATCCTAGCAAACCCTCAGGTAAGGGCATGCACATTTGTTCTTTCTTCAAGAACCCAAGTATGCTACTAGTTAACCTATCTAAAGTTCTAATTGCAAAGTCATAATTTGCCAAAAGACAGTAGTTATCTGAAGACATCAAGAAGCACCCAATTCAAAAATTGAGGAGTTAAAGATACATAGTAGCAGAAAAGTACACTTGGCAATTACATACAAAAAGTAAGTTGCTCAATCAAGGTGAAGGTGTCACAACCCAAGATATCAAAAATATATTGTGCCATAAGGTTGCAAATTCCAGACTAAGCCAGAGCAACTTTTCTACAGTCACCTTTTATCATATGGGCAAAATTTAGATGTATTGAAGCTGTGTTGTAAGCATTTGTCTACACATCTTTGAGAAGATCTCAAGACTTAGCAATGTGACTTCAGATAATTGAGAAAGATATGTCATATAATATAGGTATTCCAAAAGCTTTTATATTCTTTTATAAAGAAACTTGCATGAAGTCCAAAATGCTTTTTCTTTTCTTTTCTTTTCTTTTCTTTTCTTTTTTATGGCTTCTTAAGCATAAGTTGAGGCTATGGATCCTCATTTCAAACGTGAGCAAACTGGATTTGATGAAGGATTGACTTGTGCTAGTTGTCTTGATTACATGCAACAAGAAGAAGAAGCAAAGTTGGACTAGTCTTTCAAGATGATATGGCCATGTAACAAAATTGTTAGATGTAAAGCCTCCAACAAAATCATCCAATAAAATGCATGTTGTGGTCAGATCTTCTTGCCTAATTATGTGGGTGGGTTTGTCTACGTTAAAGTAAATTTTGAATGATATAACACTAGCACATAAAATTTTACAATTAAGCTCAAGTGTTTAGAGAGAGACTTGTGGTATCATAAGAATTCTGTTGCTCTTGCATTACCTATATAGTGAGGCACATGCTATTTATATCCTGGAGGATAGCCATAACACACCTCCAGAATTTTGAGAAGGGTGGACTTATCCTTGAGAGGACCGTGTCTGCACCTCATATGTTCTTGTTTTCTAAATTTTCTATTTGCAATTCTCGAAATAGTCACAAGATACTACCACGGTGACTCAGCCAATTAGTAAACATATGCTAGAATAACCTGTGGAAAAGGAATGGTCTTATCCCCTTTATATCCATGTGAAGTTTAAATGAAGATCCATCACTATGATGTCAACCCACCATCGAACCATCTGTCCAATTTCAGGAACTGAACCCAAAAGGCATTACTACAGCTAGTGTAGAAGTAGTTTCAGTCCAATCTGATGCTAACTTAACATCTATCCGTGATTCACCACATGATGACTTGAGACCACTGAAGCACATACTGTTTGATGTTCCGGTACAGGACATGCAGGCACAATAAAACTACAGGGCATTCATTTCCGCTTTCACATTTTCCGAATCCAGACCACTGAAGCTCCAATTCAACCATCACAAGCCATGCAAAATTGAAGTATACACTGTGATACCACATAACGCATTAGCTTTTATTTGAACAATACGAGAGGATTTCTTTCTCTTTCCCAAAGTTCCTCACGAGCCAAAAGAGACTGCACTAGAGCACGGAGCTTGCATAATGACAACAACATTATGCTCAATGCAAACATCGAAGTGGACCATCAAATTGCCCACTATCTATTTCGCCAGAATTACCCTACACTTCGAGAAAGCTCACTCCTTCAAGCACATTCCCCAAGTTCTTCCAAGAAGACAAGAAGATTTCCAATTCACATCTAGTGACTAGAAAGACGAGACTCCCAGGTTCGAATTGGAAGATTGAGAGAGGATGGGCAAATGACAACATCCTTAATTACTGCATTAGCAAAACAAGAAACCCAGGGGATGGAACCTACCTGTGTCCATGAGATTCTCGAGCATACCCAGATCTCGATGTGCCGAAAGCAAGCAACTTTCGATGTCCGAAGCCTGAATCGAAATAAATTAGTATCGATCTCTCTCCACAAACAGTCCAAACCCTCGAATGGCCCCCCCTGCTTCTTCTCTATGGCAAAGCTGTAACGTGGAATTTACAGAGAGGGAAGTGGGAAATGGAAACAAATGGAAAAGGAGAGCTGAGGCAGTGGTATGGGACCCGTCTTTATGGTTGCAGATTTGTTGGGCTTTTGTTGGCTTAACTAATTAATTTAAAAAAGGAAAATTAGCAATAATCAAATCAGCAGCGGAATCAATGATAGTGATGCAAAATTGCAAGGGGGGATATATAATAATGTTTTGGGGAATGCTTAGACTAGAGAGAGAAAATAAAAGAAGCTTAGGCATCGAGCGATATTCTATGACGCAAGGGAAAGAGCGCAGAGCACTACCGCAGCTGGTTGTCAGCTAAAGTAAGTACAAAATTTTCAATCAGGGGCATAGCTAACATCATTAAAATTTGTTATCTTTCTATTTTAAAAGTCAACTGAGTTTATTGAAAGTTTTATCATCATTTATGGAAATTCCTAATGATATCACAAGTAAACGAAAATTACTAACCAACCACTAAAGTCTACTCTAGTGCCTATCAATTTTTATTGAAAATTACTAACACTGCAGCATGTCACGTGTAATGGCCAACTGTGATTGGACTATCACGTCAACGGTCTCTACCGAAAATTGACTAATTGACTACATTGGAGTTCCCCACTACAATTCAGGACTAAATTGCCCTTCCTAGGTTTATGACTAATTGGGTAATTTTTCTCATTTCATTCGCTACTTTCCTATGTTAAATGTTACAAAGAATGATGAAAGTTGCTCACATTTAGAAGATAATTACTAATTACATATAATGTCACTATTAAACCAAAAGATCTTAACATATATATAATTTTAATTATACTCTTTATATTAAAAGTTACAAGCCATTAATCAATCACAAATCTTTAATGATTTAGGTCATTCATCCTTGTTTCATTTAATGAATTTTCTAGAATCATTCCCAAAATTGGGTAGCAGTTTCAAAAAAGCGATAATACTAATCACCCCTCTAAGATGTAAGAGATCAAGATATCCCTTGAACTAGCTAATCGTTGTATACTTGCATGATTTTCTCCACCTCAACTTAGTATGAAAGTATCAATTCATATTTTTCTAACTTACTACTTCTTTCAAATCTTATTGCATAAGTAATTTTACCTTCGTTTCAACATGTATGTCCTCCATGATGTCGAATGAAATTATCCATGGAAGCATTTGCCCCATGAAATGTAGATCATCACTCCCTCAAACTCAATGAATATCAACATGCTTTCAAGACCCCCTTAGACTGAGTAAATTTCACGATTGATTCAGTGCAACCAATCTTTTTTTCTGAAAAATTGCTACTTAACAGGTTAACCACAATGCCATCCATATCCTGATAAAGTCAAAATGGATCCAATTAACCTCCGTGGGCCCTTTCGATTGTGCTAGTATTTCGTAGTTGCACATGTGTCATGCTAACTTTAATCGATATAGAAGAAGCAGAAAAAAGTCTTGTATGCGAAAAGAAGATTTTGGGAACTTGTAGCAAAAGTCCTACCTAAGGCAAGAGTTTCAAAAGGAAAGCAATGCAAGAGAAGTACTCGGAACATCAGTAATATTTTCAAAACATACAAATGTCGACACATGATACGTAATTTTTTGTTGTAGCAATTTTCTGAGTTGCTAGGAGGAAAGTCAATAAGTAGCTTCGTTTCTTTTTATTTAAAAAAGATAAAATGGAGTCTTCTCATTGTTGTTATCTACCAACCAAACTAGAAACAAACAAAATAAAGAGCAACGGTAGGAATCTTTAAGCCATCTGCTAAATTGATTTATCAAATAATGTTGCATTTTTTTTAGTGATTTACTTAAGTTGGTTAGTTTATTTAAGAGCCCAACAGATATCTGCGAAATTATTTTGTATATGCTATATTCAAGTTCTTTTGTTTCACATATATCGGAAAGAATCAGCTGTTAATGGAAATTCTTCAGGGAAAAATAGAATAGGAAAAAAAATTATGAAAAAAATTCCTACTTGACAAATCATAAAGTAGGGGAGTTGTTTTGGGGACCCTCCCAGCTAATACGATCTACTAAGATATCGCACCAGAATTGGGAGGTGACTCCCGAGAAACGCTAGAAAAGTCGAATAATTAAACGTCATTTGCACTTATTAACTAATAAAAAAATAATTTAATAATGTTAAACTAAAAAGAAATATTCCTAATCAGAGATTTTCAACCTTAATGTCCTTTCTGTGGTTTTCGTCTTATTCTTCCTCTGCAGTGGTTATATGATATCGTGAAATGACTTCCATACACTAGGTTAAGCTTACTATTTCAGCACGATATAAAGAGGTCATTCATAATTTATCAAAAGATTCACATAGAATTATCGTCTTATGATCTGACCTTGAGGGATTGAATAGAGTGGGAGTGAAAATTTGAGACCCCATATATTTTGAGGCACAAGAGATCCCAATTCTTTTATCATTTGACCAAACTTCCTTCTCCCCCCCCTCTCTCTCTCTCTTTTGAGATTTATCATTGAAGATACAATCGATGAATAAGTGCAAAAAGATTAGGAGCCCTCTAATAATCCCAGTGATGTTGCATTAGTAATGTGTAGTCTTGAATTTTAATTGAGGGTGTGTTTGTTTCATTGAAAATTTCATAATAAAGGAAAATATTTTTCAATGAAGTTTTTATTTGTTTAGTGATTTAAGAAAAATAATTCCTATCCATGAAAAATGTGTTGGAAATTTCCTATAATTTAGGTTTACATTATTTGATTGATTTTCTATTTTAAATAATCAAGTTAATGAATATTTCAATATATGTTAAATCTTTAAGTGATTTTATTGAATTGGATTTTGACATATATTAATAAGGGGGTTAATTGAGCAGTAAAATGTAGGCAATTATCCTTACCAAAAAAAAAATGTAGGCAATTATATTTAACCGAAACCTATAATGGAAAAGGCCAAGTTAACATATTATTGATTAGGGTTTGTTAGATCCCCTCTCTAACCTATAAAAAAGTAGATTATATCTATTAGCCACTTAACCTCATCAAAAGCTATTATATTGAAATAGGTCATATGGTATTCCAATAGATCATTGATTACCATCGGTTTGATCTTTTTTTCTTTGAGTGAAGCTATGATTCAAATAGATACGTTTTTAATTCCGCTATGCGTATCGGTTTTGGTGTTTTACTTTCATATATAGGTCTAATTATTCTTGATTAATTAGTTATTTATGTGGAGAATTTTTACATGTGATATCAAAGCAAGTCATATATATTTGTAAAAACTTTTTTTTAACAAATCCGGTTATGGTGTTTACTATATTTGTTCCTTTTGGTTTTGAGTTTCTGTCAGTTTATGATTTATAAGTTTTTATGCAACTTCGGTCAATCAAAGTTATTTTTCAAAACTTCTCGCCGTGTACACAATTCAGGGTCTCATAAACCATGCACTTACAAAGGAAGAAGCAGAAACATAATTTTAATTCAGAGAACCTCAAACTATTAAAGAAAAGGAAAGAACTTTGCTTTTCTTTTGGTGATCGTACTCCACCGATCACCGAAGATTCTTCCATCCAAGACAAATGAAATCCAAAAATAAAAATTCATGACAATAGTCAAAGAAAGTAAAGAAAGAATTTTTTTTTTTGGTCAAATCAAATCAAAGTACTTATTAAATAGGTAAAAATAATGCATTAGTAAAAGTTTATATACTACATTAAATATTTAGAAATAATTCAAAAATTCTATCAAGCCAATAAATATTTCAAGAATGACATCGCATTTTGTTCCAAAGTTTAGAGACCATCAGCGTCAACTTTCTTAATTTTAGGCATACCATTAGCAATTATGTGAGGACACACGATGCTATGATATTGAATCGGCATATAAAAATTTAAGGAATTGTGTTCAAGGTTCTTAGCACTATTTATTAAATATCCAGCATCACTAGATTGTAGGGTTTATTTGCTTTTCTCAACTCTAATATGATATCAGAGTACTTATTAATAACATTGGTATGAAATAATAAGGCTCGGGAGACACAACCTAACCCAACAACAAGGGTTGTCAAATGAGAGAATAGAGACGTTCTTATCCACAAGAGTAGAAATAATCATCGATTCATTATCCAACAGCACATTCATTTCTTTCATCATAAGTGATATGCTATGCCGACACAACAGCCCGGAAAGGACAAATGCCAACGCAGATGAAATAACAAAAGAGTGATAAAAAAGTTGGGACCTGTTTTTCGCTTTTAGTATTCCTACTAATTCGAGTGACTTTACTCTATATAGCTTAATGCATTACAAGACCATCGTGGCCTTCCCGTTGAGGAGTTAAATCTCTTAAGGTGATTTATAAGAGAACTCTTTAAAGTATTTCCGAACTTTAGTCGATTGCTACTATGATATTTGAGCTTTGAAAAGTTAGAATTTGAGCTCGAAAGGTTTCAAAATAATTTTCCCATCATCAAAATAAAAACTTCAATCAAAAGACTTTGGAAGGGCAAAGCTGCTTTTCAAAAGTTTTACAAATATACCTCTCACTGAGTAAGAATAGGTCTGTGTAGAATTCGAAATGACATACTCCGGTTTGAAATTCTGGGCTCAATGCTTTTTCTTAGTAAGTAAAATAATATGGATGCGTGACTAGTACATTTGTCTTATTTAGGTACTATCTAGAATCTCTCATATTTGTTGAGGTTGATCGATTTGAGTTTATAAATATTCAGTACACTTGCAACGTACAATCCTATAACCACAACTCCATGGGTGTATTAGAAGTATAAATAGCCTCTTTACATATAAGATAGCAAATGCCCCAACATAAATTGATTTGAGCTTCACTTAACTTCACCGCTTAATGGAATGCACGCACACAGCACCCGGAACCCGACCAACTTTCGTACTGCCCCTTGCCAGGTTTTGACTTCCTCGTGAGTGCCCTCGTAACGAGAAACACGTGCTCATAGTTGGCTGCGATTCTCGAAACGAACGTCCACTATATTTAACCTGGTCTACCAAAACTTTTTTTCTTATTTTACGTTTTCTATATCATTCATTAATGAAATTTATCCTCTAATCTTCCCCCCTTTTTTTGGATCCGCCGATTATCAAGAAAAATAAATAGTGGATCTGCCGTCCACGTCAAGTTCTCATTTTTTGGTTTTTCAAATCTTAGGATTCCCCGCAATTAGCATGAATTTTGACATATTTTCGCTAAAAAAGGAGAAAGACTAGGTTACTCTAACTAAATTGCACTTCGTGTTACTAAAATTAACTAGGATTTGTAAAAGTTATGCGAAGAAAAGTATAATCAAATGTTAAAATTTATAAATTGACTGGTATTGGGTTTTAAAAATTGGAAATTGGTCCCAACATGGCAGATTTTGAATACCTGAAAACACTCACTTCTAAGTCAAGTATATATCTAACAAGTTGGGCATACATAATATTTAAGTTCCTGGGAAATGTTAGGAATAGGAAATGGTATCATGGAAACTGCCTATATTGATTGTGTAAAAATTGTGTAATCTTGGTTGTCCTTTCATTGTATCACTCAAAACATAGCCTAAATGCATGTGTGCCTTTTCCATGACTTGTGCGGTTTTTTTCCCTAATCCCTCCACTCATTGTCACAAGCACCTTCAATTTGAGGGTTCAGAACAGTTTTGGAAAGTTTCCAAATGCACACTCATTCGTTCTTTCCAAGTGAAGAATTTGGATTCTGCCCAGCGGAGTGGGGACGAGTCTTCCACTTCCACTTCCACTTTCACTGACCATCCCAACATATTGCAGGGTTGGTTCACAGGTGGCCATGCCCATCATGCCGTCGGCAGGTGAGCTCAATGATATTAACGCAAAGTAAATTATATACCGGCAGTCTTCGCTTTTTGAACATTTGAGTTTGATCACTATGTTAATCTTGAAGTCACCCTATACCTTTCCACCCTAATTCCCTAAAAAAATCTCAACTTTAGGTGCACTTCAAATTCTGTCCTAAACTTTTATCTAAAAATATATCATCAACTTTCACTTTAATCCCAAATTTATTTCAATTAACCCACTGCATCCAAAAAATAATCTCTAGTTTCTTCAAAATTATCAACATTAGAGTCACTTAAAGGTTTGTCATCAAAACTCGCATTTTCATCAACACCCCCAGGGTCAACAATCATCCCCTGATGTTGAGAATTTTGAGCAAACTAAATACGATTTTAGAATAGAGGATTAACAGGGGTAAATCTAATACTAGAATGAAAATTGTTGAATTTTTTCAACCAAAAACAGTTCGGAACAGAATTAGGATTGGTCCTAACATATGAGGGTTTTTAAATAAATAAAGCCATAAATTTCCTTCATTCTTAAAAGAGAAAACAAGAAATTGTGAGAGTTTTCCAAATCAATTTATCCGTAAACTTTCACATCTTTTGCCATAATAAAAGTTCGACTGTAATCAAATGGGCCAATATTATTTTGGGCTCACAGTGGTTACCCATAATGGCCGAAATGTTAATTTATGATGGTGTACATAGTTTTCATCACATCTCTGTCATCTCACTTTTCATTGGCCTTGGCCAGTGTTCGTTGACGCCAGAGGCGGATGACCTTGAGCCCCTGGGGAACTTTAACCTCGGGAAGGAGCTCTCCGAGGGGACCCCGAGTAGAGCCCGTTCGATATGTGTACTCGGGAAAAAACGTTGGACAATACAGGATCTCAGTGCAGGAAGCAGTAAATCCACTAGTTTCTACAATATCAGAAGCCGAAAAGACCAAGAAGTGCAGACCATCGGTGCGCTAAACAAAACAGAGAAGTTGCTCACTGAAAATAACTATTGATCCTTGCATGAAAAGAAGGAAATAAAATGTAACTTCAAAGTATTGAGGCAAGAGAAAACTGGAAAGGGAAGCAGCAAACACCATCTATGTCTGAGAATCCAGGACTATGGATATCATCACAGAAGTCTTTAACCGCGAAAATTTAAAGTGGATACTACGCCAAAGGACTGGGCAAACAAAAAGAAGCATCTCAGGTATCAAAAGGTAAAACTGGTCACCTGCTCTAAATTATTCTCTCATGCAGAAAATAGGAAATAGACTTAGCCTGAGCTCCCGCTGAGCAATTCCACGAGAATACTTTTCTTCATCTTGGAGAACCCTTTAACCCCCCGAGATTTAGCTAGAGCCCTCAGCTCTGGTAGCTTCAGCGCATTCAAGTCTGTTTCATCAACCAGCCTTTGCTGATCCATATTTTCATTCTCATCAGCTTCATCAGCATCTGAAGATTCTACATCCAACCTTTCATCAGAAACACCTCCATCCGAAATTACAGTTTCCACTTCTGGCTCAAGTTCAAGCTCAGGCTCAGGATCCACTGCTGGCTCATATAAAGGCTCGGGAAGTTTCTCAACATGGTCCTTGTTCTTTCTTCCACTTAAGTTGGCAACTGATGAAGAGTCATCGCTGTCATCACCAAAGTTAATAGACTGGTACTTGACTCGTGGAATTGGAGACTGGCGTCGAAACTTCGAAGCTGGCCTGCTTAAAGAAGCATTAGAATCATGAGATTCGTCTCTTAGAATGCTATTTGAATCAAAGAAGCTTGAGCCTTTCTCTTCATTGGATGAAACTTTTTGTTCTGGCTGCTCCAAAGTGAGGTCTCTGCTACCATTACTAAAGCCTTTTCTTTTAGACTGTTCTACTGAATGCTTTCGTAATAACTTAAGGAGAGAATCCACAGTTTCACTTTCTTTGCCATGCCCTTTTGTAGCTTCATTTTTCTTTTCCTCTTTCTGGGCTGCTCTCTCTCGAAGCTGAGCCTGGATCTTCCTGAAAAGTTCAACAATCTCCTTCTCTCTTGGCCCTGGCACTGCAGTGGCTTGAGATCTGGGAGAACTAGAAAGGGATAGCAGCGGACCATTCTTTGAAGACAACATCTCAGAGTCATCGAGGTTGTCAAAGCTATCCCTTTCTTCCGTTTGCCTATTCCGTCCACGAGAGAAACCATGCCTATTTTGCCTTGAGAAGTCAGGGTTTCTCTTCTGACCACTATTACTTGCTTTGCACAGGAAAGATTCTCTATTAGAACCGCACTTTAAAGATGTCAATTTGATTTGAAAATGGCCTCTGGAGACAGCAAAGGAAGAACACGGTGATACACTGACTACTCTTCCAGAAAATCCGGAACAAGGAAGACATTTTCCGTCAAAAGATACATAACCTGCAGATAAGTATAAAATGGACATGGGTGATGGATGATGATAATATGTAACATACAAATATTCATATCCATCAACAAAATAACATTCACATCAGATGTCGGCAATCACGTGTCCTGACCCCCCTTAAAAAATAAATAAATAAATAAATAAAATGATAATAAGAACAAAAGGCCAAAAGGGACAGAAGAAAACCTCAGGTTCTTAGTTCAAGCACATAAGAACAAGATTCATAGACCAATATTGACATTAAAATACATTGATTAAGAAAATAATTCAATAAAAGAAAGAATTCCAAGTAATTGACTGAAAGCACAAACATATGCAATTATGTTTCTTCAATTTTGTGCCAATGAAAAAAGGTAAAAAGGTTCTAAGCCTGTCCTTCCACAAAGATCAGAGTTAAATCACAGTTCAGAAGATGGCTGAGGTGTATCCCACTGGTCTATGTCTCCCATGCTAGCTCATAAAGGAAGCAGTTCCAATTTCCAACCACAGCTTACCCCCCTAATTTCTCAAATATCAATCAGTGACATCTGTCATTAAGGTTGCATTTCTTGTTTCAAGCCAGCTATTGGCAAAAGTTGCCCAGGCAATTGTAATTGTTTCTGACCAAGATTTGGTAGAAATACCTAGGATAAGAATTTGTCCTTGTGAAGTATCAAATCAGACATTCTCTCAACCCTCCTAGAGGCTCTTTTTCGTCCATTCGTTTCTTTCATACATATACATGACAATTTATTTCTCCCCTCTCCTGTGCTACACCTCCTCCTCCATCTTCTTGCTCATTATCTCCTTTCTCAACCCCTTCCCCCCCCCCCCCCCCCCCCAATTCACTGCACTAAAACCACTTGTATTGGGAAGAGTCATTTCTTGAACTCTTCTTTAAATCATAAAAATAAAGTATTGGTGAAGCATAACAGGGTCTTAATGACTTCTACACCAGCAATTCAAGAGCTACCTCATGGATATAAAGGAAAAGAGAAATGAAACTAATATCTCACATGTAAAAACAATACAGTGCTGTTGTATAACCATTAGTTTTAATGCTAATTGAAGATACCGTCTGAATTTTTTCTAACAGTACAGATGCAGACTTTCAGTTTAGCAACCCTATAAATTGAACTAAATGGCTTTCAGCAACAGATTTCCTAGAGTCTATCGAACATATTCACATAAATGAAGATGTATAGTAAGTGGTCATTGCTATGTTTATGTTTATGTCATTGGATAAACATGGAATTAGAAAACTCGAAAAGCATAGCAAAGTAATTCTCTAGTCTGATAATTGGTTCCTGATTATCCAGCTATAACTTATTTGTGATGCCACTTTCAAGATTGTGTTTCTATAAGCTTGGATTTTTTGCAATAAAACTACACAGTAGCAGCTGAGGAACAAGCCTTCCTTAGCTCACTAAATGCCTCCTCCAAATTCTACTATGCACGCTTCATGTTACATTAACACACTCATTTCTTAGAACAACAAGTGCACCCAGGAGCGCACACCTCTATGCAGATTCAAGTGTGCCCAAGGTTATGTGAACAGTTCTAGTCACAAAGAACTAAATTAACCACCAAGCATTCCAACATGTTAGAAACTAACTCTGCATCAACATAAACAAATGATGTACAAACGCATGATTTCATGCCATTTCAACCAGCCAGTCTAGAATTGCACAGTCAAAGAGTAATTTCAACAAACAGATCGTCTGCAACCGCAAAAGTCCCAGAAGCCAATAATCTTTTTGCGTCCTACAGTTTGCCATTGCCAGAGACATGGATGCTGAGGGACTCAATATACAAGCATACACAAAAAAGGAAGAAAGAAATAGTTTTGCAATCAGAAGTTCAAGCCATTCAATCTTTCAGGAGATGGCACAACGCTTTGGTAATGGAAAATCGCACGAACATCTTTCCGACCCCTCTAATTTGAGAGACAGAAACGTCACCAATGCTCACAAAACAAGCCCAAAATACGCGAAAAGCACAACAGGGGAACAATTACCTCTCACAAGCAGCACAAACAAGTACGTCAGACATACGCGCTTACAAAGATTCAATGTTCAGTCGTGAATACCTATCCAATAAAACACAGCCGCAAAAAAAGCAAAACGAAAAGATAAAGGCAAAAAAAAAAAAAAAAAACGGCGAAATACTTCAAGGAGGCAACGACAAACATTAACATCCTCTCGATTTCTCCAACAATTTCTTCTGAAACCCAAACGAAGTTAGAGCTGTCGGAGAAGGAAGAAAGAGAGAAATCACCTGAAACGTTCCGACCGAGGTGCACAGAGAATGACATTGCGTTCGCTGCTGCAAGAAGTATCGGGGCGGTTTAGCTGGGGTTTAGCATTTCACAAGGCAGCGTCTTTTTTCGATTTTGTAGAGCAAATATGAAGCATGTAATATGGTCTCGTTGATAATGGAGGTTTTCCGCTCATTTTATATGACCCCCAAATAGAGAAAGAAGTACCGGGCCAAGGCTTTGCCCGTGCTCGAAAGCATTTTTCTCCAGAAAAAAAAAACTAAGTAATTTTGTTTGAAAATATTACAAATAACATGAAAATTAATGAAAAACATATTTCATTAAATCATATTGCAATGCAACTACATCTTCGATTAAATTGAAAGAAATTACACTTGTTGAACCTTAGCAATGATTGCACCTAAATAACCGTATCCCTTATCATAATTTGGATGATACAATGTTGTCATTACCCTCTTGTTCAAGTTATTTATGTTCTTGTAGAGTCGATTCTTACAAAAATCAATCATTGTCCTGTAATGGTCATTTCTTTTTTCATTTCTTTTTTTTTCCTCAAATAGGTTTAGTGCTATTATCTTCCAAGATTTGTTGGCTTGTAGAGCATGGAGTTTGCAAGCACCATGGACGCCAAAGAAGTGAGCATGTCCTGAGCCATCATTAAGAGAATCATAAAAGTGCTAACTTGCCTTTTCCACTATTTAGTACGTCAACATCACCAACTCAACCAAAGTACTTGGAGTAGCCTGTTCTAAAGTGTATTTCCAACTCATTGGTAGATATAAATGAAGGCCTAGCGAAATGTAGTAAGGTGTTTTTCTTCTTACAAAGCAAAATACACACAGGTTTGTGGGCATTGCTATACAAGGGTGCACTCTCAATTCGTGGTGGGGAACTGGTTGTATTGAATTGATCGATATATGTGGTATACATATTTCGAAGCCAACTCATTACCATTGTGCATTGCACTTGGGCCTCCTCACCGAATCCCAAATTTTTGTAGAATAGAGCAAGAAGTTTCGTGTAATGCTCTTGATTCGGGCCTCATCAGAATTGGCCAAAAGATCCTAAATGGGTCAACTATGGGCCATTGGCTATGGGTTGATTGGTTTTATTGAAAAGGAATCATGGATCGATCATGGTCCGACCAGCTGACTAGTCATGAATCGGTCGAGGTGTCGGTCGTGAATTGTCTACCAACTACACCGATGGAATTGAATCATTAGCTTATAAGATGAATATTAGATCACGAGAATTGGTCATAAGATGATTTTGGATCGGTGGATGGCCATGGGTTGATTCGATCGGTCATAGTGCTCGGCCGCAGGTGATTCTGCCTGACTATGCACCAATACACAAACAATCCGACTTGATTAAATGCGATCGTCTTCCAACTAAAAATGCATCATTCCCTATTTAATTCTTAGTGATTGGAAAGGAATCTCGAATCGGTGATGTCCGATCGTGGATTGATAATGCACTAGCCATGAACCATACAAATGAATCGAGCGCCAATTAGAATGAGCCCCAAGATGGACCCGTTCCATTACTAATTCTAAGGTCCATGAGTACATTGACTTAGTGCTAGACCATGGGTAGCTTTAGGATTGGCATTGAACTGACTGAAGAACAAAGGACCGAAACAAGAGGAAAGATCATGGCAGGCCCGATCGTAGGCCCAAGGACCAGCTTGAAGGCTAGTCTTAGACTTGACTAGGGCTGATTGTGCCACCCCTAGGGTTGGCCATTGAGCCAACCAGAGGGCTGACCCCCCTCATGGTCGAGCAACCGCCCAAAGGGACGATTTGGTCGAGTTAAGGAGCGCAATGCCCGAATTTCAAACATGCATGATTCAAATTTTAAGGGTGCACCAAGTAATCCCTTTCCGACCCCGCAACCAACTTAGACAATGGATTTTTCTGGACTGCCTTCTTAAGGAAGAAAATGACAAAATGATAGAAGGCTTTAGAACACCCCCTAATTTAATGAAGGGGATAAGGTGTTTTCAACTTTTCAAAGGCCATGATTATGGTCAAAACTATCTTTGACGGCTATGATAGAGACGGCACACACATGACCCAATCGGAATGCAACACTCGAACATTTCATCACGAGCCTATGGAATCTTAGACGTCGAGTTGGCAAATTAGACACCTTCATTTTTAAACTTCAATAAATGCTCATAAATGTGGAATCCAAATGGTTTGATAAGAGAGCGAAAGGCGGGCTATCGTTGATGATGTCTATACACTAGACCGCCAAGCAAAACCTTGTAGCTGTACCAACTCTTCCTTTAGGCACAATAATTGGCCAAGTAGACTTGCTACTTAAGAACTATAGGTAGGCCACTTTGAGAATTTATAATGGACCACTTGAATTAGTAATGATAACACCAAGGAGTATAAATAGGAGTACCTCTCCTCATTTATCACCCTTGCCATTCACTCCCTCATTCCTCTCTCCTCTCGAACTATCACGCCCCCTTTACTCGTAGGTTGAGTTGCGGGTTATTTTGTGACATCTCAGGTTTTGTCGCCGTCTCGAATTCATTTGTCTCATATTTATACGCAAGTGGAATACGCGAACAAGTAATCCCCGACACAACCAACATGGGAACATGAGATACAACATCACAACATACTTTATATTTTACATAAGTGGTGAAAAGTACACAGCTATTTCCGACCACATATGTTTTCATCAAAAATGGGTCATTTTACATACATCAAAAGCCAGGGTATCCCTAACTCCGCTACGGAGGTAGTAACCAAAATTGAGAACCCTATTGTACTTGGAGCTGATACATAAGTATTTAGTCTAATTCCTTCGACGAATCATCATTATCGTCATCATTATTGGGATTATTATAATCTCAAAGAGGTCTAACCCAAACACCCTCGTACCACCTATACCAAGCTTCAAAATACATTGGGACTAGCTTGTCTAGCCCTTTTTTGACCCAAATTGTGGACGTGAGTTTCTAATAAGTTATTTTAGTATCTACATCTATGATGTCCATGTAAGATGCATCAATTTTCACAGGACACTCAAAGTGCCATATTTCTAAGTACCTATAAGAAGACAAGGGTCAGTACTTAGAATACTCAGTAAGTGTCACGACCTCCTTCCAAGGTCAGAGCCACGGGTTATTTTCGCGACATCCTAGGCTTGTCGCCGATCCGATTCGTTTTATCTTGTTTATATGCACATGCGGAAGCGTAAACACAACAACAATCTCGACAAACATCATTGGAAGAGCATGTGATGTAAGCATATAACATACTACTATTTTTATCAGTAGCTCATGTACAAATTATCTTTCATATTTTACATGATGTAAGAGGTCAGGGTATTCCTATCTTCGCTACAGTTGTGGCTTTCAAAATTAGGAACCCTTCCATTACCGACCGGTATTACTAATTAGAGTTTATCCCGTTAGACGTTAACCCTCCATTTGGGTTTATCGGCCCTCTAAAGTCATGAATGGGTCCGATAAATTCACCGGCCGACCAGATGTACCAAGTCTCATAACGGTGATGGACCAACTTGACTCATCTCTCATCAACCTGTACAGTAGAGGTGCATCTCTGGTATATAACTCTCGCTTCAACATATATTACGTCTATAGTCAACCCTTCTATTCTTAGCGGTAGACTAAAATGTACAAGAGGAGGATTAGCCATGCTTATAAATTTGTAATGGTAAATGGGTGAGTTTTGGGAAAACTTAGTAAGTAAAACCCCTACTCTCGGCTAGTGAGACATCTCTTCATCAAAGACTAGCCAGAACAACTCATGCAAACGGTGTCGATAGCAGATTAATTGCAACTCACATATACTGGCATGACTAATATGAGGGTTTCACTTACTTACTTGTCGACTAACACATAAGTACTTACAATTCAATTTTGAGCATAATCGAATGGCAGTTCATGTGCTTGTTTATACGAAGTCATAGGTTTGAACCAATCTTTATCTAACTAGTGAGAAATTGTGTACGTTGTAGTCATCTTGTGCATTTTCCTAGGTTTCCGTGTTGTTGCTTTTGTTTTTAGGCACTAATCTGTGGTAATTTTTTTGCGAATATTTGAAGTTATGGATCACCTTATTCGAGATCCAAAGGGGCATTGGGGTGCTCCTTGTTTTAGCTTGAAATGAGACATGGATACAAAGATTTGTTGTGTTTCATGCAATTGATAAATTACAAAGACCCATCCATCTTAGATACTACTCTAGAATATAGTCTACTTGATCAGTTCAATCTAGAAAATTTTATGTGAAAGGTGGAGTGTCCATTAAATTTATGAAACATTATGAATACTCTTAATAGCTTTGTGATATATGTCCCAAATATATCATCCTCTACAATATCTTACATGAAGAAGGCAAATGTTTAGTGGAACAGTATTGATGTTAGAATTAGTGCTTTGTATATGTGTGAGTGATTGTGTTCTAAAAATATTTGTTTTGTATTTCATTAGGATGGGACTTTGAAGAATTATCTCTGTTTTAAAGTCATTGACTCACTAATTTGTGTGTGTAAAGTTATCGGATGGTTAAATCAGAGATAATTCTTTACTCATACTATGTGAAACATATTTTGCTTTCTTAAGTAACGAAGTCCTACATTAATTTCTTTTTGTTTATTTGGTTGCATCATCTTGTACATACAATGAGTGATGGAAAAAGCTTTTGAGTTTGTTGTAGGGATGTGTTTTTTTTCAAATGAACTAGAAACATATCATAAATATGTGACCAATGACAAATGATATGGAGCGAGGAAAGGTAATATGGTTAAAAATAGAAAAGGAGAAATAACATGTAGGACTTTTTTGTGTGATTGTGGAGGGCTTTCTATCAACTCATATGATCAAGAAAAGAAGTATAAGAGATTTGAAGTTTGATGTGGTTATCTTGCTCATATTGAATTTAAGGTTGATAATGGTGTCTATGAAATCATAGAAATGTTTCTGAATGTGTATTGGAAGATCAAAAGCATTTCGTTAGATGTGGAAAATGATATCTGATACCTATAAAGGTATTTTAGTTGACATCATTGAAGCAGACATTAGGGGACATGACATATAAGTTCTTAGTAAACGAAGCAAGATGAAGAAAATTGGGTTTCATCCTTCATGATTATCAAAAAAAATTTGTAGATGGAAAGAATTAAGAGTATAGGATGGAGAGATTGTCAAAGTCTTTTGAATCATATTCATTGGATGCAAATGCAAAACTTAATGTTTTTCTATTCTGAACAGATAAATCAATATGGTAGATTGCCAATTTTTTTTTAGAGATATTTTGTCAAAATTTGATTACAATCATTTTGGTCATATGTTGGTGTTTGATATTACTTATCATACCAATAAATATAGGAAAAATGCCATAAAAAACCCCGAACTATGCTACTTTAAATAATTTTACCTTGAACTTTTTTTGTGCCAACTTTGGACAATTTTGCCCTAATTTTTTTTTTTATGTCACCAAAAACTTCAAATTATGCTACTTTGAATAATTTTACCCTGAACTTTTTATTGGGCCATAAAAAACCCTAAACTATACCACTTATGGCACATTTACCCCAAATTTTTTAACTAAATAGCATTTTCGTCTTTTTACTTTTTTTCTTTTTTCCTCGGGGGCAACCCTCGCCCGACGCCAAGGAGGATTGCCCTCATTGGATCCAGCAGGGGCGTCCCTCGCCTGGCCCGACTCAGGCGAGGGACACCCTCATCCGCCCTCATCAATTTCCCTCTACCAACCATGGCAAAGGGAAGAGGAAAGAAAAAATTAAAAAGACGAAAATGCTCTTTAGTTAAAAATTTTAATGTAAATGTATCCCAAGTGGCATAATTTAGGGTTTTTTGTGGTACAAAAAAAAGTTCAAGGTAAAATTATCCTAAGTAGCATAGTTTGGGGTTTTTGGTGACACAAAAAAAGTTTACGGTAAAATTGCCTCAAGTGGCATGATTTGGGGTTTTTGATGGCATGAAAAAAGGTTCAGGGTAAAATTATCCCAAGTGTCATAATTTGAGATTTTTTATGGCATTTTCCCATAAATATAACATGATATATGCACATTTTATTAGGGTTAATAACCACTATAAGAATATTCTGTTGGCTGTGCATTTTTGTTGGACGAGCACAAGATTGCAAAATCATTTATTTGATTATTTGAGGTATTTTTGAAATTTATGGGAAATAAAGCTTCAAAAATCATGTTTATTGATCGAGACCAAGTCATGGCAAAAAAGCCATTAAAATGATGTTTCCAAATATACAATACCATTGATGCACTTAGCACATTGGGAAAAATGACAATCAAACAATCCACATCGTTACCACAAATCCAGTTTTAAGGATAAATATTTCTTAATACTTATATATAAAGGCAAATCAGAGGACAAATTTGAATCTACTTGGAGAAAAATGGAAGAGGAGTGGGGTATTTAGAGTAAGAATTGTCTTTGAAGATTATACACACTTTGAAATAAATGGACTTCAACTTTTAGTCCCGATACTTTTTCATGTGGTATTAGATCAAGTTAAAGGAGTGAGAACACCATTAATGTCTTTTAACATATGTTGACAAAGACATGGACCCTTATAGAATTTGTCCACCACTATAAGGAACAACTGAAGCATATGAAAGAAATTAAAAGTCAAGATGATTACAGTTATCATGGGGAGTCTAAATTGTAAGTTTTGAATAATGGGGTTTTGATGAATAATGGGTTTTGACACATGTTGCTTCAATGTATACTTATACCATTTTTCAAAGGTTTAATGAAGAATTTTTGAAACGCTTTTTGGACATATTTCAAGTACTACATTCGATGAATTGGTTTATTTATATACTCTCAAGTTTATAGGGACTCAACGCGAACATGTTGTCAGATTTGACCTTGCAAATTTTCTAGTTTTGTGTGTATGCAAGTTATTTGAACCAAAAAGGATGGTTGTGTCGCAATGTTTTGAGTGTGCTGAATGAGAACATATCGGTGATTATGAGTATTTTATCTTCTTATATTTTGAAAAGATGGATTAAGGGTACCAAAGAAGATATTGTGAATAATGAATATTATCAAATGTCACCAAGTCCATTTGAAAATGATTTTTTGAATTGATGAGTTTAGAAACCGAATATGTAAATATTATTAGAATAATAAGAAAGATCATTGAAAAAGCGGAAGTTGAAATTTCATCATACAAATCAAGTATGTGATCAATGATGACGATAACGAGGCTTTTTTGTGCGATCAAAATTGGCTCGAGTAACTGAATCAACAGATTATTAAAAATGCTTATAACTAAGTTGGCATAAATAGGGAATGTTTGGTAAGGCTCTGCATAGTAACGCTCCCAAGAACACTTATTTCTGTTCTTTTGTTCTCGGGAGCAGATTTTTTGTTCCCGGGAACAGAAATGCGTTTAGTAAATTTTTTATTCCTAGGAACAGATTTGTTCCCTGGAACAGATTTGGAGTAGAAATCAAAAACAAGAAAAAATTGTTTCTTGTTCCCGGGAACAAAAAAAAGAAACAAGAAAAAAACAACTTTTGAGGGGAGGCCATTCTCTCATTTCCACTCCTCTCTGGTCATGTTGGTCTTCTTCTCCAAAAACAGATTCCCTCACCGACTGAAGCTGCAATCTTGAAGCTCTGAAGCTTGTTGTTCCTCGCTGACTCAAGTTGTTTGTTCGAGATAAGTACCTATCTTCCTTGACTCGCGATTTGGGTAAGGGCTCGCTTGATCGGCGCCTGCTAGAGCGCCGATTTAGGGTTTCATAGATTTGGAACTTGCTCGCTTGCTCGCGCTCGAGCTTGCGAGCTCGCTGAAGCTGGAGCTAGCTCGAGCTAGTGTCCAGCAAATCTTCTCGCTGGAACCAACGAGTCCAGCGAGTAGAGTCGTTGGCTGCTGGAGCAGAGTCACTCGTTGGAACCAGCGAGTCCAGCGACTTTGCTCGCTGGTCGTAGTTCGCTGGAGCAGAGTCGCTGGCTGCAACCAGCGACTCCAACGACCAGCAAGTAGAGTCTCTTGCTGGAACCAACAAGCAGGGTCGCTCAAGCTGGTGTCCAGCGAATGTTATAGTAATACAACATTATTTACTTTAAGTATTCTCCCAGTGACATGCATTTCTCATTTCATATTGTGGTGGCTGATTGTATAAATTGCAGGAGAAAGAAACTATATACACTCTATGGATGTGTCATTTTAGATTTTGCATTGTTCCCTATTTTCTTGTCTTGTTATCTGCTATGGGAATTAGGGTCGACCATATACACATTTTACTGAATTTTTTTTGAAATGTGGCACGTTGAATGAGAAATTATATCTGCTCAATTCAGTGTGTCAGTTCTGGCAAGTATTTAGGTACTCTATTGCTTGATCGACTGAAACAAATGAATCACGAGTTGTCTATATGTGAATTAGTGTTTATACATGGAATACATAGAATTTCATGTGGTAAAGAGTATTAAGTACTGTATGGATAGCAGTTTCAGAGGCAAAAATATTTGGTAATGACAGAAGTGACATTCTCTTATTCTCAAGAACATAGGAACCAAAAATCAGAACATATAAACTATTTGCCAACACAATGAATATTGCTGGAATAGGCTATAGAACAAAAGGCCTATCAATAAAAGAGCTAGATTTGTTGTTTAACTTGTAGAATGTTATGGCAATAACAATGACAAATAAAACTAGCAATTGCTCTTGTTCATATTTCTTTTCCTCTCGAGCATTTCAAATAGCTAATATAAAGTGAGCAGCATGTTTTTGTATTACTATAAAAATCTGATCGCATGTTTTTGTATTACCAGTAATTGCTGGTGCTCTGGTGAGTTCCAACGAGCGTGGCTGCATGAGGGGCTCGTGCTCGCCCCCTTCCTCAGCCTTCGCTTCGCACACCCTCCTCTGCCCCTTTGCGTGCTCGCTCGAGCTTGCCGAAGCACTAGCGAATTTGCTCTAGTTTTTTACTTCCCATATTATAATCATGTTGTTGAATCTGCTCTATGGGCTTATGGTATTCCTAAATGATATGGTGTTGCATGACTTACTCAAGATTAAGAAAAAAATGGCTTTATATGTCAATATAATTTTGTTTAGCCTACATATGAATGCTTGTATGTCATTGGGTAGTGCCACAACTCTTTTTCACTTTTGTGCTATAGATTTCAGTTACTGAAGGTTTTTCTCCCTTAAGTCTAGATTTATTTGGAAATGACTTGATGTTTTATTTGAATTTTTAGGCCTACATTGCACCTCTTCTTGCTAGGTCCAATTTGCTGATCTCGAGGGATATAGAGTGGGCTAACTTTGTATTCGTCTTTGAGCGGGTTCTTTCTTCAATTCGATCTCCTTTCCCCTTACCCTAGCCTTATTTGACTTGGACCAATTATAACAGAGTGGTTAGTTGCATGTTATTCACTTAGTAATGGTTGTGTGTATTGCTTGTAATTCCTACATGATTATATTATTGACTTGAGGCATAATTTATATGATGCTTACTGGTCAAAATTAAATGGCATCCCAGAAAGAGATATTCAGTTCAAAATGGACCGAATCTTTAACCAACATATTTGTAAGTTTGTTAGTAGAGGAGGTTAAAATGGGAAATCGCACATCTTCTACTTACAACAAAGCATGATGGAATAACATACGGAATGAATTCAATAAACAGACATGATTCCAATATATTCAAACACAGCTGAGGAACAAGGTGAACAAACTGAGAAAACAGTATGATAGTTTTAAAAAACTTCTTTCACAATCCGGATTTGGCTGGGATAATGTGAATAACACAGTTGTTGTCGACGATCCAAGTGTTTGGGATTCTCACATCAAGGTATCATTTAACTTCTAATCATTTAGATATCATTGTAAATGTAATTTCTTAAATATTTGATTATGTTGCTAACATATATCATTATTGGGAAAATTGCAGGATAATATTAAGTGGACAAAATTCAAGAATGATGGATTTCCTCAGTATGTCGACTTGTGTATTGTATTTGATGGTGCATATGCTACTGAAAATCATGCCATAGGAAATGTCGAAAACTTGATAGTATCAATAGAAGATGACAATGGTGGTGGCGATGCAGACGGTAAACCGGATGACTTAAGTGAACACCCTTTTGATGATGGGGTTTTTACATCCGACAATACAACAACTCCAGTTCATGAAAAATACAAATTGGATAGGACTCCAAATACCAAGAGAAGAAGAAGCAGTACATCTTTTGGTCTTGTTGACATTTGCAAAGTTATACAAGAGCTTCTCCAAGTTAAGACAAGTTAATCTATAAGTGGTTTTGCCACCTCACATGCCATACCACCACCCATGGACCATTTCTCCGTATCTGCTGTGATTGACATCCTTGTTAGTATGTATGAGTTGGAGCAAGATTTGTACAACAAAGCAGTGGAACGAGCATGTGTTAGTGTCGCATGAAGGGAGGCTTTTATTAAATCCCCAGCTGAAAGAAATATGGACTTCTTCAATATCTTCAATAGATGTTGAGATTGCATCATTGTGAATTCTGTGGGGTTTTATTTGATTGTATGACTTATGTTATTGGTTTATATATGGTTTTTAGAGATATTGATATTAAGAATTTTGTACTTTAGTGGTGCCATGGGTACGTGGATTATTGAGATTTTTATTTTTGGTGTGTTTTTAGTCATAACTTATGTTATTGCTTATTATATATATATTATATATATTTTTCCAAATATCTATATTGATGTTCATGTATTTATGTGATGATATAGGTACTATGGAAGGGAGATCAAGTAGTGTGTCTAATGGGCAAGTAGATCCAATTGAACCATTCTTGGATGATGATGACATTAACATATTGATAGCATGGTTGTCTATTGTTGTGATACAAGAGAACCTATTAGGGACAGCAAATTATCAAGACCCGAATGGATAAGAAAGATTGCTTATGGACATTCAGATAGAATTTATGAAGCCTTCAAGTTGGAGAGACATGTTTTTTTGAACCTATGTAATTTAATGATGGCAAAAGGTTGGTTGAAACATAGTCGGTATGTTAGGGTAGATGAACAACTTGAGATTTTCTTATCTTTGGTTTGTCACAATAAATCTAATAGAGATTTATGTGAGAGATTCCAACGTTCAGGACATACAATTAGTAGGTATTTTAACATAGTATTGAAAGCAATTCTAAAACTTTCAAAAGAGGTTATCAAACCACCATCTTTTGATATCATCCCATAGGAAATTCTTATAGATCCTAATCATGAACGCTATTTCAATGTATGGTTTTTATATAGAGTTTACATTATTAAATACATGTTAATAATCTTGTATAATATTGAATTTTCATAAATGTACAGGGTTGTATAAGTGCTACATGTTTCTGTCCCTATATCTCGGCAAATCCCAATTAAAGGCAGGAAAGGGACTACCACCCAAAATGTGCTATGTGCTTGTTCGTTTGACATTAAGTTTATTTTCGTGTATTCTGGATGGGAATGATGTACTAATGATTGCCGGGTGCTTTCGGCAGCACTCGAGACTCTTCAACTACAATTTCCTCGACCACCACCAGGTATTTGCTTTATCTACAAGAACAAACTTTCCTTATGATTGTGTTATGGTTGCCAATTATAACAAATTTATGTATATATGTTATAGGCAAATACTACGTGGTAGATTCTGGTTATGCATCATTTTTAGGATTTTTAACTCCATTTAAAGGTGAACGAAATCATTTGAACGATTATAGGGGGAGAGGGAGATAGCCAAGAACAGGACAACAATTGTTTATCTATAGGCACTCTGCATTAAGGAATGTTATTGAGAGGTCATTCAAGGCATTAAAGAATTGTTTCACCATTTTGAGACGCATGCTTTCATTTACAATTTAAAAACAAACACATATTGTAATTGCATGTTGTGCTCTACATAATTATATTCGTGACGAAAACGGGATGGACAAAATTGTTTCTCGTTATGGAGATCCGGAGTACCCGTTTGGATCTAGGGAAGTAGATGTTGTAGATGATATATTCAATGAGTAAGCACGTAAGATGGATGAGCTTAGGAAAATAATTGCAAATAAAATGGCAAGTGATTACGATATGCTTGAAATTCTATGACTCTATGTTTCTAATTTTTGTAATATTATTTTTAAATACTAGATAATGACTAGACCCGTTAAATGGGTGGGTCGGGTTGGGTTTGGGTCGGGTCAAAAATGGTCCGACCCATATTGATCCATTTAACCCGTTTTGACTCAAATTCATGTAATGTAAATCTGATAACCCATACCTGACCCGACCCGACCCGTATTGCTAAAAGCCATTATTATTGTGGAGAAACCCAAACTCACTCGAAATTCTATATTAAATGACTCATTCAACCTATATTTGATATATATTTAACTTTTACTTAACTTATATTTGATCAATATTTAATTTTCACTTGACCCATATTTGACCCATATTCAGCTTTCACTTAACTCATATTCGACCCATATTTAATTTTCACTTGATCCATATTTGACCCATTTAACTAAAAGTGAGTTATAATATGGGTTTATGACCCATTTTGACATTTCTAATGATAACGAGAGAGGATCCTTAAGTTTCTTGAATTTTTGAGTGCCTCTCTTGTTGCCGACCTGTTATAGTACGGCTTTTAAGTTGTAATTTTCAATTCGAGTTTGAGCTCAAGCAGACTTTAATTCTATGTAGTTTTTGTGAAAAATGTTAAGATTCTCAAGTATTAAGTATCAAGTATGTGTCACTTGCAAAACGGGATTGTGAGTGCAAGCACTCGTGTGAGGGAGTATCCGGCAATGACAACTATTGAATATCGACTTGCATGGATATTAACGTTACTCAAACTCGACATCGCCCGAGTTAAACTTAAGTAGACAATAAAGAAAAATATTGTTGTTTGTATATAATAAGTATATACCAAATATATACCATACTTATATATATTGCCATGTATATAATAAGTATATACATATCACCATATTCATATTATTTTTTTTCTTACAAGAAAAATAATTAAATTGATGAGTGCTCAATGAGAATTTAATACCAAGTTTTAAAAAGCACTTGAAAATATCTGGAATAGAAATGTTTTTCAGTTACCAAACGCATTTTTGTTCTTTTTTTATTCTAGGAACAGAAACGTTTTTACGCTTTCAAATGCTCAGAAACTGTTCTCGGGAACAGAAACAAGAAAAAACATTTCTGAGTAGAAACTGTTCCCGGGAACAGAAACGTTGCCATGCAGACCCTAACTTGCCAAACAGTAAAAATTTTGTGTTCTTTTATTCCCGGGAGTAGATTTTAAATAGAAATTCGTTTGTTAAAATTTTTGTTCCCGGAAACAAATTTATTTCCGGGAATAGATTTAGAACGAAATCAAGAATAACAATAAAGTTACTTTTTTGTTCTTGAGAACAATTCTAGAATTAGTCAAATTTTTTTAATTTCTCTCCTCCTTCTTTTCTTTTTCTTCTTCTTCCTTTTGATCGGTCGCCGGCCTCAACCATGGCCGGCGATTGGCTGGTGACTGGCTAGCAATTGGCTAGATGAGGGCCAGCGCCCTCGTTGGCCTCCGGTGACGCCGAGCACAGCGTGGCACGAGCCTTGCCTTGGTTGGGCAAGGCAACCTTAGGCGGAGCCTGCCTAGCCACCGGTGAGGTCGGCCTCGCCAACCCCCCACTAAGGCAGCGTCGGCTTGGTTGGGTGATGTCGGCCTGGGCCGACGAGGCCAAGCCTTGCTAGTGGTTGGGCAAGCTCGGCCTTGCCCAGCTCATGACGAGGCTCGCAGCCTAGCTTTGCCGTGGCTTGGTGTCGCCAGGGGCTGGCGACTTTCCGGTAAGGGGGTTGACCCTCATCTAGCTAGTTGCCAGCCGCCATCGATTTATTAAGGAAGAAGAAGATGAAAAGGAAAAGGAAAAAAAAAAGAAAATTATATTTAAATCATTAAAAAATTAAAAGAAAACATTTTGGACTTGAAATTTTCAAGTTTTACCAAACACATTTCTATCCCGAGGATAAAAATTTTGGACAGTTAACAAACGCTTTTAAATGCTCATAAATTATTTCCGAGAATAGAATCTAAAAGAATTATTTCTGAGTATAAATTATTCCTGGGCACAAAATCATTACCATGCGCATCCTTAGAAAGCTTTGGACTGGATTGGTACAAGTGCAATAGGTTTAAGGTTTTTTTGGTAATTTTTTCCCAAATAATATATGTATATTTAGGAAATTAAATTTTCCTAACCAAATAATGGAAAATATTTTCTAATTCATTTTCAGGTCTCAGTCAAACACTAAAAAAAAAAATCATTTTCTTGTAAAATGACTTTCCAAAAAATATGTTCCATAAATACCTCATCTTTCACGAAGTAAACGGAGCCTAAGAGAAGATTTTAAATGGGGTATGAAGTGAAATTGTATTCTGAAATCCCTAAAGTAGACCTTATTTTAATAAGGCCATGCAATCACTTTGTCCCATAACATACCACCAAATCACCATCTAATCAAATATTTGCCGGTTTGCAATGCGGCTCGTGTAGTTAGATAGTGTGTTCCATTTTAGCTTAGTTTGAGAAACAATATATTTTTAAAGACTTGCTTTGTTAAGAAACTTAAACTGGACTATGGTAAAGTACGAAGAATTCAATTGATGCAATTGAATCCTTCTTTAATTTTGTCAAACTTGACTAATGAAATTACTAACGTGACTTGTTTAATATTTTCTTTCTCATAATAGCGATAATGTTGCTAAAACATAAAATAAAAGGTTGAAACAAGTCGTTTTGGTCAAAATCTAATTTTTAATGCAATTTTTTTAAAATTAAATTTCAATTGCACTTTCATGATAAATTTTAGAATTTCTACTGCAAATTAGGTATGTATAGTCTTCTCATGGAATTATTTTGTCAAATGATTGAGGATGAAATTGATTTTCTTAATTAATAATAGGTTATAAATACAACAAAAAGTCTCAAACTATGCATGTTATGACACAAATACCCTTTTTTTTTGTGTCACTAAGGCCACACATAATTATGTTTCTCCGTTTTTCTATTTTTTATTCCCGAGAACAAGTTTGGAACAAATTTCCGTTTGGTAACGTGATTTCATTTTTTTAAAATCTTTGTAAGAATATTATGCCTAGAAATAGTTTTGGAATAAAAATGACAAATAAATATTTCATACCTTTTTTACGATAGAAATAAAATTCTTTTCAATGCTCACTCCCTCTCTCTCGTGTGCTTTTCTCTCACGAGAAGACCACCCTCCTCCTCCGCCTCGAGACTCTCCTCATCCCAAACCCTCAAATTGGCCCTTGCCTCTTCTACCCACTTCAACCCCTTTGCCTTTGCCTCTTCTTGCACCGGCTAATATACCTCTACCTCCTTCCCCAAGCTCTTCTCTAACATCAACACTAACACCTGTACTGGTGTAAGTCACAATTAAAGAAAGTTCCCTTTATTTTCCTTGGGAAAATTTCAATTAAGGACCTAAAATGTATCTTATGGAGTGTTTTTGTTTTCTCAAATAAAGGGCTGAAGTCAAGCTTGTTTCAAATAAAGCATGAAGTCGCTATATCAGTTCTAAAGAGAAATCTAACCTAACTAGTCAAAGGGCATTTTCATCTTTTATTTTTTAATTTTTTTCTTTTTCCCTTTTCCATCGATCGGCTAGGGTGGAGGATGTTGGACTCAGGCGAGGGTGAGGATTGTCCTCGTTGGATTTGGCAAGAGTTGAGCTCACCAACCCAAGCGAGGCGTGACGATCACCAGGGAAAGAAGAAAAAGAAAAGAAGGAAAAGAAATCAAAAAGAAAAGAAAAGAGAAAAAGAAAAGAAATCAAAAAAATTAAAAAAGTATACTTATAATTTTTTTGATTAAAATGCCCCCTTTTCAATTGTTAGAACAGTCATATGCTGCTCAAAGTTTTTATTTGAGATGATTTATCCATTTCATTTTTGAAAAAATAACAGTATTTTAAACCCTTATTTGATTTTTTTAATTATTCTTTTGACAAAAAAGAAGAAGAGAGAAAAGCAAGTGTGTTGTTTGATAACTTTTCAATTTCTTTATTTTTTTGTTATTTTCTTCCTAGTAATAGAAAAAGAACATAAATTCCTTTAATAATGTATATTAGTGTTTTTATTCACTGGAATAAAAAATTGTTAAAGTGAATAGATTTAAGATAAAAATAAGAAATAAAAAAAATAATTTTTTTTTTTTTTTTTAGAACAATTTAGGTTATCGTTACTCATGATTGCCATTGGCCGTCATCCATGGCACGCTACCGGTCGCCTGTTGCCACTACCGGTCGCCTGCCACTATTAGTCACCGCTGGTCGTCGGATCATCTGTCTATCAATTCATCGAAAAAAAAGGAATAAAATTTTATTTGATCGGTATTAAAAAGGGATTATTTTTTGAAAGAAAGGGTTGTCGAGAATAAAAATATTACCGAAGGAATCCTAATTATTAGAACACTAGAAAGAATTTCTCACGCGATTCTCTCTTCCTCATAGTTGTCACTGAATCGCACAGACAATGCGAAATACTTCTCTCCCGCCATTCCTCCATTTTCTCCGTCTTCTTCTTCTTCTTCTTCTTCTCCTCCACTCCAATTCACCTCTCACTCCAATCCAATCTCGCGATCCCATTCAATTCCCACATCCGAAACCCTAGTTCCTCCGCTTCTCCTCACAACCCCTCTCGCTTCGTTGATCCGCCAGTCTCCCCACTACCGCTCGATCGAAAACCCTAGCCATGCCCTCCCTCATCTCCCCCGGCAAAATCCACCGCCTCGAGCTCGAGAACTTCAAGTCCTACAAGGGCCACCAGGTCATCGGCCCCTTCTACGACTTCACTGCCATCATCGGCCCCAATGGCGCCGGTAAGTCCAACCTTATGGACGCCATCAGCTTCGTCCTCGGGGTCCGCACGGGCCAGCTCCGAGGAGCTCAGTTGAAGGACCTCATCTACGCGTTCGACGACAGGGAGAAGGACCAGAAGGGGCGGAGGGCCTTCGTCAGGCTGGTTTATCAGATGGGGAATGGGTCGGAGCTCCAATTCACGCGAACCATCACCAGCGCTGGAGGCAGTGAGTACCGGATAGACGGGAAGGTCGTGACGTGGGACGAGTACAAGGCTAGGTTAAAGTCGCTCGGGATTCTCGTCAGTGCGAGGAACTTTTTGGTGTTTCAGGTGATTTCCTTTTTTCTTCACAATGATCTCTTCCTTCGAATGTAATTAAGCGTTCTATTGCCGTGTCATTGATCTTAGATGGGGAGAATAGTGATGCTGTTTTTTTTTTTTTTTACATATCTTTTGTCATCCTTGGGCGGGTTGTGTTATATTCAAGATGGAGGTTCCCTCAGAAATTAGTGAACTGGATTGGAGGTCTTAGAAGGGTTTTCCTACGGTTCAATGGACATTATGGAAGTAATGAAAGTTTTGCAAAATCAGAATAGCGGAAATGCATTTCCAAAGAAGCATGAATACTATAAAATCTGTGTTGTTTCCTGTGAGGACAATAACACGGCAACTTATTAAAAGCCAAAAATAAAGGAGAAGACTTGCCTGACTAAGACATACGTAAATTTTGAACTAGGCCAAACCTTAGCTTGAATGATCATTGTAAATGGACTTTTTGGTGGATTTTCAAGCAATTTTGACTTTTATGAGAGATTGACTGTCTACTGACCCCCCTTTTGTAGGGTGATGTTGAATCCATTGCATCCAAAAATCCAAAGGAGCTCACTGGACTGTTGGAGCAGATATCTGGATCTGAAGAACTCAAGAGAGACTATGAGCAGCTCGAAGCTGGAAAAGCTTTGGCAGAGGAAAAATCTGCTCTTGCATATCAGAAAAAACGAACTATCGTGTTGGAAAGAAAGCAGAAGAAGGAACAGAAAGAAGAGGCTGAAAAGCATATCCGTTTGCAGGATAGATTGGTATGCTTTATGTGGTTCTTCCTATCAGTGTTTATTAAGTTGCAGCCAAAATGTTTACTTCATTTCTCGTGTGATGCTGAGAAATCTGACACATGAACCCCTGAACTTCTGCTTTTGGCTTTCATATAATTTTTACATTGTCTGGTGTGTTTAGGTCCTGCTGGGCACTAATTGTTCCTACAACTAGGTCAAAATAAAGGAAATACCTAGTTCAATTTGATGTTCATGTGCTTGTGTGCACGCTTGTCAGTGGGGTTGGTTCTTGATCTAATCTTGTCCCATTTGTACTTGCAGAAAAAGTTGAAGGAGGAGTACTATTTGTGGCAATTATATCACATTGAGAAGGATGTTACTAGGACAAATGAGGACCTTGAAGCTGAAAGAAAAAGTCGTGAAGGTGTTATTCACGAACTAGAAGATTTTGAGCATGAAGCAAGTAAAAAGAAGAAAGAGCAAGCCAAATATCTGAAAGAGATTGCACAATGTGAAAGAAAAATTGCTGAGAGAAGTAATAAGCTTGACAAAAGCGTGAGTTTCTATACATTTTATGTGGTCCTTATTTCTACGATTGCTCATTGGATCCCATCCGAAAGTTCCATTGCACAAGATAATAATGAGGTGTAATTTCGGCTGGAAACATGTGATCTAACTGAAGATGGTTTGATGTTGACAAGAATGTTCTGTAAGTGGGTTTGCCCACTGAAAAGTAAGTCTATCCTTCATTATAGCTGGAGAATACATGAACTTATTTTTGCATAGGCTGTCTTGTAATGTTAAAGAAAGGAGAAAACCAAGAGCAATAATTTTTCTCAACCTTTGCATGTGGGCAATCAGTGACTTGTTTTAGTGGTTTTTTTTTCCGGGCAGAAGATTCCTTTCCACTGAAAGTTGAAAAAAAATAATTGGACACAGTGTTGCCAGGCAAATAAAATTCTTCAAGTACTGGCTTTTGGTATGACTGAGGGGCTTTCCGCTATGTTAATTGTTTTGGCCTTTTTTTTTTCAATAATGATTTGATTTAATTGCTTCATTATCTTCTGGCGACGCTATTCTCTCATGGAATGGATGCTGGATAGGCTGATTTGGGGGAAGGGCAAAGGGGATTTTTTTTTTTTAATTGTGTTTGTTGGGGGGTGTGGTTTGGGGAGTGTGGAGGGGACAGTGGAAGTAACTGAGTGGAGCAAATAGAGGTGGGTTCTTGGTGGTGGGAGGAGACAATATCCAAAATGAGAAGGTAGAAATGAAAGAGAAGATCGGTACTGGGTGGCAGCAGGCAAGGATGAAACCACTTTGGGGGCCACTGGCCCTGGAAAAAAACATGGAAAAATTGCCTGATGGAGATTGAGAAGTCAAATTTATCTATAGTGGGGAATTAGATAGTGCTTCTAGCTGCCTTTCCACCCGCCAGATATTCCTCTCACATTCTCCAAAATGGAAGGCAGTAGTTAGTGCTTTTTTCTCTTCAGACAACTGGTTAATTGGTACCATAGGTTATCCCCAGAACTTCTGGCTGCTTTTCCACCTGTCAATTGTTTCTCTCTCAGATTCCACGTTCAGTGCTTTTTTCTCGTCAAACAGCCAGTTGATTGGAAACACGGTGTTCTCTCCTCTTGAACCTTCCAGATTTAGTATTAAGAAGCAGTGAACTCTCGCTCCTGTTAATCACAATTATTCTACAGTGCCATGTGTCATGGGCACAAGCTCTTGCTAATTGCAGCTGTCTCTTTCCTTCAAGAATGAGTACTGGAATTGGAATTTCTTTGATAAGTAGTTAATGGTCAGGCGCTTTTGAATGTTTTGCTGAAATATTCTGTGATAGCTAATATTTAGTAGGTACCTTCCCATTACCATTTGAATGAAATCATTATGTTAGTTGCTATGTACTTCATGTGTTGCATTTCTTCCAATAATGCTGTATATGCTAGTGTGACATTCCCTTTGCTCACCATTTGGTTTATGTGTTTTTGATTAAACAAAGGAGTAATTCCAGGGTCCAACACCCTTTGCCCCTCCCCTGTGCTTGTCCTTCCTCCATCTAATATGTGAGGGAGGAAGCCACAGGTTCTCTTCTACCTCCTATATTCGCTGCATTTAAAGTGTGTGACCTTGTGAGATTAGTATACTTCTTCGTCTTTCCTTGTGTTCGATTCATGAGAAAAGTGCTGTTTATATAACGTTATTCATCTGATTCATCTTCTTTTCAATTTTTGGTACAGTTTTCTTTTCCCTTCCTTTTGTGACATTTTCCCTGATCATTATAACTGCTTACATTGTCTCTTCTACTTCTCTGTCCCTTAATTGTTGCTCTCCACATTTCCAAGATATTCTCCTTTTGTTATATCCTATCGGTTTTTGTGCAGTGTGGCTATTTACTGTCTCTCTTGTTTGCTGATGACAGCAACCCGAGCTTTTGAAACTGAAGGAGGAGATGTCTCGTATCAGGTCAAAAATTGAGAGTACCCGGAAAGATCTTGATAGGAAAAGGAAAGAAAAAAACAAGCATGCCAATGAAATTAAGGAGCTGCAGAAGGGCATACAGGATCTCACTGCAAAACTTGATGAACTGCGTGAGAAAGGTCTAGATGGTGGGCAGGACCTTAATTTCAATGACAATGAACTTCAGCAATATTGTAGAATGTAAGTTACTCTTGCTAAAAATGTGATGCTGAATTCTTTAATAGGTAATCACAATTTTTATGCACTATGAGATTCTGAATGATGAAGAATTATCCATATTAGGGGGTTTCCAGCTGCACCTATCTAAAAAGAGAGTTATTCTTGCAGCTCTAGCTTAGTATAGGTTTAGGAAGGATGACCACTAAATCAAAAGTTTGAGGTGAAAAAGCTAGAATCCCTAATTTTACACACGACATTTTCTTTCCTTCAAAGATGCTCCTATTTCTCTTGCACAAAGTCATTCAAGAAATTACCAGAGGGATAATAAAACAAACTGTTAACTTCATTTACATATCGCAATACCCTCCCACACTTTATTTATTTCTCAGCAGAGTTGAAAGCTTCACCACTTAAACTTGTCATTGACTTTGCCAAAGACCAGAAAGGAGTCATTTGTGAGAAGTTCAAGAGTAGATGATTCACCGTCTTCGTTGGAGAACAGTTCCCTTGATGAATAGTTTCTTGCAAAAGTCGAATTAGACTACTCGTTACTTCTAAAGCAGTCTTTCTTGCAATACATATTGCTATGCATGTCACTGCCGAGTCTGGTTGAATATGTTGATAACAGTGATACTGAGATAACTTTTTGTTTGCATTAAAACAGCTTTCTGAGGTGGGCTTTCTGCAAAAAGTGTATAATCCACAACAAGGATAATCAACTTAATAGGAGTTTTTTAGCAAAGTATGGTTTTGGTCTTTCATTGTCAGCCTCCATTGAGGGATCTGCAGGATTAAAAGGAGTTTTGCTTGTAGTCTTTCTAGATATTTCTATTTTCCTTGAGGACTTCTATTTATCTCTGACATTGTTGTTGATAACTTGTCGACTCCTTTTAATTTTGGTTTCTGAACTGTTTACATATTGGCAAGAAAATTTGAGGCAATTCTACACTCTTGCCTCTTCTTAATAGATGGAAGAAATTTTGGTGGATACCTAGTATTAGGCTGGTAGATTGAAAACATCTGTCAGGTTTATAAACCTTGAAGAAGGCATCTCTGAATTAGTACAAAGAAGAACATATTGGAGTTGACTTAAAATGGATGGGATGCTTTCAATCAAGTCTTTCTTATGAACTACTGTTCTTCACTTTGGAAGATAGAAGGAAGATGAACTTCCTCTGGCAATTTGTTAGGTGGTTAAGTGCGCGGACAAAAGTCTCTTTTTTGCTCGGAAAGTAGCTGGTCTAGTATACTAACCATTGACTATCCGTCTTGTAGAAAAGTGTAATCCGGTTAAGTAGATGTTGCTTACTATATGACCCTGTACTTTTTTGGGTCACAATGGTTTGAAGAGGCACTCCTTTTATGCTTTTATTATTTTTCTCTGACTCTTTACTTTTGTTTGGCTTGGTTGTTGGTTTCTTTGAGGAAACATTGTTTACAGAATAATTGTTTTTGCTCGTCATTTTTATATCATCTCATCTCCTGAAAATAGGCTTGAATTTAAGTTTATGGCCTGAACCCTTTAGCATTTGATCAAGTCAATAAAGTAGGGTCTCCAATAACAAGAAAATGATGTTTCAGTAAGGCGGATGCTGGGGCGAGAACAGCAAAGCTCAGAGATGAGAAAGAAGTTTTGGATAGGCAACAACATGCTGATATGGAAGCTCAAAAGAATTTAGAAGAAAATCTGCAGCAGTTGCAGAATCGAGAGAATGAACTTGAGTCACAGGAGGAGCAAATGCGAAGTAGACTAAAAAGAATTCTGGATTCATCTGCGAGGCACAAGGTCGATCTTTCAGAATTGAATAAGGAATTACGTTCTCTGCAAGATAAATCCCGCAAGTCTAGGTAATTCTTAATATTTTCCTTCATTTCAAGGATCTTCGTGATTTTGTATTCGTGGGTCCAGTGCCTCAGGCTCAACTAGGTTGTTAGGTTAGAATTGCTGGAATGGAAGCAGTTTTATATGTACCTATTGCATTGTTGATTTAAACTCGTTGCATGGTCTGTGCAGGAGTAAGTATGAAAATCTGAAATCAAGACTTAGCGAAGTGGAGGACAAATTGAGTGAGTCAAGGGCTGATAGACATGAAAATGAGAGGGACACTAGATTATCTCAAGCAGTTGATGCCCTAAGACGCCTCTTTCCTGGGGTTCATGGTCGAGTCACTGATCTTTGCAAGCCAACCCAAAAAAAGTACAACCTTGCTGTTACTGTTGCTATGGGTAAATTCATGGATGCGGTTGTTGTTGAAGATGAGCAAACAGGAAAGGAATGCATCAAGGTACTTCCACTTTTGCTAAATGAGATGAAATATGTTTTGCGCTCTTTGAATTCCTATAAATTCTGAGTAACTTTACCAGACTAAGTTGTCTCAGTTGTTTCGGAAAAAAAGATGATTTTGTGCGTTACACCCAAGTGTGGGGCATTGATAAGTTAATAGTATCTAAGGGGGAAAATAGACAATCGTGCAAAGACAGAAGATGGGATGCGGGAATTATCTGATTTCAGTTGCTGAACCACATACTAATTATGCTAAAGTGAAATAAGCCATAATGAATGAAATGCGACGGAAGGACTGCAGGTAACAAGACTTTCTTGTGTTATTATTGTGGAAAGCTGTTTGGGTTAGCCAGAAGATAGAGGGATGTTGCAGGAAGCCACTTTTTTGTGTGGCTATGCTGCAACAAGATCAAAGCATTTTGTTTCTGCTTACTTAGGAAGCATTTAAATGTAAGTCGACCTGTCAAAGGAATGTGTTATACGTGCATAATGATATTATATATGATACCTATGTAAAACTGGTAGAATACTGCTAATTTATTCTGACCCCTTAATGTGATATAACAGCTGACCTTTGCTATAATTAAGAGGATAGGCTGATGGTCATAACAGCATCATGGCATCGCATTAGTGTATGATACACCTCCTTGTCCACTTTTATGTTGATGAGTTTGCTAGTTGAAAGCAGTTCTTAATAGATGACTTTGAACTATTGTTTTTGAAACATTTTTGATGTTAAAAGAAATCTCTGATCATGCAAAGGCATAATTTTGAGAGACAGTTAATTATAATACGTTTGAGATTTCGCAAGACCTTTTCCACTTTTCTTTTGCTTTTGCTTTTGGTCCTTTGCTTTCTTTGGCTTGGATGGCAAATTTATTTGGTTGTTATGGTGATGATAATTGGATATGCTTCTGAGGAAGGTATTGAGAAACCTTGCATGAGCCATAGTGAATGTTTTCTGTGGACTGTAGAGGCTGCATTTCATGCTTCCCAGCATTGGAAGAGATGAATGCCTGGTTTTCACATGGTACACTATTTTCTGCGTAGCATGTGGAAAGACAGTCTCATTATCAAAAACCAACAGAACCTCCACCATCTCCAACCACAGCGAAAAGCTATATACAGTATGAAAAGGATGGATATCTTATCAAGTTATTGTGTGTTGTTAAAGGGACATTGCATCTAAGAATGGATATCTTGACAGGCGATCAATTATGTAAGAGCTCCATTATGGTTGCATCAGTTACCAAGTCACATGTTTCAGTAAAGCAAACTTGTCACCTATTGTCACCAATCACACCTTCCCTATGTGAAAGTGGGGCTTGCTAGTTGCTGCTGCGCCAAGGGCCTGAGAAATAAAAGTAACACTGCAGTCACTCAGAGTTCACCCCATTTTTTAGCATGATGTATTTTGTGCTGATGCAGCACTGTAGTATGGGGAAAATAAGATGCTTCACTGACAGTTCTTTATAATTTTGTCAAACAAAACTTTTAAGTGTATTTTCGGAGGGAACAAAAACTTGTATCTGCTTCCTTTTTGCTTTTGTGCATAGTACGAATCTGTGGACTGTAGATGAAGGTATTGATTTGGGTAGTAAGATAGAAAAGCTGAATTGTTTTATGATATTAAACTAAACCCTTACCTTCAGCTCAAGGGGGTTAGAGTAATTTAGCTGGTTATGAGGTGGATCGATGGAGAAACTTGCCGCTGGCTATTTTGTCATTTTTGGTTTGCTTTTTCATTTCTCTTGCTTTTCTGTGTGGTGAGACCAGTGCCTATGCACTCTAGCCTGGTTGGTTTGTATATCTGAAAAATGTATATGGTATATAGAGATTTCTTCATGCATCATTGATGAGCTTCTATTTTCTTGTGTACAGTATTTGAAAGAACAAAGACTTCCTCCTCAGACATTTATACCACTTCAAGCAGTTAGGGTAAAGCAGATTACTGAGAGGCTACGCACCTTGGGCGGGACTTCAAAGCTTGTCTTTGATGTGATTCAATATCCTTTGTCAGAAATAGCAAACCAATTTACCTTACATGTAAAATATCTTCGCTCAAAATAGATATTTAAAATTGCATATTGGATGTGTAATTAATGCTGCATGGGAAAACAGTGGAATGTCATAGTCCTACTTTTCATTTGTGCTGTCATCATGTGATGCTTTTTGTTATATATTATTATTATTATTCACTCTTTTTTTTTTTTTTTGGGGGGGAGTCAGAAACTAGTAGCTTAATGACAAGTGCTTATTTTGATAATTTGTGGTTTCCTCCTTCGGACTATGGAAAAAAAATTTCACTCACTCTTGATAGCATTGTCCGTTAACATCAATTATGCTTATTGCACTTTCAAGTGTCAACCTAAAGTTTAAGGCGTGTTGTTTTACTTTATAATGCTTATGTCAACTTCACCTAGTAGACATGATGCAATGCAGGAGACTAGGAGCACTTAACTACATAATTAACCGGTTTGATGTATTTTGCACCTCAGTCAACTGAATTTAATGAAAAGCCAAAACAGAAACTTCTGCTTTATATCTTAGTTGATGTTGTGAAATGTTATGTTTTGTAGTTCAGGCTTGATGAATAACTTGCATGGCGCAGTCTGTACTTTTAGCTTTCTATGCAAAGCGTATCGTTTATTTAGTTGGTGTTGCTGGTTGTCACCATGTTTGCTTGACTGTTTATTACATGTTTCGATGTTCTTGGAGTATTTCTGTTACTTGTTAGCTTTTTCCTCTTTTTATGTTGGATAGATTTTCAGTGAGGAGGTGGCCATCTTGTTCATTATGTGCTTGAGAAGGATATTGCACACCAATTAAATACTCTTTTAACATTTTAGCTTTTTCGTGAAAGCATATTTTCTTTTTGTGTACTATGGTTGCTGTTCATGCTTATTTTGGCTCTCTCTCTCTCTCTCTCTCTCTCGTGAGCATGTGCGCATACACTTGCAAACTGATGAAATTGTGCACTCACAGTTTAGAGGATTTACCACTCTACCCTTATGCTAGACATCCCATGCAATTTGTATGTTGAGTGGCTTCTGTGTATTTTGAGTACTTAACAAAAGGCACATTTGATCCTGCATTGGAGAAGGCAGTCCTCTATGCTGTTGGTAATACTCTAGTTTGTGACAATCTTGATGAAGCTAAAGTTTTAAGCTGGAGTGGAGAGAGGTTCAAAGGTGCATATTTCTGTTATTTCCTACCGATAGTTTGTGAACTTATACTTTCTTATGCTAAATACATCATGTTGTTATTTGTTAGTTGTCACTACTGATGGTATCCTGCTCACAAAGTCTGGTACAATGACGGGTGGTACCAGTGGTGGGATGGAAGCAAGATCTAAAAAGTGGGATGATGCGGAGATTGAAGGTTAGATCTGTAAACATTGTTTTTAAGTTCTTTGGCATATGAACAGGATGATTATGACTCATGTTTGGTATACATATTTTGACCTGGCTCTTCTATAATTTTTCATGAACTCTTTTGTAGGACTTAAAAAATTGAAGGAACAATATGAGTCAGAGCTTGAAGAACTCGGTTCATTAAGAGAGATGCGCTTGAAAGAGTCTGAGTTATCTGGGAAAATTAGTGGACTTGAGAAGAAGATGCAGTATGCTGATATTGAAAAGGTAGAGGTTCTTGAGTCTACGAGTTAGTGACAAAGGAAGGATAATGATAATGACAAATTAAGCCTTCTGCGTTAAAAGCTTTGCCACATGAATGTTTTTCTTGCCATTGTGCCATATTTAGTAGCAAACCTTTCATAGCTTTGTTCGTTGGAAATGGCTTCTTTTTGTCTTTACCCACATTCTCTACTGCCTTGTCTCCCTCTTGATACCTGGCCCTACTTGGCCACAACATCTTGAACTTGCCATTTTACATCTACCTAGGCCAAGAGAAGGTTACTCAGATCCTCTAATTGCTTATAAAAGGGATACTGCTGGTTTTTAATGGCAGTCAATAGCAGTGGCATCACCACCTCTTTTGTGTTTGGGGTGAGGAATTCACACCCATAGCAGCCACCATTGGCACTATTGCACTGACGACACTTGTTGCAGACAGTATCAACACTGTCCATCCAACAACCTCTCCCTTTCAAGAACTAATAGGCATTTTAATACACTGTGTCTGCTACAAAAAAGGGTCCACATGAGACTCAATTGTTGTCTGATATGCCATTCAAGCTATGGAAAGGCTTGCTATGCTATCTGTGTCTGAGCATGTTTGGACACAGCTGAATTCACCTTTGTTTCTTTTCTGCATCTCTTCTCTGTATGGGAGAGAGGTCAAAACTTTTATTGTTGTGAGTGTAATGGCTCAAATGCTTTAGCCAATTCATATACATCTGGAACCATATATTTTATGATAAAACGTTTCAGTTTGCTTAAAGCCTTCTAATCAAGGTGTTACTGGTAAAAATGTTTTTGCACTCTTGATGCTTGGAATGATACTATTAATCTTTTGAAATCACTGCTAAAGCTGCATTTAAGTTACTATATATGATTGTGCCATTTGTTGTGTGATTATTATTTAAAAAATTCTGTCTGCTGTGACCGCTATCCACTATCTCCGCTGCTGAATCCTCATTCTGCGATTATAGCAATGTGACCTGCCTACTGCAATTTAGAACCTTCCATACCAAGACCCAGCTGAGTACTTATCATGCAAAGAATTATTATAGTCACCAAAAACGTCAGCAGGACAATTCTCAGATGTCTGTATGCTTGTTGCACTTGCACCTATGCATGGCAATGCTAGTACACTCCTTAGGGTAGACTGCTAACTCATTTTGAAGCTAAGGCCGCCCTGAAAGTTTGTCGGCTTTGAAATTATCTTTTTCCTGACCTGCACTGTCCTTGTAGACCTCCCTATTCAGTGCTGAGATTCCTTAGCTGATATTTGTTGGATTTGAAGTTTCCAGATTTCTGGGTTAGTTCTTTTTGGCAACACTAATTTGCTAAAGAGGTGTTTTTTAGATCTATTGTCCTAGTTGATTAGCTTCTACCAATGTAAATTGTGGACCCTTATACTTGTAATGCTTGTGTTGATAATTGACAGTTTCAATGGCTTAATGCAGCAAAGTATCAAGGACAAGCTTGCCAATTTGAAACAAGAGAAGCAAAACATACGAAGAGAAATTGATTGTATAAGTCCTGAACTCAAGAAGGTAATTAGTTACTCTAGTTATTAAGCCAAAAAATTATGTTTTACCTTCTCAAGTAAGAGCATTTCAATTTATCTGCATGTATTTAATTGGGAATTTATTACGTGATTTCTCAGTTGAAAGATTCAATTGATAAAAGGAGTGCTGAGATCAGGAAGCTTGAGAAGAGGATAAATGAGATGGTTGATAGAATTTACAAAGATTTCAGTGAGTCTGTTGGGGTGAAAAACATCCGTGAGTTTGAAGAAAACCAGCTAAAAGCTGCCCAAGAAATGGCTGAAGAAAGGGTTAGTGTAAGCGACCAGCTGGCGAAGTTGAAATACCAGTATGTTTCTCTTCCTCCAATTAATTTTTGCTGAAGTGCAGAAAGATGGTATAGGATAGTTTTGTCGAGGACTTTGGCTTGTCAACTGTTTTAAATTAGGAGTGATAGAAGGATACTTCTGAATTGAAGTAATTCGCAAAGAATTCTCATATGAAACTTGATTGCATTGCTTCTTAGATTGTGAATATTTGAAACAGCTAATCAGTTTCAGTTTGTAGGTTTAGTTACTTATGGGTATCTTTGCTTGTGATTCCTTTTAACATCTGAAATAGCTAATTTATGAATGTTGATATTTGTCTTTTTAAAAACTGCATTGAGTTGAATCATATGATACAGAGTGAGGTTGTATCTGTTTTGATGACTGGTATGACAAGGATGAGCACATGTTTTTATTTGCATACTTTATACGGGCATTTGCCTGGTGAGAACTACTATGTGCTGAAGTCAAAGATTCAATATCATGTATCACTATCATTGACAAGGTTGGAGTACGAGAAAAAGCGGGACATGGATTTACGTATTAAAGAACTGGAATCTTCACTCAATTCTTTGGAAAATAATTTGAAGAATGTTCAAAAGAAGGAGTCTGAAGCCAAGGTAGCAGCAGAGAAAACTACCAGTGAGATCAACCGATTGAAGGAAGAAGTTCAGGGTATGGCTTTGTTTCTGACTATATAAAGTACATGAGTGCTGGAGTAGATGAGATCCTTTTCCTGAATGCAATGGGCGTTTCTCTCTGTGTTGTGGTTTGAAAATGTTCTAGATCATGTGCTGATGTATGCAATGATCGTGTTGGTATCTTGATAAATAAGCCAGAATATTGAAATTACGTCATCAATACAGTGTATTAAATGGGCTATGCCAAGAGTGTTAATTAACACTGGCACTACTTTCACTATTGATGAAGTATGGGTGACTTTTTTATTTGACTTTCTCTGCTTATCACTTAGAATAGCACATTTTGTACTCATAAGGGTTATTGATGCATTTATCTTTTTTTTTTGTGTACATTTCGGATTGATATATCATCAGAAATGTGATTGACTGGTTTACACCTCTCGCAGAGTGGAAATTGAACTCCGATGAGTGTGAAAAGGATATGCAAGAGTGGAAGAAGCGGGCTTCTAATGCTACCACCAACTTATCCAAGCTTAATCGTCAGATAAATTCTAAGGTCATTCCTGGATATGGGTTTGTTGAAGGTGCATAATTTTGAAATTGAAACCAAAGGGGCATTTTTTAAAATCAAAATATCTATTTTGTTCATGTAGGAGTCGCAAATTGAGCAGCTGATATCTCAGAAACAGGAAATTCTGGAGAATTGTGAACTGGAACATATAAACCTTCCAACTATCGCTGATCCAATGGAGACCGAATCCTCGACAGAAGGTCCTGTCTTTGATTTTAGCCAACTAAATAGATCCCTATTGCAGGATAAGCGACCTTCTGATCGAGAAAAGCATGAGATAGAGTTCAAGCAAAAAATTGATGGTTTGGTATCAGAAATTGAGAGGACTGCCCCAAATTTGAGGGCTCTTGATCAATATGAAGCTCTAAAAGAAAAGGAAAGAGTTGCTACTGAGGAGTTTGAAGCAGCTAGGAAAGAAGAAAAGGAGGTTGCTGACAAGTATAACGCAGTTAAGCAAAAGAGGTAAGCTGCTGTGATGCAAACAATATATAAATTACATAATCTTTTCTCCTTCCTGGGGATTTTTTGGGAATTTTTTGGCACCAGGATGGGGTGGGGGTTGGGGGAGTTAGGGGAGGGAAATAAAGAAAGGTTATGACCATCATGATTGTAAAAACCAATTATGAAAATGACTTGCATGAGCTCTAATTGATCTTTTGCATAATAAATTCAGACTTGTGATGTGTTATCTGCTCCCATTCAGGGAACTACTTTGGACCATACCTGATCACCTGGAATACAGAATAACCATTAAAAGTAGTTATAATCTTATGCAAATCAGCATATTCATTACTGTATTATTCTGTGTGAATACAGAGGTGCTGTGACTGAGTCTGTTGTCTTCAGTCCTTTGTGCCATGTCCCTTATTTACAGTATAAAGAAGAATACCTATGGTCTCCTATGATTTCTAGTTTGCCAATTTTTATACCCAGCTGAGCTCAGGCAATTTCATATTTAACAAGGTGCATGCGCAAGATGCATCATTTTTTCCAACGAATTTGGGTTGGATATGGAATGAGTGGTGACATTGAAGATTTTTTGCAAACGGTATTGGTAGGTGCAGTGAAGGAATGAGAGTAACTCTAGGCATTAATAAACTCAGTGATATTTGTCCAATTGCATTCTGCACCCTGCTCTAGGATTTACCTTCTGCAGGTACCAAACAAGAAAATTTACACTTCACAGTTGGGATATGTATCCAATTAGATGGAGGGTTTGCTGGTGAATGATTTGTAAACATGCACCTACTCTGAGTGCCATGGTTCGGTTAGTCTCAAGAAAGTGAGCGATTGATACAATTGTGAAGAATGGCTTGCCATGGACTGTGCTGTACTGCTTTTTCATTCGTCAGGCTCTGGTTACCATGTAATTAAATTTACTGTATATTAAATGGACAGTTTCAGTTTCTATGTTATTTTGATTTCTCTAACCCATTGTTGAAAGATGCGATGTGCCCTATAGATGCATTAGGGCATCGATTTACATACACAATAAGTGTGGATGTACATACTATTCAGCTGGTACTTGTGTTGTTGCTACTGTTGACCCTTTCTTTTTATGGGAAAAATAGGAACGAATTGTTTATGGAAGCATTCAACCATATCTCAAGCATTATCGATAAGATCTACAAGCAATTAACAAAGAGCACAACACATCCTCTCGGTGGAACTGCGTATTTGAATTTAGAGAATGAGGATGATCCATTCCTTCATGGCATCAAGTACACAGCTATGCCTCCAACGAAGCGCTTCCGGGACATGGAACAGCTGTCTGGTGGTGAGAAGACAGTTGCTGCGCTTGCATTACTATTTTCCATCCACAGGTGAGCATATTGTGTCAAATAGTTCTTTGCCTCTTTATTTTAATTGAAAATTCAATGGCTTTGTGACTGGACTTCATTCTTAGCTTTTGTGGCCCAACAAATTCTTTTTTGTCCTTTTCCTTTATTTTGTTTAAATGCTTTTATCTGAATTGGTAACGACTTATTTCTTTTCGGTATCATAGAATAGACTGCTGCCGGAAGAGCCATTAGAAAAAGATGGCTTCTCCTGCTTTCTGGTGACAGTTTACATTTTCTTGCACACGTAGTTCCTAGCTTGTGCCTATTGGCAAGAACATGGACGATCACTATGTAGCTATTTCATAGCAGTTTGCTCATCATCCTGACCGTTGCTAATGTGGTCTAGTTTTTGGCATCTATGGTTTGGTTCAGTTATAGGCCTTCGCCATTTTTCATATTGGATGAAGTAGATGCTGCTCTGGACAATTTGAATGTCGCGAAGGTGGCTGGATATATCCGCTCAAAGTCATGCGAAGGGTCCAGGCTTAATCAGGATGCAGATGCAGGTTGTGGTTTCCAGAGCATAGTGATATCTCTCAAAGACAGCTTTTATGATAAGGCTGAAGCTCTTGTTGGTGTATATAGGGACTCTGAAAGGAGGTGGCTCTCTTCCCTTCTGTATCTTAAGTCTTCCTTCTGTCCCTTTACAGTCCACATATGATTAGCATTAACGTCAGTATTCTCTGTACTCCTTGCAGCTGCTCAAGGACTCTGACATTTGACTTGACCAAATACCGGGAGTCCTGAAAGATTTGACCGATGGTTGAAGGTTTTCACGTCGATGTAGATATCCCTTTAGAAGCTGTATATTGTAGCTATGACTAGGTTGCTGCAAATTGTCATTTCTCCCTGTATTTTCCATCAACAACTCTAGTTTTCTTTTATCCCTTGCTTTCTTAGTATTATTATTGCTTGTTTAGTTTACATTTAAATTTAATAATTAGCTCTCTCTCTCTCTCTCTCTCTCAAAACATAGAGGGTGTTCCTAACGTCGGATAGTTGTCCACATATTGTGGGTAGATTTCTGGAGGCTTAATTGCTGCATCATAGATGATGCTGGTCTTGTTCAGCCTCTGCATGTGTTTACCTTCTTTCTGTGATATGTCACCGATACTTGTTTGTTGTGGCTAAAGAAAAAGAACGGTGCTTCCTTTTCGAAAGGTTTTCAGTTCATTAACTCTTGGAAGGTTGGGCGTATGAACTTGTTTTATTAGTACCTGAAAGTGCTAAGGGTAAGCATGGTTCTAGAGTAGAATTTGTAACATGAGAACCAGACTGGTGGGAGCAGGTCTAGTTTCAGGTTCTTAGATATGTAGGGTAGGCTTGAGATTCCAAAAATCGGGGAACTTGCTTTGACGAGTAGGTTTTAGGTTTCAAATGAAATCAAAACCTTGGAATCGACCTGAAACCTAAAATAAGTCTTTTTGTTATTCTTGTGTTATGTATTCGTGCAATTGTGCAATATTTCATGTAGTTGTCGTGTGTAATTCGATACAACTAGTTTGAGTTTCTATTTTTGGTAATGAATATGAGTCGTGATCAATAAATTGTAGCAAATGGTGGTCATTTTCAGATGATTTACTATAATTGTTCAATTAAGAGTATAGGTGGAACTTGAGTAACTTCTGAAACCTATGACAAGGCAAGTTTTAGGTTTCTTGATATGCAAAGCAGGCTTCAGTTCCAAAGATTAGGAAACTTTTTCGTTCTAGGTTATAGGTAGAATTTGAGTGGAACTTTAAACCGTTTATCTCTGAAAGTGATTGCTTTACAAATGTAGGTTCCTTTTCAAGAATGTCAGAATGATCCTTCCTAGCCATCCCTAATTGGCGAGAAAAGGCTCATTAGTTGTGCTCATCATTTTGTGAGGAAGAGGTATAATGATGTGTGCTTGTAGGAAAATTCTAAATAACAACCTGAAATGTTTTCATTTTGACCATTAAGGGCTTAAAGTGGATTTTGTTTTTAATAAAGATCTAAAATGCCAATATTTTCTTAAATAAGGGATTTCAAGTGATTTTTTTTTTCAAATAAAAATTTAAGCGTTATGTTTGTTTAAAAGAAGGCGTGACTTTCAGCAGCGAAGGGCATTTGCATTAGTTCTTTCATGTTTTCTATTTTCTTTCTTTTTTCTAGGTTTTCTTCCTTCTTTGTTGGTGGTTAGTTGGCCGTTGACAATGCCTGGAGAGGGCCACAAGTGAGGGAAGGCTTCACCTTAGGGGAGTCTGCCCTTGTGACCATCGAAGAGGTCAACCTTCACTAGATCTGGGTTAGGGACACCTCGGTCGTGGCTAGTGAGGGACATCCTCACTTGGACAAGGTGCCTTGTCCAAGGTGTGGTTGCCCTTGACAACCGTAGGTGGGCCCTCACAAAAGTGCAACCGTAAGCGGGCCCTCACAACTGTGGGTGAGGGTCGTTGAGCCCTCGTCGGCCCTCACCTCACTAGAAAAGAGAAAAAAGAAGAGGAAAAAAAAATGATAAAAAGTAATTCAAAATTTAAATTGCATTTGGACAAAAATGCCCCTTGATTGGTCTAAATATTTACTCGACCGACAATCAAGAAGGTGAGGTTTTTATTTGAAATAACCATGATTACTTTAAGTCTTTATTTGAAACAATTATGATCATTTTAGATCCTCATTTGATATAAGGATCACTTTGAGCTTATTTGACAAAATGACAGCACCTTAAACTTTTATTAAAATTTTGCATGTGCTTGTATGTGGCTTGTTGCATCATGACAGTGCTTTTCGATCTCGCATATGAGCATAGAGACCTTTCTCCAGGAGTTATGGATTGGATCAACGGGTGAATCAGGGACTGGTGATCCCAGAAGAATGCCGATTCCACCAACTTCTTGTGACTTGGCGATCTACTACAAAGTCCATTCCTAGGCTAGAACCATAATTAGTATCTAATAATATTAATTGTATATCATTAATCATCGAAATATAATGTACTGTGTTTTATTATTATTATAATAGTTAGATACTAAAATGAATACTAAATATTTATTTAAAATTGTATACTGATTATGAATACGGTGATTAACTCGAGTTGAGTATTCGGGATTCCAAAGTGGCTCTATGTCATTATATTCCATCCATATTAATGCTAAACTATATTAATGATAAGTATATTTTGTCTAAATTCTTCAACGGTATGAGATCAAACGCTAGAAATTTTATTTATTAAAAAAATGTTAACTAATACTTTAGGAATTATGATTTATTACCATAGTTTATTATAATTCACGAAATGTGACTTTTAATAAAATTAATTAATGCTAGTTCTAGTTATAAAGACGATTGGAGATTAAGGTTTTTCAAATGATTATATAATTTTATTGATTTAAAAATAATGCAGGAGTACGTAAATCGAAGTTTTCGTAAGTCTCATTGCACGTTATTTTGTTACAACCAAACAGAGGAAACATCATTTAATTCCATTTCCTCAACATCCAAACAAAGAACGTTATTCCATTTCCACAATTTTCTTTTCCATTTAATTCCATTAATATATTCCATTATATTCGGTGGTACCAAATACCGGAAGACTGGAACAGACGATAGAATATTAAAATTGGTGTAGAAAATTGATTTCATTTATGATAAAACTGTGTTAAATAGATAAATCGTACTAAGTCATTTTGAATTTTAAATTAGGAATTTCCAAAGCGTAATGTTATTTTTTTTTCTATTTTTTGGTATTTTGGATAATGAGATGATGCTCCATAGTCCTCCTTTAATAACTGGCTAGTTGCTTAAGACTTAAGTGGTAAGCATATTCATATCATCGCTCAAGGTTGAAGTACGGATACCATTGTTTGGCAGTCTCTTGCAGCTAACCTTGAGCACGGATGTGTGGGGGACGGAGGGACCCCCACGCTCAGCGAGGATGAGGCGGGGGCTTAAAGGGTCTTGGATATTTTATTATTATAAAAATAGTAACGATAATAAAGTGAAAATGTCTGTGATTGCAATCATAGATCGCTTTTCACAAAAATACGTTCGGGTTGAAATAAATGTGTCTCACCGATGTTGGGGAGAATTATCAAAAATTTCTAAATCTATTATAATCATGTTAATTTAATTCATTCGCCAATTTTGGCTTGCTCATACTGACGTGAATGCTAACTAGTATTGGGATTAACGCTAATATGATTTACTAATATTTTAATTTTTTTTCTAAATTTTATTTTTTAATTTTTTCTTTCCTTTTCTTCCTTTTTTCCCTTGGTCTTTCCCACAATGCTAGCAAAGGCAAGGAGGCTTTGCCCAGATCTAGGCGAGGTCAACCTCACCATTGGCCTCATTCATCGGCCTAATTGAAGATTGAATTGACACAATTACAAAAAGATTTATAATTGAATTAATATAAAAAAAATTAGAATTAAATTACCACAATTACAATAAATTTAATAATTTTTTTTTAATTCACCCTTGTTGCCTAGATCAAGTGGGTTTAACACCTCTAATGAAAGAAAAGGCGATTCTAAGTGGTGGGAGAACATTGCAACCTCGGTTTATGACATAATGGAAAAACCATGGACCGGAAGCACACCCTCATATGCCATGCCAAGCCAGACAAAGAAGGCACTCTTTCCCAAGCTTCGTACGTTTCCTTCTGAGCCATGGAGCCACCTGCCTCGACACACCCCATGAGGTGTTAAGCGTGCGTGCCATGCAAAGTGAAGAATGGCAAAACGAATCTTGCACGACCACCTCCCTGTGTCCTCCCCTAAATCCCACCCCCCTCCCCTATATAAACCCCAACGCCTACCACTCGCCGCTTCACTCCAGAACGATCACAATCTTCTTTCTCTGTAACCATGGCTAAGCCTTTGCTTCTATCCTTCGCCTTTTGCTTTCTCTTGGCCTTCCACGGCTGCCTCGGCCGCCAGCAGCACCAGACCGGCCAGCAGCACCCGCTCCAGGAGCCGAGGGAGTGCCGGATTGACCGCCTCGATGCCCTCGAGCCCACGAACCAAATCCAGTGCGAGGCTGGCTTGGTCGAGTCGTGGGACCCGAACCACGACATGTTCCAATGCGCCGGGATCGCCATGGTCCGGCACACCATCGAGCCCAACGGCCTCCTCTTGCCTTCCTTCACCAATTCACCTCAACTCATCTACATTGTTGAAGGTAAATTTACATCAACTGCTAATAATCGATTACCACATGCCCCAGTTATTCATGATCATTGCCTTGCATGTCATCCTCTGCACTCCCTGGCGTCCCTAAAAGAAGGGGAGAAACATGTCCAGGAAAAAAAACAGTTATTGTTTGCTTGATTGCCGCGTGCAGGTAATGGCATTCAGGGGACTGTGATCCCTGGTTGCCCTGAGACATTCCAATCATCTCAGCAATCGCAGTTCGGGCCGCAGTTCGGACAGGGAGGACAGATGAGAGGAGGAGAAGGCCGGCGGTTCCAAGATCAGCACCAGAAGATCCGCCGCATCCGACAGGGCGACGTCATTGCTCTGCCCACCGGAGTGGCCCAATGGGCCTACAATGATGGCAATCGGCCCATCGTCGCCGTCATCCTCCTTGATGTTACCAATAATGAGAACCAGCTCGATCTCAACCCAAGAGTGAGTCAATTTGTAAAACTGAGTTTGATTAGTTTATGCATGCATGCATGCATGAATGAATGATTAGGATAAGTTTGTGAGTGAATAAATTCTCTACTCTCTCCTGCTTTTAGAGATTCTTCCTCGCTGGCAACCCGCAAGACGAGTATGAGCAAGGAGGCCAGCAAAAGGGTCAATGCAACAACATCTTCTGCGGTTTTGACGCGCGCTTCCTGGCTGAGGCGTTCAACGTGGATATGGAAACAGCAAGGAGGCTGCAGAACGAGAACGACAACAGGAACAACATCGTGAAGGTCGAGGGCGGCCTTCAGGTTGTGACGCCCCCAAGGGAACACGGAGGTCCTGGATGGGAGGAGACGCGCGAGGGGGAGAGATATGGTGGCGGAGGCGCTGGCGGAGGCAGCCGTGGGTATGGTGGCGGAAGTGCTGGCAGAGGCAGCCGTGAGGGGGAGCAGGAGCGCGAGAGGGAGAGGGAGAGGGAGAAGCACGGTGGTGGCGGAGGCGCTGGCAGAGGCAGCCGTGAGTATGGTGGCGGAGGTGCTGGCAGAGGCAGCCGTGAGGGGGAGCAGGAGCGCGAGAGGGAGAGGGAGAGGGAGAGGGAGAAGCACGGTGGTGGCAGAGGCGCTGGCAGAGGCAGCCGCGAGGGGGAGAGGGGGTATGGCGGCGGAGGCGCTGGCAGAGGCAATCGTGAGGGGGAGGAGGAGCGCGAGTGGGGGAGAGAGAGGGAGAGCTACGGTGGCGGAGGACGCGGACGCGGGAGTGGGAAATCGTATGAGAGGGAGAAATGCAGCGGCTGGCATGACGTGAACGGATTGGAGGAGACGCTCTGCACCATGAGGCTCCGGGAGAACATTGGCAACCCGTCGCGCTCGGACTTCTACACGCAACAAGCCGGTCACATTACCACACTCAATAGCTACGAGCTGCCCATCCTATACTGGCTCCAACTCAGTGCCGAGAAAGGCCATCTACATAGGGTAAGGCCTGCCTCTCTTCTTCCATTTTAGTAAGATTTCATCACTTGTGCGTCACTTTCTGAATCATGATAATCTGATTATACACTATGATTTAACTTTCTTGAAAGCTATTACATGAACAAGAATATCGAGATAGCTCCAAAATCGATTATTACTCTATTATTTCGAAATTAATATTGGGTGATGTAGCAGGGATGTTTATTGGGTTTACTTTTAATGATATATACGTGGATGCAGAATGCAATTATGGTGCCACACTACAACCTCAACTGCCACAGCGTGATCTATGCGATCCGAGGCAGTGCACGCATCCAGGTAGTGAGCGACGATGGCCAGACAGTGTTCGACCAGGAGCTCCGAGAGGGGCATCTCGTGGTGGTGCCGCAGAACTTCGCAGTGGTGAAGAAGGCTGAGAACGAGGAGTTCGAGTGGGTGTCCTTCAAGACCAACGACAACGCGATGATCAGCCCCCTCGCCGGCCGGACCTCAGTGATGCGGGCGTTGCCGGACGAGGTCATCGCCAACGCGTACCAGGTGTCGAGGGAGGATGCCCAGAGGATCAAGTACGGCCGGAGGGAGACCACCCTGTTTTCCTCCAGCGGGAGCGGCGGTTCTCTCTCTGAGAGGAGGGCTGAAGCTTAAGCGCCAAAGCAGGAGGATGAACCGTGCGTGTGTAATGCTTTTTGGAGGCAGCGAAAGGCTTTGGGGAGACCCCTCTTAATTAAGTCCTTATGTAGAAGAGTAAGAAGAGGATCATAATAATGAGTATGTAGTAGCTTGTAAGTGTAAGTTGTTTGCACGAGGAATAAAGATCTAAGGCTTTGTGCATCGCCTCTTCAATGGGTATATATTTTATCACGAAATAGATGCGGCTATGAGAAATTAGAACTAAGTATTACAAAGAAAAAGGAGAGATCCTAGGCTATGAGAAATTAGAACTAAATATTGCAAAGAAAAAGGGTAGATCCTAGGTGATCGAGTATAGGAGGAAACATAATGATATACGCGGTCTTTGACATGCTATGACTCTTAGAACTATCATGTTATGATTCCCAAGACTATCATAAACATATAAGTATATGACTCCTAGAACTATCATAGACATAAGTATGCACGCGGCCTTTGGTGGCTGATGCTCAGAGGCCGCCGCCATCGCCACCGTGTTGGTGGGTTTGTGGCCAAATGGTTATTGAGGGCACGCACAGATGCGTGACGGCTTGGATTGGTGTGGTGGCCAAGGCTTAAGCTCAGAGGCAGCGGCGGCGTGGCTAGTTGCTCAGCGCAGCGGTGGCCACATAAATTATCGAGTCTTTTTTCTTTTTCTTTTTTTGACATTGAAAGGGAGAATAAAATATTGGAGCTTGCCCCAATAAAGGGCATCACGAAAGCGAGCACCCAAATGATTAAAACAAATAAGGATATCATAATTATCATAACTTTCGTTCGGAAAGCGAGCACCCAAATGATTAGAACAAATAAGGACATCATAATTATTATAACTTTCATCCGGCGTTCATTTAAATATCATAATTTTATTCTTTTTCGATCGCTTTAAAGTGTCGTAACTTTTATAAAAAAAACATTCATTTGAGTGTCATAATTTTCAATGATCACTTAAATGCCAAAAAAATTAAAAAATGTTCACCTAAGTGTCGGAAATTTGACCTAGTGTACTACTTGTGGTGAATGTTTTAAAAAAGTTACGACACTTAAATAATTAGAAAAAAAAAGTTATGGCATTCAAATAAGCAATGTACATAAATTATGACATTCAAATGATAAAAAAAATTTATGAAACTTAAGTAAACATTGTACGAAAGTAATGACATTTGTGGTTTCTTTCAATTTGTAGGATAGAAAATGTAACCACTCATGGCACTGTGAATTGACTAGGGTGTCCATTGCATCCATAAAAAAACTCTTCACAGAAGCATGTAAGTGTCACGGGTTGATCATTTGAGATCAATAGAGTGCCTAAGCTAAGCATTTCTTACGATAGATCACTCACTCGGATTGTAGAGAGAGAAAGTTCTAGAGAGATAAGTTGTGGAAGATAATGAACTTAGATTGTTGAAAAGACTCAGATGGATACAATGAACAAGAGGACACATCTTCTAATATTAGTGGCCCCTGATTACAATCATTAAGCAATTGATATTTTATTCGGTAGACAAGATTGCATCTCTCGACCTACTAATTATCAACATTTATGCCAAGAGAGTTTTAGACCTTGGTACAATTACCATCTTATCTGTCCCTAGGAATGTTCTAGAAACTTTTGGGGAAACCCTAGACAAACTTGGGTAGTCTTTATCGATCTAGCATGAAGTCACAAGAACCTCGAGACCATGACTCAAGTCTGTCTTCTCTTGGCACAATTACTGTCTCACCCATCCCTAAGAATGTTCCGAAAGCTCTTGGGAAAATCCTAGACAAACTTGGGGGTCTTTATCAATCCAACACAATTCTTTGGTCATATAAACCTTAAGACTGTGACACAAGTCTATCCCATTTAATTGAGTATATTGAGTAAGATGCCATTAATAGACATTGAGCGGAAAAGCTCCATGTTTGAGGACGGGATCTACCACAAATCAAATGCTTTTATCACCTAGTCGAAGGGATCAATAGTACAAAATATGAAAATATTATGACATTTTGATGGTGCTCTCTAGAATTAGACTATGCATACACAATTGGGATTGTGTATCACAACGTATTTGAACACATGAATTTAGATTCCGTTTGTTTTCACGGAAAATAGATAATTTGAAAATATTTTATTTAAAATAATTGTTTGTATTGCTTAATAAATTTTTTATTCTTGATAATAATCTATGTCTTGACAATTTCGTAGATAATGAAAATAATTTTTGTTTGTTCATTTTTTTAAGCGATATAAATAATTATTTTAAAAAAATAAATTATTCATTCTTCGCAAGACAAACGTACTTTTAAAACTATTTTATCTAATATTGAAAAAAAAAACTATTTTACCTAGTAATTATGGGATGATATGCCGTGACAAAGCGAAAGGGTTATGAAAAATTATTAAAAAAAGAAAAATATTCAAAATAACATTGCCATGCGCGCCAATAATACTTTACATCCTCCTATCTTTAAAAACACCACTTTGCACCCGACATCAATTACTATTGTTGCTTTGACCATAAATTGGCCATTTCTTTCTAAAAAACGTCCCCATCAAAATTTTGAATTCTTCAACAAATCAACTAAATTTCTAAACAATTGCTCAATCTCTCTCTCACCGTGGGTGAGCTTTCCTCTATCCCTAAGGTGATAGTTTTGCCCCTTGAAACTTGAGATTTTCTCCAACCTTACCGCAATGCAAATGGCCGAATCCCTACTATTCCCCCTAGATTAACACCATTGCCTGATACCATTTCATCCAAACTATTCCACCATCCCACAGATTATTGATAAAAATGACATTGTATGGGTTTCCACCAAGAGTGGAGAGTGTCGCTACTATAATATAGTAATCCCTCATTACATAATAGAGCTCCCTTCAATTCTCAATCTACCCACTTTTCACATTTATCAGCCAGCTCAAATCTCCCCAAACTTTAAAACCTTGTCTACAATCTAGAGGCTTATTCTTGTAGCTTGATATTCCATGAATGGAGGAAACTTACAAGGATCATCTCTGGATGATAGCACTATGCAGGAGGATGGGTGACCTGTTGACAATAGACAATGTCACTGTGCTGGACGCCAATATCCATGCCATAGACAAATAGGAAAGTGAATTGCTTCTCTATGTAAAATTATTCTCAAAGCCACATGTTAATTTTCAAGCATTCTTAACTACTATGAGGAGAGCATGGAAATTAGAAGATGTTAAATGTGAGGTGATTGAACCTGGGTTTTATGTGTTTATCTTTAATTCGGAGGAAGAAAGGAAGAAGGTCTTACAAACAGGTCCTTGGTCGTTTGCCAACAATTTGCTTATGTTACAAGAGGGTGATCCCAATGTTCCAGAACACTATTATGACTTCTCTCATTATTCATTTTAGGTACACTTTTTGGGGCTTCCTTAGGCTACTGTAGTAGAGGATTCTATACGATTGGTGGCTGCAAAATTGGGTGTAGTGAAGGAAATCAAGATTGAAGCTAGAAATAATAGCTCTCGGAAGATTGGAAAAGCAAAAGTGAGGTTGAATTTGTTAAATCCTCTAAAAACTGGTACTATTATACATGTGGGAGGTAGAAAATGGTGGATCAACTTTAAATATGAGAGGTTACCACACTTTTGTTATTCATGTGGATGTACTGGACATTATGCAAATTTCTGCCCCATAGTACCTTATGAGAAGTTTGGATTACCTCAAGATAACCCAAGGCGATATGGCTCTTGGTTGAAAGTGGAAGTGAAAGACCTCAACCCTTGTTGGAATCCCTTTTATGGAGATATTGATTCCATTCTGGAGGAGGACGAAATGGTGCCTGAAACTCCCATTTCCCCTATTGGTGATGATCTATGCCATAACTACCATATGGCAAATAGTCAAGCTTTAGTCATATATAATCCACCAATACAACAGATAGAGGAATATCAAAAGAAGGAGGAATCTTCTCTACCAAACAAGGGGGAAGAGGGTTCAGCAGTCACTGGAACATAATTATAAGTTCATGGCTTATGATATAAGGGTTGGGCAAACCAAATTAGAAAAATCAGGTTCAAAGAATTAGGCTGTGAAAAAACTAAAACCTTTTGCTCCCTATGAAAAATGAGGAACTTTAGCAAGTCTTGTGGGGGTGGATAAGCTTATGGATGCACCAATTCAGGTATGGGAAGACGTTAAGGAAGGGGCTTTGGTGGCTAGCCCTAATAAGCCACCAAGGAAGACATGAAGCTATTAAGCTGGAACTGTTAATGTGTGGGCTCTCCCTCGACAATTCAACATCTTAGAGCCTTAGCGGCTTGTGAGAAGCCTAATATGGTATTTTTGATGGAAACAAAAAATAGAGAAAATGTGGTAGACTGTACTAAAAAGAGACTTTATTTCCGATACTCTTTTGTTGTTAATCCGGTAGGAACAATGGGAGGATTTGCCTTGTAATGGGATGAGTTATTGAATGTACAAGTGGAGTATAGCTCTAATGAATTGATTGAGGTTTCTTGTAAGGATCCTAATAATGGAACTATGATGAGGATTTCTTGTCTACATGCATCAACAAACTTTCAACAAAGAGTTAACCTATGGAATACTCTGCAGGCTAGGAATGCTTATAATAACTATCCATGGCTATGTGTTGGAGATTGTAATGAAGTTTTGTATCAATGGGAAAAGGCCGGTAAATGTGATGTTGAGAGGTACAAGATTATGATGTTTTGGGAATTTGTAAACTCCTATTCTCTTATGGATATAGAAAGTAAAGGTTGTGCCTTACCTAGACTAACAATCGAGATGGGGATGAGTTAGTGAAGAAGAGACTTGATTGAGCATTTTGTAACCTAGATTAGAGAGTTTTATATCCTAATGCTAAGGCTTTTGCTTTTCCAACTATTGGATCTGACCATAGTCCAATTGTTCTATGTTCAGACTTAACCAGAGCTAAAAAACAAAAAAAGTTCAGGTTTGAAGCTTATTGGATAGAGGCTCCAGGATATAAAGAAGTGGTGGAGAATCCTAATTTCTGGAGTTTCAGCATGTGAGAAAGCCTTATTTGCAGGGGTCCTTTGGTTTTTGTGGAAGGTGAGAAATGCCTGACTTTTCAGAAGTGAAAACCACAACCTAGCTCAATCATAAGTGAAGTGATCATTACGAATCAACTATTCAAAAAGTGAAATCAACATACCGAAAACTGTGCAACCAATCTAGCCTTCTTGCTGGAATGTTGGCATCCTCTAGCTTGTGGGGCGTTGATAGTGAACATAGACACCTCTTGGAGTAGTTCTCATATGGAGGGTTCAATTGTCGATATTTGCAAAGGGATGGGGTCCTTTTAGATGGTTTTGCAAAGAAAGTCCATGCTCCTTTAACCTCAGTAGCTGAAACCCTAGTTGTGTGACACGCTTTGCTTTGGCCGAAGGAGACTTACGATCGAGGGTGGAGGAAAGAACAGAACAATGCAATTGAACTTAAAGTGCATATCGCATGTTATAGCTTATCAGTTGTAGAAGCTATAACGAGCTGGGTGGAGGTTCCATGGGCTGCCGGGTCAATAGTATTGGATTGCTACAAGATGTTGGCCTAGCTCAAAAATGTTAGTTTGATTTATGAACCAAGAGGAACAAACAAGGCCGCGGATTGGGTAGCTAGGGCCCATCGCACCAGCACTCTCCCTACCAATTGGGCTTTTAGGCCCCCACACTCCCTTTTGCTTATTTTATACTTAGACTTCGGAAATGATTGTAATCCACCACTATGGTAATTCGAAATGAAGTTTTTTACAACCAAAAAAAAAAAAAAAAAACTAAATTTCTAAACCTTCCCCCCCGGCCCCCGCCCCCCGTTGCCGTGGCTTGGTGTAGCGAGGATCTCCGTCGCACTCATCATTATTTGTCGGCTCTTGCCTAATAATTTTTTAAATTATAAATTCTTTATATATCTTTTATTTTTTCAATTGTGGCTACAACACTGGCTGTCGCTGGTTATTGGTGAAGGTTGCCTAGCCAGCTACATTTGAAAAAAAAAGAAATAATAAAAAAAGAAAGAAAGAAAGAAAGAAAGAAAGAAATAAATATATATATATATATATATATATGATTTAAATTGTTTGTCAAAAAATTACGAAAATTATTTACATTAATACCGGTTGTAACAAATAGGATAGTAAATGTTCATATCATCAATTTTTGCCCAAAATTGATTGAACTGTTTCATCAAAAGGTTTAGAACTCAATTAATAAAATTAAAAAATCTAAAACTGAATTAGCATAAATACAATAAATTTATAACATTTTTAGTAATTTTTCCCTCGATTCGAGGCCAAGGTTGTCGATGGACGTCAAGAGTGAGAACTCTGAGAGAGAGAAGATCGGAGGCGTAAGTGGTTCAGTAAATATAGAGTTACTCCTCGAGATACTTGCCTTCACTCCCTTCTCTCTCTATGAAAGCTTTTAAGATGCGGCCTAGAGCTTGGAAGCCCACAGTGACTTCCTCATAAGTCTGTCGATCGGGCGCACCATCCCATCTGAACACAGTTCCGGTCACTTCCGAAAGCACCTTTATCTCGAACTTTAGAAGCTTCGCGTGGTCGCCAAGCAAGGCGAAACGCGTCCCCGCTTCAGTTTCAGACTTTTGCCGATTCCTATAATGCCTATGCGTAGAACTCTGGCGTTATTAGCAAGGTCATGAAGTGGCATGCCAAAATGTAGATTTTGTACCCTCCCATGTTTCAAGTTCATGCAGGCAAGTACAGGTTTTAAATTCATTTAATTTAATCACAACTGATAGATTTTAATTAATAAAATTCACCCTTCACGGAAGAACTTATATCCAGTGAATGTATCTTTGCTTTTGTATTATAAATTACTATTTATCCTCTTTATATGAGTAGTTTTGTCTATCTAGTACCATGATCTTACTCATATCATCTCTAAATTTTTAATATGTCCAATACAGTCTATGAACTTTGGTTTAATGTGCAATATAGTTCCTAGATTGTATAAAAATGTTTAAAAGTTTAAAGACCACCGAATAAATTAAGCCTAAAGTGGGGCCAATTTTCAAAGAAAAGGTCTAGAGTGAACTTTCTTCCATATAAAAGTTTAAAGTGCCAAGTTACTTTGAAAAAGGGGTGTGATTTCGTTGGCCAGCCAAATGTTTATCAGTGGACATTTTCCAGTCACTTAAACAAGGCAATTCTGTCCAAAATTTGCAATTGTAAAAAATATAAAAAAGAAATCCCCAAATTGAAAGAAGTGGGGCCATTTTTTTCAAAAACATATTGCAGCCATGAAAATTTCATCAGTCGGCTTGCTTAAATACTTATTTGAGATTGATTTGGCTATATTAGACCCTTATTTGGAATAAAGTGTACTTTGATTCATTTCTCAAGAAAATGATCCCACTTCGAGTGCTTATTTGGAATTTTTCCTAAACTTGTCTCTCTTTAGAGAAAATAATTATATGTTCATCTTGTCTGTATTCTCATCATGTTATCTCTAGTTTCCTTTTAGCATGTGGTCTTGGAAGTTGAATGAAGATCTTTGCCCATGTAACAGTACGATGGAAATTAATTATGAAAAGAAGGAAAAAGAAGTTTCGAACCCCCTAAACAACCCATTTTTTCCAATTGATAATTTAAAATTTAAAATTTACCTTATTAAGTTCGTGAACTTGTAGAATTTTTTTTATCCATTTCAATAACGGTTAATTAGAGGGGAAGCATCAGTCAACACCAACAAGAATCTAACATGGAAAACTTTTTATTGCTTTGGACTATTAGTTAATGCATTAGACTAAAAATGTTGAAGATGAAAACCACTAGATCGGCATAATGAGATGTCTCAAGTACTGAACACAACTTTTCATGTTACTCCAATGAACATGTAAGCTTCATTTAACTCGGACTTAAAGCCAAAGATATGCGATTAGGAAATTTAAATAGATTCACCGACTTGATTAGTCAAATTAAAAATTTAAGAATTTGATTTAAGAGTTGGCACAAATTCAAAGATCAAAAGAAAAATATAACTAAAAGAAATGATAAATTTCATGCAGGACACTAATTGCTACCGTGAGTTCTATACTTTGATGAGGAAGGAAGAATTGTCATATGTTCTTATAGCCTTTCTAATGATTAAGTTGTTCAGTGAAAGATTCCTAAACATATTAACAATCTAAATTTTCATGTTTTGAAAGGACCAAAAAAAAATAAAAATACGAGTTAACTTTTCTCACATTTTCCCCCTTCCACCATTTTCATCGCTCTGACATTCTCTCATCGGCGAGAAGACAAATTTGCCCTCCTCTTTCGATCCTTCTCTCCTCGTGCAACCGACCACAGCTCATTGTCCCAAATGTCCAAACCCTAACAACTCCAATAGATCACAAAACTGCTCCGACCGACCACCAGCCTCCGCCGTTGGATGCCGCCCCATCGCCTCCGGCCACGGTCGAGCTCCACCACGCCACTCCCGCCGCCGCCGCCACCGCCAGCGACGGGGCCCTCTCTCTCGGCTACCCAAGTACCTGTGCCAATCGATGTTCCGCCAAACTTTTGGAGGAGCTAGAAAATTTGGGCAGTGAAATAGCTTCCTGACAAACTGTTCTTGGGCGCTGATGCTCAACAATCCGTGAAAACCTTCTCCGATTCCTTCTTTTGAAGCTAAGCAAAATCACATCAATAGAGCACGACCCCATTGTTATTTTAGTATAGCTCACAATTCTCGACCAGAGTCTCTTCATTCTAATGGCGGCCAAGAAGCTGGTCCGAGACTTGGTGCTCTTGGGGCAGCCCCTTCGTCTCCACCTTAGTTCTCATACCCAGGTTTTTTCCTCCCTTCTCGAGCTCTTTCTTGTTTCTTATCTCTATATTTCTTGCAATAGCCAGGAAAATTTCTGGGCTTTTGTTCCTTTTTCTCTGTATTATGTAATTCTTTTTATGTGGGTTTGTTAATTGAATTGTCGTATAGGCTTCCAGTTCGAGGCTGAGGTTGATTACCGCGGGTGGGCACTCGTGTAATCGTCGATATAGCGTGTTTAATGAGTTCTCTAAGAAAGTTAAAGGCGAAGCTAGCGGGTATGCCGATTTTTAGTACCTTCACTCCTCTTCTTCTGTCTTTTTTTCTTCTTCTTTTTTTGGTAGTGGAGACGCTAAAAATGAAAATGTTCACAATGCATACCGAAAGGATACCAATGAAGCCGATCATTTATGACTAGTTCGAACATCAGGAGCGGTCTGATCAGGGGGCACTCGTCTGTGCTTACTGGGTTCAATGCTCTTTCTACCTTTAGGACTGTTGCCCTCTTTCTTCGCTCTTTCATGTTATTGTGGTCTTGGTTCACATTTTAGTCTCGTTTGCTTCTGGTAGCTCGTGATTGGAGATTTACCGTCGCTTACAATCATATGGAAATAATCTGTAAAATGAAGTATCCTTTCTACGGTTCAAAACATGTGTAAAGGCTCGACCCTTTTTTTCTTTTGGCCAAGCTCATAATATATTGATTTGCCATTGCGGAGCAATTTCCTTTCGTTTGCTGTGAGACTCTACTTATGGGATATCAAGATGCACATTTACCATCTGAGTGTCATATAGATTGCAAATAAAGAAATGGTGAAGCTTCACTATATCGTGCATGAGTTTGGCTATAGCAGTTAAATAAAGGAGTGAGTACTTTTTATGTTGTCTGCTTCATTGTTTTGGGTACTTGGACTTTCAGACAAATGATATTGGTTGGCTTAATATTTGATTAGTGTGCTTGGTTCCCTTGAGAGGCTTATTCATGGTAATGATCTTCTTCAATCCTTTGGTCATAGCAATCCAGAGTTTCAAAAGTCAGTGAAGCAGCTGAAAGAAAAAGCAGAAGAGCTTAAAGGGGTGAAAGAGGAGCTTAAAGTTAGGTAATTTGCAAATCTGTTGTCTGAAAACCTTTCATTGGCGAGATTGTAGTCCCCTCAACTAATCATCTGACTATCTGAGACATACTTCTTATGTCATGTTTGGTTGAACATCTGGATAAAGAGCTAAGGATGTAAACTGGCTTTTACAGAACAAAACAGACGACTGAGCAGTTGTACAAGCATGTTGATGGTGTTTGGACAGAGGCTGAAGCTACAGCAAAGAAGGTCTGAATATCTTTCCTTCCTTTACTTTGCTTTTGGGCCAGAAGAGGGTCTGAATTGATTCCCTTGGGATATGCCTTGGTCCTGGAAAGTGAATTCGTTGAAGCTACAGACTCTCAAAATCTAGTATAGTATTTTCTCGTTCATTAAAGTCAATAGATTTAATAACTATGAACTTGGTCTTGTTTTCTTGGTGAGAAATTTAGTATACATAAAAGTTATACACTTGGCTACCTGGTAGGTAATATTGTGCTTCTGTGTGGTGATTCTTGTTTCTCTTCTGTCTATGTGCCTCTTTTGTGAGGATTTTTTGAGTCCTGGTGGAAATCATTAATACTCTTTGGGGTTTTTTGTTTTCTATAATACTGCATTATCTCCAGGTTTCTGCCAATGTGAAGGAAAAAATTTCTTCTGCAACTGAGGAGGTGTGGTTGCTTTATCCATTGTAATCCTGATAACGCTTACTTATATGCAAGTGACTGTTTGGAACTTTATTTTTTTGTGTTGCTTTTAGGTCAAAGAACAGTTGGGGATTGGGAAGCAAGAGGAATCAGCATCTGCGAGTGGTTCAGCAAAATACGATGCTCATGCCAAAGGTGGAAATGAGGAAAAATCAACGGAAGAAAATTCCAAGCAGGCTGGTTCTGGTGATAACACAGAATCATTTTTTGGCAAATACAGAACAAGCTTCTTTACCTCTTCTCCTAAAGTCTCATCGACTTTCAAGAAGCTGAAGGAAGTAAAGGTTGTTGACTTGGCAAAGAAGGGATATGATATTGTCAAGGATGAGTTGAGTGGTAGCCCCAGTAAAAGAAAGCATATGGAACATGCACCAACTACGTCAACAGTCGAAAGAAGTACAAGAACTGATATAGTTATACTACCTTCTAAGCAGTCTCCGTGGAGTAAAAAGTGGGAAGCATTTAAGGAGAAGGTAATGCTATTCTACTAGTTGTTTTATGCATGGAAGTTGTTTGCAGATTTAAAGAATATTACAGATTAACTAATCATGGTTCTTTTTGTAGGTCAAGGGGCATCCCATGTTCAAGCGTATTGGTAACGTGAGCGAGCCAGTTGTAACGAAAAGTCACGAGGTACGCGCCAAAACCTTTTGCAACACTTCCTTGGAAGTCTTTACGCTCATTGTCAGGTGTCTGTTCCATAGGATTGACTTGTTTTCTGGAAAAGCACATGTTGTTCGACTCTGTTGACATTTTTCTTTGTTAATCCTCCCTCCTCTCTTGTCTGAGTAATATCACCTTACATGCATATTGGTAAGGAAAGAAGGAAATTTTTTGCTAATAAGGAGATTTTATGTGATGGTGTTGCATTGAAAGACCCCTTAAGTCACTGGAGATTTCTGAAGGTAGCTGAACTTACTGACAGCTGCTCATATATATCATCTGGGCATTTGCCCTTCTTTCTTTACTCAAGGACATCATGTAGATATGCAATTGTTACTACAGAAAGAGTTGATATGATTGGTTATAAAGCCCAGCTGAAGACTTGTGATAATGATACATTAAAAATTCTTACTCAGGTTAATTTGCATAAATAGGCCTCACCATAAGTGAGTGGCCAAGTGCTTGCTTCAAATCCAACAGATCTTGTATTTGATTCACATTGTCACAAGTAACTTTGGTGCCACACCCATCAACCTATGGTTGGGAGTTACTTGGAGGCGTTTTTTTAAATGCCTTATGTTAAATTGTCTCGCACATAGTATACTGTATGTAATTTTCTGGTTCTGGTTACAAAAGAAAGTAGTACACATGTTTAACTATGTCTGACTTTACTTGATTCAATAGATTGTCACATTTGGTCATTATCATGTTGTTGCTTGGTATATGTCTGCTTTATATAAAAGAAAGCAAGTTATTATATTAAGCATAATTTAAACTCTCATCCATTTTGAATTATGCCTGTTTGACTTTGCAGATTGCTGAAGATATGCGGGAGAGATGGGAAACTAGTGACAACCCCGTTGTGCATAAAATTCAGGAGTAAGTTGTTTGAGTCTCTCTATCTCTTCCCCCCCGGGGGGCGCAACCCCCTTTTCCTGTGGTTTCTCGCCTTCTCCTTTTGCATATTTGTGGATGCACACCATTGTGTACGTATTGATGCGGTGGGTGCACAGACCTGGACATTACATGGGCACACTAAACAGCAGCACATACATACAAGCATACTTCATGTGTGGGCCTGCAGTCCTTGTTTCGTGCTTCAAAATTAAGGCTGTTATTCTTCTGATTTTTATCTTTCTTAACAGTCTCAATGAAACTATCTTTCAAGAAACAGATGCTGCAGCATCAATGAAGGAAATACGCCGGCGAGACCCGTATGGCACATTCCTATTTTTTTTGCGGTTTCAGTTTTACTTGGTTCTCCTGTGAAATTTTATCTCACTGACATCTGGTGCTTTGATGGTGGGCTAGATCTTTCTCTTTACCAGAGTTTGTGGCTGAAGTCCAGGAAGTAGTAAAGCCTGTGCTTAATGCTTACATTAAGGTAGATAATGAGCTTAATTCCTAAAGATTGATTGTCCTCTTTTTTTTCTTTTTTTTTGTATTCCTTGTAATGAATTCTCCTTAGGAAAACTGAACTTCAGCTACTTTTATCCATCATCATGTTTGTGTGCGCTTTGTGCAGGGAGATGTTGAAACTCTAAAGAAATATTGTAGCTCCGAAATTGTTGAGAGATGCAAAGCCGAGCATGGTGCTTATCAGAGCCATGGCATTTTTTTCGACAATAAGGTATGAGTTAAGGCACATCTAATTATCTAAGTGAAGTGTTTACTCTTTTACTCCAGCCTTTGTGAAGGAGAATATAAAGAGAAGTTGCTGACAAAATTAATTGACATCCTTTTTTTGTTTCAATAATTTTCTAGTTTCACTTATGTAGTAGTAACTGTGTAAGTAATAGATGCCAGAATTTTTGTAAGAACAAAGCAGAAATGAACATATTGTGTATATGCAAATTAACTGCAATGTGGGTAAATTGTGGAGGCACCCCTGCTGTCGGTTTTTACTTCTATTTAGGTGTCAATACAAGCAATGTTACTTGCCCTCGGGTATGGTTGTCTGACAGAGATATATCTAGGTTCCTACTCATTTATGAATTAAGATGGGTGATATGTTGAATTGGCATGTGTAAAATATACCTGAATCTTTGTGATTTTTTGGGTCATATTGTCGTTATTCTTCTGACTTTATGATACATATTTTATGATATTCTTCATTATGATTGTTTAGATTTATAGTAGTTCTGCAAAATGACATGAATGATTCAATAGTTGAATTTTAGATGAAGTGTCTTACGACGCGCATGTCAAGCTGGTAGAAGAGTTGGAGTATACAAATACGACACAATCTACAATTATCACATGTCTGTATGTGCTTTTTTGGTTTTGAATTCTGATAGCGGCTTCTTTTGAATTGCCGTATTGCTCTGTTATCTCTATTTTGCAGTTTTTTTATTTTCACCTTACTTTTGTTATGGCATTGCGTCTTGATTATTTTGTTCTAGCTTTGATGTCCCCGCAATGATCGTGGAAGCAGTTATTTTTATTTTTTATATTTTTGCTATTCCTATTAGATATTGCAAGTTCATTTGCTGTACTATCATGGTTTGTTGGTTCAGAGTGTCACGTTCTGTTGTAGTATATTTATGCTTGTTCTAACTCTTCAATTCTATCCTGAGCAGATTCTGCATGTGTCTGATGTTGACGTAAGAGAAACAAAAATGATGGGCACTTCACCAATTATCATCGTCGGGGTATGATTATTCTCTGCTACTTGTGCTGTTGCACACTTGTTATTTATCTGTAGGAGCTTGTTATTTACAAGCAAAATCTCACTGATTTTCACTAATGGCAGTTTCAAACTCAGCAAATATATTGCGTACGTGACAAAAATGGTGCCATAACTGAAGGTGGCAAGGTAAGCCAAACTTTTGATTGGACAAGGCCAAGTGATTAAGCCAATTTTTTGTGTTGAATGCAAAAAGGAAAGCTAAATCATTCAGTTGGTGAATGCTGTTTTCATAGTTGCATGTGCGCTCTTTTGGACAATGGCTTCCTCTTTGTGTGTTAGTCTCAACTTTCATGAAAGGGAAATGGCTTAAAGTTTAATCTTTGCACCTAATTTAGCTAATTATGGGGCAGCATGGTTGTTCTTATTTCATGAGTACTGTCAAAAAGGTTCTGATTCCATAGTCTAAGATGTAAGAAGTGAATTATCAAATCGAAAAGGAGAAGGAGAACACTTGCTTTAGTATTAGGACTTGTACCTAAGAATGTATGAAATAAATGGCAGCATGTAGTTTTCTCACACTTAGGTTTTTGCTAAAGATAAAAGATTATGGTGGTTTCCCTTACCAAAAAAAAAGATTATGGTGGTTTTAATTTTTCCAAAGTCTACATCCCACTTTCAAACATCCAAGGAAACTTTATCTTTTTGATTGTTAATCTTCATTCTGTGAAGATTAAATCCTTTATGTGTGCTTTGATTCACTATCTCTCTCTGAAGGGGAGAAATACTAAATGTATGAGAGTACAAAGAGATTAAGCTTTTAGGAATCAAAAAAAATATTGAAGGGGATATTATGTTTCCTGTAGAGTGGCCTGTTTGTGGTTAGTCTGACTCAATTCTCACTGAAATCTAGTGATGCTCTTGTTACTGTTGTAGGCTGAATTTTTGAACATGTAAAATTTCTTAATTCATAAACCAGATTGTCTCAATATCCCTAGACCCATGATCGTGCTATAGGATGGAATTGGAAAGGCAATCATTAGTGGAATTAGGCAATGAGATTGATTATCTAGTTCTTGGATCGGCTAGTCCTAACTGCAGAATCATTCAAGATTCACCGTTTTCTTCATTTTGAAATTCTCCTCCCTGGTGATGACATTTCAGTCCGACTTGATCAAGTCAAATCGAGTTCCAACACGAAGATAAGTTTGCAGCACAACTCAATTAACTATGGAGCCACACATTATAATAATGACATAGAAGTCATATTCTTTCTGACAAAAGTGTTGCAAATATTGACGTGCATGGCTTAGTTGTAGATCCCTTTGTCACCCCGTTGTTGTGTTTAACATGGGTATGAAGCCCTATTGATGAAATGTTATGAAGAGTGATTGATGTCTCAGAATGTAATCTGATATTGGTTTGTGTAACCAGGATACAATACACACTGTCTACTATGCCTGGGCAATGCAACAAGTGGATCCGGAAGAGCTTGGGGCAGATGCTATCTACCCCATCTGGAGGTTAAGAGAAATGCAACAAATTGGCATCCAAGCTCTAATATGATGGTGCTATACTTATTTAATCATTGATTCAGGGAAAAGACAGGCATCATTCTTGCGTTGGGGTAGATTGATCAGTTGCTTCGTATAGTAATGAGTTTGATTTATTGCTGAGATTGAGATAGAAGCATCCAGGTAGGATATTCCCTTTTTTCATTTGAGGGGTTTTGATATCGACAGGCTGCTGCCAATTTTGAGGGATTACTGTCACAGAAAAGAAAAGTATATTTTTTGATGTTTCATCCTGTGTAAAATAAATCTGGAAAAATCATGAGAATGATTGGAAAGTGGTATACTGCTGTTTCCATTCGATTCTAACCGTCATTTTAGCAGTCACTTCTGATAATATATCTGTAGCAGCGTGCTGTTCTACTCTATAAATCCTCATTCAAGCAATTTCAGTTTCAAGTAGTTTGGCTCTTGATGTCTGATATAAGATGCAGTGTATTATTATATGGCTATGGCCTTGTGGCACTTTGGCATGCCACAAGTATCGAGCCCTGAATAGGTTGTTGATCTTGCTTCAAGCGTCTTATGGTACCTCGCATCCAATTTTATGCTCTCTGTAGGTCGCCTAATGCGGTTTCGATTTATCTTTCCCTCTGTGCTCATGCCTCATGCGGTTTTGATGTATCTTTCTCTGCGTGCTCATGTTTGGATTTCTTCATTGGGATTTAAGTTTAATTGTCACCCTGCATATATTCTCCAGTCAATTAGTACCTTCCATGTTCTCTTCAGTAGAAATTTGGGAGCAATTAGTACCTTCCATGTTCTCTTCAGTAGAATTTGGGAGCAATTTGTCCTCCCCCGCAACCGGTGTATAAACAGTATTTGTATTTCCCTTAAAAATCGAGAGAATTATCAGTAATTTCCCCTAAAAACCGAAAGCAGTACAAATTGGACGGTGTAATTATTGGTAGAGCAAAAATAGTAAAGGATATTAGTGAGAACCCATCTATGCTCTGAACAAAAAAATGATTTCGAAGTGTGCTTTTAGAATTAATTCTAAGTCTCTAGATATTAAGAAAGGATTTATTTGGTTTGTGGAAAATGAATGATTTATAGATATTTTATTAAAAATAATTACTTATATTTATTATAGATATTGGATGACAAAAAATATTTTTATTGGTCACAAAAATATTTAGACAGAAATGTTAAATTTATTGATATTAAATGGATTAAGAGAGGAGAATGAAAGTAGAAATAAACCAATCGAAGGAAATTTTAGAGGAACGGAGGAAGAAGGAAATTCCCCTATCGCACTTGGAGTTCTGATATCAAATACGGTCTATGCTAGCTTTCGGAGAAAGAACAAATTCTTGAAAAAAATATAAGGGAATCAGTCCAACGATTTTTTCATATTAAAACTAGACATGCTAATGGGCACAGAAACATATCAATGTGTTGTTAATGAAACGACTTGATTGCTCAATAAAATTCCACACTTTAAGGGTAATTTTGTCATTTAGACAATACCAAACAATGAAAAATGATTTCACACTTTAAAATTGTTGTACTTCATGGGTAGGGAGATTTCAAATATAGATTGAAATTATTCTTTGAATCTTCATGCATTCATCAAATTAAGGGCTACAATTGAAATTTCATACATGTCTTCATGATTTATCAAACAATGCATGAAGTTTCGTAGGTTTAAAAGTTTATTTGAAATAAAATTAAGCACATAACAAAATTAGCGACTCTAAAGTAAGAAGGGCAATATCTAATTTAGCATAAAAAAATTATCCTCTTTTTATTTATTAAGGAAATACTCAAAATACATTAAAGCTGAAGAATATATAAAATTCAGGATGTGTCGTGGATTGTATTATAGGTCAAGGAACCGATCCAGAAAGCCAAAACTATAATACAACCATTTAGAATCAATAAACTTTGAGGAAGTATAAATTAATTTTTATGATCCATTATAATTTGCTCGGATGTATATCAGGTTTTACCTCAACTTATGCAAAGAAACCATGAAAATGATCAGATAATTAATTAGTGGACTATATGGCATTCCATACTATGCAAAAGAATTTAAGTATTACACCAAATTCATACAAATAAGAATGAACAAATTTCCGACCAAAATAAAAAAAATGAACAAATCAAAATCAAAACAAGATACTTAAAAAGCATTTCTTGAAAATCTAAGTTGAACAAACAAAAAGAGGTCTAAAAAATAGTGATCTTCGGATTATAAAAAAATATTTGTTGACATATTTATTGACCTAATTGTTTATAATTACAATAATGCTCATGTAGTTGTGCTTCGCCCTAAAAGCTCATATATTAGCAACAAAAAAACTAATTAAATTCATGAACGGATAATCAATCCTGAAAATGTTTAATAAAAAACAAACTATAAATGAAATTGCATTGTGTCGTTGGGTCTATAGTAGTTGGATTCATGATTCAATTTTACTCTTTACTATCAAATCCCCAAAGTAGAACTATTTCTAGCCAACGAAGCTAATTTTAAAGATAATAATGCAGTCCCAGAATTGAAATGGGAATAATCTCACAAATTCTCATCAAATTAATCCAAGATTATTGCCGGAAATGCACAAACAAAAAGTATTGTAGACTCTCTCACGATTCATTGTTAAAGAACCTGAAAATGAACAAATGGAAAGATTCTCTCATCGATTCATTGCTAAATAGATCAGAAAACATAAACAAAGTCAGACTCCAGCGATTAATCATGATTATTGTAAGATCTAATCCTTAAATAGCAAAAGGAACTTATTTCAGCATTTTAGGACCATATAACTGACAAGTGACAAGAAATATAAATGAGCTATAGCTACATTGACAAGATAGATGAATCAAATAATGTCATATCTAGTAAAAGAGAGAAGGCATTTACCAATTGATTCCAAAATGATTAGTGTCTAGATTCTTTCACTGCTTTTGTAAAGTTAGACATGAACTAGAAAACTAGGGAAGAGAATGACCTTCAACTTTCTTTCTACTTTTGTGAAGTTTTGACATGAACAAGAGATCCACAAAGAAGATGGAGCTTTCACTCTCTCACTAATCAAAGAGTTACACATGAGTGGTGAAATTTCAATGTGAACTAGAGGAGAAGGAGAAGGAGAAGGAGAAGAAGAAAGATGATTTTTAAGAAAATAACAATTATATCAGGGGCATGATAAATCTTATTTACCTCTTTATCCCACCCACACATGGTTTTTTTTTTTTAATTATGATTATATCATTTTTATATCCGATTTTATTATATTTTGAATAATAATCGAACACAGGATATGATATGACTTTTATTCTGACTACTAAACGTAGCCTATGAGTTTACTTTAATGGCGGTCCATGATAATGGATTGTTTTGAGATGGGTTTTCCTGAGAAGGGTTAAGGCACGCTTGTTGCTACTTTTGAACTCTTGTTAATTTTCGTTCTTCAAATGCAACCATCATTTGTCTAAGAAGCAAGAGGCAGGCGAGCAAACGCCCCTTTTAATTTTTTTTTTGAGAAGTAATTCTCATTTTTTTTTTTATAACCAAGAGGCATAGGAGCAAACGCCTTGCTTGAGACAACCATAAGGGTCACAAATCTGTTAAGTCCAGACATTTAATACTTGGCATAAGTACAGCGGGAGTGCTACAATTTGGAACGGAGGGACACTTAAGTGTCATAACTTACAAACGGTACACTTAAGTGTCATTTTTCAAAAAAAAAAAATGGAGCACTTTAGTGACAAGTGATCGGAACCTTGCCGGAAATCCTATGTGGCATTTTTTTTATTAATTTTCTTGCCTATGTGGCTCGCCAGAAACACTAAATCGGTGAAAAATCAGCCAAAACGACATCGTTTTGGCTGACGTGGATTTATAAAAATTTATTAATTAAATAATATTAAATAATAATAAAAATATTATTATAAAATCGATTTTATTTAAAAAAAAGAAGAAGAAGGGGATCGGCGAGGGCGAGCAGCCCTCGCTGCCGCCGCCGCCGTCGCCATCGCCCTCCACCCTCACCGGGAAGGGTCGGTGATGGTGGGGAGGGTCGGTCGGGGTCGCTGGCCACTGGCCGAGGCTCGACGACCTTGGCCGACCCTCCCCATTGTCGCCGGCCCTTCCCGGTGAGGGTGGGGTGGCGGTAGCGAGGGCTGTGCAGCCCTCGCCGATCCCTTTCTTCTCTTTCTCTCTTTTTTTTTTTAATAAAATCAATTTAAATTTTTTAAAATCTGACGTGAACAATTTCTTTTATTAAAATTGGCACGTGGATTTTTTATTTTGAAAAAAATGCTCCGTCAGCAAATGAAGCCGTCGGAAAATGGACATGTGGCAATTTGGCTAGATTTTTTCATCGTTGGTATTTAAGTGATCCCTTTTGTTTCGATTTTGGCACTTAAGTGTACCGTTTGTAAGTTATGGTACTTAAGTGTCCCTTCGTGCCAAATTATGGCACTTCTGGGGTTCGTACATCCTTAATACTTGCAAGTGATGGTGATATTTGAACATCAGACCTTCTAATTTTAAGCAGAAAATCCCAATGACCCAACTACATAAACTCAAAAAAAGGATATCACAAGTATCATAATTTTCATATGGTACTAATTTGAGTGTCATAATAGGTTTTTTTTCAATTAATTGAATGCCATAACTTATGTGCAATATATACTTGAGTATCATAACTTTTTTTTCGAACCATAATTTTTTAAAAGCATTTACCACAAGTGTTACACTACATCGGATTTCTAGTACTTGTGTGAACATTTGTAAAGAATTATTGATACTTAAGTGATAGATTGAAAGTTTGACACTTAAATGAATGCTTTTTGAAAGTTATGATTTTTAAGTGATCGCAAAACGTTACGAGACTTAAGTAAACGCCATACAAAAGTTATGGTATATGCGGTGTCCTTGTCGCGCACAAACTGTAATGGTTGGATTAACAAGGATTTTATGGACTACGCCAACTCTAGTGTATGTGTTAACAAGAACTTCATGCTTCACCGGACGAGACCAAAATTGACTAAATTTATAATTATATAAATTATTTTGGAATTTTCGTTTTAACATAATTTGTTTGGACCTGATGCCATGGGCACGATTTGCATCCATTTGTTTTACAAAAAATATTTTCAGAAAATTCATTTTTTAGAAAAATAAGAACATTTTTTGGTATTTAGCTAAAATCTAAAAAGGAATCAAAAAATATTTTTCATAATTTGGTTTGATTTTTCTAATACATATACACTTTTTGAGCATTAGAGACTTGCGCATGGGCATCAAGATCCCCAATTAGCATCAATGGACCTCATCTCGAACAAGGACACTAGGGTCTCAAGCAAGAGCATGGGTCTTTGCATGGCTTCTTGGCTCCTCGACCTGAGCCATGATGCTCGTGCTTGATTCTCTGGTAGTTGAACCTGAATCTACCAAGGATGAGCACAGGACCCTAGTGACTCGGGTCCTTGGCGCTTAGGCTTGGGTTCCCGAACTCAAGCCTTGGTCCATCGAGGTTGGCCTCAAGTTTCTCAAGTTGGGGACCCTAAGGCCAACCTTGACAGACCCGAGCTCAAGCGTGAGGGATTTGGGCATGGGCATTGGGACCTGAACATTGCCTTTGTGAACTTGGGCCTAGGGCACAAGGGATCCAAGCATCAATTATCAAGATTCTGCACTTAGCTTTTGTGGACACGGGCACTGAAGCCTAGTGTTGGGGTAGTGGGCACGAGCACCAAAGCCTCTGGCATGGCCTCAATGGCTCGGGCTTGGGCACTAGAGACCAAAGCATCGGTTTGGAGCTCGGGTGCTGAGGATCCAAGTCTGGATGTCGATGTAGAAATAGAAACAACTTTGGAAACAAAGGGGACTAAACAAGAATAAGAGGGATCCATCAAAGAAGATCCTGCTCCATACCTTTTTTTGGAGAAAAAGAGAGGATCCAGACAAAATCGATGAAAGGGAAGAGATCCAAGTGAATGAAAAGGAAAGAACAAGGGATGAATTCAACTTTGGTACTCAAACATGAGTATTGGGGTTGCGAGCTTAGCCTCAATGGCTTGAGGTAAGGCATTGGGACTTGATTCTGGATGTCATGACTCGGGAATGAGCATTAGCGTTTCCATGCCCAAACATAGAGTTTTTGGTCAACTATTGATATCTAGTCATATTTTCAAAAATAATTTTTGATTTTCTTAAGAAAATTATTTTCTTAAATTTAAACATAAGTTTTCCATTGATTCATTTCAGCACTCTTCGATGCTAACAACCGCTATTTAATGAGCTAGCTCCACTACTAGGGCTTATCCGTATCTTACCATTTCTTTGGGATTGAAGAAGCAAATCTGAAGAGACAAACCTTCCGTTCTCCAATAAATAAAATTTTGAATTCAAAAACAAATTTTCGAAACTACCAATTTCCCATCTACTGTGCTATCTCAACTTAGAACAACTAGTCATTAAAAGAGCACATTTAATAAGAAACAGCCCCTTTTATCATCAGAGCAAGCACATCTACATTTAGATAGAAGGCCACTTTATTATTATTCGATTGACGCAAAAGTTTCTCATAAACATGCTCTTAGTTCTCTTCTCAATCCCGCCTACAACTTAACCCTTCTCTTACTCTAGAAGAAGGATTTTTAGCATCAGTGACCCTTTACTACCCTACCATGCCATATTTTAACCATAACCTTCGCGCTACTTAGGCAACAAAATGTACATCGGACTCAGATTTAAGACATGGGCAGATTCCGGCGGCTCGGCGACAAGAGGAACGTCTGGTGCTCGCGGTTGTACTTGAGCTCCTGAGCGTCCCTCGGCGACATCTGGAAGGAGTTGGTGATGACCTGGATCGGGAGGGCCCTGAACACCGAGGTGTAACCCGCCAGCGGGCTCTTCATAGGCTGGCTTGAGGTCTTGAAGGTGATCCACTCGAACCCGCTGTCGCCTGCCCTCGCTGCCGAGGTGAAGAACTGCGGGATCACGAACATGCTGCCCTCGCTCACCTGCTCGTCGAACACGTTCTGGCCGTTCTGCCCGACGATCTGCACCTGCGCGTCGCCTTGGGTCACGTACACAATCCTGTGGTCGGTCATCGACCAGTGCGGCGAGTACAGCGCATTCTGTAGCACAGAAGATGGGAGTTGATTGGACTCTGATTATCGCTAGGCAAAGTGTTTAAGTTTGGACAACACGGAGAAGAATCATAGTATTTTGTTAAGATTATGAGTCGCATGTTGGATTCCGCGTGGGTCTCGTTACCGGAAGAAGACGGCCTCGCTCAGCGCTCATGTCCATATAACGCAGGATGGGGAGCTTGTGCATGTTGACGATGTTGACCCGCCCGGCCTGCCTCGAGAAAAAGTCGGCTTCCCTTCGGAAGTCAACATTCTGCTTGATCTTCATAGTGCAGAACGTCTCTTCTAACCCGTTTTGCGAATTCAACGGCCAGTGACGGCCTGGTCGGCCCGGTCGGCCCTGTCTACTTTGTCTTCGCATCCCCTCCTGCTGCTCCTCGTACTCATCATACTCCTCATCATCCTCCTCAGGTACTATCACTCTCATCCTCTCACGGACGTTGATCATGAATCCCCTGTCGTTCTGCTGTTGCAGCCTCTGAGCTATTTCAGCCGGAACATTGAACGACTCCGCGATGAGTCCAGTGTCGAAGGCTTGGAAGATGTTCTGGAAGTTGTACCGCCCGCTCTGGCGGCGGCTCTGCTGGCCCTGTTGGCGGCCTTGCCCGCTGAAGGATCCAGCGAGGAAGAACGACTGTTCAGTTTCCAAAGGTCAGCCACATGCTAATTAAACAAAGTAAGTTTATGATAGATCAATGTAAGAATATTGCCTAATTTCCATTTCTTTTTCAATAAAATGGATATTTATACTTTTCCGCCCAACTAATATAAGATGTACATGCATGCCCAAAAATTTAATTCGAATATCTGTGCAGGCAATACAAATGGACATAAAAATTTGGGAAAGCTCCTTAGTCATTACCCTTAGTCTTTGATCGAGCTGGTTACCCTCATTGTTGAGGTCAATGACAGAGACGGCAATGAGTTCTTCATCGCCGTCGTTGTGGCACCAATGTACCGTGCCTTCGGGGATGGCGATGATGTCGCCTTGGCGGATCCGGTGAACCTTCTGGTGTTGGTCCCCGCTTCCCTGTTCCCCTTGCTGGCCCTCTTCCTGCCATCTCCTCCCTCTTCCGCCGCTGCTGCCAGAGGATCGATCTGAGTGGTATGTCTCGGCACATCCCGGGTAGGTTATCCCCAGCAATCCCCTACCTGTGATACAATTTTATTTAAAGTAACAAATAAGGACATGCAATTCCAGATCATGAAAGACAAGTGCATGCAAAACATTAATCATCGGTAAAAAAGTTACGATTTTATGATTAAGCACCGCTAATGCATAAAACGATGACCTTGCTCAATGAAGACCAAGCGAGGGGCGTTGGTGAACTCGGGCAAAAAGAGGGCGTTGGGCCGCAGGACGTTGCGGATGGCGGCAACACCAGCGCACTGGAACTGCTCGTCATCCTCGGACCAGACCTCGGCGACGCCGCCCTCGAATTCAAGGCGCTCGTCCGGCTGGGTGGCTCTGATCCTCTGGAGCCTGCATTGCTGGGCCTCGCTGAGCCCGGTCGTGGCATAGCCCTTCCCGAAGGCCGCGTGCGCGAGCAAGCAGAGGGTCGCGGCTAGGAAAGCTAGTCTTGAACGAGCCATGGACGTCGATGACACAGCAGTGATGGGATGGGAGATGGTTCGGGGCGAGAGCGGTGGTTATATAAGGAGTGTGAAGTGGCCGTGTGGCGAACCGACTCTGCATGGAGGGAGTGTCGTGATGCCGAGGGAGTGAAGCCACATTGCAATGGGGTTCGAGAGTGTGGGGGAGTGAGCGTGTTATGTGTAGGACATGCATGGTGTTCTTGGTTACGTGTGGCCGCCGCCCGGCCTTTGTGAGAGGAGTGTTGGTCCTAACATATGTCTAGGTCACTCTTAGATTTGTCAATTACCATGCAAGAGACTTTAGGCCTAATTAATGACATTCATATGCATGGTATAGGATTTGATTCTATTGATGTTTCAAAAATTTGAACTATTTATATATTAATATACGCGATTGCTAGTTTTTTCTAAATAGATCACATTCATATAGATTGACGTTTCAATTGGTTGAAACATAAGAGAATAAAGATGGTGATATAAAATCCCTAGGGACTCAATAGCATACCCTATGTACTACATCCATCATGTTTCTCCAAATATACAACACAAAAAAAAAAATTGAACTCTGTTCTAAAATATTGCGTTGCTGCAAGTATATAATAGAGAAAACAAAGGGAGATTAAGTAGAGAAAGCAGATGATACCAAAGATAATAGAGAAAAACCAAAAGCAAAATCTTTTATTTCTCACTATTTGTGCTCTTATTTATAAGGATGCACTTATCATGAATATCAATGTATCTAATAATACATGTATTGGATAGAGAGATGTACTTAGAACGTATGATACATGTATTGGATAGGAAGATGAACATTAATTGGATAGGGAGATGTACTCAAAATGTATGATACAAATGTACCATAATAAATACATGAATATAATGAATATTCATATATGTATTTCATAACACTCCCCCTTGAATAGTCATTGTATTATATTATAAATGTGCATTGAATAATACTGCTTCATTAAAAACCTTAAGCCAGAAAAACTCAGTGGGACAAAAACCGGACAAAAGGGAAAAATAGTACAAAGCACAAATTTTATGATTTCTCCATTTTATGGATGCATTAATTGCCTCATTAAAAACTTTAAGTTGGAAAACCCTATGGGAAAAAACCGGACAAAAAGAAAAAAGAGTGCAATGCATAGTTGATAATATTTCTCCCTCAATTGAGCCATATAGCCACTATTGGGGCTAATCAATCTTGCTCTTGTGTACTCGCCGCATACCAATGCCATATACTAATTTCTCAAAAGTTGATGTTGGTAATGATTTGATAAAAAGATCTGCAATATTATTTACGGATTGAATTTGTTTAACATAAATTTGTCGACTTTCTTGAAGTTCATGAGTACAGAAATTTTTTAGCAAGATACACTTGGTCCTATCACCTTTGATATATCCTCCCCTAATTTTAGCAACACAAGTAGCATTATCCTCATAAATTATAGTAGGAGAATTTGTAACCGGTTTTAAACAACAAGAATTGTGAATATGCGTTATAACGAATATTAACCAAACACACTCTCTTCCAGCTTCATATAGGGCAATAATTTCAGAGTGGTTAGAAGATGTAGCTACTAGCGATTGCTTTGTCGAACGCCAAGAAATGACAGTGCCGTTATAACAAAATAAATAATCGGTTTGAGAGTGAGCCTTATATGGATCAGATCTATATCCAGCATTAACATATTCAACTAACCCAGATGTAATGGTATTATTGGAATAATATAATCCCAAATCTATGGTTTCTCGGAGATAACGAAAAATATGTTTAACTCCATTTTAATGTCTCGAAGTTGGCTCAGAACTAAAACATGACAATAAATTTACCAATAAAGCGATATCTGGTCTCATATATTGTGCCAAGTACATCAATGCCTCAATTGCATTAAGATATGGTACTTCAGGATCAAGTATCTCTTCATCAGATTCTTTAGGATGAAATGGATCCTTTTGGGGATCTAGAGACCTTACAACCATAGGGGTGCTCAATGGGTGAGCATTGTCCATGTTGAAGCGTTTAAGTAATCTTTCAATGTATGTTAATTGATGGACGATTATTCCATTTGCTTTGTGCTCAAGCTTAAGACTAAGACAAAGTTTAGTTTTACCAAAATCTTTAACTTCAAACTCTTCTTTCAAATACTCAGCAGTTTTGGCTAATTCTTCAGGAGTTCCAATTAAATTTATATCGTCGACATAAACTGCTACAATAGCAAATCTAGTTTCTGATTTCTTAATAAACACACATGGGCATATATGATCATTCTTGTACCTTTCTTTTATTAGGTACTCACTTAGGCGTTGATACCACATGCGACCGAATTGCTTTAACCCGTACAAAGATCTTTGCAATTTTATTGAGAATAAGTTATGGGGAGTGCATACATCAGACATTTTAAATCCCTCAGGAATTTTCATATAGATATCGGAATCTAATGAGCCATATAGATATACGGCCACAACGTCTATAGGTCGCATTTCCAATCTTTCAGAGAGTGTCGGACTAATGAGAAAGCGAAATGTAATCATATTCATCACATGTGAATATGTCTCATCATAATCAATCCCAAGTCTTTGGGAGAATCCTTGGGCAATGAGTTAGGCTTTATACCTGACAATCTGGTTTTTCTCATTTTGTTTTTAAACAAATATCCATTCATATCCAACGGGCTTTATATTATCGGGGATTCAAGTTATGGGTTCAAAAACCCCTCGTTTGGTTAGGGAAGCTAATTCAATTTTAATTGCTTCCTCCCACTTAAACCAATCTTGCCTTTGTCGGAATTCGATAATAAATTATGGCTCACAATCATCATCCATAATTTTATGAGCAACTGAAAATGTGAAAGCATCATCAATGATGATTTCATTCGGATCCTAAATTTCATTACAATATGTAATGGGATTCTCAATATTCCGAGGATTTGTGATCTTTTCATGGGTTTGTGCCTCTTCATGGGCAATAAGCTCTTTGATGTAAATTCTCCAACATTATCCATCCTTATACTTTTAATTGGATAATCAGGGAATTGTGCCCGAAGCTTTATAATATGCGTAAGTAAACATGCAAATGCAATATTGCGCATAAATAATAGGCAAACATAGGACCATCTACAGGATGCATCCACTAGTACTATAAAATATCAAAACGATCCACTTTATGGTTGTATTGGTCACATATATCACTTTGAATTCTTTGTAGGAATAAAGGGGATTCAAGATTAACCTTTGTTATAGAAGGTTTGGTAATGAATTTTTCTTGTGAACAAGTTTCACAATTATAATATTTGGACAACAATACATTTGTATTATTTAAATGGTGTCCTTTTGTATTATGAATTATTCTACGTATCATTGAAGCGTCAGAATGATCAAGGTGATCATGCCATAACCCAAACTGATTAGGGTTTACCAGTCTCCAGGACATAGTGGCATAGGTTTCAATAGCCTTAATCATAACACAATACAGACCCATAGAAGAAGCTTCTAGCCTCTCATGGATGGTTTTCAGACCCATTTTATAAGAGGTAATGTCAATATATTCCTTATTTTGCTCATAAATAGTTTCAACATGGTACCCATTACGGCATACATATTTGAAACTGAGCAGATTCTTTTTTGATTTACTGCTTAGAAACGCATCCTCAATATGTAGGATGGTGCCATTTGGCAAAACAATTGGAACATGACCTGATATTGTATGGACATGTGCCTTGCGCAATGTCATACTCGAAAAAAAGTGTTTGCTACGAAATATAGTATGCGTTGATGCACTATCAAGCAAACAAACTTCTTCATTTTTCTCGGTATTTTCCATTTGCATTTATGTTGACAACTTCAGGTGTCAAGTATCATAAAATTTGTATATTAATTATAGGGTCAAGTAAAATCTTAAGATAATAGACAGAAGGTTCATAAGGATTGCATTACATAACCATATTATAGAATAATAAAAAGTAATACATTTAAAGAAAAACAACTATAAAAGAAATTATTAGAATCATAAAGTTCAAAGTCTAAATTGTCATCCACCAGTCTGATGCCTCATCAAATTAATCAGAGGTCCTCAAAGAAATTAGAGACATCCAAGGATGCATTTGCTACTTCAGGAGCAAGAGGAGTCCCACCAACAGAGATATTGTTGGCTTCAATAGTAGTTATGGCAGTAGGATTGATTTCAATGGCGTGAGATTCATCACGTTTGCCCATATTTTTCAAAAATGTTTGGTATAGATCAACAAAGTGCTTTGGCGTACGATAAGTACGTGGCTAGTGCCTAGTCATACCACAGCGATGGCAAATACTTTCATTAGCCACATCCTTGTGCTTCTTTTCTTTATCATAATTCGGGCCAAAGTTAGATTTCCTAAGGCGGTTAAATTTCTTGCTACTCCCTTTGAAAATTATACTCTTACTTGCTTTTATAGCCCTTAATATTGCCAGTATTTTTCTTAAAGTTAACATGTGCTTCAGGCAATACTTTTGAGCCAGTAGGTCTTAGATCATGATTTTTGAGCAGCAATTCATTAGTTTGCTTAGCTGTAAGGAATATATAAATTAATTCAGAATATGTGACAAATTAACTTTGTCGGTATTGCTGTTGCAATACAATATTCGAAGCATGGAAGATGGAGAAAGTTTTCTCTAATAGCTCCGCATCAGTGAGCTTGATACCGCATAATTCAAGTCGAGAAACGATATTAAATAAAGTGGAGTTATAATCAGACATTAATTTAAAATCTAGTAGTCTGAGATTTTGCCAGTCATATTGTGCTTGAAGGAGGATAACAGTCTTGGTATGATCATACCTATCATTCAACCTCTTCCATAGGGTCTGAGAGCCTCAAATGGATAAATATTGAGTTTACAGGTTCTCATGCAAATAACGACGAATAAAAATAAGTGCATTTGCTTTATCCTTTGCATTTGAGGTTCCGTCTTCTGTAATTGCATTAGCGAGACCTTGCCCTTAGAAGTGCATTTCTATATCCAAGCACCAAGATAGATAATTATTTCCACTCACTTCCAAGATGTGGAATTTGGGCTTTTCAATATTTGCCATAATTCTTGCAAAAATAAAATCCTTAAATTAATTAAAAGGATTTCCAAATATCCACCGCCACTTCAGGAGCATAATGATACTTTTAGATTTGAAATTGGTTTAAGGCTATGGGGAAAAATGAATAATTAATAGGAGAAGATGAAGTATAGGTTGAAAACAAAAGAAACACTTACCTTGCAAAAATCACTTACTTAGTTGGTAGATTTTCATATTGATAACGTGTTGTAAAATATTACGTTGCTGCAAGTATATAATAGAGAGAATAGATGGAGACTAAGTAGAGAAAGTAGATAATACCAAAGATAATAGAAAAAAGCCAGAAGCAAAATCTTTTATTTCTCACTATTTGTGCTCCTATTTATAAGGATGCACTATTATGAATATCAATATATCTGATAATATATGTATTGGATAGGGAGATGAACATTCATCGGATAGGGAGATATACTTAGAATGTATCTGATAATACATGTATTGGATAAGGAGATGAATATTCATCGGATAGGGAAATAAATTTAGAACATATGATACATTTATTGGATAGAAAAATGTACTCAAAATGTATGATACAAATGTACCATAATAAGTATATGAATATAATGAATATTCATACATGTATTTCATAACAAACTCTCCTTTTTTCTCTATCTATTTCTCCTTCTCTTTCATACTCCTTATAATCCGCTTGACTGCACGAAATACGACTACAATATAAAAGTAATTATTGACCTATAACATAATAGGGTTGTAATAGTTATATTACACCATATGGTTTCATGAATAATATATGTGATAAAGGAGAAGAGTATAGAAAATCCCAATATACATTTATAATCAGAATTAGCGGGAATATGATAGTAACCCCATTAACAGTCAATCAAGATTCATTAGCTACCCCATTTCAATAATGAAGATAGGGTGGTGTCATATTAAAGGATTATTATTCAAATCACTATTGATGTATAAATATTCTTAAATAGATATATCGAAATCTCCGTTCCATCCATTCCCATTACAATTTTCCAATAATCATATGAAAAAAAATAAAAAAATCACTGTGCCAGTCACATTATCCCAATTCTTTTCTTGCAAACAACTAATGAGAGTCCTCAGTCTATTTCACTCCATGGCAGCCTTTTGTTCCACCATATCAAGGTCAGAATCATGACAGCAGGTGGAGGTTGCCAGTCACAGCGGGGACGGTGTATATAGCTTTGAGGATATTTCGTCCGCTGATTCTAAATTCTTCATCTTGATTTTTGTGTATGCACAAACATCCGCCTGATTAAGCGAGCTTCATTTTATAGGTTGGGCCATGGTTAGATCATATGGATATGAAGTGCGCTCACTTAGATCGGGATCACCTAATTATTATGTCCAAATGGGCTTCAACCAAAAAAGGATACATATGAATTTCATTGTCACTAAAATTTTATCGACAATTTTAAATTATCGATAACTTTGAATTTGCAATTTTTCATTTAGTAATTGTTGCATATTAATTGGATTTCAACCGATTCTTCGGCCAAACGATGATGTGGCATCCAAAATGCTATACACGTGTCCATCGCATCGGCAATTCGCTAGAAAACTTGTCAAAGTTCGACCAAAATGCATCAATTGCAAAAAGAAGAGAAAAATGTCAGAAAAGTCTTAAACATTGGTATCATTTGAGTCATAAACCTTTAATTGTGTCGATTGAGTCATAAACATTTTGACTTTGTGCTAATTCAATCCTAAATCTTTTAATAATGCCAGTTTAGTCCTAAATTTTTTGAACTAGTACCAAATTAGTACTAAAACTTTTGACTTTGTGTCAATTCAATCATTCCGGTTAATTTTGGCTAAGTACTGAATTAGCACCAACTCAAAAAGTATTGGACTAAATTGACACTTGTTCAAAAAGTTTAGGATTAAATCGGCACCACTATAAGGTTTAGGATTGAATTGGCATCAAGTCAAAAAGTTTATGAATAAATTGACACCATTAAAAGGTTTAGGACTAAATTAGAATCAATGCAATAGATTTAGAACTTTTATGGTACTTTTTCCTAAAAAATAGAGTTTAGTTCAGTGATCTAAACCAAAAACAGAACTACATACTCGAAGAATTTTCTAATCTAGAAGGACCAATAGCACTTCGCATTCGGGATATGAATGAATAAGCCATGACCAAAGTGGCACTCAGAATTTTAGCGTAAGAACCAAGCTGATCCACCGAATCCCGCAGCGTAAAACCTAAGCCATCCCCAAGACATCTTCAGTCCCCTGACCAACCCAAAGACAACATCGAAGAATCTCATACCCGATTTCTCGTTATAAAGAGCCATTTCTGTGCACTCCCAGTCCCAGAACCATAGCACATACGCTCTTCTTCTCAGCTCTCTCCTTTGCTCATGTCTTGCCTGAGTCTGAGGCTTCCGCGTCCCAAGAAGGCGTGGAAGATTCTCACCTCCAAGCTCCAGCGGAAGCTCCACAAGCTCCCCAGGCCAAGACCCGTCTACAAGTTGCCCAAAGCCGAGGTTCTCACCGCCGCTTCTTCAGGAGCTGACGAGCCTGTCATTGTTGTGAAGCAGCCCCGTCGACGACGGCCTAGGCAGAGACCTCAGCGCGTCCATGCGTCGTCGGGCATCTTCAACGTTCGGGGCCACGTGTTCAAGAAGCAGCAAGCGCATGTGTTGGTCGATAGGCTCTTCAAGGAGCCTCCGGAAGGGATCTTGGAACATCGTTGCCTAGGCACTCTTCCGGTGAAGTATATGCCGAGTCCCAACAGCATCGCTACAATGGATCGCTCTGCTCCGGAGGCAGGAAAGAACGATGAGGATCGCAGCGGAAGCAATGCAAAGACGTGTGAAGCAGACGACATGTGGGAGTCGGTGGCGCTGGCATCGCCACTGACTCACAGGATTGATGAGAGAGCCGAGGAGTTCATCTCCAAGTTCCGAGCTGAAATGGAGCGTCAGGAGAGGGTGGCACGGAGTTTGTAGCAGATAACTTCATATATTTTCTCCCTTTTTCTTCTATTTTTTTTCCTCCCCTTTTGGATTTGTGATTACAGTCGTCAAGCTCAGCCTTCTGTTGTGTACATACTTCGCATAATAGAGCGTAGATTTCCAATACACCACACAATCAAGCATGGCCTGAATTAGGCATGTACAGCTCGTGAAAATAGCAGGCATCCCTTCCTCGATGTCCAGGAACAATATCCACAAGACTGCGGAATCAAAACAACAGTTGAGGAAAGTGAAAGCAAGGACGAACACTTACCTTCGAATTGGACTAGGATATATCGAGTTCTAGGAATACACATTGTTCGTCCTACAGGCATAATAAAGGCCCGGCCTGGCTCAATTCAAAAATTTTGGGTATTTTTTTATTTGGATTTCACCATGGTTATTTTTTTTTTTTTTTTATGAGAATCGAAATTCATAATTAAAATTGAATTATTTTCGCCTCAACTTTCAGATTTAAACATCTCCCCTCTCTTTTCCGTACTAACAAAACGCCCGTGCTAAAAAGAAGCTTAAGCGATTCTCATCATGGTTATGGGTACTGTAATGGTTTCGGTCCGTTTCAGGGTCATAACCTGGGCCGAATCAAACTTTACAAAGACCAAGTAGAAACTGAGATACCAATTCGTGATACTCTCTCCATGAACGATTCGACTCCTTCCACAAACCCTAGAAGATGAAGGCGGTAAAGATTATGAAGGAGTTCTGTTTTCAGGTTGAAGAGCTGGATGATGTTGGGCTGACAGATGCGGCAGAGGATCGAGATCTCGGGCTTGATGTGGGCAATGAGGCTGCCCAAGATCTTCTCCTTGTCGATGACCTTGATGGCGATGCCCTCGCCGGACTTGACATTACGGGCATAGCAGACCTTGGTGAAGGCACCGTGGTCAAGGAGCTTGCCAACTTCATAGCGGCAGAGGGTCGTCTTTGTGGGAATTGGACCTGGCGGTGGTTGTGGGGGTGTTGCCGGTGTCAACTATGGATGGGATCTTGGGGAAGATTGGGAAGCGAGGGATTGTGTTGGAGAGCTCCAGTGATTTGTCATTCGAAGGCGATGGTAATTCACCGTGGCGGGGTCTTCTTGCTCTCCTTTTTTTTTCTCTGTTTGGGCTAAAAAAACTCGAAAGCTCGATTCGACTCAGCCCACCCTGAACTGTTTTATCAGTTTAGTACAGGCGGTTCAAGTTGCGGTTTGGTCGACACAGCCCTTTTCAATTCCTACCTGTACCAAACCGTTAACATCCTAAGTTCATTCCTCGGACCCATCAGACTGAGTTATGTGAGACAATCTCCAAATGAATTGTACCATGGACTTACAAAGGCATTGCCTCTTTCCTTTTACTCCTAACATGACCACTCTTTGGAGTCACAAGGGACTTCAGAACATTGAGAACAACAGGCTCATGCAAAGGATGGAAGGACCATTCATTCTCCTTGTTTAAAGTAGAGATAATTTTATGATGTAATTCGATATAGCGGCAGGGAGAGTAGCAAGTGTTCATGAAAAATCAGTCTTCTAATTGCAATGAACAGGAGATATCTCCATCAGGTTCGGCAAAATTGTCACCCAGGGTCGCACAGATAAATCAAAGAAGCTGAAATGAGGCACCGTCCTAATACAGGAAGACAAACAAGTGCAACTAGACAAGACTTCATTGAATACATCACCTTCATTATATCGATAAATAAACTAAAAAACCAAAAAGCATAAGAGTTCCCCAATATCCCGCTTTGTATTCATCCTACAGCACAAACAATTGCCACAAAACAGAATTGCCAACAGATGCCACAAGGCTGGATTCAATACAGAACACTAGGGGAACAATAGCATTTGGTTATTTTGAGGCACCACAGACAATCACATAACATCCATAGTGTATGTGTGTTCCAAGTAGACCAGCTGACTTTTACATGCTATTTATCTGCCTAGCTCAGAAATGCTTTCATTGGATCATCATGGTGTACTTTCTTCATCCGATATGCCTCCATGTCCTCTGCAGTAACCTGCAAGTAATAGGTAATAATAGCAACACATAAGCCACAAAAGATTAAAGGAGTGGAATTCCAGTTCTTCTGTGGTACTCCAAAGAGAAAGGGATACCTCATCCTCCCATCTGACATTGTACTTGCGCTTCCTTTCATCTTTCTCTTCTCGCTTTCTTATATCCTCCTGTAAAAGTGAATCAAACAAGAATTAGAAGAATTAAACAAGGACTGTCTATGACTCAATCGTCAGCTTCCCACTGCTCTCAAAATAGAGGCGTTCACCACAAGTTGAATTGGTGAATGCCTAACATTCTGTCGCCTTATTGTTATACCAAACCTCCCCTTTGGCAATACATTATACACTACTAAACTAAAAACTAAATTTATTCTGAGCAACAATGACTAACTACCCTCAATTTCTTCGTTCACTTTCAATGGTAGCCAGAGTCCAACATAGTATTTGTTGATCTATATGAAATTCCCACTTCTTTCCTTAATTATCCCTATTTTAAGAGGAAATAGGTTGGAAAGGAGAAAACAAAGAACGAACAGAGAACTGAAAATGGTCCAGTTACCTTCTTAAGTGCTTCAGCAAGAAGTTTCTCGTCCAACTCCAGATCATCAGGGACATCAGTTCCCCAGGTAGCCAGCCTCTTCTCCTCCACTGGGGCAGCTACCTCTGTTTCCACATTTAAGTGGTGCCAAAGCAAAAATCAGCAAAGTGTTTACAGTATCAAAATTCCACTTTAAAAATGGATATTACAATAACCATGATAAAAAAAAAAATCAAGCAACCGAGAAGCATCTGATAATTTTTTTGCTCAAAACAATCAAAGAAGCTGACTGAGAATGGTAAAACTGAGGACAAAATTTTTTTTCAGCAAATGATCCTCTAAAGGCAGAAAAATTAAGGTGAAAAAGTGGACTGACCTTCTGTGGCCCCTTTCCGAGCAATATTTGATTTCATTAGTTCATTTACTGCCTCGGCAGCTTCAATTCCAGCAGCACCCGTACAGTAGCTATTTCTAATAGTCTGTTTGCAGCACTTGTAGCCCCATTGATGATCCTTCCACCATGAACCCCAAACACAAGTGTGGTTATTAATAAAAACATCCTCCTCATACTTGCTTCTGGGCAGTGCTAACTCCTGAAATAGCACAAGAAGCTGATTAAGTAACTCAATACTTCACACAAATTGGAAAAATCCTTATGATTCAGGAAAAGCAACCCCAATATTATCAAGGAGAAGAAAAATGACATAGCAAATTTAGGTGGAGAAATGACATGGTAAATTCACGTGGAGAATTTTAGCAAGTGTCTTTCATGATTGAATTTGACAAATAAGAAAACCTTAACTAGCAACCCCACCTGCCCCTTAATGATCCGGCCAGCACGATCATATTCCACTTCTCTCTCACTCTGTCCCAGGAGCAGCTCTCTTGGGAGCTCTTCCTCTGCAGCTGCATTGCCATACCTCTCCAGGATGGTATCCTTTGTTTGATACTTCAATTTTTCCTTAATAACTTTATAGTTCTTGTAAAGCAACTCAGCTTGAGATGGCGCAGCTTGCATGTGGATGTCCTGCCCTTTGTCAAATGCTTCCCAAGCATGAATATTAAGCTGCTTAAATTCAAGAGCTTGACCACTATTTCTGTATTGGTTATCACCCTGAAAGTAAGAATCAATCGATTAGTAAAATATTTATTCGTCAGAAAGTAAGGGAATGTGCTAGAGTTACTGCCAAAAGCTCCAAAGAACTTACCTCATAGAACTTCTCATTTGGATCAGCATCTGGAAGGGGATCCTCACGCATGGACCGAGTTTTGGGATCATAGTGAGCTGAATTGACATCAAGATTCAGAAGGTACTTCGCCGTATCCTCCCGAATACGAAGGTTCCTAACAAATTATATCAACTAAGTCGTACTGTCCAGAATATGAAGAATAGGGTAGACGAAAACTCATTCATGCAGACTTTGTAAATCTTTAAATAATCATATAAATACTAACAGTTTAAGCAGTTTTAGTTGCTTATTAATGTTCCTAAAACATTGAAAGAAAGAAAGACTGCTAATGTCAAAGCAAATGGATCCACCTACCTAACAGTTCCAGTACTACCACCACCTGTTGTACGAACACGCTTCTCAACCTTTGCAAAGTCCATTTGCTTGCTTTCATCAACCTTCGCCTCATCCACCCTTAAGTCATCCTCATCGTCTTCCTCATCGCTATCACCATCACCATCACCATCACCATCACCATCCTCATCATTTTGGTTATTGTTCTTCTCCTCTAATTTCTTCAGCTGTTGTTCCTTAAGATATTTTCTTCGAGCATTATCCCTAGCTTCATATCTTTCAATCACAAGAGCATAGCTAGATGCGTCATAGCCATTCCACCGGTCTCTCTTACCATCATAGTCAAGCTCAAAAGTCTCTATCTTTTCATCAGGTGCAATGTGTTTGTTTGTCCATTGGGCTCCCACTTTCCGGGGTCTTTCCATGCATGACTTTGAATCATGAGTCATGGCACCACAGCTGCAGGAGTCAACACAGAATTGCATTTAGCCACCATTTTTCAGATGATATGGGTACAAGACAAGCAAATCACAGTCGATAATATCAAAGAGGTAAAGGCCATGATAAGATAAAACTAAACACCATGAGTTACCAAAATATCATGATTCTCTTCCCTAGTGAAAACCCAACAAAAGAAGGAAATAGAGAATTCAAATAAATTTCAGAACAACTCATATTCACACTTTGTTAAGCTATAAAAACACAGGGAAATAACTACAAGTTTGCTATTTGGTAGGTCCAAAGAGGAGACACAGTGTAAATAAACCAAAAATGTCAGCCCATTAACCTCCTCAAACATTTAAGTTGAAGAAACAGTTTATGGGTTGTGACTCCTGGGAAATATGGACTCGAACAAAAAGAATCCCCTAGACTGGGCAGGGGCGTGAACCCAGAGAGAGAGAGAGAAAGAGAGAGACTTCCTTACTTCTGGCATGCACCTTTCCGGTACTTGTCAGCCTGAAAAATTTTTGCACCCCTGTCGTACCAAGATTTTGTGTAATTTGGATCTGATTTCCATTTCCTTTGATGTTTCAAGCTCTGACAACATAAAGAAACATAAGTCAATTCAGCCTTTTCTACCATATACAGAGTCATAAGAACACCTATAGGAAGCAAGAGGAACAAGAATTCAACTTACAGGTCTCTCAGCATTCAGATACCATGGCGCAGATGACATATACTGCGGAATATGAGGATTAATTTCCTTGCCATCTTCATCAACCTCAGCTGGAGCGAGTCCGGCTTTTCGTGCTTCTTCCAACTCAATCTGTTTCCTGTGGTCCTCCCTAGATTTAAAAGCCACTGCAGAGACCATAACATAAGCTCCAGTTAAAATCAAAGCAACATGCAATCAACGCCTTCTAGCACATAAATCCCGCATTGGACCTGCTCTAAAATTTCATCAGAATTTGTTTCTACAGAACTTTATTTATTTAAACGGCACACAAGTTTGAGAAAAACATCATCCCATCAAAAGCCTGTGGGGCAAGGAGTTTAGAAGCTTATCTTATGCGATCAATACACATATGCTCCAATTTAAACGGGAACAAGAACATGATTTCCTGCTCCGATCGCAGAAAAGCCGCCATAGAATTCAGCGACACTCAAACCAAAAGACAAGGCGAAATCGACCAACACCGCACAAAATAACGCCGGAGATGCTCCAAAACAAGACGATAATCACGGCGCAGAAAAGCGAAGTGGAAATCGAAATACCGAGATGGGGGTAACCCCGAAACAAAAGAAGAACGAAATCAGTTTGAGATGAAATTAGGGTTTCGGTACGCACCAGAAGCCGTCGCCATGATTTCTTCCCTAGGAGCTCAGCGCAACGCCGCCGAGGAAAGCCGCAATCAGTCGAGCGCTCAGCTGGGTCGAGATTCAGAGAAAATCGAACTTCAGAGATCGAGCGAGAGCGGGAGAGAGAGAGAGAGAGGAGAAGATCGTCTCCTTCTTGATTTTTTATTTTTGGTTGCTGATAGACGCGTCCGACGTGGTTAAATACCTTTCTGCCCCTCACGAATCCGAGTTGGCCTTAGAGGCGGTTTTATCTCATGTCATGGACAAAGGGATCGAAACTTCTTTTTATCCGGTTAGAATTTTGTGTTATATACTTTTTAAATTGATTTAATTTTTTTTGTTAAAAAATCAATAGAAATGTTAATTTGGCCTATTAGGTTACTCTTCTTAAGGTGCCACAGTGGCATCCGCTTGTCACCATACGTGACAATTGAAAACTAAAAATCAAAATAAAAGAAACATCTTAATATCCCCAAAAGATGGAACGAATCTGAAAAAACAAAATGAAAAATATTACAAAAAATTTCAAACTATATTATTTATGATAAATTTATTATGATTTTTTTTACAACACTAAAAATTTCAAACTATGTTACTTGTGACATATTTATCCGAAACTTTTTTTATGACACTAAAAATCCAAAAGTATGTCTATCGAAACATATATATCCCAAATTTTCTTTTATGACATAAAAATCCTGAACTTATACTCATATGACATATTCACCCTCAAATTCTTTGGCTAAAAAATATTTTCGTCTTTTGTCCTTTTTTTTTCTTTTTTTTCCTTCCTTCTCTCTTCCTTTCATCATGGCTGTGGAGGGAAGTCGGCGAGAGTCGCCCTCCCTCAACTCACGAGGGTCACTCTTGCCTCGCCAAATCAGGCGATATGGTAAAGGGAAGAGAGAAGGATGGGGTAAAAAGAAAAAAAGAAAAAGATGAAAATGCCCCTAACCAAAGAGTTTGGGAATATATGTACTACATAAATACAAATTCAAAGTTTTTTGTGTTACAAAATTTTTTTGGGATAAATGTGTCACAATAAGCATAATTTTGAGATTTTTAGTATCACAAAAAGAATTCATGATAAATCTGTCACAAGTGACATAATTTAAGAATTTTAGTGTTGTAAAAATAAGTTTAAAGTAAATTTCTTACACGTGATATAATTTGGAATTTTTTATGACATTTTCTCAACAAGGTAAAAGACAAAGTAGACGAGAAGAGAAAGGAAAGCTACTGCCAATGGAGGTGCAGCCACCAACACTAGTGACTAGGACGTCATCTTTCACCAAGCACGGGTGAACCAAATATGAAGCCTCTTGCGAGATAGCCCTCACTCAAATTGGTTGAGGGTTGCGACCCTTAACAAGGGCGCCAACAAGGGTTGTTAACAACTGTCATTGGCCAAAATGAAAGAAAAGAAAAGAGTAAATAATTTTAAAAAATAATTGAAATATTATAAAAAATTTCACGTTACAATCGGTTATGTCACGTAAGAAGTCACGTTGGTAATTTATAATCACAATTGATCGGATGGGCCCAATTAATATAAAATGTAAAAGTATTTAAAATTAAATTAACATAATTAAATAGTCTTTCTTATACTTTTCCCGATTTTTTTCTTAGGGGTCGAAAATCTGCTAATAGATTTTTCAAATTGAATTGACCAACGAGGCCCGAAGGCCGTGATTCAAAATTTAAAACAAATTTACATTTTAAAAATAAAAAGAAAATTCTATGCAAGTTTACATGTTCTCACTTGTACGCTATGAACATGTTAGATGCTTCAAGATTTAAAATTAAAAAAGACGGTAAAAGTATGTGAGCCGCAAATTTTATTAAAGTAAAAGTCAATTTGAGTACACTAGTAAAACTTTCGTCAGCGATTTTATATTTTATTTTTACGAGAAGAAAAAACAAAATAACCACAAAAACAAATTTACTTTTAAAAAATAAAAAGAAAATTCTATGTGAGTTTACATGTTCTCACTTGTTCGCTATGAACATTTTAGATGCTTCAAGATTAAAATTAAAAAAGATGATAAAAGTATGTGAGCCACAAATTTTATCAAAGTAAAAGGCAATTTGAGTACACTAGTAAAATTTTCATCAGCAATTTTATATTTTATTTTTACAAGAAGAAAAAACAAAATAATAAAAAAAACGGAATCCATTCGTTTCCTTGTTATTAAGAACTCCATACATCCCCTGACTAAAAGAAATACATAATTTCATTATATTGTTTTTATGCTAGCTTTACTTTTGTAGGAAAAAAAAAGGTATTACAGAGAAAAGGTTCCACCGAGATTTGAACTCGGGTTACTGGATTCAGAGTCCAATGTCCTGACCACTAGACCATGGAACCATGAGATGACATCTGCCGCATGAGCTTTTTAAAATAAATTTATTTTACACAATGACCGCTTCAATATTCTTCATCAAATCTTTAGTTCTCAATCATCACATTACATTTGATCATCCAAATTTTTAATCGGGATAAAACTAGATGATATATAATATGAAATTTTTTGCTATATCCTATATATTGTTTAGTGAATCATTATAATAAAATCAAATATATTTACACCTAATCATATACATTTTTTTTTTTTTTAATATATAAACAGCATATTAGTGCGAATGAACTTAAATATTTATAAAAGGAGATAGTAAAAATCTCTTATGACATTATTGCCTAATTTATTATTATTTTATTATTTTATTTTTCTTCTCTTTTTTAATTATTTTCCTTTTTTTATTTCTTTCCCCCCTTCCATTGTTCTCTAATTAAATTTTATTATATATTAAATTGTACTAATATACCTAAAATATGTAATAAACATAAATATATATTTATATTTATATATTGGATTCATATTATAAGATAGAATTAAAGTCAAATATATAAATAATAACAAGGTTTTTATTTTATTATTTTGAATTTCTTATGTTAGAACTCAAATATTATTTATTGAAATATAATTTTCAATTTTTTTTAATTTAATAAGTTTATTATTCGAGAAAAATAACTTTCTTAATATGAAATTCTATCCACCTTTATCCCACCTATTTCATAAAATAATTTTATTCGATCTATATTCCCTCTTATAAATGACTTTATTCTATCTTTAGCATACACCAAATATAGGATATGATAAATTTTATCCTATCTCAAATTTTATTCCAATTACCAAATGCAACCTCAGAATCTCTACTTTTTTCCTCTTTTGAGATCGAAGCCAAGAAAAGATTCTTCCTGATGATATATTCATAGTTGGTCTTTTCTTCTATTCCTTCTATTTAATTACTTCTTTACTCAAATTCTTCACTTGTTTCTCAACATGCCCGACTGTCATTTTCTAATCCCCACAACCGAAAGAGCTCTTATTCTCCTAAAAAGACTAGTCACATCACTAACCCGAATCGAATGCGCAGCAGCAGCATCGCAGCATTTTTGTAATCAAAGCAATTAAACTATATACCTCAATTCTATCACTAAATTACAGGAGAGGTGAAAATTATTCCACATATTCTTTGACAACATGTATGCAACGGAATTGTGTCCATAGGTTTAATACATTAATAATAAAATAACTGGTCTTCTCCTCAAATGAACTTAAAAGAAATGTTCAACTTTCTAACATCCTCGAGATGCCACCAAATATGGAAAATAACCCAACTCACTGCCTATCCTCAACAATTTCAGCTATATCTGGAAAAAACATTATATTATACTAGTGATGAGAAATGCAGTTTGTTTGCATACAGAAATAGCTTATTCAATAAAAATCCTTGAGTAATTTAACAAAGTAGGTATATCCACATAATTCAATTGATAAACAAGGATAGTATGAGTATAATCGCCCAGAGCCTAATTACCACACAGGAATCATACACAGCACATTGATGCACCTCGCTATCGGGCAGATATAATCCACTTCATAAGACCAGAATTGACCCAATAATGGGACAGGTGTGCATGCATTATAACCCCAATGGAACAATGGTATCACAGCATAACTATGAGATACTATCACTCAAAATCATATCGGATACCATTACAAATTTCAGTATCACAACATAACTATGAGATACTATCACTCAAAATCATATCGGATACCATTACAAATTCCAGTATCACAACATGACTTTTTATTTATTTCAGGCAAAGAGGGCTGCTTCTTGCAAGCAATGGTTTTGTGTTGATTGACCTATGTACCGCACATTTCCTTCGTATATTTGTTTATGTATGTGCTTTTGAGCTAGCCTTCCTTTTTTTAAGGTTGTGGTGTGGTGACCAATAGCTTTCTTCTCTAATATCCCAAAGACACATGTTCTACATGCGTTGCACTGTACATTGAATGGCTTGCCTCCTGTGACAGGAGTCCTGTCATTTATGTTGCTTACGTTAGCACTTATAAGCTTTGTCCACAATAAGCGAGTGATTATCTTTTCAGGCTCCTGCAATTACATTATGCAAAATATGGAACGTCGTAGCATCCAATAGTGACTGGACAGGTAAATATCTTTGTTGCTAATCTAAATAAGAGAGATGCTCGCAAGAGGTGAAGGGCTCTTTAGGTATGGAGCTGGAGTTTCTAAATGCATAATTTGAATTCTTTATATTCTTTCTCTCTTTCAATTAGGGGTGTTAGAACCGAACCGAAAAGCCGAATCGAAATATGAACCAAATCGAACCGAAACTTTGTGCATTTTTTGTTCAATTCGGTTTTCTGTTCAGATAATGATTTCTCTTTACCTATCAAGGGCATCACTAGCATTGCTGATAGAGGGGAAAAAAGGAAACCAATTTCAGCCATAAATCAAAAATAAAGGCAAAGCTTAAATTCTTCACCGTGAATTAGAAGTCAATCCATGTGGAAATGAAGATATATGTGCGAGTGAAATGCTCACCTAACAAGCTCTCGAAGAAACACTTCTTTGTAGCTATATAAATTTCGGACAATCAAATCCAATAGATGACTACTTGCAAAAAATGCAAAGTTTAAATTTATCAGCACATAAGTGGAGAGTGTAGTCCTAAATGATTGGAATACAATCTAGAAGTTACATTGAGATCACAAGTTCTTTAAAACAATCAACCAATCATAATTCCTTTAAGAGTAAATCCTTATGTACTACATTTATCATTTTAAATTATTCTACATGCCAATCTCCTTCAATATTTTACAATGTTTAGCAGCAATAACTCTAGAAAAGTAATCAAGTTTCCATTTCTAGCAACAATGTTCAGACATTTCATTGAATAGGTGGTGGGTGACTCGATTAGATCTATTATGCTTAAAGGATTTTTTCTGGTCGTTAGTTACAAGGAAAAAAAAAAAGCTTATGCTATTGCCACAGCCAAAATAGTAGCCAAAAGCTAAATCAATTCAATAGAATTACAACTTAAACCGAACAAATAACCTCGGTTTGCTCATGTCAGTACTTTGGAAGTCAAATTCCACGGAAAAAAGAGTTGAAGTAGTTCTATTGAACTTATTTTTCCCTCGTGATTCATTGGCTTCGGTAGAAGCCTAATTGCCTTTGTGCCCTCGCTTAGTAGTCGGGACTAGATAGGACTAGGAAAAGGGAAGCGAGGATTTTTTCCCTCATGATTCAGCAGCAATAACTCTAAAAAAGTAATCAACTTTCCATTTCTATTGAACTTATTTTTTCCTCATGATTTGTTGGCTTCAGTAGAAGCCTAATTGCCTTTGTGCCGTTGCTTAGTAGTCGGGACTAGATAGGACTAGGAAAAGAATTGCAATGATTGACACTAGACTTCTGTGTTAAGCATTAGTGGGCACAAACATGGGTTTTCTTCCTAAACTAAACTAGAGTATTGCATGGACACTTACCTTGTGTGGGAGAAAACCGGTCGTGTCTAAACCGAGCCACTCACGGTTTGTATTGCTGGAGCTGGAAAGGCGACAACAATGACAAACAAAGTGAGCGGCATGTGAAGGCCGAGAGCACTTAGGACTAAGCAATTACAAACTTCTTCCACTTCAAAGGCAACATGCCTGAGCCTGAAATAGTAACCGAGCCACTCGTGGTTTCTATGTTGGTGCTAAAAAGGCGACGACGGTGACAAATGAAGCAAGCAACGTGAGAACTTAGGACCTAGCAATTGTGACTTCTCTTGCTTCAAGGGTGACGTGCCCAAACCCAAAAAAAAAATTGACCCGCTCGTGATTTCTATCGCCGAAGTCGGAAAGGCGATGACAGCGATGATTGAAGTCGAAGTTGAAGGAGGAGGAGAAGGAGAAGGCTTCAGGAGGCAAGTAAATAAATGAGGAAAAATTGGCATTGAGAAGGAAGAGGGAAAGCTTCTTCATTTTCAAACAAGAAAAAACTTTGTCTTCAGAGAGAGAAGCAATTAATGCCTATGCTTAGCTAGTGACCACCCTTCAGCCAGACCTAGAGGAGAATTAATTTTTTATTCCAACTCAAAATGTCACTTTATTAGTGGTCCACATGGGCTAATATATGCTAGATAGGCAGATGACCTGATGATTGTAAACCATGGAATATTTACTCGTTGGTGAGGTCCTATTTTTGCCCTTCTCCTTTGGCTGACTTGTCCCTGGTGTAGAATTTGGAGTCGGACTCTTTGTTTTCACCTGTTTCATCTCCTTTATATGATTCAAGATAAATTTGCCCTGTTTTCGTTCTTCTTGATCTGATAAACACAATCGAATGCACATTCATTTCTTATTTTACTCCATTTTTCTCGACTAAATTGGTCAATAGTACATGCGAGTAGAGCAGCTGTAATTCTTTAAATGGGGAAAAACCCAAGAAAAAAGGAAAAAAGCGGCAGTAAAGATGGCACGGCAATTATGCAAAAGAATATGTATACCATCAAAATAACAATAACGCTACCATGCAAATCGACTTCCCGTCCCGTCAAGAAATTGATCTGTATGCCATCCTTTGGCTTGTACTTCAGCTAAAAATGGGGAAAAGATATTACTCATCTTCGCATAAGCATCTTCCAAGACTTGCGTGCTCATCTCATGAGAAGACTTCTCCATACATCCAACATATGCAGCAACCAACCAACCCCTCAATGCATCTCCACCAGACGCATTGTGCTCAAGGACCATGTCAGTCCATTTACTGCCACGACTTAAAAGAAACTTCTCCTCCGGAAGTTTTTCCTTCCATTCATTAATCTTCGAAGGCCTAAAAACATCATGTAAGGCTCTTCCAACTTTCACGTTCCCTGCTTCTTCTATGAGTCGCCCAGGAAAGAGGAGATCTTCCCGATACCGTACATCAGCTGGGCTTGATACTTTTCCCGTCTGTATCAATTCAAGAAAATAGAATTCAGGGAAAAAGTTAAATAATAAGATAGATAGTCTGCAAATTTGGAAATTGAGTGATGTTAATTCATTGCAATCTAATGAATCAGCCAGTCCAGACACCATAGTTTAGGATCAAACCTTAAGAAAGTCAGCTACAATCATAGCAGTTCTCTGTGGATTTAATGTGTTCACTGGGGTAGCTCGCATCTCTTCAATGACACTATATATGTGTATGGCAGAGAGGAGAGGTCCTGCAAGCAGCTGCAAGAATTTCGAAATGATTTCACTGAAAAGGTCAAGTGTACTTATGTATCTTCATCTCCAAAAAAGCTCTATTTGCTTCACTTAATGGAAGCCTATCAGATTTAGCTTCTCATGCAGATTAAATTCTCAAGTCCCAGGCAATTCCAGAAAACAAAGTGAGTGAAGCAAGTTCCTTAATGCGCATCAAACCATTTTCATTTTGAGTATTGAACTTTACTAAAAGGAGTAGAAAGGGTAGGGATAGCTCCAGGACCCATACTTGGGGTATTCAATAAGATACAGGCATCAGACACTTACAATTGTCAAGTTAACTTCAAATTCCAAGAGAACCTTATAAACTTCTCATCAAATTCATCATTTAGGATATGTACCAAAAACCAGCAATGCCTGAACCTGACTGATATCAGATGTACTATGGACAATTTATCTGTAGAACACATGAATAGATAATGGAGTACTAATTTAAAAACATATTTTGACAGCAATTCACAAGTACAATACCCCCCTCAGTTCAACTTATTATTTGTATAAATGCGCTAACCATACATTTTGGGAATTACAAATTAAATCTCCCAACTCTCCAACAAGTCCTATTTAATCTGATAAAAAAGAAGAACCCTTTTGGATAAAGTTAAAGATAGAACATTCATCATTCATCCTAGAGTTCACTTGAGTTCTGTCAAGAAGTTGCGGTTATTTACTCTTAACTTTTGGTTTCCTCAATTCTAGAGTCTTGATGCAAATAGCATACTAGACTTACTGAACCAATAACTGGAAAACAACACTGTACATGGGGCACCGTTGGTGCCATCTAGAATTGAACTTCTTTCCCCTTATTGATGAAAAAGGGCTTGGACCTGAGCAGGTCCTTAAAAGATTCAAGGGGGAAAACTCAGGAGTGGGCTACTTACCGCACTTCCTGGAGAGTCCTCCGTATTCCCTGACCTTAGGGAAAAAAAATATCCAAGGTCAACTTGGGTTGTCGGGGATGGACTCCTTGCCATCACTAAAGAAACTAAGGATTCTTACAGCCTGCCAGGAGCATGTCTGCTAGACAAGCAGGGGTAATCTCAATAGGTGAAAACACCCTAGGAGGGTAAGAGGAAGGCGGGTTAACATGTAGCCTTAACCTGTTTTTTCCAATGAAGCCAACCAAGCCCCGGTTGATGAAAAGGGGCTAGCTGTCCTAGGGATTTAGCAAAAATTGTGTTTGTCGAAAAAAGTAAAAGGCTGCTGCTTCTTCCCAATTAAATACTCCTCAAGTCAGCCTAGAGCAAGCATTTCTATAACTGGACAGATATTTGAATTTGCAAAAAGCAGCTATTGATAAGTGGCTTAGCTATGTCCATTTGTCAGTGGGGGCAATGAAAAAGACACAAGTATTATTGATGCAAGAGTAATTATGCTCTCAATTAGGAATTATGAGTCTGATTTAATAAAAAAAATGCAGATTTTGGTGCGTGTTTCACAACTCTCACATGCAATTGAGCTAAATTACAACATCGTTACATAACCATACATACATTGCAAACAAACTGGCGCAATTTGATGTATCTATCAAAGTAGATATTGATAAACTAGAAAGGGCACAAACTTAAGATAAATCAATTGTTTTGGCAGGTCCAATACATTCAATAATTTTACAAAAACCAGAATCAACATAAGTTCATAACCGGAGGTAGGTATTTGCACTAATTAATAACTCCTAAGAAAAAGAGGTTTAGGGACTAAGACTCAATTTTCAGCTACTTCTGTTTCTGTTGAAGTAAACAAAAGTAGAGTGGGCTTATAGTTTGAATCATTTTTTTTGGCAACTTGATCTAGTAGGGCCAATTGCACCCACTCATCACGTGGAGGAGCTGCCAACAAAAGCCTCAGATTGCATCCAATCTACTCAGACGACAAGTGCAACAAAATATAAGCAATGAAGAAAAAAATTCTGTGGTTGCCATTTCAAATAAATAGGCACTCATAGGGTTAATACCAAATTCAAATGCCACAGTGAAAAATCACGCTCTCATAGGCACTTTACCTTTCCTTGCATTGACGAACATACAGTTGATGCTAGCTGGATGCCTACACCTAAACCAACAACATTAAAAAGAGTTGAGATAGCCTCCCCCTTAGCGAAAAGGTCGCTAAGATTGCCTTCTTTAGCAAAAGAAGAATAAATTGGCAATCTTGTCGCTCTTGCTGCCACAACTGCCATTCCCTATCAAATTATGAAGCAGAACCTGAATTTCCGACAGAAGAACTAGATACACAAAAACAAATGGAGAAACTAATATTCAGACATTGCTTGAATTACCATGATACAGATTGTTCAATCCTTTTCTACAGATGCTCATTAATAAATGATATCAGAACATAGAGAGAAGTCTAAGCACTATCTGTTAAAGACAAGCACAGGTACCTTTGCAAAGTTACCAAGTCCGGCCATCTCAAGGAAAAGATTAGGACATAGGGGAGAAAGAACTTCCATGCCAGTACCAAAATCATACAGCACATCAGCTGCAAAGATAATTTTATGAATGAGAATATTGATCAAGTTGAAGATGGTATTACCTTGTTTAAAATCTAGATGGCACTAAAAGCACAAGAGTGATGCAGGAGACTGATATATCCTACTATAATACAAACCTAAGATCCTCCACCGCTTAGGCTCTGAATCCATTCTAGCACCCAAATTGCTGCATATGAGCTTTCCCACATGTTGCATCCCATCCTTTAGAATCTGTGTCGAGAAAACACATACCAAAATATCTTCAAACATCCCAACAGGCAGCCAAAAATGGTACCACTATATAATTATAACTTACCCAACTCACAACAGTCGCCTGAGCCGGGGTAGGACTCAATCCTGCAGCAAAGAGAAGGGACTGCAGAGGAGTTAGCACACAGAAAATGGCCTCCCGCAACATGTCTTGTTTTTTATTTTTTTTTGTCGAACCTCCCACAACATATGTCAATCTAATGTAAGTGTGCATTCTCCAGGTAAAGTGAGACATCTTATCCACAGAAAGGCTAAAACTTGCAACATGCACGAAATCACCGAAATAGACATGCTATCAAATGAGGATGTTCTGTTTAGGCATTGTGGATAGACCTGAGTTGATAACACAGAGAGGGCAGCACTTGAGAGGTGCTGCAGAGCCCTAAATTGTGTGTACCTCAAATAACCTTCATTCACACTGCACAGAATCAGAATCAAGAAAGATTTTTTACAATTAGCCCAATGCAATCCTCCTTTTAAAAAGTGAAAAAGAGGGAAAAAGAAGAAGAAGAAGAAGAAGAAGAAGAAGAAGAAATCAGACCTTTTTACCTGTAAGGGTATCCTGAAGGGAAGAACTTGTTCAGAAAGGAATCGACCACCCTATGAGCAACAGCTCTCGAGTCATCGAGCAATTTCACCTGACATCCATCCCCCACACGTTTCACGCTCCGAATCAGTCAAGCGGAAGAACAGGCACCGGGGTTCAAGAAGAAAGGGAGGGAGAGTAGGACTATGACTACGACTTACGGAGAGTTGACCATCGGGTTCGAATTGGAAGCGGCGAGAGACGGAATCTGAGGTCTCGACCCAGTGGACGGGGCCTGCTTCGTGCCATTTGAGCTGAAGCTGGGGCTGAGGCTGAGGCTGGGCCTCCCTCGTCTTCCTCTGCATTATCTTGTCCTGATCGAATTGATTTCAAGAATTGCAACAGATGAAGAATGGTTCCGCAGCGTAGATAGAAATGGAGAGAGAGAGAGGCAAGGTTATGTACCAGCAATTTCATGGAGCGTTTCCCCAGAGTTGTTGGGACTCGAGATAATCTTCGGGGCAGACGATGAACGAAATTGAAAAACCAAGAACACGAGGAGGTTCCAAAGAACGAATATTGAAAAATTTCTCCGAAAAGAACTACATTGAGGCGGCAAAACGACCCGATCCGACCCGACCCGAACCTAAGAAAACCTAACGAACCCAGCCCGAGATGATAAGAACAGTTAACAATTCAACCGACTCGACCTAACCGCGGCCTCCTATAGCCCTCCTTTTCGACTCTCCTTAACCTTAAAGCTTGCAACTTGGTTTCTTACTTATTATTAATCGAATTTAATTTAGAATAGCCACTAACTTTACTCTAAGCTAGGTTAGAAGCTGAAAAACGGCACGTGGACCGACCTTCCTTCTATGAACTTGAAATTTCAAGTTGAAGGACTAGATTTTGCTAGTTTTACTTAGAGCCCATCATCAGTACATTCTCTCCTCTAGTAGAACATTGTTTGGTGCAATTTTATATTTGATCTTTACTCCTAAACATGTATATCTATGTTGCCATGCACAAGTGCTCAAACAAAGAATTTATCAATCAATAACAAAAATAAAGAAAGACAAAGAAAAGACGGAAAAGAAAAAACAACTTGACCCGTGAAGGGTAAAATTTATATGAGCCCTTGTCATATGATACCTGAGACAGGACCTCCATGATGTATGGATATGCTTTAGATCTAGCTAATGAGCGATGCATCTATTTTTTAAAACAAACCTCACGAATAAGACATGATTTTTTCAACATACGACTCTTCACAACTTGCGAAGAGCCACGAGTACACATCTCCTTATCATATTTTTTTTCGGTCTCCTCAGCTCGTCATGTTTTATGTAAGCTTGAATAAATAAGAATATCCCAGTCTAAATGCATTGGACCTAACCTACATGGGATTGATTAAGCAGTGGCCTAGCAATCAGCCGATTAACAGTGATACTGAAGGGCGCGATACTCGGAGCCGCTCGGGAAGGATAAAATAAGTGTGGGAACGATTTTGAAGGATTAGTATTGGCAAAGTATAGTTAAGACAAAATGTTTACCATCACGGTACCAAACTTTCTAAAATGATTTGAAATTGAAATGTTAAACACTAGGGAGTAATTATCCATGGAAGAATTGTTATAAATAGCCAAGGAGGCACCATTGTAAAGGATCTTTTGCCAAATCAACAATCAAAAACAGATCATTTATCTTGTTATTGCACTTTTACATTCAGCTGCACATTTACTTTTCTCTTGCTGTTTGTATTTCATTTGCTTATAGTGTAGAAACACGTCACTTCCTTTCCAAAACAATAGAGAAATCATATCAAATGATAAATCTGAAGCCCTACTTTTTTGATAAAAGATATTGGTCGAGGAACCTATATTTCTTGGTGGACAACCGCATCAAGGCAATCATCTTCCATTGGGTAATGGAACAGTCTTAATATTCGTTTGTCAAGGAACCTAAGCAAGCTCCTAATCCTCCCTGGCCGTGCATCAGTTCATGAGATTTGATACAAAATTTTGGATAGCGCTCTCTCTCTCTCTCTCTCTCTCTCTCTCTCTCTCTCTCTCTCTCTCTCTCTCTCTCTCTCTCTCTCTCTCTCTCTCTCTCTCTCTCTAAAATCACATAGGAGCATAGTCCTTGCTATGTCGGGAAACGTCTATTTGAAGTTGCTCCTGTTAATTGCTGTCCATGCTAAGTCACCGTACCCACGATCATTGTAGTCGTTCGTCGGCGAGCAAACTCTCTACCTCTCTTCGTTATCACGGCTGTCTTTAGATGTTGATTGCAACTTCTTTTTTAGCTTATGTTGCCTAAAATTTTGTTGTCTTTACATTTATTGGTAGAATTTGGCTAACTCTTCAATTATTCATAATGAACTTTTATCTTTGTCCATTTTAAGGTTCAACACCGCTGCAGGAGTTGCATTGTTTCATAATATATATATTATATAATTTTATTCATTTTCTTAGTGGCATTACAGTACAAAGAGAGACAGGGCTAAGGTGATTCTACGTGAGTACTCGATCAGCATGATAAGAAAAGTTGGGCCTATGGCATGCAGGGAGATAGAAATTTAGAATCCATTTGTTTTGATTTGGAAAATATTTTTATATAAATATTACTATATCTCTTAAAATAATTAATTAATGAAAATATTTCCATTATCAATAATAATTTATATCAAAATATTTTCGCGAACAATATGAATATTTCAAATTATTCATTTTCAGTGAAAGAAATGTGCCTTAATCATATTCCAAACCTGTGATACGATTGCTATAGTTAAATCAGGGTTGATAAGCTTTTTGATTTGCATTCATTTACAGATGCATTTTGTTGGGAATTTGCTGGCGAACTTATTATTACTCTCAAAATTTTGTAAGCAGGTCACTTTAGGGACGGTTTAAAAGTCTTGAAAGATGTGATAAGGAGAAATAAAGTAGACAGAATAGACATAATGGGACCGGGGCAAACTCACCAAACGACGGTTGTTGTTTGTTTATGACACGAATGATAATATTTTTGGCTAGAAATTAATTTATGGAAGAGATAGATTTTTCTAATTCTATTTTTAAATGAGTTTTTGAGCCAAAAAATATGTTTGATAACGACAAAAAATTCCAACTCTTGAAATAGAAAATCGTTTGATAATCAATAAAATTTCACATTCTTGAGGGGTGGTGGCAATGGGGGTGGTGGAGGCCGGCGGCCATGGGGGTAGTGGTGGTGGTGAGCAGCGGACGGCAAGAAGAGAAATAAGAAAAAGAGAAATAATTTTTGATTTCTATTCCAGAAATAGAAAAGTAAAAAATTTTTGTTTTTGATTTTTATTCCAAACCTATTTACGAAATAGAAATCTGTTCCAGAAATAAAAAAATGAAATTATTTTATCAAATGGATTTCTATTTTAGAAATAGATCTGGAATAGAAATCTATTTTAGAAATAGAAACATAATGGTTATTATGCGTAGCCTTATAGTTGCGGTTTCAAAACCACTGTATTAGGTCAAGTTTTACTTGAATATCATTTTTTGAGGTAAAAAACTCAACTGTTTTGAGGTAAACAATGAAAATAAGATTGCCAAACTAATTAGATGATCTAAACGATATGTTTCAAAATTTAAAAAAACGTGGGATGTGTGCATAGATTTGGATTTTAAACTAGTGGGAACAATCTGTAAAATTGTTTCAATAATGCACCTGAATTTTAAAACTTTCATTTCATGTATTAAAGTTAGAAAACTTATCACCATCCTCCATAATCCTTCCCTTAGTTTCGGAAACTTGTCATTGTTCTTTTGCCAGGCAATGGTACGCAAGTGTCCTATTTATCCCACGGAAGAAACACCAGTGATTAAGCTCCGTTTGTTTCACAAAATATAACTTCCAAGAAAATACATTTTGAATTTTTTGACATTTTCGTTTTACTGAAAATGCATTGATTGGGGAAAATATTTTTCACTTTTCAAGTCGAGGAAAACATTTTACACACTCAATCTCTCTTATCTCACACCCTCTACTAGTCCCCACTTCTTTCTTTCTATTTTTTTAACAATTTTTTTTTAAATTCGAATTTTTTAATTATTTTTCAATAAATTCTTTTTTCGATTTTTTCTCTTTCTTTTTGCTCCTCTTCTTGTTTGATCGACAACCAGCCATAAGTGAGCTGAGCTTGCAACTTGTTGATCTGGCGAGGCTCGAGCGTCGTCGGATGATGGTGAGGCTCAAGCCTTGTAGATCGGTGACGCCCTGACCGTCACCAGAGGTTGCGAGGCTAGGGCCTCACAAGATCGGTGACTTCGGGCATTGCTAGAGGCTGTGAGACTTGGGCATCGCCGATTTGAGTGTCGCTAGACAACGGCACTCGTCGGCCTTCGCCATGGCAACGACTGGTTGAGGTAAAGAAAAAAACCAAAAAAAGAAAAGAAAAGAAGAAACAATTTATAAAAATATACATAATTAAAAATTCGATTTTTTTAAATAAAATAATAATAAAAGAATATAAAGTAAAATAAAAGTAAAAAAAAAATGAAGTGACGTATATAGAATGGTGGAAAATATTTTCCACTTCAATTTCAGATTTCAGTCGAATATCATAAAATATTATTATTTCTTGAAAAATGGCTTACTGAAAAATATTTTTCAGAAATGTTATATTTTTCGCAAAATGAATGGAGTCTAACTTTTTGCATTGAGCTCCCAAAGTCATGCTCAATCTATAACTTGTCTTAAAATGATGGCAAGATTATTTCAATCAATTTGATGCCAATCTAGATTAAGGGGAAGGTTTTTTCTTCTCCTTCCTTGCAAGTTGCTCGTATGAGATGATGGAGTTGATAATTTGATACTGCTAACTGATCAGCTGTGGCTCGCTGACTCTGTTTTTTCCTCTAGTTGCTCGCGATACTGTCTTTCATTCATTTTTCTTGAGCCCAGCAGAAGCCAATCGATGAAATGAAAAGATCTCGACATTATCCGTTGCCACATTCAGCACGCGTCCACAGAGCACAAACCACAAGGAAAACCTCAGAAAAAAGTAGTAATTCCTAGCACTAGAAGTCCACTTTACATTACAAAAAACAAAAAAGTACTTAGATTATCAAAAATAATAGATTTAAGATATTTAACTAGTGACAATTACATTACAAAAAACCAAAAAGTAATTAGATTATCAAAAGAACTAAGCACGAAGGAGCATTGTTTATCCGGAAGAATTAACAAAAAACTAGGTAGGAAAGCAAGTCTGATTTCCAAGAAAGCTTGATCTAGTCCACTATCTAAAGAGCAATTGTCAATTAGGATAGGTAGCAAGATAAAACACAGAGATGAACGAGTTACAAGGTTAGTTATCTTGCAACAATAGATATCCAACTTCCTTTGTTAAAACTCATCATTAAAGATATTATAACAGCTATATATTACAACTTACATGAACAACAACTATAACACAGGTTAAGCGGGTTTGACAACATCTGATCTGTCCACACAAAACACTAGCTACCAAATGCATCAAATGCTCAAGTGTTCATTATCTTTTCAATCTACCTCTCCACACCTTTAAATACATCAAGAAGAGTCAAGTTTAGCAAAATATTTTTTTGAGGAAAGAGGGTATGGTGAGTGGAGGTGTGATGCAAACGAGTTTGGCTAAATCAAATGCGTTGACAACAAAGAATCTCATAAGTTATATAGATAATACTTTTCTACTAGACATTTATTGCATTCAAAAATTTTAAAATCCATTAGAAAATTACAATATAGTACTACACTCAAGTCAATCTAACAGACGTATGATTATTGCTGAGAACCTCAGAGAAGATGCTAAATTAAAGAGAGGCAGTTCATCAGATTCTTTGCATCTGCCAGGGAACGAAGTTGATCTCAACGTCCCGTCACTGGAGTCTTTCACGCTCTTCGTCTTCCAACTGTTATAAATGGACACTAAAATGGTGGAAGAAGTAGCAAGCATGTTCTCAAGAGCATAAATCCTTGAATTCCTCGCGTCAGGAGACATTGCAGCCTTGTAAGGGACAGTCACTACAAAAGTACATCATGCAAAGATGTTTAATACCAGTTAGCAGATCAAATTGCCAATATGAAGATGATGAACAAGCTAATTGTGAATTATCACAAACAGAATCTGTTGATATATTGTTGTGAACCTCCCAATGTGGACCTCGAGGGGATTAATGGATTGCTAGGCGACACAAGAAAACCTCTTACAACATACTTTTGAAGTTACCTAGGGCTATCCGAGCGCTGGCTCCAAGCAACAGTAGTGTTCTAGGAATGCTGATCGGAGTGATGAGACAATTCTCTGCAAGAAGGCTGGTGTAGCAGCTCCAGAAGTTTTGGCTCCGCTGGCAAGAGAGTCAGATGAGAAGGAGTTGGCCTATAAATTGATATCTTAAATCAACTAAATGATTAAATGTTGAAGACCAAACCAATCAAACTGTTAAAAGTAGCTTAAACCAGTAAGGTGAAGCCCAAAACACAACAACGAAATATATAAGACATCTAGTTTAATACGATCTCCATCTTCACTCTTTCACGTTCATATTGTAGCAATATATTCGGTAATTCTTACTGATGGTTATCAATAGTAATCACTAATTAGCAAATTACATCTGACCTTCAATAACTCGAAGCTCCAGCATCCCCATCGCCACATTGAGCAAGCAAACTACGTATGAGATGGAGTTGACTATCTGATGCTGCTAACTGACCAATTGTGGCTTGCTGGCTTATCTTTTCCTCACGTCGGTCACAAAACTGTCTTTCATTCTCTGTCTTCTTGAGCCTCTAATGTCATCTTCTAGATATAGTTGTTCTGGCCCCATGTCCAAGGCTGTGATCATAAACAAATTTTGGCTTCAAAACCTTTTGAACAACTTTATGTCGAGTCAAGGCACCTTCTTTAGAACATCGTCTATGTAGCGTGACCATTTGCTCCTAATTTCAGGAAAATCAAAAATTGCATCGGTATTATATAATGAAAAGTACTTGTATAGTACTCAATAGAGATGAGTTTGCTTACATAGTTTGCTTGAGCTTCTTGATGAATCCACGAGCCATCTTCTTGCTGATTGTGTCATAGGATACCTTCAGCACAAGAGTTACCTCATATGTATCCTCTGATTTTTCCTATTTAATTTCAAAGTGCAGAACAGTTCTGTATAAACCAATTAGAGATCACATTGGAATTTCATTCATTCGATACTTACCATATCACACATATGCTCACAGTAGAACCTAGAACTTGAAGTATGGTTAACTCGTAGCTTCTATTAGCTTCAACATATACTTTGATGCTATATAAGTTCAAAGACAATAGTAGTCTACAATGAGCACATATGATCAAATAAATGCGAATATAGCTTGCAGTTCTAGAGAAAAATTGTAATTATGGCATATAAAATGATATGTAAGTTTCACTGAAAATTTCATGACAATGGAAAATATTTTTCATAAAAATCAGGGGAAACGGTTAGTTTTCATCTATTTGGTGATTTAGGAAAAGCGTTTCCTTTCTTGTCAAAAGAAGAAATTGTCTTCTCCCAATCTAAATTTGTTGTTTTTAGTTCATGGGAAATATCTTCCATGGATTGATTAACTTTTTGTCATTTAAACACTGGAAAGTCAGAAAATAATTTTCCAAAAACAATTTTTCTTCACAAAAGTTGTCAAGAGAAATATGCATAAATCTCCCAAGACAATACAACTCACGAAAGTACTTATCGGACAAGAAACCTCTAGAAAATGAACAACTGACTATCCATTGCCGTCAATTGATTCGACAGGATCAGAGAGAGTGGGAAGCACCGCTGGTGCTAGTTGCTATGTTTGAAATTGGATAATATAGTGCTTGAATGCGATTAACAAAGTCTTTGAATGTGGGGAGGCAACTGAAAATAGTAAATTTATGGTTCATAACTAAATTACGCTAACCTGTTGTAAAGGTTGTTTTTTAGTTCAGCTTTGATTTTCAACAAGGCCACTATTGAAACTTAATAATTAATTTTCACCGGCTGTAACTACATTTTTTTGACCGAAACTCTCGAAAGCGAAATCCCATCCGAATGCATTTTTGACATTTCCAACATAGATCCTTTAAAAATAAACACGGATGTAATTTGCACATCTTACCAAACCTAATCAGAATGCACAGCACCTAGGAGGGTACTGCCAAACATTCCTAGCTCAACCAACTTTATGTTTTGCTCACAAGTGTAAAACAAGTTCTACAGAAGTCCATCTCATTGCAGAGTTCTATGAAGTCATTAAAACCCACCAACCCTTTCCACTAATATGAAAGATCATAGGAGACCGAGACTTGAATAGACAATAAAAATTATCAACGAGGAGCCACAACTGAGCCATGGATTGGTAAACACAAGATCATGTAACTGGCATCAGAACTTGCATTTTCTTCAACTTACAAATATGCAATACAAAGCTCAATCCACTCCAAAATGCAACTCCCCCCAAATAAAAAGGCCAACAGGACAAAAAAAATAAAAAAAATAAAAAGGCCAAACTTAAAGACAGGGAAAAAAAAAAAAACCTCAGCTGCTAAAGGAGATTAGATGTTGAAGACATTAGAGACTGTAACAGAAGTAGAATTTTGCAGGATTTTTTCTGACATAGACTTGATGGTGTCGAAACTCCAAATCTCCCATTCCTGGTACTGATTGTTGATCTAGGACCTCGGCGCCGACTCCTCCTCTGCCACTTCCTCATTCTCTCCAGACATCTCTTCCAATGACTTGCCCTTCGACTCAGGCACCAAGAACGTAAATAGGAGACCCAGGAAGTTGACCACTCCCAATAAGATGAGTGAGTTCCGGACCCCGATGCCCGGCGGGTAGCCCGCATCCACCTTGGTCTTGTCCTGGTTCTGTGCCAAGTACAGGAATCCGAACGCGCCCACGATCGCCCCGAGCTTTCCCGCTGCTGCAGATATCCCGTGGCAGGTCGACCGTAGCCTGGCAGGGAAGATCTCTGCCGGGACCACGAAAGTGGTGGCGTTGGGCCCAAAGTTGGCGAAGAAGAAGGTGAGCGAGTAGATCACCACAAACCCGATGCGGTTTTCCTTGTGCGTCCAGTGGTTGTATGGGATAGCGAGCGCGAACATGAATATCGTCATGAAAGCGAAGCCCATCAGCTGGATGGCGAACCGCCCCATCCTGTCAATCAAGGCCACGGTGAACCAGTACCCGGGGACGGTGCTGCACAGGGCAATAAGTGTCTGCGCCCGTGCAATCCTGAACACCTCCTCAACTGCGTTCATGGTCTTCGCTGCGGGGATCCAGCCAATCGCGCTGAAGATATCCTTCTGGAACAGGTTCTGGCTGTAGAATGCAATGTCGAGCAGGAACCAGGTGGAGGTCGTCCCAAGCAGGGGGAGGCCATGGCGTTGGAGAAACTCCTTAGTGAACAAGCCGAACCCACCAGCCCCACTCTCGGTCAGCTTCTCAACCTTGCTCTGCTCGGCCTCGATGTCAACTTGCAAGACCTTGGACATGTCGGATGCGGCCTGCTTGGCATTCTTAGCCACAAGGGCAGTGTAGCGGGCCGTCTCTGGCATCTTCATCCTCCAGTAATAGGTAAGCGCCGCCGGGATCGCTCCCACCATCACGATGATCCTCCAGAGATAGTCAGCCTGTGGAACAGTCGAGCCGATCGGGTCCACCTCATAAGCCGGGGCGTCAAACCTGGCCTTGAAGGCCGTTGCCACGATGATCGAGAAGGCACCGGCAGCAAGGATCCCAAAGCCCTGCATGGCGAAAACAGCAGCGATGAAAGCACCTCGGGTCTTCTTATTTGCATACTCGGACATGATTGTGGCTGACAGCGGGTAATCACCACCGATGCCGAAGCCTAGCCAGAAGCGGAAGAAGCACAAGGTGGCCATCACCGACTTGGCGGTATGCCCAAATGAGAGGCCTGAGGCGATCGAGCATATGACCATGACCAACAAGGTCAAGCCATAGACCTTCTTCCGGCCCAACTTGTCACCGAGCCACCCGAAGAAGAGCTGGCCGGCAAGGGTGCCGCAGAGCGCCACCCCATTGACAGCTGCCGAGACATTAGGAGGCAGAGTGCCGGGCTTCGCTGCGCCGTCAACATGGTAATAGAGGCGGCCAAGCAACTTGGTGACAAGGGAGATGCAGAATAGATCGTAGGCATCGGTGAAGAAGCCCATCCCAGCGATAACGATCGCAGTGAAGTGGTACCATTGGGTCTTTGCGACATCGAGGGCGTCGAGGACTTGCAGCTGTTGCCCCGCCATGGCCCTCGACTCTCTCCGCTCTCTTCCTCTGCGAATGATTTAAGGATCGACCAGAAACAACTATGAGCACTTGCACTTACCGGCTACATTAATCATATTCATAGTCACAAGCCAAGACTGTCAATGATTGCACACTCGAATAATTCGACCGCTCCGCCGCTCTCACGAAACATTTCCACAGGCAGCATAATGAGGAATTCAAATTCGACAAAAGACAAATTGACTCGTTCGTACACATGTTCATTCATGTGAACGAAGCTCCAGGATATCCAGTTAAAAGAAAAATAAACTGGAAAAGAACAAAGAAGTAAAGACGAACGTCGGGACTACTCTACTATTTATTAGGGTCGATGGGATCTGAACAGAAACGCCATGGACGAGTAAATAGCCCTCTCGAACGGTACGGTGTTCCAGGCCCAGAAGTTATTATCCCATTCTGACACGTCAACCTTATCATTATCGTACGCCCAATTTTGCAAAAACAATTTATTGTCCATTAAAGTGAGTTGTAGCACATACACCGAATTTTTCATAAGCCAAGACGAGAAAGAGATGACCGTCGAGAAGAGGCCCCACCAATGACATCAATTTTCCTTAAATGCCATTTACTTGTTTTTGGTAAACAAATGCAACTCTGCCCTTTCATCAAGGCAATAAACAACGGGTTATTGATCTCCTTTTCGAATCTTTTCGTATTCTTTCACCGAAGACGAAGTATAATCACAGAAATGATCGAATGTCCAGGACACAAAGAACGATCTCTGATGGGCAAAGAAAGAGTACCCCAGATGACTGAAATATCAAGAAACTCATGCTTTCCGAGTCGTAGGGGAAACGACGAAGACATGCGACGACAATGAGTTATTGAGCCTTTTCTGGCGATACGAGACAAACCAACCAAAATAAACAAAAAGAAATTGTACGCAAGAATCAACGCGACAAAGACCAGCGTGCGGAGACTCGCGAAGATAACACGCGTGCTTATAAGATAATGCTTTCCATTCGATGGAGAGAGAGAGAGAGGCTAACCTTGCTTTCTGTCTGGGGAAATGATAGAAAACAATGGAGCGAGAGAGAGAGCGAGATAGAGCGCGAGGGAGATTAAATGGCAAGGTTTTTGTTGGATAGCTTTGGGTGCTGTAGTTTTGGGAAGAGAAGTGGTGAATTTATATGGGAAACGAGTCCCGTTGATTTTTTAACAAACTCGAGAATCTCCACAGTATATTCCGCCTCATTTTTCTCTCCACCGTATTTGGGATTTAACTTCCTTTTTTAGATAATGGGATATTCGGACCATTCCATTTAGATTATTTCTTACATAAATTCTGTCCGGATACGCACAACGAGTAGAAGGTAAATCCATAGGGTATGTATATATATCACTTTGAGTAGAAGACGTTGGGCCTCAGAATTTGCCCCACTCAAATTAACCGCTTGATGACTCCATGAACTCTAACATAAATAACTTTATGCCTAGAATAGGGAGCACATCTTTAAAATCACTCAGAAAGATAGATTAATTGAAGTGCACAAAAGCTGACACAACCACCATATGATAGCTGAAATAGAGAAAAACCTATTTAAAGGTCCTATATGTAAAATTGAAGGCATTGTGTCTCAAAATTTACTGCACTCAAAATGAGCACACAACATCGTAACAAACTCTTTGAGATCATTAATTTTATCTATAGAATTTATTCAAGAAAAAATCATTACTATAATATAGTGGACAAATTGAATATCCATGTGGAATCTATTTATAAGAGTGCGTTCATAACTTTTCTAGTATTGCTTAAAGCGAAATCTACTTTGTTTTTATCAAGATAATGTTATATATACAAAAAATGGATAGGATAATTTAATTTATTAAGTGATGTAACAGTTTTATTGAATGGAAAATATCACTCAATCATTCGAAATTTAAATTATAACATGTCATACCTTAACATGCAATTTATCAAAACAATCTTAGCATTGATATACTCGTGACGTTCAGTGTGGAAATGCATTATTCTTGATTTGCAATTTAAGCTGTTGTTTCTGAAAAAAGCATTCCCTTTATCAATTGCAACACCTATATAACCGATACATGAAGAAATGAGTCAAACATGTTTGTGTTAATTATTTATGGCCAGCAAAAAATTTGTGTCAACAAGCAAGTAAAAGTAAGAGCTGTACTTGTCAAAAAGGACGGCGAGCTGGGCCCACCGAGGTCAAATTTCAGTTGATTTTGTCCGGTTGGTGCTTCTTTTTCCCCCTTTGTCGAGTCCGGCTCGTGCTGCCAAATCACGGACTTGCAACAAAAAGAATACGGGTCGCGGGGCTCTGAATTTTTAAGTTTTCAGGAAATGATTTGGCATATTCCTACACTCGTGAATTCCGCGTAGGATGCGAAATGGGATATAGACGTTTCTTCATTTTGGTTTTTATTTTGACGATTTTATTCTCGCAACAAAATATCTTTCATCAAACAATATTGAGCAATATGGCTCAATTTTGTTAAATGAGACATTGATTATGTACTGAATCCAAACAAGAATATATGGACACTATAACCTTAACGACCAATGACTCACTAATCCAAATTATGCCGAAATTTAATCAATAACAATGCTCTTGAATAAGAAACTCAATGTCGAAATTTAATTAATGATGTTGGGCTTATGATACAACACAAAAATTTAATCAATGATATTGTATCAAGATATAAACACTTGCTAGAATCTAATTAGTGACATGAATTTAGAAGCCATAGCTACTAAAGTGCGGTAATGAAAAGATAAAGTAAAGAAATTTGTTGTGTTATTTAGTGGGCAGGGGTTTCTTCATCGGACAACTCGTGGTATTTATAGAGTGATTAGGTAACCATTGAGTGGTTACTTCTCCCTTAATAATTGCTCATGATCCTTAGCACATCCTTTTACTTCCCTGGCTTTCTTCATAATTGCTTAGGTCGTGTTTCACCGTTTCTTGGTTTGTCGACACCGTCTACATGACTTAGTCTTTAGATAATAATCGCCACTTGGTTTTGGCACGGCTCTTTATTCTTGCTCGAATTCTTGCACCAGCATTGTTTGATCCTTGCATTTGTAGCAACATTCTATCACCTCGACACATGGCAAATCCTTGTCTTATCATCGAACCATACATTTCTATCCTTAAGCTCATCAACATTTGACTGAATATTCTTATGTTTCTTGGCTCATCACCCTTGTGACTGACATATAATAACTTTCATTACTTCTATCCATATGATCGATGCGTGACGATATGAGTAACTTTGAGTGTCAACATATGTCCTCTTTGGAAAGAAAGAAATTTGAATATATATCTTTTAAAGGAATGTCTTGTCCCATGTGATATCCTCTGACAATAGTGATCAAGCCCTGTTGCCTTTTGACGTCTCTTTTCCTTTACACAGTTGATATGGAATTTCGTCTCCTGTATAATTTTGACATGTTGCTTCGAATAATTATAGATAATTACCCCCCTTTTCGAATCGCTGTCTTCAACTCATATATCTGGGGTTTCTTTTACTCTTGCACTTTGTCTCGTTCCTTAAACCCTAAACCCCTCTTGCGATTTTCTTCTTGCTTCTGCTCCGTCATTTACCATGGACCTAGACACCTCCAAGTATAATCCCGACAGTTATGTCACCAATTTTGATGCTCTTCGAAGGGATGAGAGCGTCGTCGAGGATGAACCCAATCGCTTGCTCCTTGGTCCTGGCCTTATTGATCACCAAGCTATTCCTTCCATCTCCCGAAGCTTGTTTCTTGGCTAAGCGGAAAGAGACTCTGGCTCTTCAACATCTTTCCATCTTGGATATTTGGACCTTAGCATCTTCTTGATTTCATGGATTTCCCTCATTTGAAGCGGATTTTCATTGGTGGTACCAGTGTCTTAAAGACAATTTGGAGACTCGATAATCCTGGATGAATGCAAGGATAGAGGCAGCACTCGAGGTTAGTATGTCGTTGCATGACTTGACCCAATGATTAGTAGGCTCTACTATAAGTTTTTGGTCCTTGTCGACAAATTGCTTGCTTTTCCCTTGGGGACCCATGACTTATTTACTATATTTGGTTTTGAGCTGCTTGGACGTTCCGTCGAAGGCATACCTTTATAAAAAAACTCCCTTTAGCTCGGAAGGAGCCCTTGCCTATAACAAATTTTTAAAACAATTTTACCATAGATCTAGGCCCATTGAACCCTCCGAGCGCATCAACTTTGTCACGCCTAGGACTCCCTTAGCCACAAGAATGTGACCAACAAGAGTTATTTTTGTGACGTTCCAGTAGGTGTTGTCGACATGTTTCTTTTATCTTTTGATCAAGTACATGTGGAAACGTGCATAAACAACTCCCAAACAATCAACATAAGAGGGATAATGATTCAAACACTTAGGAAACACACCATATATTTACATATGCATCATTGACATCGGAATTCAAATATTTGCAAGCCCATCACTACAAGTCTTTTTGATTTCGTTCAAAAGGGTTAGGGGGTTAGTCCTAGCTCCTCTATCTATGAGAGCGACTACCAAAAAGAGAATTCCCACAAAAAGCAGGTTCCCTATGATTCAGGCTTGGGATCATAATCCAAGTCCAACTTGAGGTCACTCACGGCGCCATCAAGAGGGTTCCCCATCATAGGATCCATTAGGGCTTAATCAAGGTCATTGGGTGGTTCGTCAAATCCTCGAATGGAACCAAGAAGATCCCCATCGAATCATAGGTACCATGTTACAAAATACTGATGAATCAAATGCAGCAAGCCCCCATCGATCCACATTGTAGTTGATACGAAAGCATCCAACTTAGTTCCATTGGAAAATTCGGCATAGGCACTATCAATGCTGACCCAAATTAATATAAACTTTGGGTATAACGTGCTTCAATGTATGAAGACTAGAGTTTTCGAATAAAATGGATTATTTAAAATAAGTCTTCTTGTATTTCTTAATGGAATGATTACTTTTCGAGATTTGTTGAGATATTATGAGATACGATAATATATGATTAGATATAGTGAGATATTGTGAGATATTATTTTTTAAGATTTGCCGAGATATGGTGAGATATGAGTAGATATAGTAAGATTTGGTGATTATTTTGTTAGTTTTTAGAGATATACTTTCTTGATATGCTAGCTATATTTTTGGGAAAAACCTAGGTTATTATTTCTTTTATAAATAGAGGAAGCCTCTCAATTGTAATATAGATAATTTGATGAATGAAAATTTGTAAGATTTCTTCTATGAGAGTGAACACCTTTTGGAGAGTGGATTATTCCTTTGTCGGTTTCTTTATGTGACATCATGAAATTCAAACCCTTGGAGGAAGGAATGAATGTTAATTTCGCGAATGCATGATTGGTTGATCTCACTCGGAACTGATCACTCTTGAGATATTGACCTTGAGGGCTAGTAAGAACAGAACTTGTGCGGTTAAAAAACTTGACCTAGGAAAATGACTCGACCGTGAGATTGCATAAAGACAATCCTGTAGTTATGCAGGCCGATTTCAGGAATGACTAGAAGTCGATTTGCGGACAAAAATAATGGGACGATGGGTGATTCCGTCTACTGTTATCGAATCTGCCAATGGCCCTATATCGATCCTTAATAATCGTGTACTTTGAAATAAAAATCGATCATTCACAATTTCATGTAGTTAAGGACGTTCATGTGTTGATAAGTCTTGAACGTGAATTGGCACGAGTCGGTTACGCATGAATCCTCGAAGCTGCCTATTAGTCTGAATAGTACCAAAATGGCATTCGGACGCAACTGACATGGCATGAGAATCCAAGATTGGATTTTCGGGAACATTTGGAACGGACTTTTGGACGATGCTTCTTGACAGTTGATAGTGTCAATTAAGCCGAGTTTTTGGGAAATGGATTTTTCTGACTGAGGAAACGAGCCTACGATGACGTGGGCCGGGCAAGAACAGTGTGTGCCTCATGCCTAAGGTGGGATAGCCACCATGGAAAGCCCGTTGGACCCAACTAACCCATTTACCCTCTCGAGCCCATTGTCTACACTTGAGCCGATTCGAGCCCAACAAATTCCTGAGCCTGTTCCTAGGCCTGCCTTTCATTTTTAGCCCAAGGGCAGTTTGAGAATTGTGCAAGATGGAAATGACCAAAATGCCCTTGGATATATTGTAGAAAAGTCAAAAGAAGAGAGAGAAGATGATATCATGTTTCTTGGGGACTTGAACCAAGCCATTAATGGCCTTAATGAGATTGAATTGTAGCCCTCAATGCACTCTCTCCCCTCCTTCTTCAACCCTCACAAACTGCACACTCTCTTCCATTGTTTTCTTTTCTTTCCTGCAATTTCAGCTTCTAACCTTCCTCCGAAAATCGAGTTGTTCATGGCTTTCCTGTGTGAATCATGGCTTGTGCCACCCAACGTTGTGTTCAGGAGACAAAATCCATTCAGATGGCATTGACCCTTTATCAAACAGAGCCGCCAGTCGATCCGTACGATGGCTGGAAGCCAGCTGGTCCCTGACTGCCTACTTTAGTAGTAGCTTTGCCCAATTTCACATTTTCCTCCATTTTTCTCCCATTTCGACCAAACCATTGCCCATACCAACCACCAGCAGTTGTCCCTCGACCCCTTGGTGCTGCCAATCACTGCCTTGCCGGTCACCGGAGCTCCGGCCAAGCCGTTTTGCTTCGATCAGCTCGATTCTCCTCTAAACAGCTAGTTTTTGTAGCTTGTAGAGGGAGTCCGAGTTTGTTGCTACTGTGTTCAGCTCGGGACCACCTTGGAGTGTCATGAGTAAGGTCCCCGGGTGTCGGGTTCATTGCTATCGCCGCGTTCGTGTCGCTGGCCCGCTTAACGGGTGAGTTTAGCCTCTAATTCCTTAATTAGTGCCTAAACTTGCTTAGGGTTGGATTAATTAGTGTTAAGGGTTGTTTATGGTGTTTAATTAAGTGCATTAGCCCTAAGATAGGTGGTTAGATAAATGATTAAGATTATCTTAGCTTAATCTTGCTTGTTTATGCTTAATTGTGCTTAATTATGCTTAATTGAGTGTTATGTGTTAATTAAGCATGTTTTGCATTAATTTCTTGATTAATTGGATTAATTGTTTTAATTAATGATTTATTTAATTTCTGAAATTAATTAGTTAATTATTTTAATTTCGAAATTTGTTTATTTAATTATTTCTAATTTCTTAATTTAATTATTTAATTATTATATTTTGAAATCTCACTATTCATGCACCATTCATCCGAAAATAAAAAATGTGCATAATTTCACGTCTTGATTTTATGAAGTGAAATGAATGTGGCATTGCATGAACATCCGTTTGAATCGTGTGATTTTCACAAAAAAAGGAAAAAATGGTTTGTTCGAGGGACATTCGAAATGGACCGTTTTTATGAGAAATGATGTGAGTTTTATATACAAGCATGTGTGCATTGGCTAATGCTTAAAGATAATAAATGGGTTGTGGTGGTATGATTTCATGATTACTAAATTGGACCTGCTGCCCCAGCAGTAGTTCAGGGGGTGATAGTCTGTTTTATCGGAAACCCAGTGGGGGTCTAGATGTGGAGTCGTGGTAGAGGTTGGGCCCATGCTTCTTATGAAATGTCATTTTGGATGGGGGTCCCTTTACATCGCTGCACCTCATGGGGGAGGGCGATGTTTGGCTATGCCAGTAGACACTGGCGGGAGTTTGGTTGTAGCTTGTGGGGTAGTAATAATCGGAACACGTGTGGATACCAGAGTGTATGAGAAACATTGCATCATTGGTTTTGATTATGCATGAGGTGATCATATCATTATTTATGGCACGCACGCATGAATTGATAACGTGCGGGGTGTGGCAATGGCCAGGTGAGATCGCTTGTGACACGATTCGAATGTGATTGGTGAACTGCATCATCTAACGGCTATGTGCATTGCGTGTATTGTGCTGATATATAATGTGCAAGGTATGGCATATCGGGTAAGGTTGCATGCGAACCGACTAATTGTTTGTTGGTTGCCCTTGTCTGTTGTTTAATTTCTGGTTGTTGGTTATCTGTTGTTGGGTTGAGTGAGAAGTGGTTCTGGAGAGATACCTCAGGTTGAGTTGATGTATTAACCGGGGCTTAGTGGAAGAACTCATTGAGATTTTATCTCACTGGTTGTTGAATAACCATTTTCAGGCCCTTAGAATGGCGCACCCGCAGTTGAGAATCTTGCCCCTGCTCCACCAATGATCGACCTGACGGAGCCGAGTCCGATGGATATGAGTGACCATGGTGCTAAATTCGAGGGTTCATTTTGTATAACTTGATTAGCCTAGTTTCCATTTCGCTTAGTTTGAAGGATGGATCGGCCTCTTTTGTCGGGCTTGTAATTTGAAAGACAATCCTTCGTTGGTTAATCCAATAAGTTGTATAAATGAGTAGTTGATGTTTTTGTTATTCATCCCTCTATCCCTGTTTGATTGTTTGATTGTCTATTTGGACTGGGGATGGTTCGTCTTCCGCTTGCGCATAATGAAAGATTAAAATGAATGGTCGTCGACGAGTCTTGGGACATCACTTTCAATTGACCATGGAAAGGGGTTGTCACGAGCTCGGGATTCGAGGGGTGACACTTTATCCTTGGAGTGTGGATTACTTCTCAGCGGTGAGCCAAGAAGCCCTTTATCCTTGGCTGGTGAGTTTCTTTTAGGCCTTGGTGGTAAGTTTCTCCTATCCTGAAGTTCTTTATCCTTGATGGGTGGTTCAACCTTTAAGCCTTCGTAATGAACTTCGTCGATCCTAATCTTCATCCTTAGTTCGTGGGCCTTTATACCTTGGTGATGATCGTAATCTATCATTTATTTGTTTTCTTTAACCTTCGATAGACATACACATCCTTTTGATACACTTAGCTGGAAATCCCTCGTTGTGGAATCACTTACCTATGCACGCATTGAGTTGGTATCAAAGCCCAAGTTTGAACTCAGTTTTGAGTGATTTCTTCTGTTACCTCATTTATATCTCACATCTTATTTTTGTCAAAAAAAGAAAAGAATGGATAATCCAATTTTAGGATGTTAACTTTGGAGTAAGCACACAACGAATGGTAAGATTGTGTTGTCTAGAATCTTCAACAACAAATGAAGCATGTCCTCAACCTTCTCAAGGATTCGGTGAGGCAAGGATAACCTGCAAGGCATCCTAATGATCGTTGTCAACATGATGTTGATTCTAGTCAAAGTTTGAGTGGTGATTTTGATTCCATTGATGGCCACTCTAGTGATTCTAAATATCGAAACTAAAGACGAAGAGGGAGCATAAGGAAAATGAACATGACATCAAAGTGGACACACAACTGAACAAATATTCAACTTCAAGTCCTACTCGGACGAGAAGAGATGAAGGGTTACTGTCTTGAAGTTAAAAAAATATGCTTCTCTATGGTGGGAAAATTTGAAGCATCAACGAACTTGAGAAGGAAAATGTTAAATCAAGTCTTAGGAAAGATTCTAGAAGTTGATGAAGAAGAGGTTCTTGCTTGACAATTATAAGTAAGATTTGTTCTTCAAATTGAATTTCCTAAGACAACAAGGGATGAGCATTGAAGAGTACATCTAAGAATTAGAACAACTCAAGATGAGGTGTGAAGTTCCATAAGTTCCGGAGCAAACCATAGCTCGATTTCTTGGTGGAATGAATAAGGAAATTGTTGATTTGGTTGAACTTCAACCTTATAAGTCCTTTGAAGATGTATGCAAGCTGGTAGTGAAAGTCGAGAAATAATTGAAGGGCAACAAGAGGGTTTCTTCCAGGATGTCAACAAAAGGGACATCCTACTTTAAGGGTGCTTCCTCAAGCAATGTCAAGAATGTGTCGACAAAAGATAAAGGCAAGGAGAAGTTTGTGGAGTTCTTCAAAAGAAACCTCAAGGTGATGCAAAGAAATGCTTTAAGTGTTAAGGCTATGGGCATTCACAAGCTAATTGTCCAAACTAGAGAGTTATGACTCTTCAAGAAATTGAGTAGATCAATGTGGCACTTCAAGAAGTTGAGAACAATTCGTACCAAAATGGTTCCGAGTTTGAAAAAGAAGAGGAGATCGCGGAGAAAGTCATCCGTAGAGCATTGCATGTTGAGGTTTCTCTTGATGAGATGAGTAAAGGGAGAATATCTTTTTTACCCATTATACTATTAACGGGAATGTTTGCTCAGTCATTATCGACAACCAGAGTTGTACCAATGTCATTTCAACGACCTTGGTCAACAAGTTGAAGCTTTCGAGAACTAAATATCCTCAACCGTACAAGCTCCAATGGCTTAGTTAAGGAAATAATCTCAAGGTAAATAAACGAGCTCTCATGTCATTTTTAATTGGGAAGAATTATTGAGATGAAGTTTTTTGTGATGTGATTCTTATGAATGTGTCATAGGCTGATTGATCTAATGTTCCCTTCAACCTGTGTAGCCTTAGGATTTCTTCCAAGCAGCCTTTGTCACTTAACTCACAAGGATTTTAGAGAGAGAAACTCTAGAGAGAGAAGCTCTGGATTGCATTTCATTTGTGAATGAGATGATACAAATGAGGGGAAAGAGACCTTTATATATACAAGTACAAGACACATCGTATTTGTAGATCTCTCCTTGATCATACGGTGGACATCATATCTCTCTAACTATGACCTACCCACATTTATTACATAAGTGTACAATTACTGTATTACCCGCCCCCAAGAGTATTCTAGAACATTCAAGAAAACCCTAAGACTTAGGGATACTGGTTGAGGGTCGCTCGTTCCAAAGGATTTGTCACAACATTGTGCAGAAACCCTTTTGAATCATTCATGTCTTCAAATTGTGACATTCTCCCCCACCTAATGGGGTGATGTCCTTGTCGCGTCTTTGGTACGGTATGAATCGATTTGCTTCTTGAATTGCTAAAGAGCGTCCACGGGTTCCCAACTAGCTTCACTCTCTAGAAGACCCTTCTATCGGACTATGTATTCTCACTTCAGCGCACAATGGGTGCGTTTGGTACAGCATTTGCAAGGGGCTTTCAGTCCAATGCAAATGCTGAAAGCCCAAAGCTACTTGGGGAAATGCAATTGTGTTTGGTAAATTTTTTTTACAAATGAACTTTGAGTTGAATGTGCGTTTGGTAAAAAAAACTTTCATAATGGGCTTTGATGGGTATAATGTGTATAATATATGTGTATATATATATTTTTATTTTTATTTTTATTTTTTTTAAAAATGATCTAAACCCTTCGCCGGTCCGGCGAAGGGCTTCGGCCGCCGGTGAGCCAGATCTGGTGCCGGCGGCCGTCGGCTGAGGTCGCCCGATGTCGAGGGACCTCTGGCGAGGGTCGCGCGACCCAGCCGAGGCCGCCGGAGGTCGGCCGACCTCGGGCGACCCTCGGCGAGGGTAGCACGACCCGTCGAGGGCCGCCGGAGGTCGCCCGAGGTCGGGCGACCCGTGGGCCGTGCGACCTAGGCGACCGCCGCCTGGGTCTCGCGGCTGCAGGTGGCCCTCGCCTCGCGTCGCGCGACCGGTGAAGGGCTGCCTTATTTTTCAATTAAAAAAAAAATATTTAGGGGTAAAATCGGAAATATGAAAAATTGATGAGGATAGTTTTGGAAGGAAAAATAGTGATTTCGGCATTAGGGGATCTTTGAAAGCCCAAGGCTAGTAGGGACTAGCCTTGGGCTTTCAGTTGAAAGCTGGCCTCGAAGCTGAACTAAACAGTTCAGCATTTTCCCAAGGAGCTTTCAGGGCTGAAAGCCCCTTGGGAATGCTGTACCAAACGCACCCAATATTGCTTATGTATGATTCGAACCGCCATAATGTAGTCAACTTCTTGATCATATGAGGTCTTTGCCCTCAATGGTGCCTGTTACGACTCCCCTCGGTCTGAATCTTCCTTGTTTATATGGAAAGATTTAAGCATACTCATATGGAAAACCGGATGTACCTTTAACTTTGATGGCAACTCCAACTTATATGCAACCTTCTCGACCCGTTGAAGCACATGGAATGGCCCTTCATAGCGATGGATCAGCCCCTTGTGAACGTTCTTGTGTCGAAGAATCACAAGTAGCTTGGTCAACACTAAATCCCCGACTTGGAACTCCACAAGCCGTCGCTTTTGGTCCGCCCACTTCTTCATACGCTTTGAGGCCTTCATGAACTTGTATAAGGGAGGGCTACTCCCCTTGTAGCTCAATGCAACCGCACTTGGAGCTTGTGGTTGTTGCCCCCATCACAATCTTGAATGAGCTTTGGCTGGTAGACTCGCTTCGATGCAAGTTGTAAGAGAATTGGGCCACATCAATCAACTTCGCTCAATTCACTTGTGTTGTGCTCACATAGTGCCCAAGGTAGATCTCTAAGAGTGCATTGATCCGCTTCGTTGGACCGTCGGTTTGGGGATGCAAACTCGTAGAGAAATTCAGTTACGACCCTAGTAAACGACCTTATGAATCAGGGATCACAATCATTCACGATTATTTGTGGGTGTAACATCCTCGAAACTAACCCCATGAGAATTGGCCATAAGGTCCTGAATGATCTACCATAGGCCATTGGCCATGGATCGATTGGTTCGATTGATAAGGGATTAAGGGTTGGTCATGGTTTGACCAATCGACCGGTCATGAACTGGTCAAGGTGTTGGCCATGAATTGGCCACCAAGTATATTGATGGGATCAGATTATCAACTCATAAGAAGACTTTTTGATTACAAGAATTGGTCATGAGATGATTTTGGATCAGCGGATGGTCATGGGTTGGTTTGATTAGTCATAATGTCTGGCCACGGAAGATTTCGCTCAGCTATGCATCGATACATGAACGATTCGACTTGACTAAAACTGATCATCTTCTGACAAAAAATGCATCATTTCCTATTTAATTCTTAGTGATCGGAAAGAAATCTCGAATTGGTGATGTTCGATCATGGATTGGTAATGCATCGGCCATAAATCATACGGATGGATCGGGCACTAATCGGAATGAGCCCCAAGATAGACCCAGCTATTTCGTCATAATTCCTAAAGTCCATAAGTGCATTGGCTTAGTGCTAGGCCATGGGTAACCTTGTGATTGACTTTGAACTAACTTGAGGACCAATGACCGAAATAAGGGGGGAAGTCGCATTAGGCTCGGTAATAGGCCCATGGATTAGCTTGAGGGCTAGTTCTAGAGCCTCCTAGGGTCGACCGTGTTGACTCCAGGGCCAGCCATTGAGCTGACCCAAGGGCCGACCCTCATGGTCAACCCATCGCCCAAGGGGGTAGTTTGGGTGAATTTGGAGCACAAGGCCCGAACCTTGGGCATATGCGATTTGGTTGTTTTTCGAGATGTACCTAAATATCCCTTTCCGACCTCATAATTGACTTAGATGGTGGAATTCTCTGGACCGCCTTCTTGAGGAAGAAAAAGACAAAATAGAATAATTCTCTAGAACCCTTCATTAATGATAAGGGATAAGGATGCCTTCTACTTTTCAAAGCCTATGATTATGGTCAAAAATCTCTTGGAGGATGTGAAAGGGACGAATTACACATGGTCCAATGAGAAAGTGCAAGGCGGGCTGTCATTGATGGCATCTATGGACTATACCGCCAAATAATGCCTTTTAGCTATATCTATTCACTTTTAGGTTCAATTATTAGTAGAACAGACTTGCCACCTAACACTTTTAGGCGGGCCACTTGGAAGCTTTGGAATGGATAGCTTGGACCAGTAATGATGACACCGGGTAGTATAAATAGGAGGACTCCTCTTTATTCCTCACCCATTGCCATCCATTCCCTCCTCCCTCAACTCTCTTAGTCGCCCTCCTCATCCCACATCTCTCTCTCTCTCCTCTACGGCTTCCTAAGCAAATCGCCCACTCCTCTAGATGTGTTCTTAGTTCGAGGATTATATAGGTAAGTGTAGTTTCTTCTTTTTTCTAGTGTCATTAATGATATCCTTGATCTTAGGAAACTCTCTCAAACAAACCGAGGGTAGGTCGATTGATGTTGATGTATTCTATGCTTTGTTCATGTATTTGGATTCTTGAATGATCAGAATGAAGTTACGGTTCATTGCTTTTGTTTGGCACAAGTTGAGGTTTGCCCAAAGCCATAAGATGTGATTCGGTATTGAGGCGTACCAAGTTCATGTCTTGGATTGGTGCGGAGTTCCTCCATGCTTGCTACTTGAGTGGAGCCTTGGGCTTAGACTTGTTCATGTTGCTTTGGACAAGAGAATTCATGATTTCATAGCATGTGCATCATGTTTGAGCATGAGAAGCATAATTTATGGCACGTGTATTATGTATGAGCATGAGATGCATAATTCATGGCATGTGCATGAGGTTGAGCACACCCTCAAAAGGGGATAGGTGCTTGAGCAAAGATAAGAAAAGATAAGAGTCGGGTTTGAGTCCCAGAGGTTGGTAAGAGACTTGGGTTCGAGTCTCGAGCATATTAACTGGACTTGAGTCCCAGAGGCCAGCAAAAAGCCAAAAGCCCCGTTAAAAAGCCCGAATTGAATTGGGTTCGAGTCCTAAGACGGCTTTGGGAAGACTTGGGTTCAAGTCCTGAGCACAAGAGAAAGACTAATAAACATGGCATGCATGAGTGAGAAAGAAAGGTTAGAAATGCATAAGCTCATGGCATGCAACATGCTCATGAATCATAGCAAGAATTGCCAATTATATGTGCAAAAAGCATGCTTGCATCTTTGCAATTGATTTGCCTTCGACACGGTTTGCATGAGATGCTTGACTGGAGTTGATGATTTAGTGATGTTCTGAGTACTCACCCCTATTTTCTTATAGGTACTTAAAAAATGACCACGATCTATTTTGGATGCCCTGTGAAAATTGATGCATCATATATGAATGTTATAGATGTAGAAACGAATATAACATATTGGAAACTCATGTCAACGGTTTGGGTTGAAAAGGGACTAGATGAGTTATTCCCAATGTATTTTGAAACATGGTATAGATGATACGAGGGAGCTTGGGTTGAACCACTTCGAGGTTTTGATATTCCCAGCCAAGACAATGAGGATGACGCGTCCGAAGATTTAGACTATACCTATATGTACCGGCTAAACACTAGTAATAGGGTTCCCAATTTTGGGTTAGTACCTCCATAGTGGAGATAGGGAAACCCTGGCTTTTGATGTTTGTAAAACGGCCCAATCTTGATGTAATATATGAGGCTGAAATTAGCCATGTACTCACTACCACATATGTATAATATAGTGATTTTTGTAATGTTGTATCTCACGTTCCCATACTTAGTTTGTATCGGGGTTTGTATGTTCATGTATTCCGCTTGCGTTTACAAATGAGACAAATGAATTTGGGACCGCAATAAAGCTTGGGGTGTCACAAAAATAACCTATAGCTCGATGCTCAAGTTAAGGGGGTTGTCACAGTGGGACTCCCTAATACTTGACCACGTGCTTTAGGAATAGCTTGGTCACTTCTTGGGCTGGACAATCCTTTGTTGCAAGCATGAATGTTGCGTACTTGGAGAATCATCAACCATGACCATAAGAGTCCGACACCCTTCGGATTTCAGCAAGTTGGCAACAAAGTCCCTGGAGACGCTCTTCCATGGACGTGTTGGAATAGGAAGTGGCTTCAAAAGCCCTGATGACGACCATTGCTCAAGCTTGTCTTGTTGGCACATGAGACAAGTCTTCACATACATCTCAACATTGTCCTGCATTTGAGGCCAATAGTACTGTTTTTCAAAGAGGGTCAAGGTGTAGCCCTAGATGATCGACCCACTTCGAGTTGTGGCACTCGCATAATACTTCATTCCTCAACTTCCTATGGAGTGGCACGTATAGTTGTTGTCCCTTTGTGTAGAGGATATCATCCTCACACCAGAATCGACGGGTCTTGCTCTCTCTCACGTACCTTAGGAGTCCTTAAGCCCTTTGATCATACTTGAGCCCCTCCTTGATATGGTTGATCTATGAACAGCTCGATCGACTCATGAGGTATGCCAACTCTGCCTTTTAATTGAGTGCGTCCACCACGTAGTTAGCCTTCCTCGGTTTATACTCCAGAACATAGTTGAACTTAGCCACAAAGTCTTCTCATTGAGCTTGAAAGGACTCAGCTTCTTTTGTATTTGAAAATAGCTCGTAGCCACATTGTCTATCCTCATGATGAACTTTGATCTAAGGAGATAATGCCACCACATCCTAAGGCAATTGCAGACAACTATATACCTACAATTCAGAAGACCTACAACCTTTGATCAATAAAGTGTGGAGTAGTGCAGAATAAGGTCGTAATGTTTCTACATAATGGGAATATACACCTCCGGATGACCTTATATCTTATATCCTGTCACTTGCTTTTGAAATTCGAGTTATTTCATGGAATAACACTCGTATATATTGAGCACATAATGGTACCTTGCAATTCAAAAGTTTCTCTAAGGTTGAAGAATGAGTGTGTTCTTGGGCCATCGTAGAAACATAGATAGGGTCGACGACGAAACGAAAAATGAAACTTTATGATAGCTTTTTCGTACACGTTCACTTGCATCACATACACAAGTGCTCTCTGAACCGTGCAAGAAGGTCACCCATAACATGGCTCTCCCACTTGAGTTACCTTAGCCCTAAGCCATGCTATTTAATGATATTGGAAAAATGACATCGTAAGGTAAGAACTAGTATTGAAAGCGGGTTGCCTTTCAAAGTGTTTGCCAGTAACCAAAGCGTATTGTTCCTACAACCACTTTAGTACTTTGCTTATAGCTTTTGTAGGTTATGCAATATAAGGGTTCTTGAGAGTGCCCGCTTGTAGAAATGAATGGATCAGAAGGGGGTTGGGTTCTAATTCTGGGCTGGGTGAGAGGCGAAGGCCATAAGAGAAGATTGCTCTCTCGGTAAGGAAGAGAGGAAAAATGTGCTGTCATCTATCTCAACCAGTTTCCCGAGGCGTTGGAAATCTATACCGGCTTAGAGAATCACTAGCACTAGCACGACCTTCGTTTTGCCAACAAAGAAGTCATCCTTGACGATTTCCCATTCCTTACCTGCGGAGCCGCCTCTCTTCACCATTTGAAGTACTACCTCCGCCTTCCTTTTCTATAACATACCCAGGCGCCGTCCTTTCCTATCAGTAAGAAAAAAAATCAAATACCAATCAAATCAAAGCCCTATCCTTGTAAAGCTTCATTTGTTATTTTTCTGACCCAAGGGAGTTTACTCGACCCATTCCCCAGTCTCCCACACTACTCAAGTAAGTGTGCGAGCGACTTCGTATGAGGACCTCATTCCCTTTTGCCCACTCTCTGTTCACACGGTTCTCAAAGCAGAAGAGGAAGGGTGGGCAAAAGGTACCACGAGCCCTTTGTCCCACACATCTATCCAGAAGCAAGTGTAGTTCACTGGTTCCACCGAATGTTCCTATCTCTCGGCAAAGATCATGTGAGTGTGTAATTATACTTTGCATGCTTCGCCATAGAATAGATCAACCCAGTTCCCCTTCTTTTCTGGTGCACTCGCTTTATATCTCTGACACACAAGGAAGAACGTGGTGGGAAGGAAGCAACCTAGCCTTTGTTTGGCTGATCATTTCGCTGGCATCTTGCATTCACGCCTCCGTTTGACTGTTGCTTGGGGATGTAGTTGTAGATATGTTAGTCTTAGTGGGTCGTTTGGCTCCACTTGTTATCTCCTTCTACGACATGCTGTTGTCGTCGCCATATTCCATATATCACTTAGTCATCTTTGCCTCGCTATAGGTCAGCATCTTCGAAAGAAATGGAGGACTTCATTTAGTGACTCTACGATCGCCCTCTAAACGATCAGAATAAGGGAAAGCTTGAAGATAAGTTTTGTACTCTATTAATTTCTCAATCCCTCTAGTCGGGTGGGCGCCTGTCGGTCTTTCGACCAGATCCCCCTAAAAACCGTACATGTGGGTCTCCCCGCATGCAGCTCACGCCATTCGAGGTGGCCTAGCCCAGCATTCATTCGAAAATCCGATAGTGAAATTGAGACTGCTCGACCTTGGAAGCTAATTCGTGTGTAGGTAGCGTTGTCTGTCGTACCATTGACTCTATCTATTCATTGAATTGGCTTTACTCCATAGGGCCTTCTTTCTTGTTGAGGGGTAAAAAGCCTTCCATTTTTGTCAAATGACTTGGCCTCCCCTGGCTATTCCACCATTCAGGCTCCCTTTCCTCCTTATGCTATGCTCTCCCAGCGTAGGCCTACCATGCTTCGCACTTGCAGCCTTTTCGCCAAATGGTCTTTGCTAATAGTGCCATCCCTTCGCTAGCTGTATGGGCGAATTGTCTCTCGCTGCTGCATTTTGTTGAGATATCGATTATGGGAACAAATGTAGTTGAATGGGATAGTAGGCGAGTTACACGTTTCACTGTGCGGAGATGTGAGGTGCAGGTATGTCAAAATGGGTGAATAACCCATTTATAACCCATTAAATGGGTCATAAATAGGTTAGGCTTTCTTTTAGTATAACCATTTATGACTCATTTAAAGAAAACCTGACCCATTTATGACCCATTTAATATTTAAATGGGTCATAAACGGGTTATATACCCATTTTGATAAGTGTATCTATAATGAGTTTAAAAATTAAAAAGACTAAAATACATGGGTTGTTAATGAACTTGAATAAGTTTAAAATCTTTAAAAAAGATTATAAGAATAAGTTTTCCTAAGTTTAGTTAGATAGAAAAATGTTTTAACAATATGGGTTGGGTCGGGTATGGGTTGGGTATGAGTTGGGTTGGGTATGGGTAAAAAAATTTATACTATGCTTAAATGGGTCATAAACGAGTTAATGGGTCAATTTGGGTCGAACCATTTATGACCTGACCCAGACCCGACCTAGCCCACTCGTTTAACAAGTCTAAGTGCAGGTGGTGATGATCACCCTCGGGGTATGCGCTAGCGCCCTTGAAAGGCACTCCAAGACTCGCCAACACTCATGAAAATCCGAGTCGGTTGGTCCTCCATTCATCTGACTGGAGGTATGGATAACAAGGCCACCTTCACAACCTTCTCCTTTTTGTCTCTATATTGTAGTAAGGTAGGGCGGTTCCCTTGAGTTGCTCAACTGCCACTTAGCCTGGTGCTCATGATGCGCTACGGAACCTTCACCGTGTCGGGGGACCAAGCAAGGCATGGCTAGCAGCATAGGAGTTGACTTGGTGTTAGCGACTTCATGCCGCATTAGAGTAATCCAATATGTGGTTCCGCACGTTGCACCACTTCTCTGTTCAATCCCAATACTGATTGTGAAACACCATGAGCAACGGGATGTTGAGGTCTGAAATTCGAAGTGAAATTTTGGATTTGCCTATTCCTAGTCGTCATGGGAAAGAATGGAAGAAATAAGAAAGAGATTATTCCCCAAGAGCTTGTCTAGTACAACTAGTACCTGAAATGCATCTCCTTCAATGAGCCTTTCCTTTGTGGGGTGTGCAACGTCCTTCCCCTTTTCTGGGTCCTCAAACTAGACTAATTATACTATAGTTAGGGTCTCTATCTTTTGACTTCTTCTAAGATGTGACCCAAGGTATGACTGTTCAAGTTCTCTAGGCTATGTTTTAACCTTGTTAGATAGTGGAGTTGTTCCCCTTTGGCTAACTTTTTGGTGTGACTGGCCACATAGTCTTCGGCGTCTTCCACCACATCGCATTTGTCGGGGTTGAATCCCCTCTCCCGAGCGATTTCCTTCACTCGTTGGCGGATCTCTTTGATGTGTGTGTCACACCTATCATTGTGTCTTTCGATAGCTTTATACTCCTTGGAGGCTCGAAGCTCTCGTTCCCTTTGACTTTCTTACTCCTCTGAGGATGGTTCAAGGGGTGCGGGTCTCAGAACTATTTGAGGCGGCAAATTGAGATCAAATTGTGGCCACTTCGATGAGCTAGTATCACTACTCCCATTTCCTCCAAAGGAAAGAGAAACTCCATCCATGGTTGAAAGTCAAAACTCCATCCATGGTTGAAAGTCAAAAATCGATCCATCCCACAAATAGAAACCATAGGGGGCACTAAGTCAAGGCCTAGTCTCCAAGGCCTTGACTTATCAACAATACAGTGAAAGTAATCAGAAATCTCAAAAAGCAAAAACATTTAGCTGAAAAAATCTTTTTCATGTTCTTTTCTCTTTTTTCAATTTCACTTCAAGGCTGGTTCTGAACACTGTGTAACATCATCTTAAACCACCTTCACGGCACACTTTCCATATCTTTTTTCCTTATCGACTACATGTACATCGATGCATTGAAACTTTCTTTCGAAAGTGAGATCACCACTGGCTTGAAGGAGTGAAAGATCACTCTTTAATGCAACCGTTCTATTATATACGATAGAACTTCGCCATGGATGATACGATAACCTTTCTTGCTTGTTTTTTGATTGAAATTCATTTTGCTTACTTTTTTCTTTTCGAAGTGAAGTAGAAGCACCCATTTTTATTGGTTGAATAAGAGGTGAATCATCCTATTGGTATCTTCGAAATGTTTTGCGCTCACACTCCTTATGGTGAACAAGGCTATTGATTGGATTTAGAAAAGAGAGTAGGTCTATGCAAGAAATGGGATAATCAATCTTTCTATATTATGCAAGTTCTGCTTTTTCTTTATTCATTCTGAGGCTTGCTTCTCTTATTTAAGACATTTTTTGAATAGGTTAGCTGAATAGCCTATAGCAGAGTTGATTTATGGTATCATTTTCCCTCTATGCTAGCTTAACTCCCCGAGGAGAAGAAAGATATGACTGAGAGCCAAAGCTTCATGCTGACTTGCCAAGCAGCCAATTCCGTCTTCATCCATAATAAATAAGTAAAAAGATGACGCGGGGCATTTGGCTTAGCGTATATGATGAAAAGTACCAAACCATCTTTGACGTAAGAGATGAAGCGAAGCGGTAGAAGAAGGAAAGACCAGCCACCTTCGGTAGTCATAATCCTCATAAAAAAAATAATGGCCATAATTTCCGTATCCTAGTCGAAGCCTTTGCCGCTGCTTTCCTTTCTGTACCATTCACAATTAAGCTAGATGGCGAGCTTTTCTACTTGGATTCCACTTTTTCTAGGGTGCAATTGCCCACTCATTTTTAAAAGTGGATCCTTATTGTTGGTAACGCAACATGAAAAAGTTCACCAGCTCCTTCATTTTCGTTTGCGGTTGGGTATTGGGTGGTATATTATAAAACCCTTCCTAATCTATCCTAGAACAATTAGTAGGTTTTGGTGCGAAAATGAGGAAAATGAGGCACTACTAACGGATGGGAAATCTTATTTTTTAAGTTAGTTTCGCACTTCAGTGCTTATAGCTTATATAATCTTGAAATAGCTGTTTGCCTTTACTAAGAGTTCAAGAAACCCAACTCACAACCCCAGCCTTGGAAGCTTGCTCACCTCTAGGATGCGATGAGTCAACATCGATGTGTTCTCTTATAAAGTATTAGTCTTTTTTTTTTTTCCTCAGGGTCACTTTGATCCATTTAGCGATGGCCCTACCACCAGGTAACCACTTTCGCCGGATCACTAAGTCCTACTTTCATATCTGCTTGACTTGTTTGTCTCGTAGTTAAGCATTCTTTTACCTTTACACTTACTACCTATTTAGGATACCTTATTAAAACCTTAGGAGGCGACTGGCCCGGTAAAACTACCCACTAAACACTATCTTGGTCTCCCACCTAAAAAACAAAACCCAATATCAAGTTGTAGTAAAGCTCCACAGGTTTCGGGTAATCGGTACTAAGATTACACCGAGTCTATAGTGGAATCATTACGCCTTTCATGCGGGTCAGAACTTACCCGACAAGGGATTTCGCTACCTTTGAATCGTTCTAGTTATGGCCGCTGCTCACTCGGGCTTCAATTCAGAACGTAACTCAAATTTTTTTCTTTTTAGTGGATCACTCCTCTTAACCTTGGAGCATTGGGGCAGGCATCACCCCCTCCTATAGCTTGCGCCTTAGCATAGAGTTGTGTTTTTGAGAAATAGTCATTCGTGCCTCTTCACTGCGACCTAGATTGCCCTAGGCACCCATTCTTGCGAACTTACGGGGCTAATTTGATGAGTTCCTGAACTATAGTTTGCTTGCGAGCTTGAGGATCTTCTTCTCATTTACTATGTATGTTCGTTCGCGGTACGAGTACCCTAAATATATCCTTATAATTTTTTCTTGGAAGCAAGGCATTAAGATACTTTGATTGCCCTATCCATCATGCTTCAAGGTTACCTTGTGGCGGATTTGCCAACTACACCACACCCTCTTTACACTTAGACTGATTAAGCTTATCTTAGTTGACTCCATCACTCCCTTGGTAATTATGGTGAGTACAGGAAGATTAACCTATTATCCATCGACTAACCACCTTAGTCATTCGGCTAGGAGGATTCTCACCCCTTTTCGTTACTCACGCCTGCATTCTCACTAGTCAAAACTCCATTAATCCTCTTAGTTTCACTTTACTGTCATTACTAGGCTCCCCTATCGCTAGCTATCACTACAAAAATGACTAGCTAGCCTAGTCGGTGTAGGATTTGAGCCCCCCTTACATTCTCGGCACTGAAAATTGAGCTTTTACACACTCATTAAAGGATCTTCTAAGCCAACCTTCTAGATGTTTTCATCTTCCTAATACTACTTAGGGACCTTTGCCGAGGTTTCCCTTGCAACACTAAAAGGGTATTCAGAGTCTGATTAGAAGTGGTACCTGATTTGGAGCCCTTCTCTATTCAGTGCTCTATCCCCACTTATTATAACTCTTGCGCTAGTCCTAAAACTATTTCGGGGAGTTTGATAAGCTTTTCACTCCTAACCACAAGTCATCCAACAACGAAAACTAGTTCGGTCCTCCACTAGGTTTTACCCTAATTTCAACCTACTCATGGTTAGCTCACCTAGTTTGGGTCTAAAATCATTGACTTAATGCCCACTCGCTTTTGTTGCGACACCGTTTAACAATCATAACTCCCAGGCTCATTCTGCAAACGGGCTTTCACTTTTTGCAGATGCGGGTTCTTTTACCCTTTCCCTCATGGTCACTATTGGTGACTAAGTAGTATTTCACCTTGTAGGGAGGTCCCCACTGCTTCCCAACAAATTTCACGTGTTTAGGAAAAAGAGACTCATTTCGAATACAAGACTCACTTTCTTTAGTATCGCTTCCCAGACAATTATCCTATGAGTAGCTTTGGTAACTCTTATGATGACCATAATTCGTTTAACCTAGTGCGAGATAACTGGTTTGGGCTATTCAAGGGAATCACTCTTTGTTTTCTTTTCCTCTAGCTACTAAGATGTTAAGTTCGCTAGGTTTGCCCTTGAGCTCATAAGATACCACATTACTAGTAACAATTTGGAAATCTCTGGATCTCAGCCTAATTTCTTGCTCCCAAAAGCTTACCGTAGGATATCACGTCCTTCTTCGACTCTTAGTCCCAAGGCATTCATCCTTAAATAACTTACTTTTTTGGAACAATTCCTTTTTCTTTCAGTTATTAAAGAAAGATAGCCTCACAACTAGACAAAACTTGTTATAAAACAATTTCTCCATCTTCCCTACGGATACCTTGTTACGACTTAGCTCCAATCGGCAACCTTTGTGGGTTATCAGGCATTGCTAAATTTCGTGACTTGATGGGCGGTGTGTAGATAACGTATTCACTGGCTGATTTTCTATTACTCAAAATTATGACTTCATGGAGGCGAGTTTCAATCTCCAATCCAAACTTAGCACTTGTTGTAGGTGCCTAGATAATTCCGAGTTTGGCTTGGGAGAATAGTAAAAGCTATCTAGATAATGAGTGGCTACCGGCATGTAGTTCGATGGACTAATCAAGTATGAGGTAGACTGTTTTGTTTAGGTTAAGCCAGCTAGTGTCCTCGTCCCATTTCAAACCAAGAAATCTTTCAAGTGGTATGAGTATGAGCAGGAATGGTTCTGGAAGGCACATCGGCACCCATCGGAGGTTCGTACGCTCACGCTCGTTCCAAGTATTCCACTAGCTTATATACTTGCTAACGCTAGATGCTTCATTTGTAAGTACATTTTATCCAGAGATCACTTTAAGAAAAAAGCCAGCCATCTTAGGTTACTTTGGTGCTACAAGCTGTTAAGGTGATTGTTAGATATAGCTGCTAGAGCATTTCCAATGAAGGGAAGATCTTCTATCTGAGCAGTTTTGTTACATATTTTCTGAGTAGAATGAATATTTTAACCTATGACCTGAAGACTTGGGATTTTTGAGTACGAACGAACTGCTCGACAAAGGCACGTAGGCTAATTATAAGATTAGCTATTTTACTTTAGAATCACAACTAGTTCCAAAGTTCATGAGAGCTTATCCTTTCCTTTTTTAGACGCAAACCGATGATCTTTTGCTCCCTAGAGTCAAAAGTAAGGAAGAAGAAGAGTTGAGAGGGCATCGTCAACCCAGGTTTTTTATGAAATAAATTACCTGTCGACAATAGAATCAAAATGGCAGATTGAGCGAGAGGTTGAGCGTTGAACCATTTTAAGGAGCCATAATCCCAAAATGAACGACGGCTCCATCCTGAAGGTTTCAGATCCTAAAAAGGATAAAAATTTTCAATGCTTTAAGCACTCGCTAACCCTTATTGACGATTGAGTTGGGAAGAGAGTGGTAGGTGAGCATGCCGACAATGGGTAGAGGCCCTAGTATAAATAAGCCCGAAAGGCTGCCAAGACTAGGTAGGGGTACTACTAAATCTACAAAGGAAGGCCTCTATCTATCAGGCTAACAAATTTGCTTCTCTATGGGAAAAATCGAAACAACTCAGGGAGAAACCCCCTGAACCCTCTCTTCTTTTTCCTTGTGTTAGACCGTTTGTGACCCATACGTTTGAGACGGTGAGCTACTACTTAGAAGTACTATTTCTAAACGAACTATCTGAATAGAAAGGTCCTTCATTCCATTTCTTTATTTTGAATGGAGTGAGGGTTTTCAATCTTACTAACAGCGCGAAGCAGATTATAGACCAACTAATGGACTAGTTTAAGAAAGAAAGGGATTCTACCACACACAGCTTGCTTCGAGATTGAAAGGAAAAGTGATCCTATTCCTCACTATTCATGAAAGATAGGATGGGAGACTAAGGCCCGAGATTGGAATGAAGCATGGATTGGACGATGATACCAACCGGGACTAAAGGGTTACTGGATTGTATAAGGTATACCGTTGACTGAGCACAGTGAGGGAAAGAAGAGAAGTAAAGAAAGGATGAAGTAAGTAGAGCGTGAAGTAAGCACTCTTGTAAATAGAAGTGTTGTCTTATGGGCAGATAATTTATTTACCAACCCCTTCTTCTCCCCGAAAAAGAAGGGCTAGGTTCTCGTCGGGATTGGTTAGTACGAATATGATGTTAGAGAATTCAAAGAAAATGATTGACCTCTCGATGCTTTGAATAGCTATCTTTTTCGAGCTAAGCAAGCAAGTAAACGACTTGAAAGCCCTTGCTGATCAATCCCAAACAACCGTAAGACTTTCTCACCAAGGAAGGGGATTCGGTAAAGTCTTCTATGGATGACTCCTATTTCCTTGATTCGGTTTAGTAGGAATGGGAAGTATCTACCATTTGTGCAAGAGCTTGAAGAGGTTAGTGCTTTGGTTAACAAAACCATTAGATTAGGAAGGAAACTCTTTTTCTTTGCACTAAAGATGCAAGGAATTGAAAAGCATCCCACGTTCCACTATGAAGTAATGTAGGGACTGCCTCTCTTTCTAGAAGCAAGAGGAGCATGGGCGGCTTCGCACCTTCTCAAGCGCTACGCCCGTTGAAAGGGACTCAAGGAGCGGTAAGAAGACTTGTCAGTTGCGTTCCTAGCTTGCTTGGAGAGTGAAAATCCTCACGCAGTAGACCAATAGCATCGGATTCAATCCTTTCCCTTCTTTCTTACTTTCATGCCCTACTTGCCTAAGATAGAGATCAAAACAAAAGCTGAATGCCCGAAAAAGCAAAGACAGATTCAAAAGTCAAATGCACCAGGATCATTTGTTGATACTTCTCTTGAATGGATAGTGGAATTATGAAAGACTAGTGGCCTAAATAGTCGGGAAATTCTTTAGCGCTGAATCAGGGTATATTGTGGAATTAACTGTATGTATTGAATCGGGGTATACTGTTTACACACCATAGGAGAATTAGACAAAATGAGTGAGTAGCTAAGGGTTAGGCATAGCAGGAATTAACTTTCAAGCTATTTGAGCTTTGAAAGTATTAGTGCAATGGTTCAGAGCCATAAAATCATTCGAAGTAAAGAACCTCCCATTCTAAGAGTGTTTGTTGCCATTTGGGTTAGTTACTTGATCATGAGAGTTGATGACCATGCAATCATGTAACTTGCTTTCAATTACCTTTACTTTGATCCTATTGCCTCTTGGGAAAGATTATTGAAATGGCACGGAGCCGTAAGATCAACCAAAGGTATGAACTTCCTATTCTGAGAACGCTTCTAATCATTTTGGTTAATTGCTTGATCTTGGGAGTTCACGGGCTTCAAAATCATGTAATTTTCTCATAATTACCTTCACTTTGAACCTATTTGAGTTTGGAAAGTATTAGAGTAATGGGTGCGAGCCATAAGATCATTCTAAGTGATGAACCTCCCATTCTAAGAGTGTTTGTTGCCATTGGGTTTGTTACTTGATCATGGGAGTTCAAGTGCTTGCAATTATCTAATTTTCTTTCAATTACCTTTGCTTTGATCCTATTAGCTCTTTTGAAAGATTAAAGAAGTGGTAGAGGGCCATAAGATCAACCAAAATGAAGAGCTTCCAATTCTAAAAATGCTTATTATCTTTTTGGTTAATTGCTTGATCTTGGGAATACATGGGCTTGGAAATCATGTAATTCTATTATAATTACCTTCTCTTTGAAGCTAAATCAGCTTGGAAAGTATTATAGCTACAGTTGAGAGCCATAAGATCATTCTAAGTGACGAACCTCTCATTCTTAGAGTGTTTGTTGCCATTGGGTTTGTTACTTGATCATGGGAGTTCAAGAGCTTGCAATCATCTAATTTTCTTTCAATTACCTTCGCTTTGATCCTATTAGCACTTCTGAAAGATTAGAGAAGTGGTAGAGGGCCACAAGATCAACCAAAGCGAATAACTTCCTATTCCGAGAATGCTTCTTATCATTTCTATTAATTACTTGATCTTGGAAGTTCACGGGCATGGAAATCATGTAATTTAATTATAATTACCTTCATTATGAAGCTATTTGAGCTTGGAAAGTATTTGAGCATCGGTTGAGAGCCATAAGATCATTCTAAGTAAAGAACCTCCCATTCTAAGAGTGTTTGTTGCTATTTGGGTGAGTTACATGGTCATGGGAGATCACGAGCTTGCTATCATCTAAGTTTCTTTCAATTACTTTCACTTTGTTCCTATTAGCTCTTTGGAAAGATTAGAGAGGTGGTGGTGGGCCATAAGATCAACCAAAGGGAAGAATTTCCAATTCTGAGAATACTTCTTATCATTTCGGTTAATTGCTTGATCTTGGGAGTTCACGGGGTTGGAAATCAGGTAATTTACATATAATTACCTTCATTTTCAAGCGTTTTGAGCTTTAGAAAGAATTAAAGTGACGGTTGAGAGCCATCGGATCATTCAATGTGAAGAACCTTCCATTCTAAGAGTGTTTGTTGCCATTTGGGCTAGTTACTTGATCATGGAAGTTCGCGAGCTGGCAATCATGTAACTTGCTTTCAATTACCTTCACTTTGATCCTATTAACTCTTGGGAAAGATTATTGAAGTGGTAGGGGGCCATAAGATCAACCAAAGGTATGAACTTCCTATTCTGAGAATGCTTCTAATCATTTCGGTTAATTGCTTGATCTTGGGAGTTCACGGGCTTCAAAATAATGTAATTTTCATATAATTACATTCACTTTGAAGCTATTTGAGTTTGGAAAGTAATAGAGCAACGGGTGTGAGTCATAAGATCATCCTAAGTGATAAACCTCCCATTCTAAGAGTGTTTGTTGCTATCTGGGTTTGTTACTTGATCATGGGAGTTCACGAGCTCGCAATTATCTAATTTTCTTTCAATTACTTTCGTTTTGATCCTATTAGCTCTTTGGAAAGATTAGAGAAGTGGTAGAGGGCCATAAGATCAATCCAAAGGAAAAACTTCCAATTCTTTGAGTGCATCTTACCATTTTGGTTAATTGCTTTATCTTGGGAGTTCACGAGCTTGGAAATCATGTAATTTACTTATAATTACCTTCATTTTGAAGCTATTTGAGCTTGAAAAGTATTAGAGCAACGGTTGAGAGAAATAAGAGAATTCTAAGTTAAAAACCTCACATTCTAAGAGTGTTTGTTGCCATTTCAGTTAGTTACTTGATCATGGGAGTTCAAGAACTTGCAATCACCTAATTTTCTTGTAATTACCTTCACTTTGATTGAATTAGCTCTTTGGAAAGATTAGAGAAGTGGCAGAGGGCCATAAGATCAACCAAAGGGAAGAACTTCCAATTCTGAGAATGCTTCTTACCATTTGGGTTAATTGCTTGATCTAGGGAGTTCACTAGCCTTGAAATCATGTAATTTACTTATAATTAGCTTCACTTTGAAGCTATTTGAGCTTGGAAAGAATTAGAGCAACGGTTGAGAGCCAAAAGATCATTCTAATTGAAGAACCTCACATTTTAAGAATGTTGCCTTTTGGGTTATTGACATGATTAGGGGAATTCACGAGCTTGCAATCATGTAATTTTCTTTCAATTACCTTCGCTTCGATCCTATTAGCTCTTTGGAAAGATTAGAGAAGTGGTATAGGTCCATAAGATCAACCAAAGGGATGAACTTCCAATTCTGGGAATGCTTCTTACCATTTGGGTTAATTTCGTGATCTTGTGAGTTCACGATCATTGAAATTAAGTAATTTACTCATAATTACCTTTACTTTGAATATAATTGGGCTTGGAAAGTATTAGAGTAACGGTCGAGAGCAATAAGCTTATTCTAAGTGAAGAACCTCCCATTCTAAGAGTCTGTTGCCATTTGGGTTAATTACATGATCATGAGAGTTCATGAGCTTGCAATCACCTTATTTGCTCCCAATTCACTTTGAAGCTATTTGAGCTTGGAAAGAATTAGAGCAACGGCTGAGAGCCATAAGATCATTCTATGTCAAGAACCTCCCATTCTAAGAGTGTTTGTTGTCATTTAGGTGAGTTACTTGATCATGGGAGTTCATGAACCTGGAATCATCTAATTTGCATTCAATTACCTTCACTGTGATCCTATTAGCTCTTTGGAAAGATTAGAGAAGTGGTAGGGGGCCATAAGATCAACCAAATGGAGGAACTTTCTATTCTGAGAATGCTTCTTATCATTTCGGTTGATTGCTCGATCTTGGAAGTTCACGGGCTTGAGAGTGATGTAATTTACTTATAATTACCTTCACGTTGAATCTATTTGAGTTTGGAAAGTATTAGAGCAACGGTTAAGAGCCATAAGATCATTCTATGTGAAGAACCTCCCATTCTAAGAGTGTTTGTTGCCATTTGGGTGAGTTACTTGATCATGGGAGTTCATGAGCTTGCATCATCTAATTTGCATTCAATTACCTTCGCTTTGATCCTATTAGCTCTTTGGAACGATTAGAGAAGTGGTAGAGGGTCATAAGATCAACTAAAGGGAAGAACTTCCAATTCTAAGAAAGCTTCTTATCATTTTGGTTAATGGCTGGATCTTGAGAGTACATGGGCTTGGAAATCATGTAATTCTAATACAATTACCTTCTCTTTCATACTATTAGTTCTTTGGAAATATTAGAGAAGTGGTAGAGGGCCATAAGATCAACCAAAGGGAAGAACTTCCAATTCTGAGAATACTTCTTATCATTTCAGTTAATTGCTTGATCTTGAGAGTTCACGGGCTTGAGAATGATGTAATTTACTTATAATTACCTTCACTTTCAAGCCTTTTGAGCTTGGAAAGAATTAGAGCGACGGTCGAGAGCCCTAAGATCATTCTATGTCAAGAACCTCCCATTCTAAGTGTGTTTGTTGCCATTTGGGTGAGTTACTTGATCATGGGAGTTCATGAGCTCGCAATCATCGATTTGCATTCGTTACCTTCGCTTTGATCCCGTTAGCTCTTTGGAACGATTAGAGAAGTGGTAGAGGGTCATAAGATCAACTAAAGGGAAGAACTTCCAATTCTAAGAAAGCTTCTTATCATTTTGGTTAATTGCTTGATCTTGAGAGTACATGGGCTTGGAAATCATGTAATTCTAATATAATTACCTTCTCTTTGACGCTAAATCAGCTTGGAAAGTATTATAGCTATGATTGAGAGCCCTAAGATCATTCTAAGTGACGAACCTCCCATCCTTAGAATGTTTCTTTCCATCTGGGTTAATTACAGACCATGGGAGCTCGCGAGCTTCCAATCATGTATTTTTTTTCAATTACCTTCCCTTTGATCTCATTAGATCTTTGGAATGATTAGAGAAGTGGTGGAGGGCCGGAAGATCAACCAAAGCGAAGAACTTCCTATTTTGAGAATGCTTCTTATCATTTCTATTAATTACTTGATCTTGGGAGTTCACGAGTACGGAAATTATGTAATTTACTTATAATTTACCTTTAATTTGAAGCTATTTGAGCTTTGAAAGTATTATAGCTACGGTTGACAGCTATAAAATCATTATAAGTGAAGAACCTGCCATTCTAGGAGCCTTTGTTACCATTTGGGTTATTTACATGATCATGGGAGTTCAGAGCTTCCGATCATCTAATTACCTATCGGTTACCTTCACTTTTATGCTATTTGCTCTTTGGGAACATTAGAGAAGTTGTAGAGGGCCACAAGATCAACCAAAGGGAAGAACTTCCAATTCTGAGAATGCTTCTTATAATTCTCGGTTAATTACTTGATCTTGGGAGTTCATGGGAATGGAAATCATGTAATTTACTTATAATTACCTTCACTTTGAAGCCTTTTGAGCTTGGAAGGTATTGGAGCAGCAGTTGAGAGCCGTAAGATCATTTTAAGTGAAGAGCCTCCCATTCTAAAAGTGTTTGTTTCCATTTGGGATAATTACATGATCATGGGAGTTCATGAGCTTGCAACCGTCTATTTTTCTTTCAACTACCTTCCCTTTCATCCTATTAGCTATTTGGAAACATTAGAGAAGTGGTAGAGGGCCATAAAGATCAACAAAGGGAAGAACTTACAATTCCGAGAAAGCTTCTTATCGTTTCGGTTAATTGCTCGATCTTGGGAGTTCGCGATCTTGGACATCATCTAATTCACTTGTAATTACCTTCACTCTGAAGCAATTTGAGATTGGAAAGTATTAGAGCAACGGTTGAGAAACATAAAATCATTCTAGGTGAAGAACCTCCCACTCTAAGAGTGTTTGTCGCTATTTGGGATAATTTGATGATTGTCGGAGTCCGCAAGCTTGCAAATATCTAATTTGCTTTCTATTACCTTCAGTTTCATGCTATTAGTTCTTTGGAAATGTTAGAGAAGTGGTAGAGGGCCAAAAGATCAACCAAAGGGAAGAACTTCCAATTCCGAGAATACTTCTTATCATTTCAGTTAATTGCTTGATCTTGAGAGCTCACGGGCTTGAGAATGATGTGATTTACTTATAATTACCTTCACTTTCAAGCCTTTCGAGCCTGGAAAGAATTAGAGCAACGGTCGAGAGCCCTAAGATCATTCTATGTCAAGAACCTCCCATTCTAAGTGTGTTTGTTGCCATTTGGGTGAGTTACTTGATCATGGGAGTTCATGAGCTCGCAATCATCGATTTGCATTCGTTACCTTCGCTTTGATCCCGTTAGCTCTTTGGAACGATTAGAGAAGTGGTAGAGGGTCATAAGATCAACTAAAGAGAAGAACTTCCAATTCTAATAAAGCTTCTTATCATTTTGGTTAATTGCTTGATCTTGAGAGTACATGGGCTTGGAAATCATGTAATTCTAATATAATTACCTTCTCTTTGACGCTAAATCAGCTTGGAAAGTATTATAGCTATGATTGAGAGCCCTAAGATCATTCTAAGTGACGAACCTCCCATCCTTAGAATGTTTCTTTCCATCTGGGTTAATTACAGACCATGGGAGCTCGCGAGCTTCCAATCATGTATTTTTTTTTCAATTACCTTCCCTTTGATCTCATTAGATCTTTGGAATGATTAGAGAAGTGGTGGAGGGCCGGAAGATCAACCAAAGCGAAGAACTTCCTATTTTGAGAATGCTTCTTATCATTTCTATTAATTACTTGATCTTGGGAGTTCACGAGTACGGAAATTATGTAATTTACTTATAATTTACCTTTAATTTGAAGCTATTTGAGCTTTGAAAGTATTATAGCTACGGTTGACAGCTATAAAATCATTATAAGTGAAGAACCTGCCATTCTAGGAGCCTTTGTTACCATTTGGGTTATTTACATGATCATGGGAGTTCAGAGCTTCCGATCATCTAATTACCTATCGGTTACCTTCACTTTTATGCTATTTGCTCTTTGGGAACATTAGAGAAGTTGTAGAGGGCCACAAGATCAACCAAAGGGAAGAACTTCCAATTATGAGAATGCTTCTTATAATTTTCGGTTAATTACTTGATCTTGGGAGTTCATGGGCATGGAAATCATGTAATTTACTTATAATTACCTTCACTTTGAAGCTTTTTGAGCTTGGAAGGTATTGGAGCAGCAGTTGAGAGCCGTAAGATCATTTTAAGTGAAGAGCCTCCCATTCTAAAAGTGTTTGTTTCCATTTGGGATAATTACATGATCATGGGAGTTCATGAGCTTGCAACCGTCTATTTTTCTTTCAACTACCTTCCCTTTCATCCTATTAGCTATTTGGAAACATTAGAGAAGTGGTAGAGGGCCATAAAGATCAACAAAGGGAAGAACTTACAATTCCGAGAAAGCTTCTTATCGTTTCGGTTAATTGCTCGATCTTGGGAGTTCGCGATCTTGGACATCATCTAATTCACTTATAATTACCTTCACTCCGAAGCAATTTGAGATTGGAAAGTATTAGAGCAACGGTTGAGAAACATAAAATCATTCTAGGTGAAGAATGTCACGCCCCGACCCTCAAGCACGCGGCAACCCCTGTTCTCTTGCGGTCATTTGATTTGCGACTCCCCAGGATCCGTCACCGACCGTTATTTTTATCTTTTGATTAAACGCATGCGGAAGCGAAACACAATCCCCGGTCAATTACAAAAAACAGGGATAGCAGGAAAACACAACAAGAACACATCAAAAGAACTGCTTTATTCATCTACTGATTAACCCTAGGAAGTTTACCAGTACAAGCCCTTACCACGGGCATCTTCCTATCGAGCCAGTGAAACTAGCGAGTCAAGGTTAATCTACTCCCTTCAAAAACGGCCACGAGCCGTAACACGCGTCGATCCTCCATCCTACGGCCCTGAAAAATGTTAACCACGACGGGTTAAGATAAACTCAGCAAGTCAAAGTCCTAAGCCCCGGTTAGGAACTTCGCTCGCCTTGGGAGCAATCTAACCATGCAACCTAGTTCCGGCAAACAACACATACCACACTTCAAGCAGTATTATCAGACGACAGTTCAATAAGCAGATGCAAACACAAGCGACCCTACCTGGTCTTGGCACACGCAACCTGCAGAAACTGTCATTTCGATCATCACGACATTAAGAGGCATGCGAATAATCAGAGCATCTCACACAGCTTTCTCATATCTCACACCCACACATGCTCCGATTATTACGACCCTCTAGGCCACGGCACAACCTTATGGTTGGCGGTCAACTGGTCGTAAACCAGGCATCGTCCTCCCCCGTGAGGCACGGCGACGTCATGGGCTTTCCCCCACCGACGGCATTCCATAAGGAGCATGGGCCCGGCCTCAACCGCGACTCCGCATCTCGACCCTTTGTCGGGAGACCCAATGGTCACGGCACAACCCCGAAGGATTGGCAGTCATCCGGCTCAACCGGGCTATCAACTTTAATCTGACCATGCAACACATCAGCAAACAGTTCATTCTTGTCTTTGCTTTTGCTTGGTCGTGAATGTAACATTGCTCATACGCTTATGTCCATGCGACATGCCATTTCAGATAATCCACACAATATGTCATGCGGTTTCACTCGACAATTCCAAAATTCAATTTCCAATCAGCATTCAATCACGCACATTCCCTAACTATTGGGAACAACCAACAATTCAAGTCATTTTCAATCAATCCCGACCAATCAACATCACGATACTCCAATACCCAACCACGTGTCAATATTTAATAATAAATAAACACAAATATCAATTAATAAATAAATACGTGTCCTCACGACTACAACAATCAGCTATTGCCCAATAATACTCAATCATCCCAAAAATAAGTATAAACTATAATTATACTCAAAAATATTTATTTAAGAATCATGCTATAGCCGATTGTTTCAATAAAATAATTTACTCCCACAAAATACTTGTAATTATTTTTCAAATCCCATAATTAATTATCCAACCCAAATAATTTCATTTAGTAAAACCCTTCTTCAATAAACCAATGTCATTTAATAAAGTAGTATATAAATACTATCGACTTTGGAAAAATAGACCATAGTAATTTTCCCCCAAAATTACTCAATTAAAACCATTTCCAATAAATAATCATAATTAATTATTTTCTCCAAAAATAATTAATTTTCAGCAATGAATAGTAATAACAATATTACTATTAATAATTCGAAATTATAAATTAATTTAATTAATTAATAATTCCGAAAATAATAAATAATTATTATTTATTCCAAAAATAATAATAATAATATTTATTAATACTAACCATGATTAACACTAAGCAAGCTTAATCAATAATATTAAAACACTAACAATCATCATCCAAAACACTAATCGATAATTAAACTAATCAAACTACTCCTAAGCAAGATTAACCCCTAAATAAGGATTAGGAAATCGACTCACGGTTTAGCGATTCCGACGACACGAGCGCGACGGCGGCGGTGAGGGGAACGCCCGGGAACTTCCGACACGTTGGGACAAGGCGGCCGGGACCGGGTCTCGGCGGCCGAGGGTGGCTATCCACATGCCAAAGGGCTGCGAAACGGAGGAACCGGCGGCACGAGGCTGGCTGGTGGGCGGCCCGGCGACTCCGGACGGCGGCCAGCAGCTCCGGCGACCAGGCGGTGGCTCCGACGAAGGCTGGACAGAGGCTGGAGAGGGAAGAGGGAGGCGGTGCAGCAGCTGGTTCAGGGGGGGCAACCGGCTAGGGTGGCTTCGGTGTGGCGAAAGGAGCTTGGGAGTGGTCCTCCGGCGGGCCTGTGGCGGTGACCGGCGGCGGCGCGCAGCGGCAAGGCCGCTGGCCGCTTCTCCAGGTCACGGCCAAAAGGGCCGAGAGGAAGAGACAGGCGGAGGCAGCGGTGGCTCGAGCTGGGGTGGTCGAGCGCAGGTCTGGGCGGACGGCGATGGCTAGGGCGGAGGGACGACGGCGGCCGAGCGACGGCGAGGCAGCAACTCGCTGCTCCGGCGTCCACAGCTCTGGTTCGGCCCAAAACCGAGGAAGAAGAAGAATAGGGGGCAGCAGCAGCTCGGTTAGGGGTGGTCCGGCAAAGGGTGGTGGTGGCCGAGCGACGGCGAGGCGGCGGCTCGCCGTCGCTCCGGCGACTAAAACCGGAACGAGGCAGCGGCTCGGACAGAGGAGAAGGAGAGGAAGACAGAAAAGCCGGGCGGTGCTGGTTCGGCCCAAGGCCGGCGGACGGCGGCTCACCGGCGACCGGGCGGCGAGCTAGTGGGACGGTGGAGCTGTGGCGGTGATGGGTGGTGGTTGCCGGCGCCGACGGCGGCAAAGAAACCGGCTTCGGTTGGAAAAGAAGAAGAAGAAGAAAGGAAGAAGGAGCTGCAAGGGGGTCGAACGTTTGCGCCGAAGAAAGAGAGAGAGAGACGCCCACATGGGCTATCAGACAAGTGGGAGAGAAAGAAGAAAGAGATAAGGGAGAAGACCGGTCAAAGGGGGAGAAAAGAGAGAGGATAAGGGCAAGTGGGGAGGGCTGTCGACAGAGAGAGAAACGTGAAGGGGAAGAGAGAGAGAAGAGGGGGAGAGAGAGAGAACGTGCGGATAAGGAGAGGGGGAAAGGAAAGAAAAGAAAAACAAAAACAAAAACAAAACAAAATCCAAACAAGCTTCTAGAGAGGGGTATTTTGGTCTTTTTACCCCTGAAGCACAAATTCCCAAATATTTGGCTCCAAAGCTCGGCCCGTTGAATCAACTTCGGGCAATTTCCGAGCTTACCGAAAAATTCGAGAATCAATGACACGTCCAATATTTTAGTCTTGACATCCCTAAAAATTCGATACCCAATACTGGATTGAAATTCGTGGTTAAAATCAATTAATCGCGACTTTAGTACGACCTAACTTTCGGGCGGCGTTTAGGGGTTCTCGCGCGTTTGACCCGTGGTTGATAGCTTTTCAATCCACGATCGTGCATATTCAAATCAGGGCGATCCTCGATTGTCATGTAATCACAAGAGGTTAATTGCTCACATTGAGTACATGGCCAAAAGGAAATCGGTTTAATGTCGTCCGCAATTAATATCGAAGTCGTGCGGAATCACCCGCAATCCGACCTCGTATTTTTGCCGACTGGATTTATTTCCGTTCGCTTATTGGCCTGCAACAATGTAGTATTATTCCTCTTTGATCCTTATGGTCGAGCGGCCTATCCCTGATTAAATTCACTAGTCATACGCGTACCGATCCTTAATTGCCTTGCCGAACAGTTAGTTAACTCATGAGGGGCCAACTCAGAGTAAACGTAACTAACAGTGCATTGATAAATTAACCATTTCATCTATCTCGGAATGAGTCGAAATTCAGGATGTTACAACTCTTCCCTCCTTAGAAAAATTTCGTCCTCGAAATTTGCCGAACTTCCAATATCCTTAAACAGATGAGGGTATTAATGTCTCATTGCATCCTCACTTCTCCAGGTCGTTCCTTCTATACCTTGATATACCAAATACTTCCAAGTCCTTTTTGGTTCCCATGGGCTATGCATTATCTGATTCTGCCAAAAGCAACTTTGCTGACATCTCCCGGTTCCGAATTCTCAGTTAGACCTATAGAACTTTATCCCGCGAACCACTAAGTCGAGGCATTGGTAGTGTCCAGATCGATATATCCCTCTTATCGATGACACCTTAAGGAAAACGCAACACTGAACCTAATAATCCAACAACATCCACTAATTGCCAGACCATCTCTAAACCAGCGATCATCCTTTCTCTGACCTTGTTCCAATAGACTGTTCTGCTATACCACTTGGATAAGTTTTATCCCACAAGCATTCTCTTTTTGCCAGTCTGTAGTTCAGTTCATTTTTGCCCCTTTCGACATCCTAGAAGCTTGCCAGGAGTCGCTTCTTGCTCGAGCACTCCGGCCCGGCGTCCACTCCCCGCCCTCATCGGATCAGTCGTCATGGGCATCTACGAACTGCACCACTTCTAACAAAAGTCCCTTTTAAACATGCTTTATCTCATAGAGGTATTATCCGCTTTGGCCTGTCCCATACCAAGCCTCACGGTTTTAACCTCGTCCGAGCACTCCAAAGTACAAAACTTCCTCTAGCTCGTCAACCCATGAGCTCATTTCCACGGGGTCACTTATCGATACTTGAATTCTGATCCACTAAATTTCCATCAAATCGCTGTCTGAATTTCACAAGCCACGGATTTTCCTTTCAACATTCCTTTCACGTCCAATTATAACCAAACCAAAAATATCACCTCAAGCACTTGAAGAAATCCTTACTAATACCTCGAGAAGAAATTATCGATAATGCTATTTCACCATTTATCCACCTAACATCAAGGGATAATTAATTCTTAATCCACCAAAGACAAAAATCCATTCCTCAAATCCCTATTTCAATTATCTCCCGAAATAATCCACATTGGGTAAATTCATATCTTAATTGAATCTAAGACCTCCGAGCAATAAATCATCTTATCCTTTAATAAATCATTACTTATGATCCAATACCTACAACTCCTCAAATCATCAAAATAGAACTTATCTGACTTCCATTAAATCCAATGACCTCAATTGTCGTGACGTGTAAGCAACCAATCTTCCTTGTTGCCTTACCACGTAGTCAAATCCCTTATACGACACCTCACTATAAATTTATAAGATCAACTAAAGGGAAGAACTTCCAATTCTAAGAAAGCTTCTTATCATTTTGGTTAATTGCTTGATCTTGAGAGTACATGGGCTTGGAAATCATGTAATTCTAATATAATTACCTTCTCTTCGAAGCTAAATCAGCTTGGAAAGTATTATAGCTATGATTGAGAGCCCTAAGATCATTCTAAGTGACGAACCTCCCATCCTTAGAATGTTTCTTTCCATCTGGGTTAATTACAGACCATGGGAGCTCGCGAGCTTCCAATCGTGTGTATTTTTTTTTTCAATTACCTTCCCTTTGATCTCATTAGGTCTTTGGAATGATTAGAGAAGTGGTAGAGGGCCGGAAGATCAACCAAAGCGAAGAACTTCCTATTTTGAGAATGCTTCTTATCATTTCTATTAATTACTTGATCTTGGGAGTTCGCGAGTACGGAAACTATGTAATTTACTTATAATTTACCTTTAATTTGAAGCTATTTGAGCTTTGAAAGTATTATAGCTACGGTTGACAGCTACAAAATCATTGTAAGTGAAGAACCTGCCATTCTAGGAGCCTTTGTTACCATTTGGGTTATTTACATGATCATGGGAGTTCAGAGCTTCCGATCATCTAATTACCTATCAGTTACCTTCACTTTTATGCTATTCGCTCTTTGGGAATATTAGAGAAGTTGTAGAGGGCCACAAGATCAACCAAAGGGAAGAACTTCCAATTCCGAGAATGCTTCTTATAATTTTCGGTTAATTACTTGATCTTGGGAGTTCATGGGCATGGAAATCATGTAATTTACTTATAATCACCTTCACTTTGAAGCTTTTTGAGCTTGGAAGGTATTGGAGCAGCAGTTGAGAGCCATAAGATCATTTTAAGTGAAGAGCCTCCCATTCTAAAAGCGTTTGTTTCCATTTGGGATAATTACATGACCATGGGAGTTCATGAGCTTGCAATCGTCTATTTTTCTTTCAACTACCTTCCCTTTCATCCTATTAGCTATTTGGAAACATTAGAGAAGTGGTAGAGGGCCATAAAGATCAGCAAAGGGAAGAACTTGCAATTCCGAGAAAGCTTCTTATCGTTTCGGTTAATTGCTCGATCTTGGGAGTTCGCGATCTTGGACATCACTTATAATTACCTTCACTTTGAAGCAATTTGAGATTGGAAAGTATTAGAGCAACGGTTGAGAAACATAAAATCATTCTAGGTGAAGAACCTCCCACTCTAAGAGTGTTTGTCGCTATTTGGGATAATTTGATGATTGTCGGAGTCCGCAAGCTTGCAAATATCTAATTTGCTTTTCTATTACCTTCACTTTCATGCTATTAGTTCTTTGGAAATATTAGAGAAGTGGTAGAGGGCCATAAGATCAACCAAAGGGAAGAACTTCCAATTCCGAGAAAGCTTCTTATCATTTCGGTTAATTGCTTGATCTTGAGAGTTCACGGGCTCGAGAATGATGTAATTTACTTATAATTACCTTCACTTTCAAGCCTTTTGAGCTTGGAAAGAATTAGAGCAACGGTCGAGAGCCCTAAGATCATTCTATGTCAAGAACCTCCCATTCTAAGTGTGTTTGTTGCCATTTGGGTGAGTTACTTGATCATGGGAGTTCATGAGCCTGCAATCATCTGATTTGCATTCAATTACCTTCGCTTTGATCCTGTTAGCTCTTTGGAACGATTAGAGAAGTGGTAGAGGGTCATAAGATCAACTAAAGGGAAGAACTTCCAATTCTAAGAAAGCTTCTTATCATTTTGGTTAATTGCTTGATCTTGAGAGTACATGGGCTTGGAAATCATGTAATTCTAATATAATTACCTTCTCTTCGAAGCTAAATCAGCTTGGAAAGTATTATAGCTATGATTGAGAGCCCTAAGATCATTCTAAGTGACGAACCTCCCATCCTTAGAATGTTTCTTTCCATCTGGGTTAATTACAGACCATGGGAGCTCGCGAGCTTCCAATCGTGTATTTTTTTTTTCAATTACCTTCCCTTTGATCTCATTAGGTCTTTGGAATGATTAGAGAAGTGGTAGAGGGCCGGAAGATCAACCAAAGCGAAGAACTTCCTATTTTGAGAATGCTTCTTATCATTTCTATTAATTACTTGATCTTGGGAGTTCGCGAGTACGGAAACTATGTAATTTACTTATAATTTACCTTTAATTTGAAGCTATTTGAGCTTTGAAAGTATTATAGCTACGGTTGACAGCTACAAAATCATTGTAAGTGAAGAACCTGCCATTCTAGGAGCCTTTGTTACCATTTGGGTTATTTACATGATCATGGGAGTTCAGAGCTTCCGATCATCTAATTACCTATCAGTTACCTTCACTTTTATGCTATTCGCTCTTTGGGAATATTAGAGAAGTTGTAGAGGGCCACAAGATCAACCAAAGGGAAGAACTTCCAATTCTGAGAATGCTTCTTATAATTTTCGGTTAATTACTTGATCTTGGGAGTTCATGGGCATGGAAATCATGTAATTTACTTATAATCACCTTCACTTTGAAGCTTTTTGAGCTTGGAAGGTATTGGAGCAGCAGTTGAGAGCCATAAGATCATTTTAAGTGAAGAGCCTCCCATTCTAAAAGCGTTTGTTTCCATTTGGGATAATTACATGACCATGGGAGTTCATGAGCTTGCAATCGTCTATTTTTCTTTCAACTACCTTCCCTTTCATCCTATTAGCTATTTGGAAACATTAGAGAAGTGGTAGAGGGCCATAAAGATCAGCAAAGGGAAGAACTTGCAATTCCGAGAAAGCTTCTTATCGTTTCGGTTAATTGCTCGATCTTGGGAGTTCGCGATCTTGGACATCACTTATAATTACCTTCACTTTGAAGCAATTTGAGATTGGAAAGTATTAGAGCAACGGTTGAGAAACATAAAATCATTCTAGGTGAAGAACCTCCCACTCTAAGAGTGTTTGTCGCTATTTGGGATAATTTGATGATTGTCGGAGTCCGCAAGCTTGCAAATATCTAATTTGCTTTTCTATTACCTTCACTTTCATGCTATTAGTTCTTTGGAAATATTAGAGAAGTGGTAGAGGGCCATAAGATCAACCAAAGGGAAGAACTTCCAATTCCGAGAAAGCTTCTTATCATTTCGGTTAATTGCTTGATCTTGAGAGTTCACGGGCTCGAGAATGATGTAATTTACTTATAATTACCTTCACTTTCAAGCCTTTTGAGCTTGGAAAGAATTAGAGCAACGGTCGAGAGCCCTAAGATCATTCTATGTCAAGAACCTCCCATTCTAAGTGTGTTTGTTGCCATTTGGGTGAGTTACTTGATCATGGGAGTTCATGAGCCTGCAATCATCTCGATTTGCATTCAATTACCTTCGCTTTGATCCTGTTAGCTCTTTGGAACGATTAGAGAAGTGGTAGAGGGTCATAAGATCAACTAAAGGGAAGAACTTCCAATTCTAAGAAAGCTTCTTATCATTTTGGTTAATTGCTTGATCTTGAGAGTACATGGGCTTGGAAATCATGTAATTCTAATATAATTACCTTCTCTTCGAAGCTAAATCAGCTTGGAAAGTATTATAGCTATGATTGAGAGCCCTAAGATCATTCTAAGTGACGAACCTCCCATCCTTAGAATGTTTCTTTCCATCTGGGTTAATTACAGACCATGGGAGCTCGCGAGCTTCCAATCGTGTATTTTTTTTTCAATTACCTTCCCTTTGATCTCATTAGGTCTTTGGAATGATTAGAGAAGTGGTAGAGGGCCGGAAGATCAACCAAAGCGAAGAACTTCCTATTTTGAGAATGCTTCTTATCATTTCTATTAATTACTTGATCTTGGGAGTTCGCGAGTACGGAAACTATGTAATTTACTTATAATTTACCTTTAATTTGAAGCTATTTGAGCTTTGAAAGTATTATAGCTACGGTTGACAGCTACAAAATCATTGTAAGTGAAGAACCTGCCATTCTAGGAGCCTTTGTTACCATTTGGGTTATTTACATGATCATGGGAGTTCGAGCTTCCGATCATCTAATTACCTATCAGTTACCTTCACTTTTATGCTATTCGCTCTTTGGGAATATTAGAGAAGTTGTAGAGGGCCACAAGATCAACCAAAGGGAAGAACTTCCAATTCGAGAATGCTTCTTATAATTTTCGGTTAATTACTTGATCTTGGGAGTTCATGGGCATGGAAATCATGTAATTTACTTATAATCACCTTCACTTTGAAGCTTTTTGAGCTTGGAAGGTATTGGAGCAGCAGTTGAGAGCCATAAGATCATTTTAAGTGAAGAGCCTCCCATTCTAAAAGCGTTTGTTTCCATTTGGGATAATTACATGACCATGGGAGTTCATGAGCTTGCAATCGTCTATTTTTCTTTCAACTACCTTCCCTTTCATCCTATTAGCTATTTGGAAACATTAGAGAAGTGGTAGAGGGCCATAAAGATCAGCAAAGGGAAGAACTTGCAATTCCGAGAAAGCTTCTTATCGTTTCGGTTAATTGCTCGATCTTGGGAGTTCGCGATCTTGGACATCACTTATAATTACCTTCACTTTGAAGCAATTTGAGATTGGAAAGTATTAGAGCAACGGTTGAGAAACATAAAATCATTCTAGGTGAAGAACCTCCCACTCTAAGAGTGTTTGTCGCTATTTGGGATAATTTGATGATTGTCGGAGTCCGCAAGCTTGCAAATATCTAATTTGCTTTTCTATTACCTTCACTTTCATGCTATTAGTTCTTTGGAAATATTAGAGAAGTGGTAGAGGGCCATAAGATCAACCAAAGGGAAGAACTTCCAATTCCGAGAAAGCTTCTTATCATTTCGGTTAATTGCTTGATCTTGAGAGTTCACGGGCTCGAGAATGATGTAATTTACTTATAATTACCTTCACTTTCAAGCCTTTTGAGCTTGGAAAGAATTAGAGCAACGGTCGAGAGCCCTAAGATCATTCTATGTCAAGAACCTCCCATTCTAAGTGTGTTTGTTGCCATTTGGGTGAGTTACTTGATCATGGGAGTTCATGAGCCTGCAATCATCGATTTGCATTCAATTACCTTCGCTTTGATCCTGTTAGCTCTTTGGAACGATTAGAGAAGTGGTAGAGGGTCATAAGATCAACTAAAGGGAAGAACTTCCAATTCTAAGAAAGCTTCTTATCATTTTGGTTAATTGCTTGATCTTGAGAGTACATGGGCTTGGAAATCATGTAATTCTAATATAATTACCTTCTCGAAGCTAAATCAGCTTGGAAAGTATTATAGCTATGATTGAGAGCCCTAAGATCATTCTAAGTGACGAACCTCCCATCCTTAGAATGTTTCTTTCCATCTGGGTTAATTACAGACCATGGGAGCTCGCGAGCTTCCAATCGTGTATTTTTTTTTTTTTTCAATTACCTTCCCTTTGATCTCATTAGGTCTTTGGAATGATTAGAGAAGTGGTAGAGGGCCGGAAGATCAACCAAAGCGAAGAACTTCCTATTTTGAGAATGCTTCTTATCATTTCTATTAATTACTTGATCTTGGGAGTTCGCGAGTACGGAAACTATGTAATTTACTTATAATTTACCTTTAATTTGAAGCTATTTGAGCTTTGAAAGTATTATAGCTACGGTTGACAGCTACAAAATCATTGTAAGTGAAGAACCTGCCATTCTAGGAGCCTTTGTTACCATTTGGGTTATTTACATGATCATGGGAGTTCGAGCTTCCGATCATCTAATTACCTATCGTTACCTTCACTTTTATGCTATTCGCTCTTTGGGAATATTAGAGAAGTTGTAGAGGGCCACAAGATCAACCAAAGGGAAGAACTTCCAATTCTCGAGAATGCTTCTTATAATTTTCGGTTAATTACTTGATCTTGGGAGTTCATGGGCATGGAAATCATGTAATTTACTTATAATCACCTTCACTTTGAAGCTTTTTGAGCTTGGAAGGTATTGGAGCAGCAGTTGAGAGCCATAAGATCATTTTAAGTGAAGAGCCTCCCATTCTAAAAGCGTTTGTTTCCATTTGGGATAATTACATGACCATGGGAGTTCATGAGCTTGCAATCGTCTATTTTTCTTTCAACTACCTTCCCTTTCATCCTATTAGCTATTTGGAAACATTAGAGAAGTGGTAGAGGGCCATAAAGATCAGCAAAGGGAAGAACTTGCAATTCCGAGAAAGCTTCTTATCGTTTCGGTTAATTGCTCGATCTCGGGAGTTCGCGATCTTGGACATCACTTATAATTACCTTCACTTTGAAGCAATTTGAGATCGGAAAGTATTAGAGCAACGGTTGAGAAACATAAAATCATTCTAGGTGAAGAACCTCCCACTCTAAGAGTGTTTGTCGCTATTTGGGATAATTTGATGATTGTCGGAGTCCGCAAGCTTGCAAATATCTAATTCGCTTTTCTATTACCTTCACTTTCATGCTATTAGTTCTTTGGAAATATTAGAGAAGTGGTAGAGGGCCATAAGATCAACCAAAGGGAAGAACTTCCAATTCCGAGAAAGCTTCTTATCATTTCGGTTAATTGCTTGATCTTGAGAGTTCACGGGCTCGAGAATGATGTAATTTACTTATAATTACCTTCACTTTCAAGCCTTTTGAGCTTGGAAAGAATTAGAGCAACGGTCGAGAGCCCTAAGATCATTCTATGTCAAGAACCTCCCATTCTAAGTGTGTTTGTTGCCATTTGGGTGAGTTACTTGATCATGGGAGTTCATGAGCCTGCAATCATCGATTTGCATTCAATTACCTTCGCTTTGATCCTGTTAGCTCTTTGGAACGATTAGAGAAGTGGTAGAGGGTCATAAGATCAACTAAAGGGAAGAACTTCCAATTCTAAGAAAGCTTCTTATCATTTTGGTTAATTGCTTGATCTTGAGAGTACATGGGCTTGGAAATCATGTAATTCTAATATAATTACCTTCTCTTCGAAGCTAAATCAGCTTGGAAAGTATTATAGCTATGATTGAGAGCCCTAAGATCATTCTAAGTGACGAACCTCCCATCCTTAGAATGTTTCTTTCCATCTGGGTTAATTACAGACCATGGGAGCTCGCGAGCTTCCAATCGTGTATTTTTTTTTTTCAATTACCTTCCCTTTGATCTCATTAGGTCTTTGGAATGATTAGAGAAGTGGTAGAGGGCCGGAAGATCAACCAAAGCGAAGAACTTCCTATTTTGAGAATGCTTCTTATCATTTCTATTAATTACTTGATCTTGGGAGTTCGCGCGGTACGGAAACTATGTAATTTACTTATAATTTACCTTTAATTTGAAGCTATTTGAGCTTTGAAAGTATTATAGCTACGGTTGACAGCTACAAAATCATTGTAAGTGAAGAACCTGCCATTCTAGGAGCCTTTGTTACCATTTGGGTTATTTACATGATCATGGGAGTTCGAGCTTCCGATCATCTAATTACCTATCAGTTACCTTCACTTTTATGCTATTCGCTCTTTGGGAATATTAGAGAAGTTGTAGAGGGCCACAAGATCAACCAAAGGGAAGAACTTCCAATTCTCGAGAATGCTTCTTATAATTTTCGGTTAATTACTTGATCTTGGGAGTTCATGGGCATGGAAATCATGTAATTTACTTATAATCACCTTCACTTTGAAGCTTTTTGAGCTTGGAAGGTATTGGAGCAGCAGTTGAGAGCCATAAGATCATTTTAAGTGAAGAGCCTCCCATTCTAAAAGCGTTTGTTTCCATTTGGGATAATTACATGACCATGGGAGTTCATGAGCTTGCAATCGTCTATTTTTCTTTCAACTACCTTCCCTTTCATCCTATTAGCTATTTGGAAACATTAGAGAAGTGGTAGAGGGCCATAAAGATCAGCAAAGGGAAGAACTTGCAATTCCGAGAAAGCTTCTTATCGTTTCGGTTAATTGCTCGATCTTGGGAGTTCGCGATCTTGGACATCACTTATAATTACCTTCACTTTGAAGCAATTTGAGATTGGAAAGTATTAGAGCAACGGTTGAGAAACATAAAATCATTCTAGGTGAAGAACCTCCCACTCTAAGAGTGTTTGTCGCTATTTGGGATAATTTGATGATTGTCGGAGTCCGCAAGCTTGCAAATATCTAATTTGCTTTTCTATTACCTTCACTTTCATGCTATTAGTTCTTTGGAAATATTAGAGAAGTGGTAGAGGGCCATAAGATCAACCAAAGGGAAGAACTTCCAATTCCGAGAAAGCTTCTTATCATTTCGGTTAATTGCTTGATCTTGAGAGTTCACGGGCTCGAGAATGATGTAATTTACTTATAATTACCTTCACTTTCAAGCCTTTTGAGCTTGGAAAGAATTAGAGCAACGGTCGAGAGCCCTAAGATCATTCTATGTCAAGAACCTCCCATTCTAAGTGTGTTTGTTGCCATTTGGGTGAGTTACTTGATCATGGGAGTTCATGAGCCTGCAATCATCTGATTTGCATTCAATTACCTTCGCTTTGATCCTGTTAGCTCTTTGGAACGATTAGAGAAGTGGTAGAGGGTCATAAGATCAACTAAAGGGAAGAACTTCCAATTCTAAGAAAGCTTCTTATCATTTTGGTTAATTGCTTGATCTTGAGAGTACATGGGCTTGGAAATCATGTAATTCTAATATAATTACCTTCTCTTCGAAGCTAAATCAGCTTGGAAAGTATTATAGCTATGATTGAGAGCCCTAAGATCATTCTAAGTGACGAACCTCCCATCCTTAGAATGTTTCTTTCCATCGGGTTAATTACAGACCATGGGAGCTCGCGAGCTTCCAATCGTGTATTTTTTTTTTTCAATTACCTTCCCTTTGATCTCATTAGGTCTTTGGAATGATTAGAGAAGTGGTAGAGGGCCGGAAGATCAACCAAAGCGAAGAACTTCCTATTTTGAGAATGCTTCTTATCATTTCTATTAATTACTTGATCTTGGGAGTTCGCGAGTACGGAAACTATGTAATTTACTTATAATTTACCTTTAATTTGAAGCTATTTGAGCTTTGAAAGTATTATAGCTACGGTTGACAGCTACAAAATCATTGTAAGTGAAGAACCTGCCATTCTAGGAGCCTTTGTTACCATTTGGGTTATTTACATGATCATGGGAGTTCGAGCTTCCGATCATCTAATTACCTATCAGTTACCTTCACTTTTATGCTATTCGCTCTTTGGGAATATTAGAGAAGTTGTAGAGGGCCACAAGATCAACCAAAGGGAAGAACTTCCAATTCGAGAATGCTTCTTATAATTTTCGGTTAATTACTTGATCTTGGGAGTTCATGGGCATGGAAATCATGTAATTTACTTATAATCACCTTCACTTTGAAGCTTTTTGAGCTTGGAAGGTATTGGAGCAGCAGTTGAGAGCCATAAGATCATTTTAAGTGAAGAGCCTCCCATTCTAAAAGCGTTTGTTTCCATTTGGGATAATTACATGACCATGGGAGTTCATGAGCTTGCAATCGTCTATTTTTCTTTCAACTACCTTCCCTTTCATCCTATTAGCTATTTGGAAACATTAGAGAAGTGGTAGAGGGCCATAAAGATCAGCAAAGGGAAGAACTTGCAATTCCGAGAAAGCTTCTTATCGTTTCGGTTAATTGCTCGATCTTGGGAGTTCGCGATCTTGGACATCACTTATAATTACCTTCACTTTGAAGCAATTTGAGATTGGAAAGTATTAGAGCAACGGTTGAGAAACATAAAATCATTCTAGGTGAAGAACCTCCCACTCTAAGAGTGTTTGTCGCTATTTGGGATAATTTGATGATTGTCGGAGTCCGCAAGCTTGCAAATATCTAATTTGCTTTTCTATTACCTTCACTTTCATGCTATTAGTTCTTTGGAAATATTAGAGAAGTGGTAGAGGGCCATAAGATCAACCAAAGGGAAGAACTTCCAATTCCGAGAAAGCTTCTTATCATTTCGGTTAATTGCTTGATCTTGAGAGTTCACGGGCTCGAGAATGATGTAATTTACTTATAATTACCTTCACTTTCAAGCCTTTTGAGCTTGGAAAGAATTAGAGCAACGGTCGAGAGCCCTAAGATCATTCTATGTCAAGAACCTCCCATTCTAAGTGTGTTTGTTGCCATTTGGGTGAGTTACTTGATCATGGGAGTTCATGAGCCTGCAATCATCTGATTTGCATTCAATTACCTTCGCTTTGATCCTGTTAGCTCTTTGGAACGATTAGAGAAGTGGTAGAGGGTCATAAGATCAACTAAAGGGAAGAACTTCCAATTCTAAGAAAGCTTCTTATCATTTTGGTTAATTGCTTGATCTTGAGAGTACATGGGCTTGGAAATCATGTAATTCTAATATAATTACCTTCTCTTCGAAGCTAAATCAGCTTGGAAAGTATTATAGCTATGATTGAGAGCCCTAAGATCATTCTAAGTGACGAACCTCCCATCCTTAGAATGTTTCTTTCCATCTGGGTTAATTACAGACCATGGGAGCTCGCGAGCTTCCAATCGTGTATTTTTTTTTTTCAATTACCTTCCCTTTGATCTCATTAGGTCTTTGGAATGATTAGAGAAGTGGTAGAGGGCCGGAAGATCAACCAAAGCGAAGAACTTCCTATTTTGAGAATGCTTCTTATCATTTCTATTAATTACTTGATCTTGGGAGTTCGCGAGTACGGAAACTATGTAATTTACTTATAATTTACCTTTAATTTGAAGCTATTTGAGCTTTGAAAGTATTATAGCTACGGTTGACAGCTACAAAATCATTGTAAGTGAAGAACCTGCCATTCTAGGAGCCTTTGTTACCATTTGGGTTATTTACATGATCATGGGAGTTCAGAGCTTCCGATCATCTAATTACCTATCAGTTACCTTCACTTTTATGCTATTCGCTCTTTGGGAATATTAGAGAAGTTGTAGAGGGCCACAAGATCAACCAAAGGGAAGAACTTCCAATTCGAGAATGCTTCTTATAATTTTCGGTTAATTACTTGATCTTGGGAGTTCATGGGCATGGAAATCATGTAATTTACTTATAATCACCTTCACTTTGAAGCTTTTTGAGCTTGGAAGGTATTGGAGCAGCAGTTGAGAGCCATAAGATCATTTTAAGTGAAGAGCCTCCCATTCTAAAAGCGTTTGTTTCCATTTGGGATAATTACATGACCATGGGAGTTCATGAGCTTGCAATCGTCTATTTTTCTTTCAACTACCTTCCCTTTCATCCTATTAGCTATTTGGAAACATTAGAGAAGTGGTAGAGGGCCATAAAGATCAGCAAAAAGGGAAGAACTTGCAATTCCGAGAAAGCTTCTTATCGTTTCGGTTAATTGCTCGATCTTGGGAGTTCGCGATCTTGGACATCACTTATAATTACCTTCACTTTGAAGCAATTTGAGATTGGAAAGTATTAGAGCAACGGTTGAGAAACATAAAATCATTCTAGGTGAAGAACCTCCCACTCTAAGAGTGTTTGTCGCTATTTGGGATAATTTGATGATTGTCGGAGTCCGCAAGCTTGCAAATATCTAATTTGCTTTTCTATTACCTTCACTTTCATGCTATTAGTTCTTTGGAAATATTAGAGAAGTGGTAGAGGGCCATAAGATCAACCAAAGGGAAGAACTTCCAATTCCGAGAAAGCTTCTTATCATTTCGGTTAATTGCTTGATCTTGAGAGTTCACGGGCTCGAGAATGATGTAATTTACTTATAATTACCTTCACTTTCAAGCCTTTTGAGCTTGGAAAGAATTAGAGCAACGGTCGAGAGCCCTAAGATCATTCTATGTCAAGAACCTCCCATTCTAAGTGTGTTTGTTGCCATTTGGGTGAGTTACTTGATCATGGGAGTTCATGAGCCTGCAATCATCTGATTTGCATTCAATTACCTTCGCTTTGATCCTGTTAGCTCTTTGGAACGATTAGAGAAGTGGTAGAGGGTCATAAGATCAACTAAAGGGAAGAACTTCCAATTCTAAGAAAGCTTCTTATCATTTTGGTTAATTGCTTGATCTTGAGAGTACATGGGCTTGGAAATCATGTAATTCTAATATAATTACCTTCTCTTCGAAGCTAAATCAGCTTGGAAAGTATTATAGCTATGATTGAGAGCCCTAAGATCATTCTAAGTGACGAACCTCCCATCCTTAGAATGTTTCTTTCCATCTGGGTTAATTACAGACCATGGGAGCTCGCGAGCTTCCAATCGTGTATTTTTTTTTTCAATTACCTTCCCTTTGATCTCATTAGGTCTTTGGAATGATTAGAGAAGTGGTAGAGGGGGCCGGAAGATCAACCAAAGCGAAGAACTTCCTATTTTGAGAATGCTTCTTATCATTTCTATTAATTACTTGATCTTGGGAGTTCGCGAGTACGGAAACTATGTAATTTACTTATAATTTACCTTTAATTTGAAGCTATTTGAGCTTTGAAAGTATTATAGCTACGGTTGACAGCTACAAAATCATTGTAAGTGAAGAACCTGCCATTCTAGGAGCCTTTGTTACCATTTGGGTTATTTACATGATCATGGGAGTTCGAGCTTCCGATCATCTAATTACCTATCAGTTACCTTCACTTTTATGCTATTCGCTCTTTGGGAATATTAGAGAAGTTGTAGAGGGCCACAAGATCAACCAAAGGGAAGAACTTCCAATTCTGAGAATGCTTCTTATAATTTTCGGTTAATTACTTGATCTTGGGAGTTCATGGGCATGGAAATCATGTAATTTACTTATAATCACCTTCACTTTGAAGCTTTTTGAGCTTGGAAGGTATTGGAGCAGCAGTTGAGAGCCATAAGATCATTTTAAGTGAAGAGCCTCCCATTCTAAAAGCGTTTGTTTCCATTTGGGATAATTACATGACCATGGGAGTTCATGAGCTTGCAATCGTCTATTTTTCTTTCAACTACCTTCCCTTTCATCCTATTAGCTATTTGGAAACATTAGAGAAGTGGTAGAGGGCCATAAAGATCAGCAAAGGGAAGAACTTGCAATTCCGAGAAAGCTTCTTATCGTTTCGGTTAATTGCTCGATCTTGGGAGTTCGCGATCTTGGACATCACTTATAATTACCTTCACTTTGAAGCAATTTGAGATTGGAAAGTATTAGAGCAACGGTTGAGAAACATAAAATCATTCTAGGTGAAGAACCTCCCACTCTAAGAGTGTTTGTCGCTATTTGGGATAATTTGATGATTGTCGGAGTCCGCAAGCTTGCAAATATCTAATTTGCTTTTCTATTACCTTCACTTTCATGCTATTAGTTCTTTGGAAAATATTAGAGAAGTGGTAGAGGGCCATAAGATCAACCAAAGGGAAGAACTTCCAATTCCGAGAAAGCTTCTTATCATTTCGGTTAATTGCTTGATCTTGAGAGTTCACGGGCTCGAGAATGATGTAATTTACTTATAATTACCTTCACTTTCAAGCCTTTTGAGCTTGGAAAGAATTAGAGCAACGGTCGAGAGCCCTAAGATCATTCTATGTCAAGAACCTCCCATTCTAAGTGTGTTTGTTGCCATTTGGGTGAGTTACTTGATCATGGGAGTTCATGAGCCTGCAATCATCGATTTGCATTCAATTACCTTCGCTTTGATCCTGTTAGCTCTTTGGAACGATTAGAGAAGTGGTAGAGGGTCATAAGATCAACTAAAGGGAAGAACTTCCAATTCTAAGAAAGCTTCTTATCATTTTGGTTAATTGCTTGATCTTGAGAGTACATGGGCTTGGAAATCATGTAATTCTAATATAATTACCTTCTCTTCGAAGCTAAATCAGCTGGAAAGTATTATAGCTATGATTGAGAGCCCTAAGATCATTCTAAGTGACGAACCTCCCATCCTTAGAATGTTTCTTTCCATCTGGGTTAATTACAGACCATGGGAGCTCGCGAGCTTCCAATCGTGTATTTTTTTTTTTCAATTACCTTCCCTTTGATCTCATTAGGTCTTTGGAATGATTAGAGAAGTGGTAGAGGGCCGGAAGATCAACCAAAGCGAAGAACTTCCTATTTTGAGAATGCTTCTTATCATTTCTATTAATTACTTGATCTTGGGAGTTCGCGAGTACGGAAACTATGTAATTTACTTATAATTTACCTTTAATTTGAAGCTATTTGAGCTTTGAAAGTATTATAGCTACGGTTGACAGCTACAAAATCATTGTAAGTGAAGAACCTGCCATTCTAGGAGCCTTTGTTACCATTTGGGTTATTTACATGATCATGGGAGTTCGAGCTTCCGATCATCTAATTACCTATCAGTTACCTTCACTTTTATGCTATTCGCTCTTTGGGAATATTAGAGAAGTTGTAGAGGGCCACAAGATCAACCAAAGGGAAGAACTTCCAATTCGAGAATGCTTCTTATAATTTTCGGTTAATTACTTGATCTTGGGAGTTCATGGGCATGGAAATCATGTAATTTACTTATAATCACCTTCACTTTGAAGCTTTTTGAGCTTGGAAGGTATTGGAGCAGCAGTTGAGAGCCATAAGATCATTTTAAGTGAAGAGCCTCCCATTCTAAAAGCGTTTGTTTCCATTTGGGATAATTACATGACCATGGGAGTTCATGAGCTTGCAATCGTCTATTTTTCTTTCAACTACCTTCCCTTTCATCCTATTAGCTATTTGGAAACATTAGAGAAGTGGTAGAGGGCCATAAAGATCAGCAAAGGGAAGAACTTGCAATTCCGAGAAAGCTTCTTATCGTTTCGGTTAATTGCTCGATCTTGGGAGTTCGCGATCTTGGACATCACTTATAATTACCTTCACTTTGAAGCAATTTGAGATTGGAAAGTATTAGAGCAACGGTTGAGAAACATAAAATCATTCTAGGTGAAGAACCTCCCACTCTAAGAGTGTTTGTCGCTATTTGGGATAATTTGATGATTGTCGGAGTCCGCAAGCTTGCAAATATCTAATTTGCTTTTCTATTACCTTCACTTTCATGCTATTAGTTCTTTGGAAATATTAGAGAAGTGGTAGAGGGCCATAAGATCAACCAAAGGGAAGAACTTCCAATTCCGAGAAAGCTTCTTATCATTTCGGTTAATTGCTTGATCTTGAGAGTTCACGGGCTCGAGAATGATGTAATTTACTTATAATTACCTTCACTTTCAAGCCTTTTGAGCTTGGAAAGAATTAGAGCAACGGTCGAGAGCCCTAAGATCATTCTATGTCAAGAACCTCCCATTCTAAGTGTGTTTGTTGCCATTTGGGTGAGTTACTTGATCATGGGAGTTCATGAGCCTGCAATCATCTCGATTTGCATTCAATTACCTTCGCTTTGATCCCTGTTAGCTCTTTGGAACGATTAGAGAAGTGGTAGAGGGTCATAAGATCAACTAAAGGGAAGAACTTCCAATTCTAAGAAAGCTTCTTATCATTTTGGTTAATTGCTTGATCTTGAGAGTACATGGGCTTGGAAATCATGTAATTCTAATATAATTACCTTCTCTTCGAAGCTAAATCAGCTTGGAAAGTATTATAGCTATGATTGAGAGCCCTAAGATCATTCTAAGTGACGAACCTCCCATCCTTAGAATGTTTCTTTCCATCTGGGTTAATTACAGACCATGGGAGCTCGCGAGCTTCCAATCGTGTATTTTTTTTTTCAATTACCTTCCCTTTGATCTCATTAGGTCTTTGGAATGATTAGAGAAGTGGTAGAGGGCCGGAAGATCAACCAAAGCGAAGAACTTCCTATTTTGAGAATGCTTCTTATCATTTCTATTAATTACTTGATCTTGGGAGTTCGCGAGTACGGAAACTATGTAATTTACTTATAATTTACCTTTAATTTGAAGCTATTTGAGCTTTGAAAGTATTATAGCTACGGTTGACAGCTACAAAATCATTGTAAGTGAAGAACCTGCCATTCTAGGAGCCTTTGTTACCATTTGGGTTATTTACATGATCATGGGAGTTCGAGCTTCCGATCATCTAATTACCTATCAGTTACCTTCACTTTTATGCTATTCGCTCTTTGGGAATATTAGAGAAGTTGTAGAGGGCCACAAGATCAACCAAAGGGAAGAACTTCCAATTCGAGAATGCTTCTTATAATTTTCGGTTAATTACTTGATCTTGGGAGTTCATGGGCATGGAAATCATGTAATTTACTTATAATCACCTTCACTTTGAAGCTTTTTGAGCTTGGAAGGTATTGGAGCAGCAGTTGAGAGCCATAAGATCATTTTAAGTGAAGAGCCTCCCATTCTAAAAGCGTTTGTTTCCATTTGGGATAATTACATGACCATGGGAGTTCATGAGCTTGCAATCGTCTATTTTTCTTTCAACTACCTTCCCTTTCATCCTATTAGCTATTTGGAAACATTAGAGAAGTGGTAGAGGGCCATAAAGATCAGCAAAGGGAAGAACTTGCAATTCCGAGAAAGCTTCTTATCGTTTCGGTTAATTGCTCGATCTTGGGAGTTCGCGATCTTGGACATCACTTATAATTACCTTCACTTTGAAGCAATTTGAGATTGGAAAGTATTAGAGCAACGGTTGAGAAACATAAAATCATTCTAGGTGAAGAACCTCCCACTCTAAGAGTGTTTGTCGCTATTTGGGATAATTTGATGATTGTCGGAGTCCGCAAGCTTGCAAATATCTAATTTGCTTTTCTATTACCTTCACTTTCATGCTATTAGTTCTTTGGAAATATTAGAGAAGTGGTAGAGGGCCATAAGATCAACCAAAGGGAAGAACTTCCAATTCCGAGAAAGCTTCTTATCATTTCGGTTAATTGCTTGATCTTGAGAGTTCACGGGCTCGAGAATGATGTAATTTACTTATAATTACCTTCACTTTCAAGCCTTTTGAGCTTGGAAAGAATTAGAGCAACGGTCGAGAGCCCTAAGATCATTCTATGTCAAGAACCTCCCATTCTAAGTGTGTTTGTTGCCATTTGGGTGAGTTACTTGATCATGGGAGTTCATGAGCCTGCAATCATCTGATTTGCATTCAATTACCTTCGCTTTGATCCTGTTAGCTCTTTGGAACGATTAGAGAAGTGGTAGAGGGTCATAAGATCAACTAAAGGGAAGAACTTCCAATTCTAAGAAAGCTTCTTATCATTTTGGTTAATTGCTTGATCTTGAGAGTACATGGGCTTGGAAATCATGTAATTCTAATATAATTACCTTCTCTTCGAAGCTAAATCAGCTTGGAAAGTATTATAGCTATGATTGAGAGCCCTAAGATCATTCTAAGTGACGAACCTCCCATCCTTAGAATGTTTCTTTCCATCTGGGTTAATTACAGACCATGGGAGCTCGCGAGCTTCCAATCGTGTATTTTTTTTTTCAATTACCTTCCCTTTGATCTCATTAGGTCTTTGGAATGATTAGAGAAGTGGTAGAGGGCCGGAAGATCAACCAAAGCGAAGAACTTCCTATTTTGAGAATGCTTCTTATCATTTCTATTAATTACTTGATCTTGGGAGTTCGCGAGTACGGAAACTATGTAATTTACTTATAATTTACCTTTAATTTGAAGCTATTTGAGCTTTGAAAGTATTATAGCTACGGTTGACAGCTACAAAATCATTGTAAGTGAAGAACCTGCCATTCTAGGAGCCTTTGTTACCATTTGGGTTATTTACATGATCATGGGAGTTCGAGCTTCCGATCATCTAATTACCTATCAGTTACCTTCACTTTTATGCTATTCGCTCTTTGGGAATATTAGAGAAGTTGTAGAGGGCCACAAGATCAACCAAAGGGAAGAACTTCCAATTCTCCGAGAATGCTTCTTATAATTTTGGTTAATTACTTGATCTTGGGAGTTCATGGGCATGGAAATCATGTAATTTACTTATAATCACCTTCACTTTGAAGCTTTTTGAGCTTGGAAGGTATTGGAGCAGCAGTTGAGAGCCATAAGATCATTTTAAGTGAAGAGCCTCCCATTCTAAAAGCGTTTGTTTCCATTTGGGATAATTACATGACCATGGGAGTTCATGAGCTTGCAATCGTCTATTTTTCTTTCAACTACCTTCCCTTTCATCCTATTAGCTATTTGGAAACATTAGAGAAGTGGTAGAGGGCCATAAAGATCAGCAAAGGGAAGAACTTGCAATTCCGAGAAAGCTTCTTATCGTTTCGGTTAATTGCTCGATCTTGGGAGTTCGCGATCTTGGACATCACTTATAATTACCTTCACTTTGAAGCAATTTGAGATTGGAAAGTATTAGAGCAACGGTTGAGAAACATAAAATCATTCTAGGTGAAGAACCTCCCACTCTAAGAGTGTTTGTCGCTATTTGGGATAATTTGATGATTGTCGGAGTCCGCAAGCTTGCAAATATCTAATTTGCTTTTCTATTACCTTCACTTTCATGCTATTAGTTCTTTGGAAATATTAGAGAAGTGGTAGAGGGCCATAAGATCAACCAAAGGGAAGAACTTCCAATTCCGAGAAAGCTTCTTATCATTTCGGTTAATTGCTTGATCTTGAGAGTTCACGGGCTCGAGAATGATGTAATTTACTTATAATTACCTTCACTTTCAAGCCTTTTGAGCTTGGAAAGAATTAGAGCAACGGTCGAGAGCCCTAAGATCATTCTATGTCAAGAACCTCCCATTCTAAGTGTGTTTGTTGCCATTTGGGTGAGTTACTTGATCATGGGAGTTCATGAGCCTGCAATCATCTGATTTGCATTCAATTACCTTCGCTTTGATCCTGTTAGCTCTTTGGAACGATTAGAGAAGTGGTAGAGGGTCATAAGATCAACTAAAGGGAAGAACTTCCAATTCTAAGAAAGCTTCTTATCATTTTGGTTAATTGCTTGATCTTGAGAGTACATGGGCTTGGAAATCATGTAATTCTAATATAATTACCTTCTCTTCGAAGCTAAATCAGCTTGGAAAGTATTATAGCTATGATTGAGAGCCCTAAGATCATTCTAAGTGACGAACCTCCCATCCTTAGAATGTTTCTTTCCATCTGGGTTAATTACAGACCATGGGAGCTCGCGAGCTTCCAATCGTGTATTTTTTTTTTTTTTCAATTACCTTCCCTTTGATCTCATTAGGTCTTTGGAATGATTAGAGAAGTGGTAGAGGGCCGGAAGATCAACCAAAGCGAAGAACTTCCTATTTTGAGAATGCTTCTTATCATTTCTATTAATTACTTGATCTTGGGAGTTCGCGAGTACGGAAACTATGTAATTTACTTATAATTTACCTTTAATTTGAAGCTATTTGAGCTTTGAAAGTATTATAGCTACGGTTGACAGCTACAAAATCATTGTAAGTGAAGAACCTCATTCTAGGAGCCTTTGTTACCATTTGGGTTATTTACATGATCATGGGAGTTCAGAGCTTCCGATCATCTAATTACCTATCAGTTACCTTCACTTTTATGCTATTCGCTCTTTGGGAATATTAGAGAAGTTGTAGAGGGCCACAAGATCAACCAAAGGGAAGAACTTCCAATTCTCCGAGAATGCTTCTTATAATTTTCGGTTAATTACTTGATCTTGGGAGTTCATGGGCATGGAAATCATGTAATTTACTTATAATCACCTTCACTTTGAAGCTTTTTGAGCTTGGAAGGTATTGGAGCAGCAGTTGAGAGCCATAAGATCATTTTAAGTGAAGAGCCTCCCATTCTAAAAGCGTTTGTTTCCATTTGGGATAATTACATGACCATGGGAGTTCATGAGCTTGCAATCGTCTATTTTTCTTTCAACTACCTTCCCTTTCATCCTATTAGCTATTTGGAAACATTAGAGAAGTGGTAGAGGGCCATAAAGATCAGCAAAGGGAAGAACTTGCAATTCCGAGAAAGCTTCTTATCGTTTCGGTTAATTGCTCGATCTTGGGAGTTCGCGATCTTGGACATCACTTATAATTACCTTCACTTTGAAGCAATTTGAGATTGGAAAGTATTAGAGCAACGGTTGAGAAACATAAAATCATTCTAGGTGAAGAACCTCCCACTCTAAGAGTGTTTGTCGCTATTTGGGATAATTTGATGATTGTCGGAGTCCGCAAGCTTGCAAATATCTAATTTGCTTTTCTATTACCTTCACTTTCATGCTATTAGTTCTTTGGAAATATTAGAGAAGTGGTAGAGGGCCATAAGATCAACCAAAGGGAAGAACTTCCAATTCCGAGAAAGCTTCTTATCATTTCGGTTAATTGCTTGATCTTGAGAGTTCACGGGCTCGAGAATGATGTAATTTACTTATAATTACCTTCACTTTCAAGCCTTTTGAGCTTGGAAAGAATTAGAGCAACGGTCGAGAGCCCTAAGATCATTCTATGTCAAGAACCTCCCATTCTAAGTGTGTTTGTTGCCATTTGGGTGAGTTACTTGATCATGGGAGTTCATGAGCCTGCAATCATCTGATTTGCATTCAATTACCTTCGCTTTGATCCTGTTAGCTCTTTGGAACGATTAGAGAAGTGGTAGAGGGTCATAAGATCAACTAAAGGGAAGAACTTCCAATTCTAAGAAAGCTTCTTATCATTTTGGTTAATTGCTTGATCTTGAGAGTACATGGGCTTGGAAATCATGTAATTCTAATATAATTACCTTCTCTTCGAAGCTAAATCAGCTTGGAAAGTATTATAGCTATGATTGAGAGCCCTAAGATCATTCTAAGTGACGAACCTCCCATCCTTAGAATGTTTCTTTCCATCTGGGTTAATTACAGACCATGGGAGCTCGCGAGCTTCCAATCGTGTATTTTTTTTTCAATTACCTTCCCTTTGATCTCATTAGGTCTTTGGAATGATTAGAGAAGTGGTAGAGGGCCGGAAGATCAACCAAAGCGAAGAACTTCCTATTTTGAGAATGCTTCTTATCATTTCTATTAATTACTTGATCTTGGGAGTTCGCGAGTACGGAAACTATGTAATTTACTTATAATTTACCTTTAATTTGAAGCTATTTGAGCTTTGAAAGTATTATAGCTACGGTTGACAGCTACAAAATCATTGTAAGTGAAGAACCTGCCATTCTAGGAGCCTTTGTTACCATTTGGGTTATTTACATGATCATGGGAGTTCGAGCTTCCGATCATCTAATTACCTATCAGTTACCTTCACTTTTATGCTATTCGCTCTTTGGGAATATTAGAGAAGTTGTAGAGGGCCACAAGATCAACCAAAGGGAAGAACTTCCAATTCTCCGAGAATGCTTCTTATAATTTTCGGTTAATTACTTGATCTTGGGAGTTCATGGGCATGGAAATCATGTAATTTACTTATAATCACCTTCACTTTGAAGCTTTTTGAGCTTGGAAGGTATTGGAGCAGCAGTTGAGAGCCATAAGATCATTTTAAGTGAAGAGCCTCCCATTCTAAAAGCGTTTGTTTCCATTTGGGATAATTACATGACCATGGGAGTTCATGAGCTTGCAATCGTCTATTTTTCTTTCAACTACCTTCCCTTTCATCCTATTAGCTATTTGGAAACATTAGAGAAGTGGTAGAGGGCCATAAAGATCAGCAAAGGGAAGAACTTGCAATTCCGAGAAAGCTTCTTATCGTTTCGGTTAATTGCTCGATCTTGGGAGTTCGCGATCTTGGACATCACTTATAATTACCTTCACTTTGAAGCAATTTGAGATTGGAAAGTATTAGAGCAACGGTTGAGAAACATAAAATCATTCTAGGTGAAGAACCTCCCACTCTAAGAGTGTTTGTCGCTATTTGGGATAATTTGATGATTGTCGGAGTCCGCAAGCTTGCAAATATCTAATTTGCTTTTCTATTACCTTCACTTTCATGCTATTAGTTCTTTGGAAATATTAGAGAAGTGGTAGAGGGCCATAAGATCAACCAAAGGGAAGAACTTCCAATTCCGAGAAAGCTTCTTATCATTTCGGTTAATTGCTTGATCTTGAGAGTTCACGGGCTCGAGAATGATGTAATTTACTTATAATTACCTTCACTTTCAAGCCTTTTGAGCTTGGAAAGAATTAGAGCAACGGTCGAGAGCCCTAAGATCATTCTATGTCAAGAACCTCCCATTCTAAGTGTGTTTGTTGCCATTTGGGTGAGTTACTTGATCATGGGAGTTCATGAGCCTGCAATCATCGATTTGCATTCAATTACCTTCGCTTTGATCCTGTTAGCTCTTTGGAACGATTAGAGAAGTGGTAGAGGGTCATAAGATCAACTAAAGGGAAGAACTTCCAATTCTAAGAAAGCTTCTTATCATTTTGGTTAATTGCTTGATCTTGAGAGTACATGGGCTTGGAAATCATGTAATTCTAATATAATTACCTTCTCTTCGAAGCTAAATCAGCTTGGAAAGTATTATAGCTATGATTGAGAGCCCTAAGATCATTCTAAGTGACGAACCTCCCATCCTTAGAATGTTTCTTTCCATCTGGGTTAATTACAGACCATGGGAGCTCGCGAGCTTCCAATCGTGTATTTTTTTTCAATTACCTTCCCTTTGATCTCATTAGGTCTTTGGAATGATTAGAGAAGTGGTAGAGGGCCGGAAGATCAACCAAAGCGAAGAACTTCCTATTTTGAGAATGCTTCTTATCATTTCTATTAATTACTTGATCTTGGGAGTTCGCGAGTACGGAAACTATGTAATTTACTTATAATTTACCTTTAATTTGAAGCTATTTGAGCTTTGAAAGTATTATAGCTACGGTTGACAGCTACAAAATCATTGTAAGTGAAGAACCTGCCATTCTAGGAGCCTTTGTTACCATTTGGGTTATTTACATGATCATGGGAGTTCGAGCTTCCGATCATCTAATTACCTATCAGTTACCTTCACTTTTATGCTATTCGCTCTTTGGGAATATTAGAGAAGTTGTAGAGGGCCACAAGATCAACCAAAGGGAAGAACTTCCAATTCTGAGAATGCTTCTTATAATTTTCGGTTAATTACTTGATCTTGGGAGTTCATGGGCATGGAAATCATGTAATTTACTTATAATCACCTTCACTTTGAAGCTTTTTGAGCTTGGAAGGTATTGGAGCAGCAGTTGAGAGCCATAAGATCATTTTAAGTGAAGAGCCTCCCATTCTAAAAGCGTTTGTTTCCATTTGGGATAATTACATGACCATGGGAGTTCATGAGCTTGCAATCGTCTATTTTTCTTTCAACTACCTTCCCTTTCATCCTATTAGCTATTTGGAAACATTAGAGAAGTGGTAGAGGGCCATAAAGATCAGCAAAGGGAAGAACTTGCAATTCCGAGAAAGCTTCTTATCGTTTCGGTTAATTGCTCGATCTTGGGAGTTCGCGATCTTGGACATCACTTATAATTACCTTCACTTTGAAGCAATTTGAGATTGGAAAGTATTAGAGCAACGGTTGAGAAACATAAAATCATTCTAGGTGAAGAACCTCCCACTCTAAGAGTGTTTGTCGCTATTTGGGATAATTTGATGATTGTCGGAGTCCGCAAGCTTGCAAATATCTAATTTGCTTTTCTATTACCTTCACTTTCATGCTATTAGTTCTTTGGAAATATTAGAGAAGTGGTAGAGGGCCATAAGATCAACCAAAGGGAAGAACTTCCAATTCCGAGAAAGCTTCTTATCATTTCGGTTAATTGCTTGATCTTGAGAGTTCACGGGCTCGAGAATGATGTAATTTACTTATAATTACCTTCACTTTCAAGCCTTTTGAGCTTGGAAAGAATTAGAGCAACGGTCGAGAGCCCTAAGATCATTCTATGTCAAGAACCTCCCATTCTAAGTGTGTTTGTTGCCATTTGGGTGAGTTACTTGATCATGGGAGTTCATGAGCCTGCAATCATCTGATTTGCATTCAATTACCTTCGCTTTGATCCTGTTAGCTCTTTGGAACGATTAGAGAAGTGGTAGAGGGTCATAAGATCAACTAAAGGGAAGAACTTCCAATTCTAAGAAAGCTTCTTATCATTTTGGTTAATTGCTTGATCTTGAGAGTACATGGGCTTGGAAATCATGTAATTCTAATATAATTACCTTCTCTTCGAAGCTAAATCAGCTTGGAAAGTATTATAGCTATGATTGAGAGCCCTAAGATCATTCTAAGTGACGAACCTCCCATCCTTAGAATGTTTCTTTCCATCTGGGTTAATTACAGACCATGGGAGCTCGCGAGCTTCCAATCGTGTATTTTTTTTTTCAATTACCTTCCCTTTGATCTCATTAGGTCTTTGGAATGATTAGAGAAGTGGTAGAGGGCCGGAAGATCAACCAAAGCGAAGAACTTCCTATTTTGAGAATGCTTCTTATCATTTCTATTAATTACTTGATCTTGGGAGTTCGCGAGTACGGAAACTATGTAATTTACTTATAATTTACCTTTAATTTGAAGCTATTTGAGCTTTGAAAGTATTATAGCTACGGTTGACAGCTACAAAATCATTGTAAGTGAAGAACCTGCCATTCTAGGAGCCTTTGTTACCATTTGGGTTATTTACATGATCATGGGAGTTCGAGCTTCCGATCATCTAATTACCTATCAGTTACCTTCACTTTTATGCTATTCGCTCTTTGGGAATATTAGAGAAGTTGTAGAGGGCCACAAGATCAACCAAAGGGAAGAACTTCCAATTCTCGAGAATGCTTCTTATAATTTTCGGTTAATTACTTGATCTTGGGAGTTCATGGGCATGGAAATCATGTAATTTACTTATAATCACCTTCACTTTGAAGCTTTTTGAGCTTGGAAGGTATTGGAGCAGCAGTTGAGAGCCATAAGATCATTTTAAGTGAAGAGCCTCCCATTCTAAAAGCGTTTGTTTCCATTTGGGATAATTACATGACCATGGGAGTTCATGAGCTTGCAATCGTCTATTTTTCTTTCAACTACCTTCCCTTTCATCCTATTAGCTATTTGGAAACATTAGAGAAGTGGTAGAGGGCCATAAAGATCAGCAAAGGGAAGAACTTGCAATTCCGAGAAAGCTTCTTATCGTTTCGGTTAATTGCTCGATCTTGGGAGTTCGCGATCTTGGACATCACTTATAATTACCTTCACTTTGAAGCAATTTGAGATTGGAAAGTATTAGAGCAACGGTTGAGAAACATAAAATCATTCTAGGTGAAGAACCTCCCACTCTAAGAGTGTTTGTCGCTATTTGGGATAATTTGATGATTGTCGGAGTCCGCAAGCTTGCAAATATCTAATTTGCTTTTCTATTACCTTCACTTTCATGCTATTAGTTCTTTGGAAATATTAGAGAAGTGGTAGAGGGCCATAAGATCAACCAAAGGGAAGAACTTCCAATTCCGAGAAAGCTTCTTATCATTTCGGTTAATTGCTTGATCTTGAGAGTTCACGGGCTCGAGAATGATGTAATTTACTTATAATTACCTTCACTTTCAAGCCTTTTGAGCTTGGAAAGAATTAGAGCAACGGTCGAGAGCCCTAAGATCATTCTATGTCAAGAACCTCCCATTCTAAGTGTGTTTGTTGCCATTTGGGTGAGTTACTTGATCATGGGAGTTCATGAGCCTGCAATCATCTGATTTGCATTCAATTACCTTCGCTTTGATCCTGTTAGCTCTTTGGAACGATTAGAGAAGTGGTAGAGGGTCATAAGATCAACTAAAGGGAAGAACTTCCAATTCTAAGAAAGCTTCTTATCATTTTGGTTAATTGCTTGATCTTGAGAGTACATGGGCTTGGAAATCATGTAATTCTAATATAATTACCTTCTCTTCGAAGCTAAATCAGCTTGGAAAGTATTATAGCTATGATTGAGAGCCCTAAGATCATTCTAAGTGACGAACCTCCCATCCTTAGAATGTTTCTTTCCATCTGGGTTAATTACAGACCATGGGAGCTCGGAGCTTCCAATCGTGTATTTTTTTTTTTTCAATTACCTTCCCTTTGATCTCATTAGGTCTTTGGAATGATTAGAGAAGTGGTAGAGGGCCGGAAGATCAACCAAAGCGAAGAACTTCCTATTTTGAGAATGCTTCTTATCATTTCTATTAATTACTTGATCTTGGGAGTTCGCGAGTACGGAAACTATGTAATTTACTTATAATTTACCTTTAATTTGAAGCTATTTGAGCTTTGAAAGTATTATAGCTACGGTTGACAGCTACAAAATCATTGTAAGTGAAGAACCTGCCATTCTAGGAGCCTTTGTTACCATTTGGGTTATTTACATGATCATGGGAGTTCGAGCTTCCGATCATCTAATTACCTATCAGTTACCTTCACTTTTATGCTATTCGCTCTTTGGGAATATTAGAGAAGTTGTAGAGGGCCACAAGATCAACCAAAGGGAAGAACTTCCAATTCGAGAATGCTTCTTATAATTTTCGGTTAATTACTTGATCTTGGGAGTTCATGGGCATGGAAATCATGTAATTTACTTATAATCACCTTCACTTTGAAGCTTTTTGAGCTTGGAAGGTATTGGAGCAGCAGTTGAGAGCCATAAGATCATTTTAAGTGAAGAGCCTCCCATTCTAAAAGCGTTTGTTTCCATTTGGGATAATTACATGACCATGGGAGTTCATGAGCTTGCAATCGTCTATTTTTCTTTCAACTACCTTCCCTTTCATCCTATTAGCTATTTGGAAACATTAGAGAAGTGGTAGAGGGCCATAAAGATCAGCAAAGGGAAGAACTTGCAATTCCGAGAAAGCTTCTTATCGTTTCGGTTAATTGCTCGATCTTGGGAGTTCGCGATCTTGGACATCACTTATAATTACCTTCACTTTGAAGCAATTTGAGATTGGAAAGTATTAGAGCAACGGTTGAGAAACATAAAATCATTCTAGGTGAAGAACCTCCCACTCTAAGAGTGTTTGTCGCTATTTGGGATAATTTGATGATTGTCGGAGTCCGCAAGCTTGCAAATATCTAATTTGCTTTTCTATTACCTTCACTTTCATGCTATTAGTTCTTTGGAAATATTAGAGAAGTGGTAGAGGGCCATAAGATCAACCAAAGGGAAGAACTTCCAATTCCGAGAAAGCTTCTTATCATTTCGGTTAATTGCTTGATCTTGAGAGTTCACGGGCTCGAGAATGATGTAATTTACTTATAATTACCTTCACTTTCAAGCCTTTTGAGCTTGGAAAGAATTAGAGCAACGGTCGAGAGCCCTAAGATCATTCTATGTCAAGAACCTCCCATTCTAAGTGTGTTTGTTGCCATTTGGGTGAGTTACTTGATCATGGGAGTTCATGAGCCTGCAATCATCTGATTTGCATTCAATTACCTTCGCTTTGATCCTGTTAGCTCTTTGGAACGATTAGAGAAGTGGTAGAGGGTCATAAGATCAACTAAAGGGAAGAACTTCCAATTCTAAGAAAGCTTCTTATCATTTTGGTTAATTGCTTGATCTTGAGAGTACATGGGCTTGGAAATCATGTAATTCTAATATAATTACCTTCTCTTCGAAGCTAAATCAGCTTGGAAAGTATTATAGCTATGATTGAGAGCCCTAAGATCATTCTAAGTGACGAACCTCCCATCCTTAGAATGTTTCTTTCCATCTGGGTTAATTACAGACCATGGGAGCTCGCGAGCTTCCAATCGTGTATTTTTTTTTTCAATTACCTTCCCTTTGATCTCATTAGGTCTTTGGAATGATTAGAGAAGTGGTAGAGGGCCGGAAGATCAACCAAAGCGAAGAACTTCCTATTTTGAGAATGCTTCTTATCATTTCTATTAATTACTTGATCTTGGGAGTTCGCGAGTACGGAAACTATGTAATTTACTTATAATTTACCTTTAATTTGAAGCTATTTGAGCTTTGAAAGTATTATAGCTACGGTTGACAGCTACAAAATCATTGTAAGTGAAGAACCTGCCATTCTAGGAGCCTTTGTTACCATTTGGGTTATTTACATGATCATGGGAGTTCGAGCTTCCGATCATCTAATTACCTATCAGTTACCTTCACTTTTATGCTATTCGCTCTTTGGGAATATTAGAGAAGTTGTAGAGGGCCACAAGATCAACCAAAGGGAAGAACTTCCAATTCCGAGAATGCTTCTTATAATTTTCGGTTAATTACTTGATCTTGGGAGTTCATGGGCATGGAAATCATGTAATTTACTTATAATCACCTTCACTTTGAAGCTTTTTGAGCTTGGAAGGTATTGGAGCAGCAGTTGAGAGCCATAAGATCATTTTAAGTGAAGAGCCTCCCATTCTAAAAGCGTTTGTTTCCATTTGGGATAATTACATGACCATGGGAGTTCATGAGCTTGCAATCGTCTATTTTTCTTTCAACTACCTTCCCTTTCATCCTATTAGCTATTTGGAAACATTAGAGAAGTGGTAGAGGGCCATAAAGATCAGCAAAGGGAAGAACTTGCAATTCCGAGAAAGCTTCTTATCGTTTCGGTTAATTGCTCGATCTTGGGAGTTCGCGATCTTGGACATCACTTATAATTACCTTCACTTTGAAGCAATTTGAGATTGGAAAGTATTAGAGCAACGGTTGAGAAACATAAAATCATTCTAGGTGAAGAACCTCCCACTCTAAGAGTGTTTGTCGCTATTTGGGATAATTTGATGATTGTCGGAGTCCGCAAGCTTGCAAATATCTAATTTGCTTTTCTATTACCTTCACTTTCATGCTATTAGTTCTTTGGAAATATTAGAGAAGTGGTAGAGGGCCATAAGATCAACCAAAGGGAAGAACTTCCAATTCCGAGAAAGCTTCTTATCATTTCGGTTAATTGCTTGATCTTGAGAGTTCACGGGCTCGAGAATGATGTAATTTACTTATAATTACCTTCACTTTCAAGCCTTTTGAGCTTGGAAAGAATTAGAGCAACGGTCGAGAGCCCTAAGATCATTCTATGTCAAGAACCTCCCATTCTAAGTGTGTTTGTTGCCATTTGGGTGAGTTACTTGATCATGGGAGTTCATGAGCCTGCAATCATCTGATTTGCATTCAATTACCTTCGCTTTGATCCTGTTAGCTCTTTGGAACGATTAGAGAAGTGGTAGAGGGTCATAAGATCAACTAAAGGGAAGAACTTCCAATTCTAAGAAAGCTTCTTATCATTTTGGTTAATTGCTTGATCTTGAGAGTACATGGGCTTGGAAATCATGTAATTCTAATATAATTACCTTCTCTTCGAAGCTAAATCAGCTTGGAAAGTATTATAGCTATGATTGAGAGCCCTAAGATCATTCTAAGTGACGAACCTCCCATCCTTAGAATGTTTCTTTCCATCTGGGTTAATTACAGACCATGGGAGCTCGCGAGCTTCCAATCGTGTATTTTTTTTTTCAATTACCTTCCCTTTGATCTCATTAGGTCTTTGGAATGATTAGAGAAGTGGTAGAGGGCCGGAAGATCAACCAAAGCGAAGAACTTCCTATTTTGAGAATGCTTCTTATCATTTCTATTAATTACTTGATCTTGGGAGTTCGCGAGTACGGAAACTATGTAATTTACTTATAATTTACCTTTAATTTGAAGCTATTTGAGCTTTGAAAGTATTATAGCTACGGTTGACAGCTACAAAATCATTGTAAGTGAAGAACCTGCCATTCTAGGAGCCTTTGTTACCATTTGGGTTATTTACATGATCATGGGAGTTCAGAGCTTCCGATCATCTAATTACCTATCAGTTACCTTCACTTTTATGCTATTCGCTCTTTTGAATATTAGAGAAGTTGTAGAGGGCCACAAGATCAACCAAAGGGAAGAACTTCCAATTCTCGAGAATGCTTCTTATAATTTTCGGTTAATTACTTGATCTTGGGAGTTCATGGGCATGGAAATCATGTAATTTACTTATAATCACCTTCACTTTGAAGCTTTTTGAGCTTGGAAGGTATTGGAGCAGCAGTTGAGAGCCATAAGATCATTTTAAGTGAAGAGCCTCCCATTCTAAAAGCGTTTGTTTCCATTTGGGATAATTACATGACCATGGGAGTTCATGAGCTTGCAATCGTCTATTTTTCTTTCAACTACCTTCCCTTTCATCCTATTAGCTATTTGGAAACATTAGAGAAGTGGTAGAGGGCCATAAAGATCAGCAAAGGGAAGAACTTGCAATTCCGAGAAAGCTTCTTATCGTTTCGGTTAATTGCTCGATCTTGGGAGTTCGCGATCTTGGACATCACTTATAATTACCTTCACTTTGAAGCAATTTGAGATTGGAAAGTATTAGAGCAACGGTTGAGAAACATAAAATCATTCTAGGTGAAGAACCTCCCACTCTAAGAGTGTTTGTCGCTATTTGGGATAATTTGATGATTGTCGGAGTCCGCAAGCTTGCAAATATCTAATTTGCTTTTCTATTACCTTCACTTTCATGCTATTAGTTCTTTGGAAATATTAGAGAAGTGGTAGAGGGCCATAAGATCAACCAAAGGGAAGAACTTCCAATTCCGAGAAAGCTTCTTATCATTTCGGTTAATTGCTTGATCTTGAGAGTTCACGGGCTCGAGAATGATGTAATTTACTTATAATTACCTTCACTTTCAAGCCTTTTGAGCTTGGAAAGAATTAGAGCAACGGTCGAGAGCCCTAAGATCATTCTATGTCAAGAACCTCCCATTCTAAGTGTGTTTGTTGCCATTTGGGTGAGTTACTTGATCATGGGAGTTCATGAGCCTGCAATCATCTCGATTTGCATTCAATTACCTTCGCTTTGATCCTGTTAGCTCTTTGGAACGATTAGAGAAGTGGTAGAGGGTCATAAGATCAACTAAAGGGAAGAACTTCCAATTCTAAGAAAGCTTCTTATCATTTTGGTTAATTGCTTGATCTTGAGAGTACATGGGCTTGGAAATCATGTAATTCTAATATAATTACCTTCTCTTCGAAGCTAAATCAGCTTGGAAAGTATTATAGCTATGATTGAGAGCCCTAAGATCATTCTAAGTGACGAACCTCCCATCCTTAGAATGTTTCTTTCCATCTGGGTTAATTACAGACCATGGGAGCTCGCGAGCTTCCAATCGTGTATTTTTTTTTTCAATTACCTTCCCTTTGATCTCATTAGGTCTTTGGAATGATTAGAGAAGTGGTAGAGGGCCGGAAGATCAACCAAAGCGAAGAACTTCCTATTTTGAGAATGCTTCTTATCATTTCTATTAATTACTTGATCTTGGGAGTTCGCGAGTACGGAAACTATGTAATTTACTTATAATTTACCTTTAATTTGAAGCTATTTGAGCTTTGAAAGTATTATAGCTACGGTTGACAGCTACAAAATCATTGTAAGTGAAGAACCTGCCATTCTAGGAGCCTTTGTTACCATTTGGGTTATTTACATGATCATGGGAGTTCGAGCTTCCGATCATCTAATTACCTATCAGTTACCTTCACTTTTATGCTATTCGCTCTTTGGGAATATTAGAGAAGTTGTAGAGGGCCACAAGATCAACCAAAGGGAAGAACTTCCAATTCCGAGAATGCTTCTTATAATTTTCGGTTAATTACTTGATCTTGGGAGTTCATGGGCATGGAAATCATGTAATTTACTTATAATCACCTTCACTTTGAAGCTTTTTGAGCTTGGAAGGTATTGGAGCAGCAGTTGAGAGCCATAAGATCATTTTAAGTGAAGAGCCTCCCATTCTAAAAGCGTTTGTTTCCATTTGGGATAATTACATGACCATGGGAGTTCATGAGCTTGCAATCGTCTATTTTTTCTTTCAACTACCTTCCCTTTCATCCTATTAGCTATTTGGAAACATTAGAGAAGTGGTAGAGGGCCATAAAGATCAGCAAAGGGAAGAACTTGCAATTCCGAGAAAGCTTCTTATCGTTTCGGTTAATTGCTCGATCTTGGGAGTTCGCGATCTTGGACATCACTTATAATTACCTTCACTTTGAAGCAATTTGAGATTGGAAAGTATTAGAGCAACGGTTGAGAAACATAAAATCATTCTAGGTGAAGAACCTCCCACTCTAAGAGTGTTTGTCGCTATTTGGGATAATTTGATGATTGTCGGAGTCCGCAAGCTTGCAAATATCTAATTTGCTTTTCTATTACCTTCACTTTCATGCTATTAGTTCTTTGGAAATATTAGAGAAGTGGTAGAGGGCCATAAGATCAACCAAAGGGAAGAACTTCCAATTCCGAGAAAGCTTCTTATCATTTCGGTTAATTGCTTGATCTTGAGAGTTCACGGGCTCGAGAATGATGTAATTTACTTATAATTACCTTCACTTTCAAGCCTTTTGAGCTTGGAAAGAATTAGAGCAACGGTCGAGAGCCCTAAGATCATTCTATGTCAAGAACCTCCCATTCTAAGTGTGTTTGTTGCCATTTGGGTGAGTTACTTGATCATGGGAGTTCATGAGCCTGCAATCATCTGATTTGCATTCAATTACCTTCGCTTTGATCCTGTTAGCTCTTTGGAACGATTAGAGAAGTGGTAGAGGGTCATAAGATCAACTAAAGGGAAGAACTTCCAATTCTAAGAAAGCTTCTTATCATTTTGGTTAATTGCTTGATCTTGAGAGTACATGGGCTTGGAAATCATGTAATTCTAATATAATTACCTTCTCTTCGAAGCTAAATCAGCTTGGAAAGTATTATAGCTATGATTGAGAGCCCTAAGATCATTCTAAGTGACGAACCTCCCATCCTTAGAATGTTTCTTTCCATCTGGGTTAATTACAGACCATGGGAGCTCGCGAGCTTCCAATCGTGTATTTTTTTTTTTCAATTACCTTCCCTTTGATCTCATTAGGTCTTTGGAATGATTAGAGAAGTGGTAGAGGGCCGGAAGATCAACCAAAGCGAAGAACTTCCTATTTTGAGAATGCTTCTTATCATTTCTATTAATTACTTGATCTTGGGAGTTCGCGAGTACGGAAACTATGTAATTTACTTATAATTTACCTTTAATTTGAAGCTATTTGAGCTTTGAAAGTATTATAGCTACGGTTGACAGCTACAAAATCATTGTAAGTGAAGAACCTGCCATTCTAGGAGCCTTTGTTACCATTTGGGTTATTTACATGATCATGGGAGTTCGAGCTTCCGATCATCTAATTACCTATCAGTTACCTTCACTTTTATGCTATTCGCTCTTTGGGAATATTAGAGAAGTTGTAGAGGGCCACAAGATCAACCAAAGGGAAGAACTTCCAATTCCGAGAATGCTTCTTATAATTTTCGGTTAATTACTTGATCTTGGGAGATCATGGGCATGGAAATCATGTAATTTACTTATAATCACCTTCACTTTGAAGCTTTTTGAGCTTGGAAGGTATTGGAGCAGCAGTTGAGAGCCATAAGATCATTTTAAGTGAAGAGCCTCCCATTCTAAAAGCGTTTGTTTCCATTTGGGATAATTACATGACCATGGGAGTTCATGAGCTTGCAATCGTCTATTTTTCTTTCAACTACCTTCCCTTTCATCCTATTAGCTATTTGGAAACATTAGAGAAGTGGTAGAGGGCCATAAAGATCAGCAAAGGGAAGAACTTGCAATTCCGAGAAAGCTTCTTATCGTTTCGGTTAATTGCTCGATCTTGGGAGTTCGCGATCTTGGACATCACTTATAATTACCTTCACTTTGAAGCAATTTGAGATTGGAAAGTATTAGAGCAACGGTTGAGAAACATAAAATCATTCTAGGTGAAGAACCTCCCACTCTAAGAGTGTTTGTCGCTATTTGGGATAATTTGATGATTGTCGGAGTCCGCAAGCTTGCAAATATCTAATTTGCTTTTCTATTACCTTCACTTTCATGCTATTAGTTCTTTGGAAATATTAGAGAAGTGGTAGAGGGCCATAAGATCAACCAAAGGGAAGAACTTCCAATTCCGAGAAAGCTTCTTATCATTTCGGTTAATTGCTTGATCTTGAGAGTTCACGGGCTCGAGAATGATGTAATTTACTTATAATTACCTTCACTTTCAAGCCTTTTGAGCTTGGAAAGAATTAGAGCAACGGTCGAGAGCCCTAAGATCATTCTATGTCAAGAACCTCCCATTCTAAGTGTGTTTGTTGCCATTTGGGTGAGTTACTTGATCATGGGAGTTCATGAGCCTGCAATCATCTGATTTGCATTCAATTACCTTCGCTTTGATCCTGTTAGCTCTTTGGAACGATTAGAGAAGTGGTAGAGGGTCATAAGATCAACTAAAGGGAAGAACTTCCAATTCTAAGAAAGCTTCTTATCATTTTGGTTAATTGCTTGATCTTGAGAGTACATGGGCTTGGAAATCATGTAATTCTAATATAATTACCTTCTCTTCGAAGCTAAATCAGCTTGGAAAGTATTATAGCTATGATTGAGAGCCCTAAGATCATTCTAAGTGACGAACCTCCCATCCTTAGAATGTTTCTTTCCATCTGGGTTAATTACAGACCATGGGAGCTCGCGAGCTTCCAATCGTGTATTTTTTTTTTCAATTACCTTCCCTTTGATCTCATTAGGTCTTTGGAATGATTAGAGAAGTGGTAGAGGGCCGGAAGATCAACCAAAGCGAAGAACTTCCTATTTTGAGAATGCTTCTTATCATTTCTATTAATTACTTGATCTTGGGAGTTCGCGAGTACGGAAACTATGTAATTTACTTATAATTTACCTTTAATTTGAAGCTATTTGAGCTTTGAAAGTATTATAGCTACGGTTGACAGCTACAAAATCATTGTAAGTGAAGAACCTGCCATTCTAGGAGCCTTTGTTACCATTTGGGTTATTTACATGATCATGGGAGTTCAGAGCTTCCGATCATCTAATTACCTATCAGTTACCTTCACTTTTATGCTATTCGCTCTTTGGGAATATTAGAGAAGTTGTAGAGGGCCACAAGATCAACCAAAGGGAAGAACTTCCAATTCTCCGAGAATGCTTCTTATAATTTTCGGTTAATTACTTGATCTTGGGAGTTCATGGGCATGGAAATCATGTAATTTACTTATAATCACCTTCACTTTGAAGCTTTTTGAGCTTGGAAGGTATTGGAGCAGCAGTTGAGAGCCATAAGATCATTTTAAGTGAAGAGCCTCCCATTCTAAAAGCGTTTGTTTCCATTTGGGATAATTACATGACCATGGGAGTTCATGAGCTTGCAATCGTCTATTTTTCTTTCAACTACCTTCCCTTTCATCCTATTAGCTATTTGGAAACATTAGAGAAGTGGTAGAGGGCCATAAAGATCAGCAAAGGGAAGAACTTGCAATTCCGAGAAAGCTTCTTATCGTTTCGGTTAATTGCTCGATCTTGGGAGTTCGCGATCTTGGACATCACTTATAATTACCTTCACTTTGAAGCAATTTGAGATTGGAAAGTATTAGAGCAACGGTTGAGAAACATAAAATCATTCTAGGTGAAGAACCTCCCACTCTAAGAGTGTTTGTCGCTATTTGGGATAATTTGATGATTGTCGGAGTCCGCAAGCTTGCAAATATCTAATTTGCTTTTCTATTACCTTCACTTTCATGCTATTAGTTCTTTGGAAATATTAGAGAAGTGGTAGAGGGCCATAAGATCAACCAAAGGGAAGAACTTCCAATTCCGAGAAAGCTTCTTATCATTTCGGTTAATTGCTTGATCTTGAGAGTTCACGGGCTCGAGAATGATGTAATTTACTTATAATTACCTTCACTTTCAAGCCTTTTGAGCTTGGAAAGAATTAGAGCAACGGTCGAGAGCCCTAAGATCATTCTATGTCAAGAACCTCCCATTCTAAGTGTGTTTGTTGCCATTTGGGTGAGTTACTTGATCATGGGAGTTCATGAGCCTGCAATCATCTGATTTGCATTCAATTACCTTCGCTTTGATCCTGTTAGCTCTTTGGAACGATTAGAGAAGTGGTAGAGGGTCATAAGATCAACTAAAGGGAAGAACTTCCAATTCTAAGAAAGCTTCTTATCATTTTGGTTAATTGCTTGATCTTGAGAGTACATGGGCTTGGAAATCATGTAATTCTAATATAATTACCTTCTCTTCGAAGCTAAATCAGCTTGGAAAGTATTATAGCTATGATTGAGAGCCCTAAGATCATTCTAAGTGACGAACCTCCCATCCTTAGAATGTTTCTTTCCATCTGGGTTAATTACAGACCATGGGAGCTCGCGAGCTTCCAATCGTGTATTTTTTTTTTTTTTCAATTACCTTCCCTTTGATCTCATTAGGTCTTTGGAATGATTAGAGAAGTGGTAGAGGGCCGGAAGATCAACCAAAGCGAAGAACTTCCTATTTTGAGAATGCTTCTTATCATTTCTATTAATTACTTGATCTTGGGAGTTCGCGAGTACGGAAACTATGTAATTTACTTATAATTTACCTTTAATTTGAAGCTATTTGAGCTTTGAAAGTATTATAGCTACGGTTGACAGCTACAAAATCATTGTAAGTGAAGAACCTGCCATTCTAGGAGCCTTTGTTACCATTTGGGTTATTTACATGATCATGGGAGTTCAGAGCTTCCGATCATCTAATTACCTATCAGTTACCTTCACTTTTATGCTATTCGCTCTTTGGGAATATTAGAGAAGTTGTAGAGGGCCACAAGATCAACCAAAGGGAAGAACTTCCAATTCGAGAATGCTTCTTATAATTTTCGGTTAATTACTTGATCTTGGGAGTTCATGGGCATGGAAATCATGTAATTTACTTATAATCACCTTCACTTTGAAGCTTTTTGAGCTTGGAAGGTATTGGAGCAGCAGTTGAGAGCCATAAGATCATTTTAAGTGAAGAGCCTCCCATTCTAAAAGCGTTTGTTTCCATTTGGGATAATTACATGACCATGGGAGTTCATGAGCTTGCAATCGTCTATTTTTCTTTCAACTACCTTCCCTTTCATCCTATTAGCTATTTGGAAACATTAGAGAAGTGGTAGAGGGCCATAAAGATCAGCAAAGGGAAGAACTTGCAATTCCGAGAAAGCTTCTTATCGTTTCGGTTAATTGCTCGATCTCGGGAGTTCGCGATCTTGGACATCACTTATAATTACCTTCACTTTGAAGCAATTTGAGATCGGAAAGTATTAGAGCAACGGTTGAGAAACATAAAATCATTCTAGGTGAAGAACCTCCCACTCTAAGAGTGTTTGTCGCTATTTGGGATAATTTGATGATTGTCGGAGTCCGCAAGCTTGCAAATATCTAATTCGCTTTTCTATTACCTTCACTTTCATGCTATTAGTTCTTTGGAAATATTAGAGAAGTGGTAGAGGGCCATAAGATCAACCAAAGGGAAGAACTTCCAATTCCGAGAAAGCTTCTTATCATTTCGGTTAATTGCTTGATCTTGAGAGTTCACGGGCTCGAGAATGATGTAATTTACTTATAATTACCTTCACTTTCAAGCCTTTTGAGCTTGGAAAGAATTAGAGCAACGGTCGAGAGCCCTAAGATCATTCTATGTCAAGAACCTCCCATTCTAAGTGTGTTTGTTGCCATTTGGGTGAGTTACTTGATCATGGGAGTTCATGAGCCTGCAATCATCTGATTTGCATTCAATTACCTTCGCTTTGATCCTGTTAGCTCTTTGGAACGATTAGAGAAGTGGTAGAGGGTCATAAGATCAACTAAAGGGAAGAACTTCCAATTCTAAGAAAGCTTCTTATCATTTTGGTTAATTGCTTGATCTTGAGAGTACATGGGCTTGGAAATCATGTAATTCTAATATAATTACCTTCTCTTCGAAGCTAAATCAGCTTGGAAAGTATTATAGCTATGATTGAGAGCCCTAAGATCATTCTAAGTGACGAACCTCCCATCCTTAGAATGTTTCTTTCCATCTGGGTTAATTACAGACCATGGGAGCTCGCGAGCTTCCAATCGTGTATTTTTTTTTTTCAATTACCTTCCCTTTGATCTCATTAGGTCTTTGGAATGATTAGAGAAGTGGTAGAGGGCCGGAAGATCAACCAAAGCGAAGAACTTCCTATTTTGAGAATGCTTCTTATCATTTCTATTAATTACTTGATCTTGGGAGTTCGCGAGTACGGAAACTATGTAATTTACTTATAATTTACCTTTAATTTGAAGCTATTTGAGCTTTGAAAGTATTATAGCTACGGTTGACAGCTACAAAATCATTGTAAGTGAAGAACCTGCCATTCTAGGAGCCTTTGTTACCATTTGGGTTATTTACATGATCATGGGAGTTCAGAGCTTCCGATCATCTAATTACCTATCAGTTACCTTCACTTTTATGCTATTCGCTCTTTGGGAATATTAGAGAAGTTGTAGAGGGCCACAAGATCAACCAAAGGGAAGAACTTCCAATTCTGAGAATGCTTCTTATAATTTTCGGTTAATTACTTGATCTTGGGAGTTCATGGGCATGGAAATCATGTAATTTACTTATAATCACCTTCACTTTGAAGC